>JADRCH010000014.1:15716855-16396432 GCA_019843965.1 Rhynchomys soricoides | reverse complement strand
ACAATAACAGAATCACAAAGGAAGACAACCCTGGGGATTCTTAGACAACCCAGGAAAGAAATCAGGAGTCATAGATGCAATCATCTCCAACAGAATACAAGATGATAGATATTTGTAACATATCCATAAATATTCTACAGATAGAAGAGAGAATCTCAGGTGCAGAAGATAGCATAGAACACACTGACACAACAATAAATGAAAATGCAAAATGCAAAAATCTCCTAACCCCAAATATCTAAGAAATCCAGGATAAAATGACAAGACAAAACCTGAGGATAATAGGTATAGAAGAGAGCCAAGATTCCCAACTTAAAGGGACAGTAAATATCTTCAACAAAATTATAGAAGAAATATTCCCTAACCTAAAGAAAGAGATGCCCATAAACATACAAAAAGCCTGTAGAACTCTAAAAAGAATGCACCAGAAAAGAAATTTCCTTCCATCACATAACAATCCAAACACCAAATGAACAGAACAAAGAAAGAATATTAAAAGCAGTAAGGGTTAAAGGTTAAGAAACATATAAAGGCAGACCTATCAGATTAACACCAGACTTCTCTGGTGCCAGAAGATCCTGGGCAGATGTCATAGATAACATAAGAGAACACAAATGCCAGCCCAGGCTACTATACCCAGCAAAACTCTCAATTACCATAGATGGAGAAATGAATATATTCCATGACAAAATGAAATTGACACAATATCTTTCCACAAATTCAGAACTTCAAAGGATAATGAATGGAAAACTCTAATACAAGAAAGGAAACTACATCATAGAAAAAAGCAAGAAAATAATTTTCTTTCAACAAACTCAAAACAGAAAGTCACACAGACATAATTCAACCACTAACAGCAAAAATAACAGGAAGCAACAATCATTTTCCTTAATATCTCTTAACATCAATGGATTCAATTCCCCAATAAAAAGAAAGACATAGACAAACAGACTGGATACATAAACAGGACCCAGTACATTGCTACAAACAAGAAAGGTACCTCGGTGACAAAGACAAATACTACCTCAGAATAAAACATTGGAAAACAAATTTCCTAGTAAATGGTCCCAAGAAACAAGCTGAAATAGCCATTCTAATATCAGATAAAATCAACTCTCAATCAAAAGTTATCAAAAAAGATAAGGAAGAACACTTCATAGTCATCTAAGGAAAAGTCTACCAAGATTAACTCTCAGTTCTGAACATCTACACTCCAAATGCAAGGACACCCCCATTAATAAAAAAGAAAAATTACTAAAGCTCAAAGCACACATTGCACCTCACAAAATAATAGTGGGAGACTTCAACACCACACTCTCACCAATGTAAAGATCATAGAAACAGAAACTAAAAAGAGACATGTCTAACAGAAGTTATGAACCAAATGGATTTCACAGTTATCTATAGAACATTTCATCCTAAAACAAAAGAATATTCCTTCTTCTCAGCACCTCATTGTACCTTCTCCAAAAGTGGCCATACAATTGGTCACAAAAAGGCCTGAACAGATACAAGATGATTCAAATAATCCCATGCATCATATCAGAACACCATAGACTAAGGCTGGTCTTCAATAACAACAAAAACAATGGAAAGCCCACATACACATGGAAGTAGAACAACACTGTACTCAATGATAATATGGTCAAGGAAGTAATAAAAAAGAAAAAATTAAAGACTTTTAATATTTAATGAGAATGAAGGTAAAATATACCAAAATTTATGGGGCACAATGAAAGCAGTGCTTAGAGGAAAACTCTTAGCTCTAAGCCTCCAAACAGAAATTGGAGAGTGAATAAACTAGCAGCTTGACAGCACTTCTGAAAGCTCTAGAACAAAATGAAGCAAATATACCCAAGAGGAGTAGACAGCAGGAAATGATCAAACTTAGAGCTAAAATCAACCAAGTAGAAAACAAAAAGAACTATACAAATATTCAAAAAACAAAATAAAACAAAACAGGAGCTGGTTCTTTGAGAAAACAAGAACCAGATAGATAAACCTTTATCCAGACTAACCAGAGGGCACACAGACAGTATCCAAATTAACAAAATCAGAAGTGAAAAGGGAGACATAACAATAGAAACTGAGTAAATTCAAACTATCATCAGATCCTACTACAAAAGCCTATACTAAACAAAACTGGAAAATCAGGATGAAATGGGCAACTTTCCAGACAGATACCATATACCAAAGTTAAATCAAGATCACATGAACCATCTAAACAGTCCATAACACCTAAAGAAATAGAAGCATCATTAAAATTCTTCCAACCAAAAGAGTCCAGGACCAGATTGGTTTAGTGCAGAATCTATTAGATCTTCCAACAAGACCTAATACCAATACTCTTCAAACTATTTCACAAAACAGAAACAGAAGGAACATTACCCAATTTGTTCTATGAATCCATAATTACACCGATTCCTAAACCACACAAAGACCCAACCAAGTAAAAGGACTTCAGAACAATTTCACGTATAAATATCAATGCAAAAACTACTCCATAAAATTCTCATAAACTGAAACCAAGAACACATCAAAACAATCATCCATCATGTTCAAGTAGGCTTTATTGCAGGCAGACAGGGATGGTTCAATATACAGAAATCCATCAATGTATAAAATTCTCATAAACTGAAACCAAGAACACATCAAAACAATCATCCATCGTGTTCAAGTAGGCTTTATCGCAGGCATACAGGGATGGTTCAATATACAGAAATCCATCAATGTAATCTATACAAACAAACTCAAATTAAAAACCACATGATCCATTTCATTAGATATTTAGAAAGCATTTGACAATTTTAAAACATGTTCATAGTAAAAGTTTGGGAAAAATCAGGGATTCAAGGCCCATACCTAAACATAGTAAAAGCATTATAGAGTAGCCCACCTAAAAATAAATGGAGGGAAACTTGAAGCAATTCCACTAAAATCAGGGACTAGACAAGCGCAATTAGACAACAAAAAGAGGTCAAAGATATAGAAATCTGAAAGAAAGAAGTCAAAATATCACTCTGTGCAGATTATATGATAGTATACTTTAGAGATCCCATAAATTTCACCAGAGAACTGCTAAACCTTATAAACAACTTCGGCAAAGTGGGTGAATATAAAATTAGTTTAAACAAATCAGTAGCTTTCCTCAACTCAAAGGATAAACAGGCTGAGAAAGAAATTAGGGAAACTGCATCCTTCACAATAGTTACAATTAATATAAAATAAATTTTCGTGACTCTAACCAAGCAAGAGAAAGATCTGTCTGACAAGAACTTCAAGTCTGTGAAGAAAGAAATCGAAGAAGATCTCAGAAAATGGAAAAATCTCCCATGCTCAAGGATTGGCAGGATTAATATAGTAAAAATGGCTATCTTGCAGAAAGCAAACTATAGTTCAATGCGATCTCCATCAAAATTCCAGCTCAATTCTTCATAGATTTAGAAAGAGTAATTCTCAAATACATTTGTGATACCAAAAAAATTCAGAATAGTGTATACTATACTCAACAATAAAAGAACTTCTGAGGGAATCATCATCCCTGACTTCAAGCTGTAATACAGAGAAACAGTGATAAAAGCTGCATGGTATTTGTACAGAGACTGGTAGGTAGATCAGTGGAATAGAATTGAAACCACACAACTATGGTCACTTGATCTTTGACGAAATAGCTAAAACCATCCGGTGGAAAAAAGGCAGCATTTTCAACAAATGGTGTGGTTGAACTCGTGGTCAATATGTAGAAAAATGCAAATTGATCCACTATTTTATTATTATTATTATTATTATTATTATTATTATTATTATTATTTGATACTTTATTTATATTTCAAATGTTCCCCCTTTCTAAATCTCCCTTTGGAACCTCCCTATTCCCTCCTCCCTCCCCCTGCCTCTATGGGGGTATTATCCCACCCACTCACCCACCCACTCTCATCTTCCCTCCTTGGCATTCTACTATACTGTGGCATTTAGCACCCTCAGGCAAAAAGGCCTCTCCTCCCCTTGATGGCTAACAAGACCCTCCTCTGCCACATATGTTGCCAGCACCATGGGTCCCTACATGTGTATTCTTTGTTTGGTGATCCACTATCCAGGAGCATTGGGAGGTCAGGCAAGTGGACACTGTTGCTCCCTCCATGGGGCTGCCAACTCCCTTAGCTCCTTCAGTTCCTTCTCCAACTCTTCTAACTGGGACCTCATGCTCAGCCCAATGGTTGCTGTGAAGTGACTCTTGGATATTCCGAACTTTTGGGCTAATAACCACTTATCAGTGAGTACATACCATGTTCATTTTTTTGTGACTGAGTTCCCTCGCTCAGCATGATATTTTCAAGTTCCATCCATTTGCCTAAGAATTTCATGAAGTCATTGTTTTTAATAACTGAGTAATATTCCATTATGCAAATGTACCACATTTTCTGTATCAATTCCTCTGCTGAGAGACATCTGGGTTGTTTCCAGTCTCTGACTATTATAAATATATGGCTGCTATGAACATAGTGGAGCATGTATCTTTATTACATGTTGGAGCATCTTCTGGGTATATGCCTAGGAGTGGAATAGCTGGGTCCTCAGGAAGTATTATGTTCATTTTTCTGAGGGTTCACCAAACTGATTTCCAGAGAGGTTGTATCATCTTGCAATCTCACCAGCAATGGAGAGATTCTTCTTTCTCCACATCCTTGCCGACATCTGCTGTCACCTGAGTTTTTGGTCTTAGCAATTCTGACTGGTGTTAGGTGGAATCTCATGGTTGTTTTGATTTCTATTTTCCTGATGACTAAGGATGTTAAATATTTCTTTAGGTGCTTCTCAGCCATTCAAGTTTCCTCAGTTGAGAATTCTCTGTTTAGCTCTGTTCCACATTTTTTGGTAGGGTTATTTGGATTTCTGGAGTTGAACATCTTGAGTTCTTTGTATATATTGGATATTAGCCCTCTATTGGACATAGGATTGGTAAAGATCTTTCCCCAATCTGTTGGTTGTTATTTTGTTCTATTTAGAAGTTTTCTTTGCCTTAAAGAAGCTTTGTAATTTCATAAAGTCCCATTTGTGGATTCTTGTTCTTTCTCCCATAGTGGCAAGGGGAGGGTGAAGGGAATGGGGAGGTTCCAAAGGCGAGATTTGGAAAGGGGGAAACATTTGAAATGTAATTAAAATGTGAAAAAAAAGTTAAGTAGCCTAAGAGATGGGAAATAGAGTGAAAAGACAGAGAAAGAAACAACCAAGGGCCTGGTGGAGTGGCTCAGGCCTGTAATCCTAGCACTTTAGAGGTAGAAGCAGAAGGATTAGGAATTCAAGGTCAACTTCAACTATTTAAGACCAGCCTGGGCTACATGGAACCCACAAGACAAAAACAACAAAGAGAAGAGCTAAGCCAGCCTGGGGTTGTAACACAGCTGGCAGTGCTTACCTAGCACCCACTAAGCCCTGAGTCTAACCCTCAGCACCACAAAAAATGGTATTTCAAGCCTATAATCCCAGAATTTAGGAATTGGAGTCAGGAGGGTCAGAAGGTCTTTGTCATCCTCAGCTATCTAGCCAGTTTAAGGCTACCCTGGGCTTTAAGACACACTGTCTCTAAACAAACAAACAAACAAACAAATAAAATAAAAAATATAAAGTAGAAAGGTGACCAACCTTTCCCTTGGCCCCTTTCCTACTGACCTTTTCACCACATCCTTGTATCCTAGGGCCTGCTTTCTGACACAGGTTTCAGAAATGGGCTGCTAAACCTGTTAAGAAACAAACCCAAAAGGATAAAAAAGCCTGTTGAGTCAGTCTTAGGGAGAAGAGAGGCAAGTAACAAGAATACTTAAATTTCAGAGTAAGCTAGGCATGGTGGCTCTGTAGCACTAAGGAGACTGAGACAGGAGGATCACCAAGAATTGGAGGCCTGCCTTGACAGCATATCGAGTTCTAATTCTAAGTGAGCCAGGTTACAGAGCAAGAACAAACAAGCAACAATGATGACATATGACTTCTTGTTGACTTCCCAAACAGATAGAATGTGGGGCAGGGGGAGGGTGTCCAACCTGTGAAATATTATAACTATTACTATAATCTTTTCTTTCTTTTTAATTTTTCGAGACAGGGTTTCTCTGTGTAGCCTTGGCTGTCCTGGAACTTGCTTTGTAGACAAGGTCTCAGCCTCCTGAGTGCTGGGATTCAAGTGCACCACCCATGCCTTGCCAGATTCATCATGATCTTTTTAAACTAAGGGCTCACAAATTTGTTCAAGTATTCCTAGACCCTGATTTTTAGTTTCCCTTTTAAAAATATTTAATTCATGTTTTGTGTATGAATGTTTCGAGTCCATGTATATATGTGTACATGTATGTAGTGCCCATAGAAGCCAGAAGAAGTCGTCTGATCCCCTGGAACTTGAGTGCTGGGCACTGTGGGTGCTGGGAACTGAACCCATGTCATCTGCAAGAGCAGCTAGTGCTCGACGTGCTGAGTTATCTCTCTAGTCATTTGTTTGTTTTGAGGCAGGGTCTCATGTAGTTCAGGCTAGCCTCTAACTTGCTATATTACAAAGGCAAAGGATGACCATGCATTCCTGACTCTCCAACCTTGACTCCTCAATGCTGGGACTATAGGTGTATACCTGTATACAGGTATATGAAGCACTGAGGATTAAATCTAGGGTTTCATGACTGTTAGGCAAGCATTTTACCAACTGAGCCATGTCCATTGCTCTGAGGATCTGTTACTGTGGGAAAGATCGTCTACTCTACAGGAAGGAGGCATATACTTCTGTTTCCCTAAGGTTGGGGTAGGCTTATGTGGTCCCAGCCAGTGTTTGCTATGCTCAGATGAAACCCAGGACTTCATGTACTCTGGAGAGGCACAACCCACATCCCAAACTGTGGTTTGTATAAGAGATGGACATATCCCCCTTCTGTGCTCATATATAAGAATGTGTTTTGGTTCTGGAGATAATCTCCCTTTGGAAACCTACCTGTGACTGGCAATCATCTTCCAGACTTGCAAAAGAGTCTTCTTTAATAGGAAATGATCCTGATTAGGATCACCTTGGCTTAGGTCATTCCTACAGAATACATGACAGAAAAGAGACAGTCACTTCATAAGTGGTACTGTTTCTCACTAGGTGGGTAATGAGGCTTTCTCAAGCCATAGTGCTCCTAATTAAACATTTGAAGGAATATAGTATCATTGGTATGAAAATGTACTTATTACTTTTGTAAAGAAGAGTAAACTATATATTTTTTAACAAAATAAAAATTAAAAAAAAAAAGAAAGGAATACAGTTTTTACCCAGAACATTGAAAAAAAAATTAGTGGACAAATATTGGAAGACTAAGTGAATAATAGCCACCAGTTGGTTTTGTAATGTGGTGGCATTTGAATTTGATATGCTGGCACTGGATCATCAAAAAATTGCTTATTTTTAAATTAGATGTACTCAAAATTAAAAAAAAGAAAAAAGAAAGGAAAGAAAAGAAAAAGGGCTTTGAACAGAAGTTTCCAGGGGGGAGGGGAAAGCCATACCTATACTAAAAATTTTGCAAGACTAATTCACTAATTAGAATATCATGATTATAGAGAATTGGAATGCTGTAATTAAAGAACTAACATTATACAGAGCTATCTTAAGTCCCTTAGTTGTCACTCTGCCCATCTCTATGTCTGACCTTATAATCTTTTAACTATCAGGTAAAACTTTTAGAATGTATTAATTAATAAATTACTATATTCTACCAATCCCAAGGCTATGAATCTAATCAGATAACCTTAAAATCAATGAAAAAGCCTTTCTTCCTGCTTTGCTGTAGCCCACCTACTTGATGTTCCTACCAACACACTTGGACAGTGCCTCAATTGATGGCTTTCTTTTGCTTAAGTGACTATAAAAGTCCATATAAGCTCATCCATAAGGAGCATGTATGCCCTGAGAGGCAGTCTAATCCCAGTTCCCCAATCATGCTACATGTCTGACACAGGATCAGCCCTGTGATTCACTTAAAAGGACATCAATGTTTTGTATAATACAAAATATATTTGTATACCAAGTTCACTTTCATTGATATTTCTCTGACTCTTGCTTTTTCATTTTAAAAACTGAATACAAAGCATTGCTCTTTAACAGGAAGAAATTTTGAAAGCAACTAGAGTGTTTACATTTTCCACACTCCTGGGAGGCTAGCTTTCTCCCAGTGCTATATGGCTATGGAGCCCTGGTATCCTAGGCAGAACTCTCCCGCCACAGATGGAAACCAAATTGATCCATTCCTTATCTCCTGGTACACAGCTCAAGTACATGAGGATCAAAGACCTCCACATAAAATCAGATACACTGAAACTAATAGAAGAGAAAGTGGGGAAGAGTCTCGAACACATGGGCACAGGGGAAATTTTCCTGAACAAAACACCAATGGCTTATGCTCTAAGATCAACAATAGACAAATGGGACCTCATAAAATTGAAAAGCTTTTGTAAGGCAAAGGACACTGTCAACAAGACAAAATGGCAACCAACATATTGGGAAAAGATCTTTACCAAAACACATCAAATAGAAGGCTAATATCCAATATATACAAAGAACTCAAGAAGTTAGACTCCAAAGAATCAAATAACTTTATTAAAATATTGAGCTAAACAGAGAATTCTCAACTGAGGAATACTGAATGGCTGAGAAGCACCTAAAGAAATGTTAAACACCTTAGTCATTGGGGAACTGAAAATCAAAACCATGCTGAAATTCCACCTCATACAAGTCAAAATGGCTAAGATAAAAAAACTCAGGTGACAGCAGATGCTGGTGAAGATGTGGTGAAAGAGGAACACTCCTCCATTGCTGGTGGGATTGGAAGCTGGTACAACCACTTTGAAAATCAGTCTGGTGATTCTTCAGAAAATTGGGCATAATTTTACCTGAGGACTCAGCTGTAATACTCCTGAGCATATACCCAGAATATGCTCCAACATATCACAAAGATAAAAGCTTTGCTATGTTCCAAGCAGCTTTATTTATAATAGCCAGAAGCTGGAAAGAATCCAGGTGTCCTTCAAACAGGAAGGGGTACAGAAAATGTAGTACATTTACACAATAGAGTTCTATTCACCTATTAAAAACAATGACTTCATTAAATCTGCATGCAATTTGATTGAACTAGAAAATATCATTCTGAGTGAGATAACCCACTCACCAAAGAACACAAATGGAATGCAATCACTGATAAGTGAATATTAGCCCCCAAGCTCAGAATACCCAAGATATAATTTAATTCACAGATCATATGAAGCTCAAGAAGAAGGAAGACCAAACTGTGGATGCTTTGGTTCTTTTTAAAAGGTGAAACAAAATACTCTTAGGAGAAAATACAGAGACAAAATGTGGAGCAGAGACTAAAGGAATGGCCATTCAGAGACTGCCCCACATGGGAATCCATCCCAAATATAGTCACCAAACCCAGATACTATGTAGTTGCCAAGAAGTGAATGCTGATAGGAGCCTGATATAGGTGTCTCTTGAGAGGCTTTGCCAGAGTCTGAGAAATACAGAGATGGATGCTCACAGAGGTGGATTGAGCACTGGGTCTCTAATTGAGGAGTTAGAGAACAGATTGAAGGAGTTGAAGGGTTTTGCACCCATAGGAAGAACAAAAATATAAACCAACCAGAACCCCCAGAGCTCCCAGGGATAAACAACCAACCAAAGAGTACACATAGAGGGATCCATGTCTCCAGTAGTTTATGTAGCAGAGAATGGACTTGTTGGGAATAAATACTATGAGACTCCCTTGGTCCTGTGAAGGCTAGATACCCAAAGTAGGGCAATGCCAAGGTGGGTAGGTGGTAGTGGCTGATTCGGTGGGGGAACACCCTCATAGAAGCTGTGAGAAGGGGAATGACATATCAGTTTTCAGGGGGCAAACCAGGAAAGGGTATAACATTTGCAATGTAAATAAAGAAAATATTCAATAAAAAAGGAAAAGTAAAAAGTTAGTATAGATTATTGTGAGAATGTTAACATTTTCCATACATAAGAACATCTTGATAAGTATAATTCCCACAGTGACTGATTAGAGCTAGCTCATGTCTTAATCTGGAAATTCTCTTCTATTATCTTATGTTTATAGGCCTTTTGAACAATAGTGATCTGGGAAGAAATATTTTTCAAAGTCAGAGCTAATGAACTGGCAACAGTGCTAATGGCTTCTTAACTAAGCATGAAAAATTCCTGAATAAGCCATAGTCAGAAGCTAGCTCAATGCAGAGGTAAGGGATAATGGCTTTCAATGATCCATGCACAAATAAATAAGACTGATGTTTATGTCTGTATCAGAATGTTTCATTCTTCAGGTGAATTAATTAACCTGTAAGACAACAATCACACCTGGGGTAGAAAGGGATTCACTGAGTTAGATCGGCAATCATAATATAGGTCCAAGCAAGAGATAGCATATCACACGGTGGCTATATTTCTTTTGTGATGGTGTTGAGAGAACATAATAGACATGAAAGATAAGTTCAGACAATATTGGAAAAGGTGACAGATGTATCCATTCTGCCTTGGTTGAAGATGTGCATTATGGGAGTCATCTGTATGTTTGTGATAATAAAACATAATTTTAAAGATTTAAAAACTCAGTTACAGAAATTCACTTATTTAGCACTGATTATACTTCTATTGTATCTGTGTCATATTACATTTTATGGCACAAAATGAATATCTAAAAAATAATTCCTTTGTTCCCAGAATTTGAATGTCTAACTGGAATGGTAGATATCAAGTGAATTACATGACAGCATACCACAATTTTATTTGAAGCTAGAGCCGTACCATAAATAATAGAAATCTCAGAATCTGAGTAAAGTAAAACTAGGTTTTCATTTCCCTTTGTAAAGTTTGTAGTATTAGATAACACATAAGGATTATCTTATGTGTTTTGTACTGTGACAGTGCAAGGCAGAGGTACCTCCATCCTGTCTTCTTTCTCAGGACATTTCAGATTTAACTAGAATTTGATCTCCTTTATGAAGATTCCCATAGAAAGGTACCCAACTTTATTAAAGAACTGAAAGTCACCAATGCATCAGCTAACTTAGCTTTGAAGTGCCTGCTTGTGCAAATTTCCACTTGCAGTTGCAATGCAAAATACCTGGATGTGGGTTTTGCCGTTAAACACCTCTTGATCTAGATGACTAAGGCCACGTGTAGGATTGAAAACTTTACTGTAGTTCAAGCTGGCTGGAGAAATGACTCTCAATTGGTTATAAACTTTGTCTGAGTGGTCTGTTCTATTGAGCTCACCATAACAATACTATGTCCTAGTGTTTCCATGAGGTCAGTTCACTGTCCTTCATTAAGAAAATGCAAAGGCACTGCAATGGAACCTCAGGCAGTCCCAGAGACTGTCCACTGAGAGAGCCTCTTTGAGTCTTCAGATCTGTAATCATACATCTTTTTTCCCTTTGGAGCTGGTTTGATTAATTCTTTCCTTATATAGTCAAGAATCTATGAAGATTTTAGCTCTTGTTTTGTTTTGGTTTGGGTTATCATTTGTCATATATTCTGAATACTCCAAAAACCCAGATGGAGTTGGGAAATTCCAAACCAATTGGAAAGCCAACATGCCAATTTGTCAAATTGGATAGTTAAACAATAGGTAGAATTCAAATAGCTGTTTATAACTGTAATTATTAAGAGTTGCTTTTGTTTTGTTATACAGAAAAGAGCAAATAATAAAGTGGAAAGATACTCCAATATTAAAGTATTAAGTCAATGAAAATCCCTCATTCATATATATATATCATAGATATTATAAGATATACTAAATAGAAAAGTAATTTCTTTCTTTTATATAATTCCCAGTCTTCATTATTGCAAATGAAGTCTGCAATAATAGAAATGCTGTAATAGAAAATAGATCTTTTTGCATTATACAAATGAAGCTGTAGAAAGAGTGGCAATATACTTATAATTTTAATCCTTCATGTTCTTTTTTCCAAAGGACTATTTAATGGGTTCACATTATTGGTTAATGCTATAGTTTTATGACTTTCTAAGAATGTAGAGAGTTTTATATATTAATTTCTATTTGAGGTAAGAGTAGCTTTAATATCATTTTCCTTAAATTTCATATACTTTTGGAACATTCATAATGGTAAACTGAAACTATGCAAAAGCTTATTTGCATATACTTTACAAAATGTTAGAGAACAAAGAAGACCAAAAGAAACCAAAAACTACCCTAATTTTAAATTAAAAACAAAGCACAGACTATCAAAATATATAGCCTAATGTGAAAACAATGGTTTAAAAGTATATTCATAATATTGATAAAATAAAATAATAAAATATTGACAAAATAAACCAGAAGAATATAAGGCATTATAAGCATATCTGATAGAAGAATCAAACCTAACCTAAGAACATCACCATGTGAAAGTGATAACAACTTGGTGTAATTGTATTAATAAAATAAATCAAAAGGTGAGATTTTGTGTGGTTTACAGGAAAATAGACAGAACTGAACATAATACTAAGCAAAATTAGCTAGTCTTTCCTCTAAGCAGATGTGGTTTTGCTCATGTGTGAAACCTAGAGGAATAGGAAGGATGACATGGACATAAAAGCAATGGTAGAATGATAACACAATTGGCTTTAATATGGTCAAATATATCATCAGTATGTATGGGAATAGCACAATGAAACCCTTTATTTCATATGCCCTGTATACAGTGAAATAGAATTCCTGAAATGTGAAATTGAAGTACATATTAGAAGATGGAAATGGCTTCCATGCTCATGGATTGGTAGAGTTAACATCTTACCAAAAGAGCCATCTTACCAAAAGCAATCTACAGATTGAATTTTATTCTTATTAAAATTCCAACACAATTTGTTACAGACCTTGACAGAGCAATTCTCAACTTTACATAGCAATACAAATCATCTAGGATAGCCAAAACAATCTTGAACAATAAAAGAACTTCCAGAGATATCACTGTTCCTGACCTCAAGCTATACCCACAGAGCAATAGTAATAAAATATGCACGGTATTGGTAGTGGAATAGTCAACTTGAGCAATGAAAGTGAATCAAAGACACTGATATAAACCCACAAAGAAGGAAAAATCAAACAATGAAAAAAAAAGTGTCTTTAACAAATGGTGCTGGTCTAACTATAAGTCTGCATGTAGAAGAATGCAAATATATCCATATCTGTCACCCCACATAAAACTGAAGTCCAAGTGGATCAAAGACCTTAACATAAAACATGATATGTTAAATCTAATGGAATAGATGGAATAGAAAGTGGGGAATAATCTTGACCTCCTTGGTAGAGGAAACAACTTCCTAAACATAAC
Source organism: Rhynchomys soricoides (assembly GCA_019843965.1). Taxonomy (NCBI): domain Eukaryota; kingdom Metazoa; phylum Chordata; class Mammalia; order Rodentia; family Muridae; genus Rhynchomys; species Rhynchomys soricoides. The sequence goes on along the minus strand of JADRCH010000014.1, from coordinate 16,383,088 downwards.
ACCAATGGCTTAGGCTTTAAGATCAAAAATTGATAAATGGCACATCATGAAACTGAAAAGCTCTGTAAGTCAAAGGACACTGTCGATAGAAGAAAGTGGCAGCCTACATATTGAGAAAGAATTTATCAACTCTAAGTCTTACAGAGGACTAATATTCAAAATTTATAAAGAACTCAAGAGTTTAACACTAACAACTGAACTAACCCAAATTTAAAAAAAAAACAGATACAGAGATAAACAGAGAATTTTCAATAGAGTAATCTTGAATGGTGGAGAAGCACTTAAAGTAAATGTTCAAAGTCCTTAGTCATCAGGAAAATGCAAATCTAATCAGTTCTGAGTATACATCTCACAAAGGTCCGAATGGCTGTGATCAAAACTTCAAAGTATAGCACATGCTGGGTAGGGAGTACAACAAGAGAAACATTCCTCCATTGCAGATAGGAATACAAACTTGTACAATCACTATGTAGATAAGTTAATTTTTAATGGAAAACATACTACACTTTTAGGCAGGCTAATTGAGAAATGTTTTTGAAAATTTATTTGGAAATTAGAAGCCTAATACATCTAACAATATGGAAGAACAAAGTTAGCAGACTAATATTATCAAATGTCAGCAATTACTATGACTCTGCAATAAGAGAATAAGTATTGTCAAATGAACACACATATACATCTGTGGCACAGGATAGAAAATCCAGGAAAGGCTTATTCAAGTAGAGTCAAGCAATATATATAAAGAAAGGTATTTAATAGAGGAAGGACTGCCTCTTCTAAATCGTGTTGCTCCAGTATATAATCAATAATCCATATGCTTTATTAGTGTATTTAGACACTGAGACCACCTAAAAAATTAATTCAATGTAGATTATAGATTTAATTTATAAAGTATACTATAAATAATTTTGAGACAGCATGTGTGAAAATATGAATGACCTATTTTGAGCTTGTTGATGCATTTTTAGATAGTATCACAAGCATAGTCTGTGAGCAAAAGTGATAAGTTAAATGCATTAAAATGCAGAACTTTTACTCTAAAAAGGAAATTCTTAAGAGAACAAACAGACAAACCACATATGGGAGGATCCTTCTATAAAATACGCACACACAAATAAAATGTAATAAAATACATGATGAAGATTAATCTAACTTAAATATGTGAGAATTCTAAAGACTCTAACAGTGATAAAGGAAACAAGGAAACATCTAACCCCCCCAAAAAGAACAGGAAGACCAGACAGAATAGAAAAAGGATGATGAGGAAGGGAGGCATAGGAAAAGAATAGGAAGAGGAGAAGGGAAAGAGCAGAAACCAAGAAGGAGGAGAGGGAGGAAGAGGAGGAGGAGAAGAGGGAGGAAGAAAGATATCTAGAAAAATGCCTGAAAACCGAAGACAGCAAAACAACATATGAAGGATGTTCAGCAGATCAATAATCCTTTTCTTTTGGGAACTACAAACAAAATTTTCAAGGACAAAGGTCATATGCATATAAACATTCCTAAATTTCAAAGGCTGAAAATGTCAAAAGCTGTTGAGAATGGGGAGAAGAATGTAAGCTTTCATAAAGTTTTGCAAGATAATTGGCAGTATCTTATGAAGTTGAATGTAATTTTACCATATATTACATTAAGCATATTCCTAGGTATTTACCTAAGTGAGTTGAAAATATATACTATCAAATTGGAACAATTAAATTTAAAGCAACATGTGCATTGTTGACCAACAAGGGAAGTATCAAATATAGCCATCACTAGATAAGCATACTGTAGTATATTCATAGACTAAAATATCTTTCAGGAGAAAAATAATCAACACACACACACACATACATACAGAGAGAGAGAGAGAGAGAGAGAGAGAGAGAGAGAGAGAGACTTGAACTGCCCTTAAATACAAAATATTTGGGGAAAGGAGGAGGATTTTTGAGAGCTCCATATTTTGACCTCAACTATCTTAACTTTTGGGAAAGGTAACACAAATTGCAAAAACAAAATTAGTAGTCAGAGAAGACTGAAAGTTTGGGAAAACTGAGAGGCTTGCAAAGATGATGTGTAATTTACATTTCAGTGATAAAAACTGTGCTATGCTAGTATTGTAACCACTAGGAACAAGTATTAGGCAACCTAAAATTCTTTAGAAATTACAGCACTAAGATTGGCTCATAACTATAACAGTTAAAAAGTATATAGGTAATGGAGGAGTTCGAAGACATTATGCAGACCCCTACAGCAACATCTAGCCACATTACAAATGAAAATTCATTGACTCTCCTGGAGAGAAGTGCACCCTTGGAAAAGAATTGATCTATAAAACCAAAGAACAAGGAATTTCCGTTTGCACTTTAGTTGCAACTAAAGTTGACTACTAAGAAACTGTCAAGTGTCAACCTGGATAGTTCTAAGAAAATATACTGGGAATGGAACAATTAAGAAAGTAATGAATCCTTGAAGTAGCTGTTTCTTTCCTCAAGAACCAACGTTATTTTCAGCTGGGAGAGCAGGTTGAAGTCTGCTTGCATTAGCTGTGCTCTCCGTGATGTTGTTAGAGGGATGTACAAGGCTTAGCATCATTTGAGAAAGGAAAATTGTGGTTACGAATTTCCAGTAAGATCAAACTTAATAACTGAGATTATTAAGGCATATTAATGTTTGTGATGATATAACAAAAGTCAATTCACACTTATAGCAAGGTGAACAAACCCTATGTTCTCTTTACATGTTTAATTGATAGTATTTAATGTACTTTGAAAATTAACCTCCATTAATTAAATCTTTTCTTTATGGTAGGGCCTATCTTCTGCTTTCCTGGAAAAGATCAAAATCCATCATTTGAACCTATTTTGAGTTTTTCTGTTGTTGGTTTTCCTAATTTTGTTTTTATATCCTAAAATAAAAATATGACACAGTTTTAGCTCTCATGGGAAAAAAGAAGGTAATGAATATAGAAGATAGAGGTCTTAATACATATAGAAATTTGGGGAAAAAAAGAGAAATACAGCTAGAATCATCCATCTCAAAAAGGATGAGAATGGGATATGTATATGGAATTGTGATTAGTGAATATTACTTCATATATTTCATGTATGTGCATATGTAAATTTGCATCTATATTTTTATCATAGGCACACATATGTGTACTTTCTTTGTAAGGTGACTGTTAAATAAGGTTAAATTCAACTAGCAGAAAACAAATGTAGGATCTAGACTTTGCTGTCTTGTGCCATGTCCAAGTGAAATGGCCTAAAGCCCCAAAGAAATGCCTGCTTATAGGAGTGAGAAAGGAAATATGCAAGATTTCTAGGAAACTTCAAAAAACCAGAACACAGAACTCAAAAGGAAAAGTTGTAGCCATGTGTGAAAGAAGTCAATGGAAAAATCCCCATTGGCCAAAATTGATGTGGCCTGACCAGCCAAATAAGTTGCAGAGAGCTATAACTTGTGATGTATATGTGGTGTTTTATAAAAGTCTGTAATTTAAAAAATATATTTTTAAAGGAAATGTTAATAGTATATATTGTAATGAAATGAATCAGTGATTAAATAAATGAGTACAGGGCAGACAGTGTCACAACTGTCAAACACAATATTTAAAAATAAATTGTATAGCTCCAATCCTTAGTGAAAGTAAGGATAATTCACTTCTTTCTAAGTACAGGTATGATAAAGCAGGTATGATAAAGGAAAATGGCTCACTTCTTCCCAAGAACAGGATATATTCAAGGGTGTACTCTAAAGCAAGTATGATAAAGGAAAAATGACACAGGACACTTTGCAATGGATACATTTAACAGTAGTTCAGCTAGGTGATCAACAGCTGTATATCATGATGGCAGCATGTACCATTAAGGTGATTTGATAATATACTTGCTTCTGTGATTTCTTTCTCATAATTAAGAAATCCAATGAAGTGTAATAGCTACAAAACCTAAAGAAACACAACAAAAATGCCATGTGGCATGTTAGGTAAGATATAAGGAGATTTTTAGAAAAATAGAGCATTAGTTAATAGCTAAAGATATCTTAACAACCATATACTAGAAAAAGTAGCATATGTGTCACAGCTCACAACATGTAACCTATAGATGCAAGTGACAAATACACTAGACAAAAAAAGAAAAGGTATTACAAGAGAGAGCTGTTCACATAATGAGGTGTACGAACACACAGTACTTGGTGTGTTCTTTGTGTACTTGTACTTTGAAAACTGTTAGCAAAACAGAATACATTTCACAAACCATGATTTTATGTCAAACCCTGGAATTGATATTTTGTTTCTTGATCACTCAGTCTGTTGCTGTGCCATTGAGGGTTTTAGTCACCCACATGTGCCAAAATTATAAGTATGGGCTGTGGGAATCAAATAGACCAGGTGTTGAGACTGGAAGCCAGGAATGTAAATGGGGCCCCAGCAACATGCATGGTTTTGCCATGATACATTTTTGCAGATTCTAGTAATATATGCAGAGAAATGTACTTTCCAAAAAAGACTATAAATTAAATCTGGGAAATTCTGCTAATAATCTGTGCCTTGTTATAATTTTAACAAAGGACATTTCTTCTATGCTTTGTCTAATTCAATTTCAATGTCATCTATTCATTGACATTTCACATTTATGGACACTAATAAATAGGTGAGATCAATTTCTTAATATGGGCTTGATGTAGTTTATATAACTTTATATAACAGAAATTAGTTCTGTTTAAAGTCCATAATCACAAATACATTATTAAAGCAAAATCATTTTGATTTAAATATTAACTTTACAAACATTTGCGTTTTGGTGGGGCACATCTGTATATTTTTACTGTAGTAGTATTAATATAGTAATTAATATTACTTTTCTTTTAGAAGAGGAATCAAAGGAAAGTTAACAAAGTGTTCTTTAGTGTCAAAATCCATTTTTCAGTAATTCAGATTAACACCATTTCAAACTGTTGTTTAAAGTATCTAAATGTTCCTACTTCATTATAAATCTAGTGGTATAACCATATTAGATTCCAAGAAAACAGAAAGAGAGAGAGAGAGAGGAGAGAGAAAGAGAGAGAGATTGCTTTGGTTTCGTGGATGTGATGAAGGTTTAATGTGTATAAATTTAACACTAAGTGGGACTTCTTGGAAAACACAAAGACAGAGATAGCTTTCTGTGTGGATTCGATCTGAGTTTTTCTGTTTGGTCTAATACAATGAACTCCTTATCATAGAGACTTTCATAAGTCTTGTGATGCATACCTCTAGCCATAAATTGAAAATTAACTAGAATTTAAGAAATATGTTTTGTTAAACTTGTATATACTCAGATGTATGTAGAAAAGTGTCAGCCACCTGTTTGTTTAGAATAAAACATTCAACTCTGATAGTACAGACATCACATTTGAATTTTGCTCAGTTTATTTTCTCACTAGTTCCCTTTAATACAGACCACAAAAGACAGGGGCTTGCCTCTTTCCTTCCAACCTTCCAGATCTGAAAACTCCACAACTTCATAGCATGTACTTTCTGAGTGTTTTCTGAATAAATGCATGTTTTGTTGAAAAATCTGTCAAAATTAAAACGTAACACAACATATATAAGTACCTGACTAAGGTAAAAATAAAAGATGCTTTTTTAAATTTTATAAAACAAAATAGAACTACCTTATGACCCAGCTATTTCATTCCTGGGACAATCCCCCCAAATTCCATATCCTACCATAAAGATATCTATGTTTATAAATACATCAGCAGCTCTGTTTATGATGAAAATAAATGCAATGAATTGACCGGTTAATCAGTTGATGAAGTGATAATGAAAATTTGAGATGACTGAGAGATGGATTTAGAATGTATAAAATTAAGCGAACTCATAAAATCTCAGAAGAAAAAAAATTGTCTTAAATCTCCTGTTAAGAAGATAGATAGATAGATAGATAGATAGATAATACATGCACAAAATATCTAAACAAATGCACTTGTAAGTACAGTGTAACATGCAGAAAGAAGACAAAGAGTAATATTAGATGATAATGAATGACTGAATGCAGGCAATGGACATGACCTAAAAAAGAGGAGAGGAAACGATTAGCTTTTCTAGTTCTAATGCTGTCATGTATTTTATACTTTTAGAAATGGATAGTGCAGAAAAACTTGCTTGATGATGAAAGTATAAAATCCAATGTTAATTTTCACAATTTCAGATTTTCTTGTCTGAAGTTCTTGTGGACAAGTTCATTGAAATGTGTCGTCTTTTGTCTTGTTTATTTAGATGTGCTATTTCTTTTTATTTGAAACTTTTTTAAAATAATAAAGCTCATGAATCAGTTATCTCCATCCAATATTAATACCAATACTGGGTATAACAATCCCTGCAGACATCAGTAAATTGTGTCCCTGTTGAAATGTCTTATAGAATTGTCAATTTTGTATTTTTTTCTGGAACATTAAAAATAGTTGCAAAGCTTGAAATCTAAAAATTAAATGTATTAAAACTTGTGACATTTTCTTAAATGTATTTATCTTCCGTAAAGTGCATCTGTGTGTGTGTGTGTGTGTGTGTGTGTGTATGTGTGTGTGTGTTTATGATGCTTCTGAATGTTTTACATGCATTTATGTCTATATATTAGAAAGGAGCTTTGAATCCCCTGGAACTAATGTTACTGTTGTAATCTCTTATATCTGCACTATGAATTAAGTCCACGGTTTCAGCCAGTATTCTTAACCACTGAGCCATGACTCATGTCTATTTTTCCTGACAGTTGATTAGCAACTATGTTATAACTTCTCTGTTATTTTTGTATATTTGTGTATTTGTAGTCTATACCATGATTATCAGTTTGACTATATTCAATACCTTGGACATTTACTAGGAATCAGTAATTAATTCTAGAATTTCATTCTCAAACCAACAATTACAACTTATATAATTCGTTTAAAATAACTCTAATTTATATAATTCTATTATCTCTATATTAAAGAGAACAATATTTTCTTACTGATCATGAATGTTAATGGAATCACACAAACACATATGCATATATATATTCATCCACACAAATGTTTATGTGTGTGTGTGTGTGTGTGTGTAATTTTTTGATTATTTGACAATTGGACCTTATAAAGTTTCTCCCATAGTCCAAATGTGGTGAATATAGAATATGGGAAATAAATGGAATTTTAGAACTGCTCATGGGTACAATCATCACATTATTTCGGTCACTATGATATAGTCCAAATGTGCATGACAATTGTCTTTAAATTATCTATACTAATATCTCAACTGACATTTAAATGAATATAATATATATTTTTTTGCATTTGGTTTTATAGACTTCTGTTGCTGTAGATCCTATATAAACTGATAACAATTCTTTGTGCATCATAATAAAAATTTAGTTGTTCACTCTAGTGGACAGAATTGCATCCCACAAGACTTGCATGGGTACATTGGAGCTCAGAATATCTTATTGGAAAATAGGGTATTTACAGATATGGATTTTTAAGTATTTCTAAGTAAAATCATCCCAAATTTATTGACTGATACCCTTCAGCAGGAAGAGAACAGGAGACTTAGAAGAGAAAGATTTGTCAATGAAGCTGTGATCGGAGCTACTTTGACAGAAGCCAGGGAATGAATGATGCCACCAATAGCTGAAATGGCTTCTGCTGTAGGGACTTAAGAGTATGGCCTTGAAAAACCTCGATTTTTCTCTTTCTTTGGAGTTTTGGGAAAGTAACTTTATATTGTTTGAACAAGGTTTTTTTGTCTAATTAGGAAATTTATATTGATGTAATTTCTAAAACATACAAATGTCTTCAGGATCCCATGACGTTTTTACCCTCAGTGCAGTTTGTACTCTATGTGTGTATAAGAACCTCTAGGCTACTTGCAGATTTCTGCAAGACATCTTGCAGAAGATGATGGACTCTGCTAACTCATCATTTTTTGTGCTTTCCTCTCATTCTTTTGTAAGACATTCCATACTGTTTTTCATGAGGTCACTCTCTGGAATGTTATTTATCCTTAATATTATCATTTCTAGGAAGATCTGCTAGACACTTTAGTATGTAAGTTTAGTATACTTAAGATTTTCCAATTCTTTTAGTATTTTGAACATATGTCTTCCTAGCTGTGTATTATAATTGTTCATTCTGTAGTTCATAAATGGCTGGTTCTGGAGAACAGTCATATCCTTCACCTCATTGCTGTGTGACTTTCAGTGGGTGATCTTATTTACTCATGGATAAGGAAGAGATGAAAGACAAAAGAACTTCAGCAGCATGACAAACCAATGAGATTTGGAGGATTACTTGCAAGAGTGAGGGTGGAATTTTAGGTACAGCAAATGACTGAGTCATATGCAGCAACACCACTGAAAAGCTTATCCCAGGATAGATGACAACATATGAACATTATATTTCTAGGACTTTCTGGTTGACTTCTACAAAACCTTTCCTTGCCCTAGCTCTCTATTACTACCTATTTAACCTGAAAGAGAAGTCTTATGAATCCTGTTACTTTATGCTCTTATTGTGCCCAGTGAAGATTTTTCTAAGATTTATTTTATTTTAAATTATGTGTATGTGGGTGTGCCCATGTATGGGTATGTCCAAATGAGTACAGGTTCCAGCAGTGTCTTGTGATGTTAGACACCCTGGTTCAAGAGTTTCAAGTGTTTGTGAACCACTTGACCTCATTTTTGAGGCCTGGATTCTAGTGTTCTGCAAAAGAAAAATGGTTTCTTAACAACTAAGCTCTCCTTACATTTTGGTAAAATTTCTTATTTTTCAGAATCTTATGAACCTAAGCTCAGGAAGAATCTGATGTTAGAAAACATTATTGTAGTTGTGATATCCTCCATAAGTGACAATTTTAAAAATTTTAAAAATAATCTAGCTTGTGGCATCACATGCCTTTAAATCCCAGCACTCAGGAGGCAGAAGCTTGTGGATCTCTGAGTTTGACACCAGCCTAAACTACAAATACATAGTGAGCTCTAGGAGAACCAGGGCTATACAAAGAAACCCTGTCTTGAAAAAAAAAACCAGGAAGAGGAGGAAGAGAAGGAGGAGGAGGAGAAAGATAAAGAAGAAGAGACAGCTTAAAAAACCTAAAGATTATGTGGACTAATATAAGTATATCTACAAGCAAAATAAAATCATCTCATGTGAAGAGAGATACAAAAAAAAAAAATGAAGAGGAAAGTGTCTAAGTACACAGGAGTAGAGAAAGGGAAATATTTCCTGTGTAATTTTCAGTGTCTCCATGGTGTCACTAGATGGTGGTGGAAGTTATATAGAGATCACTGAAAGTCTAGATTCTTTATATATTAAGATCAGAGAAAACAAAAATGTACTTCCTATTGACAGTGAGTAGGTTCTCATTTAAGTGTAGGTGCTAGGATTAATGACTTTAACAGTTTGTATGTAAATATTATTCAACAAGAGATTTGATGAGAAGAAATACTAGAGATCCAATTTGACTTTTCATCACAAGAGGGAAATAAAGCATTTTATAGATTCATGCATGCAGCAACACTGGAGAATGCTTTTTCCTGATGCATGATTACCTAGGTACTTTTGAGCCCTGTAACCATCAGTGATAACAGTAATAAGAAGCCAACAAAATGCAGCAGATTGATTCATTATGCTGTTGTCATCAGTTCTGCCTGTTCTAAAGTGGAGCAAACCTAAAAGTGTGACAACACCATCTCCTTCAATAGCATTCATCTTTCACTATAGGACATGCTTTGTTTATTATTGGTTAGCTCATATTTTCACTTAAACACTGAGTCTGTAATTCAATCTACTTGTATTTATCCTGCTATAATGACAAGCATTTATAAATAGTGAAATCTGGCAAATGTTTTCTTTTCTTTCTACCCTATATATGTCACTGCTTTCAGCTTTCTTAATTTTATTATATTTCCCAAAATTATCGATTTCTCCAAGTCTTTATTAATGTTATAAAGAATTAAGTAGTGTAAAGCATGAAAGGTTTTCTTAAATCCATTGCTTGAATGTACATGAAACATTGCCATTATGGTGCAGTACATGAGGGGAGTCTCTCAGAACATTTGTTTTCAAGTACCTGATCAGTCAGGATAGTAATTGAAATTAAGATCGGAGTCAATAAAACACAGAGCTATTCTGCTAAGTACTCAAAAAGCAGTTTCTCAGCATGCTGTAGCCACAGGAGCAACAGAATTCAAGTGCATTCAGGCTAATAGAGGCATCAGCTGCGAAATAGAATTAAACTGAGGGTCAGGAATTAGACTTGACAGAAAGATTAATAATCCAGCTGGGAACATGGAAAACAAAACTAGTGCTTCCAGGCTCTGCTTGGCAATTGCACTATATGAAAAAAATAAATAAATAAAACACCGTGAAATAAAATCAATCACACTTTGAACCTTGATAGTTTTTGAAGTTGCATACTGACTGTGACTGTGCCTCTGAATGGAACAGCTTGGGCCTCTTCGAAGATCTTTTTTTTAGTAGTTTCCTTGAAGGATCTATTGAGTGGTCATATGTGGAGAGCATTGAAAAGATAAAAAGGCTTTTTATTTCTTCTTTTGTTTTTGCTTTCAAATTAAATTTAGTTGCATGAGTAATATATCATAAAATAATAAACATATAATATGTTAACTGGCATGAGACATTTAACAGTCATTGGTTATTATTACCAAGTATTATTCACTATAAAGCACTAGATGGTTTTTCTCCCTCAACTTTCTTGGGTTTTAAGAACTTAAATGAATATAATGCACTTTTATCAAATCTACCCATTGCTCTTTCCACAATTCATACTCCATATTCCCTTCACAAATATATTTATGTATACCTTCTAAGTCTAGTTAGTGTTGACCACCTGGAACATGGGGGCCTTTTCAGGGATTTTATTAGTAAAATCATTTGACTCCACTTCCTTCTGCATCAATGAACTATCTGGCATTATTGGGTTAATAGAAGATATGAAGGCCAAAGTGAAAAGTTGTAGGCGGCCCTACCTGTCTCTAAATCCTATGAAATACATTCACACCTGTTTGGTAAGTTATGACCAATGATGTAACAGCGCTACTTGTGATTTGGGAGTAACCAGCCAAGCCAGATAGGACTTAATGTTGGCTCAATAAAAGGGAACTTATGCCTGCTACTTTAAATCTAGCCATGAACCCATGGCTGGAGAGGACAGAGATCCTAGAGAAGATGTTCTTACTACTGTAGAGTAAACAGATACAGTCTTTAGTTGCCTAATCAGTACTTCTTATATGGATAGAATAGTGCAGACCTCACTTATTAAAGAGGCATATTTATATAGGAGGTAGAGGACTTATTGAAACTCAAAACTGTTCAAAGTGCTAAGAATAATTAGTAATTATAGAGGGCCTATCCATGCACCCAAGAATAAAGAAATACATCAAAAAAGAATGAAGGGCTCATTCCTTCTTAGTTTTTTCTCACTAGCTTATTATTGACTATTATTATTATTATTATTATTATTATTATTATTATTATTCACATAAGTGGTTTGTTCAATTTTCCCCTTATAAGGACGCCAGTAATATTGGACTAAAGTCCACATTAATGATTTAATTTTAAATATTTTTATTTATTTATTTTTAAATTAACATATATATTATATGTCATTATGACATCATTAAGCAAAATATCTTTTGATAGATTTTCCTCTCCTCATGTCCTTTGATTACTTTCCCCAATCTTCTCATAATTTTAATGTTATATACACTTTGAATCATCTCTATCATCTTAGCACCTCTTCTTAAACCTCTGTCTCCTTCATAGTTTTAAAGAATTTCCATCAGTGTCTATAAATTCAAATGTACATGTATGCAATTCAGGCTAACATCTACACATGAGAAAGGACATGTGGTCTTATTTTTTCCTAAGTTTTGCTTCTCTCAATTAATAATAGTACATTCCCTATCCATCTATTTACTTACAAATTTTGTAAGTTAATTTTCTTTACCAATGAATAAAATTCAATTGTGTAAATATACCACAAATCATTATATATTCATTGTTATCAAATGAATATATTGGTGGATCCCGTTTTCTTGTTATAGAGCCAGTAGTTGACATGGATATGCAAATATCTGGTATAATATATGGAATTTTTTTATATATGCCCATAAATTGTATACCTGTGTCTCATATGGCTATGTGTTTAATTTGTTTTTGTTTTTGTTTTTTTGAGACAGGGTTTCTCTGTATAGCCCTGGCTGTAGTGGAACTCACTCTGTAAATCAGGCTGGCCTCGAACTCAAAAACCCGCCTGCCTCTGCCTCCCGAGTGCTGGGATTAAAGGCATGTGCCACCACTGACCGGCGTGTTTTTAAAATTTTAAAGGGACTTCAAATCTGGTTTCCACCATAGTGAATAAGAGTTTCTCTTTCCTTACATCTTCATCAGCATTTACTGTTGAATTTTTCATTTATAGGCATTATGATTGCGGAGGTAATATTGAACAGCAATTTTGATTGGTGATTACCTGAAGTCTAGGGATATTGGAGTCATATCACAATACTCATTGGCCAGTTCTGCTTCTTCATTTGAGAAATTTCTGTTCATTGCAATAGCATTTTAACATAATTACCACTTTGCAAATTTTTCTCAAAACATAATTGTATTCTTAAATTCTAAGATTTAAAATTTCGACATATTCAATTCGTTGGAGAAGACAGATAATCTTACCCATAGCAGGGTATATTGACTTTGAATGCCTACAACCTCTGCCTTTGATTCTTGGGCATTCTAATGTCCTAGAATAGCTAAGAATGTATCTAAGATAAGATATTATAGGTATATCAACTATATTTGTTATCTTAAGCAAAATTTATTCTTTCAGCACAATGAATGAGACAAGTACAAGATAATGATAAATATATGCTTTTGGAAATTATTAAAAAGAGGAAGAATGGATTTGTTCCATGGGCTTTTGAGTACTGTGTGAACATAAATGAACCTTTCACAAAGTGGAAGCATATAGCTTTTTTTTTTGGCAAGATATTTGAATTTATGAATAGTTACTTCCCCAAATGATTTTATTTAGTAATTAGGGCTTACAATCAGAAATGATTCAATTTTGAAAATTCTGAGGACTGAACAATCCCAGGTGCATATATAACCATAGTAAAGTTATATCTAATAAGTCTGTTCTTTTAATGTGCTCTGGGAAAAAATAGGTATCTATGACTTACATATATCTGAATCACTATATACTCTTATACCAGTATCAAACCTTATATATTTTCCTCTTTTCTATGATATCCTGAGAAAGTAAAGTTAGTTAAATCTTAATGTAATGATTTGTCTTTTAGAAAATATTATAGAACCATCATAAGCTTTGGCTTTTGTGGAGGATGATCTTATAATGTAAAAGTCATAAAAATTATGTAAATGTTTTCTAGTTGAATGTGTGATCTAATAACCTACTGATCTAAAAACAGTACTTCATGTTGGATATGAAAATGTATTTTGTGAACCTATTATAATAAGGAATAGACTATAGGAATGTACATATATTTTTGTATATTGAATTTTACACTTTATAGCCATCCTATAGCTAAGTGTCCCAGTTAAAAAAAGTTGCCAAAAATAAATAGTATACAATAAATTCACAAAATAGTGAGGACTAAATCAGAGTATCTTCATTATTCTGCAGTCACATAACATTAGAAGACCTAGTGAGTAGTGGAATGGACTGTGACTTCTTCAGAAACAAGCTCTACATAGTGCATGATTTCATATTGGTTTAACTCATTGTATCAGTTGTTATATTAAAATAAATAAATTTTAAATAAGTAATAGATTGTGACTGCTTACTTATTTATTTCATTTCATTTTATTTTAAGATGGGTTTTTAAGTAGTAAAGGCTAACTCCAAACTTACTATATTGCAAAGGTTGACCTAGAGCTTCTAATACTCCTGCCTCTAACATCTAACAAGTAGAATCACCTGCATGAATAACAGTGCTTTGTAAATGTTAAACAAGCAGACTTTACAAACTCAGTCACACACCCAGCCCTCTCCTCACATCAATGCCTGACAAGCCCATCCTCTGCTACGTATGCGGCTGGAGCCATGAGTCCCTCTGTGTGTACGTCTTGGTTAGTGGTTTAGTCCTTTGGAGCTCTGAGGCAGTCTGGTTTGTTTATATGTTGTTCTTCCCATGGGAATGCAAACCCCTTCAGCTCCTATCTCCATTGGGGACCTGTGCTCAGTACAATGGTTGGCTGCCAGCATGCACTTCTTGGCATCCAAAATACTGCCTGTGTTTGGTGACTGTATATGCGATGGATCCCCAAGTGGGGCATTCTCCAGATGGCCATTCCTTCAGTCTCTGCTCCACACTTTGTCTCTGTATTTTCTCCTGTGAATATTTTGTTTCCGATTCTAAGAAAGATCGAATTACCCACACTTTGGTCTTCCCTCTTCTTGAGCTTCATGTAGTCTGTGAATTGTATCTTGGGTATTCTGAGCTTTTGGGCTAATATTCACTTATCAATGAGTGCATACCATTTGTGTTCCTCTTTGATTAGGTAACCTCACTCAGGATGATATTTTCTAGTTCTATCCATTTGCCTAAGAATTTCATGAATTCATTGTTTTTACTAACTGAATAGTACTCCATTGTGTAAATGTACCACCTTTTCTGTGTTTCTTAACTTTGAATGGTTGTAGTGCTGCTGATAATACATGATGAAATTCTGGATACTCTTTTAACATGTTTAGTATATGTAGTGTCATCAGAACTTACTAATGGAGAATCAAGAATAATTTCAGGTGTTTGTATTTGAAGTTGTGTAATTTACAGATATAGTGAAAAATATTATCTTTGGAGAGTAATGAAGAATGAAGATCTCTCATAGTATCTAAGATGAGTTCTAGAAAGCCAAGTGAATTTATTGTTTAATTAGTTATATTTTTAACTGTGAAATATATATATATATATATATATATATATATATATATATTAGTCAGGACAAATAAATATAACGTAGAAGGTCTTTGAATATAGGGTTTGAGGCTATCCATTTTATATAGGTTGAGATAAATAAGATGTTTTAATATATAAAACTAAGAATGTGTTTTTAGAAATGCATATGAGAATTCAGGAGAGTAAACTCTCTCTGTAGCAGAGTGAAGTATATTAGCTAAAGATATATATATATATATAAATATATCTTTAGAATATATATACATACGTGTGTGTGTATGTGTGTGTATGAAATCTAGAAAATACTCTGGCAAGTGTTATCTAGATGCTAAGAAAGATGGTAAGATGAAGACTGGTAGGCTGGTACTGTGAAAATTAAAATATTGTGCTAACATGATCCATTTTTTTTCATTGTAGTGAAACAATGCCTTCTAAAATAATTTCAACAGGAGGTAAATCAAGATAAATAAAACTGAAAGTAAGTTAAGATGATAATGCATACAGAAATCTCTTTCAAGACAGCAGAGAAATTGATATGTGCGTAGAGGAACTCTTCAAAATTAAAATAAACATGAATGCTAATGGAAAGACTGCAGTCCAGTGTGAAACTGTAGATCCTGAACAGAGTGGTTATTTCATTTTCTTCCACATTACATATAATAATGTGCATAAAGTAGATGAGATTTAATACACAAAGGGATTCTCCTTCTTAGAGAGCATCATAGAAAAAGCACTCTCATGGGGAGAATATGTAGCTAAGAGATTCCAGTGCATGCCTTAGGAGAACTACATGGTTATAATAGTGTGTGGCCAGCTTCAATTGTTTATTCGTTTCCTTCACTGATTGGAAACCATGGCCATATGTTCACATGTGACACATTTGCATTGAACAAGAGAAGAGTGGAATGATATGATAAAGTTATAGGACAGATGGAAATATGGAGTTCTCACTGTAAATTTCATATATTGGTGTGCAAAGTTCACAAACCCAGCTATTCTCTAATTAGGTGGGACTTTGAGCAGAAAATGTGAATAATGTATCACCAGACTTGATGTTTCCAATACTAAATGGTGAGGAAGAACAAAAATGATCATTATAATTCAGCCTATAAGGAAATGCGTTATTGCTGGTTGCATCAAAGGCATAAAGTGGATAGGTATTAACATAGATAGTAGGCACATCTGGACAGTCATGTTTTATGTAAATATATCAGAAATACTGGTAGGCCAGATGGCAATCTTCAAGTGATAAACTAGGAAGACAGTGTGAGTTATGAGGAAGTGTAATTGGATGAGTTTGTGTAAAAGAGGTCTGGAAAGAGACTGTTTGGCAAATGACCATGAGAATGACCACATAATATGCGATGGAAGGAAACAGAAAATTTTGTCCATCATGTGTGTGGAAAAACACACAAAAAAGAGACACTGAAACATGATTATTTGTGAGAAACTGAGATAGAAGACAGAGTGGGAAATGTGCAACAAGCAGATTCCTAAATTTTTGTGCAGCTAGGAATACTCAGGCTAAACAGAAATAATCACAAACATGTAGGCCATACCTCAGGGCATACAATATATAATACATGTGTAGCTTTTGGGGGAGGGGAAGACTTGAGGAATAAGGATGGAGCTTTCCCATCTATATGCAGAAGTAGGTGTTTTACTGAGACTACACAAACAGCACTTTGAAAGGATGAATGGGAAAATACATTGTGGACTCTATAGTTTGTTTTTAAAAGAGAAAGAAGGAAGAGTGGATAAAGTATAGGTGAAAGAGGAACAGACAAAGGATCAAGAACAGATAAAAGAGGAAATAGAAGAGAAAAAGGAGTCAGAAGATGAAGAACATGATGGAGAGGAGAAGGAAGAGAACTTCATAAAGAGTAAATGTAAGATATTTCTGATGCTAGAAGACAATGGATTCCAGACAGCTGAGTGGGGTAAAAATCTTGAGTCTAATCACACTAAACACAGTCTAATGGATATGAAAGTTTTGAGATCTAATATTTCCTAAATGATAGGTGCTAAATTACTAGTTGTCAGTGATGACTAAGATACAAAGAAATTAGTTTTAATAGTTATCACAACAAAAAGAACAATCAATTCTGATAGAAACACATT
This sequence comes from Rhynchomys soricoides, assembly GCA_019843965.1. Lineage (NCBI taxonomy): Eukaryota > Metazoa > Chordata > Mammalia > Rodentia > Muridae > Rhynchomys > Rhynchomys soricoides. The sequence continues at coordinate 16,366,031 of JADRCH010000014.1, read as the reverse complement.
TTTTTGGTCTGCTGGGAAGTTTAGACATGGCAGGAGAGGATGGTTACTCTATGGGTTACTCTTAAAATCCTACAGAAGGCAGGAATTGAGACAGTCTGAGATGCAAGCTAATGGAAATTTCTTGACTTTGAGACTGTGTTTGCAGACTCACATTCTGCTACCACTGCCATGGGGTAAAAGATAATTCCCTTGACTTTAGTTTTTCTGTATATGGTACTGATGTCAGCAAAGATAAAGGTAAATGAATTACACTTTAGCCAATATAATAGATTATCAGTACTATAGGCAGTTGTTAGAGAATTCAATCATGAATTTACTATAATTTAGCACCTGTCAAGTGCTTGCCTAAGACATATGATACACGACCTAAGTAATAGCTGGACGGAGAGATAGCATCCTATGAGGTCTCTTTCAAGTCAGTATTTTTCATTACTTTAGACCAGCAAAATCCAGCAGAACCTAAAGCATAATTACCTCAACTTTTCACTGGTAGGCAATTTGATAATGGACTTTCTCTTTGATAAAGATGCATGGGTAGATGCATGCTTGCAAACAGCAGCCCTGATTTTATGAATCTGTAGATTATTTATCATATTAGTAAGTAACATTCAAGCAGAGGCTCTTGCTGTAAATTCTTCCTTAACTGTATTTCAAAGAAATCATTTAACTTCCTAAAGGAAGTTTGCCAAATTTCTAGGATTTGGCCAGAGTACAAAATTTATTTTGTGAGTCATTCTTTCTCATGTATCTTCCTTTCCAAATATCAGAAGAAGTTTGCACTAGGAAGACTGGGGGCATATGAATAATCTTACCATAATTCATTTCAAGGGTTTAGAAATAAGTACATGATGCATGCTTTCCTGAGATATGTTTCTCTCAACATAAGCTATGTTCTGAAGCTTTACTGAGCACTTTAAATTATCTGAAGTTCTTCTAGAAGGAGAAAAAGAAATATTTAGAATTCATTAAGAGTATCTATTCTACAAATGTTTAATCTGCCTTAAAAATAGCCTATATTGGTCTTAGGTAAGAAGAGACATATTCTAACCTTGTGTATTAATGAGAGAACATAGACCTTGGATCAAGAGGAAAAAGATATGTGGACAACACCATTCATAGCAAGTCAGATTATTCTCATATTGTGTAGTCTTTTCCATGTGGTATTTTCTATCAGACTTATTCATAATTGTTAATAGCATTATCTATTTAAAAATCTGTTCCCAAAATTTCCAAGGCTAGCAGGATGGGAAAATGATTTATGTCTACTGAACTTCTGAGTTAGGCTTTTTACATCTCCTACTGTTTTCTAAACTGATCAAAGGGGTTGTGGATAACAGATTTCACAATTTTTTAAAGTAAAAAATAAGTATTTTATTGTTTTATTTATTTACATTCTAAATATTGTCTCCATTTTTTATTTCCCCTTAAAAAACCCCCTTTTTAATCCTCCTCCTCTGCCTCTATGAGGAGATTCTCCCACCCACCTACCCACTCCTGCCCTAGCATCCCCCTCCATTGGGGCATGGAGCCTCCACAGGACCAATGGCCTTCCATCCCATTGATGCCAGATAAGGCAATCCTCTGCTAGATATTCAACTGGAGCCATGGGTCCCTCCATGTCACCAAACCCAGACACTATTGCTGATGCCAAAAAGCACTTGCTGACAGGAGCCTGGTATAGCTATCCTCTGAGAGGCTCTTCCAGAGCCTGATCATTATACAGACGTGGATGTTTGCAGTCAACCATCAGCTTGAGCACGACCATCGGACTGAGCATGACAATTGGACTGAACACAGGAACCTCAATGGAAGAGCTCAGGAAAGGACTAAAGGAGCTGAAGGGGATTGCAACCCCAAAGAAAGAACAACAATACCAACTAACTAGACCCCTCAGAGATCCCAGAGACTAAACCAGCTTCCAAGTCTTAATCTGTCAGTTGATAGCCTAACCTTTGGGAAATTGTGTGGCATACAGACCAATTAAGCCTAGTCTATGGAACAATGCCAAGAGTTGTGGTTGAGAAAGAAAGTAAGAAAGAAAGAAAGAAACAAAGAAAGAAGGAAAGAAAGAAGGAAAGAAAGAACAGAAAGAAAATAGCCGAGGAAGTCTTGTACTAATCCAGTGTCCTACAAGGCTCCATAAGCACCAATATTAGTAGACCTGCCTGGTGCCAATAGAATTCCATTTCCCCAAGTGTATATCCTGTCATGATTTAACTATCTTTCTTTATCTTAAGTATTCCTAGAGAACAGCTTTAGATTAGAAGATACAGTGCTTAAAAACCAGGAGAACAAGAGGTACAGTCAGTCATCTATATGACATCTAATAGTCTGAGATAATTTGTTTACTGTCTATACAAGAAGCATTTGGTAAGGGAGAAAGCTTCATGGTTCAATGAAAAAAAAAATGAAGTAGTTCCTCTTACATTATTACTTTTGATGCAGTTTAGGACTAGTTATACCTCAACATTTTAAACAAGATAAGGCATTCTCAGCAGATATTTCTGAAGGAGAGAATGCATTTCAACTTGAAAAACTAAGTCTGTGTCTACAATTTTTCAACAATTTTACTTGGCAAACCCACACACGCTGGATTTTGAGTCAGAATGAAGAACGACATGGTGATTTCCTGAGGAAAGCAGGCGGCGAGGCAAATGTGAATGCTTGTAAGAAAGGCAGCCATTTGGTTTGACACTAGTGGAGATCAGTTAAAAATAAATGCAGCCATTCCGCAGTAATAAGCAAAAAATATCAGCACCCTTCTATCCCTTGCCACGCTGTCATTCTGGCCTTATCTTTTAATTAAACCTGAACTTTAAAATAAATGTGGCTGGCTGGTTAGCTTATTGAATGGTATATCAATGGAAAACTGTGAGTTGCAGTTATTGGTATGCTACACAAAGCCCTTCAAAAATAAATGGCCACATCAAAGGCTCTGATTATATTGAATGTCCAAGTTTATGGTTTTCCTGTTAAGAGCAAGTCTAAGAAAAGTGTGCGAATTAAAGTGATTGGATTTTAGACTCCTCTAGACTCTGGTGAAGTATTCACATAATTTTCCTTACAGGATGATTAACTTTTGCTCAACATCATAATTTTACTAGGAAATTTGAAGTAAAATTATGAATTATTCAATGTAAGCCAACCCAAACTTTCTGATTTCAAGTTTTCCTACTTGTATCAATTGTCCTTTTGTTGTTTATTGCTTAAGCTCTATCATAATCAATGCACAGAATATTTATCTATTAATCATATCATGTTCATATTAGTAGTGATTAGTGGTTGCTGTGTGGCCAATTAGCCAATGGCCTGAACTTGTCAATAACAAGAAAATCAAGGGTAATAGTTTTACTTGTATGTCTGTTGGAACCATACACAGATACTTACATTTTGATTATAGTGTAATATGCACGAATAACATTAGCTATCCGATGTAAGGTTCTTGGTTCTGTCTGTTCTACTCAACATACTATAGCCTCTTTAAATACAATACAACTCAAGTTTTACTTATAAAGTGCAAATCATTATATCAGCCTTTATTACTCCCACAGTGAGTAGAAGCATAAAGTATGAGTGTGGTTTCAGAAAATTAAAATTGTACCATCATTTTACTAAACTGTTCCAAAATATAGATTTTGAAGTCAGAGCTATTGGCTTCACTACTACATTTATTGACACTACTGTTGTTGTTACTGTTTCTATCTCTTGAACTAATTTTAAGCAAACTGAGGCTTTGCATTTATGGGTATATTCAGGAATGAATGATAGTAACACATTTAGATCTTCTATTGTAAATAATTTTTACTCATTATGCAGGTAAAAAGGTTAAGAAAAATTAAGAAACAGAGAAAACTCCTAAAGCTTGATTATAGAAGTATGACTCTTTAATTCCACTATAAAATTTGGTATGCTATCATCATCTAAGAACTATAGTTAGTATAGTAGTATAAGAGTAATATAAATATTAATACAAAAAGCATTATTATTGTAAAAGAGACTTAAGTTCAGAAAGTTTGGTAAATGTATGCTTATAGTGGGAGTATTATTCAGTCATGAAAAAAATTGAAATTATGTCATCTGCACAGTGATGCATGAAACTGGAGATCATCATGTTAAGCAAATTAATCTGGCTTAGAAACATAAATACTGCATTTTATATGTAGTATCTGGATTTTTAGAAAACTAAATCAAATTAAAAGATTATTTTCAAAGGAGCATCAATGTTACCTAGGTAAGAAGGGAGCAGGAAGAAGAACATAATCAAAGTACATTGTTTATATGTCTGAAAAGGTCAGGGTGAAAGCAACTGACATGTACAATTAACTCATACTAATAAAATTTCAGTGATAAAAATAACTTTAATAAGATAGTTCACAATGTTTAGTAATAGAGAATCAGAATTCCATTTTTTTTGATATTGCATTTTTTTCTAAACTACGTTTAAGAACATCATTACTTTCTAAATATCTTCCTTGCTCAAAGCTATGTTGTTGAGGTGGCTTTCCCTTGAAACAAGAACAGAGGAGAGCAACATATAAAACAATAGCAAAAGATCATCATCAATCAGAATTAATGTCTTTATGAGCCCTCACATGAATATACATAGAAGATGTTATCTAAGAATGAAATCTTTTAGACTGAGGTATGGCTTTTATGAATCCATGAAAGATGGTCTGCCTCTGACACAGCTTAGCTCATCTGTTCACCAGCTCCAAACAATTTCTGTGCTCAGTTTACAAGCTCTTTTCTTGTCCTGTACTCACATCATATCTCATTCTCCTTTATGGGATCATTAAAATGAATAAACAGAGTAATTACATTGCTAGCAAGTAGAGCTATACACAGCATGTATTCTAAACATCCTAGCTGTTCTAAAAACCAGTTGGTCTGCGTTTCAAATGCTGACATTGAAGGTAATGGCTTTTACACCAAGATGAGCCAATCGCTTCCTTCTATGGGTTTTTAGATTTACCACAGGGGAAAAATTGCAATCATTTCTTTTGCAATGATAATATCTTAATGTACAATATTTCCTGAGAGACAGCTGAAATGGCTATGTAGTTCAGTACTCTGCATTATCTCTTAGGGCCAGAACAGTATTTCCATTTTGGACAAGAAACAGCTAGCTGTCCACTTACCAACATTTGGTTGGAATAATAGAGAAATGTATTTGTTTGCCAGGAATTTTTGGCTGTGAAATCTAAGAAATTTCATCTGTATTGCTGCTCTGATGCACATTTTTGTTAGTGCTTTTTATTTTTCTCTTTTGTAGGTTTTAACACCCCTGTACTTCATCTGTAATCTCCAATGGATAACAGAAACCTTCCCTCCTCTCTCTTGTTTGGAATTGACATGGAAATTCTTTTTCCTTTTAAGAAGAGATGCAAGAGTTTAATCAGGATTTTTATGAATTAATTCAGCTTCCTCAGACTGATTTTTGACTATGTGGATATTGGTCCATGATTCTTCAGAAGCCCAGCTATCTTTGTTCTGCAATGGTAATATAGCTTTTACAAACCCATCAAAATAATCAAGGATTAAGTTCCTTTAGTTTTAGCAAGTATCTTTTCATCCTTTTGGTAGGAAGCTTAACTCAATACATTGCTAAATTACATGACCTAATGTAATGATCAGAATATCCTGGCTATTTACAGAGTTGCCGATATTGTCAGATATAGTTACTGTTGTATTCCAGTGCTATGAATGGGAGCATGAGTTCTTATGAAACTGCCTGGGTTTTAGTCCTTGCCCCTGCTCTTATTAGTGATGACATTTCAGGTGACTTATTAAACCCCTGTTGGGATCAAAATATAAGTAGCATCACCATCAAAGGATTGTTTTAAAATTAAAAAGTGCTGTTTAGTGCTTAGGTAGTGATCTAGTTCATCATCCATTGGTTATGAATTCTAGCTCTTTATTAATATTATTAGATGTCTGCCAATAATATCACCATTATAGTGTAAGTTCATCTCTCAAATATAACTTGGATGGGAAGCTTTAGAAGTAATACAGGGCATTATTGTAAGCCCTCACTTCTATTTTGATGGACTGAACTTTCTATGCAAATTTACAGTTGGTGTCCTCAGTTGCTAACATGGGCACAGCTGTTTGGATGGATTAATGACACTCATAGCCAGCATAGCATGAGAATGGAGAAACACTTGCCATTTTTGTCAGTGTTACTCTTTTTTAACAGTAGGCTCTGTTTAAAATCCTCTCTCATAGTTCAACTGCTTGGTGAATGAAAGAGCCAATTTAGGAGAAATAACCCATTATTTAACTATGTACACTATTTAACTAATAAACTTATTAATAATAATAAATAACCCATTATTTAACTATGTACATCTAGAGCACTAACTCCCAAATATTTTGGGATATAGAGGAAATGTGAAATTTTAGGTCCAACTAAAAACATTTCTGTTATTTCATATAATAGTTTTAGCACTATTTACACTAGTTTGTTATATCTAGATCTGGATAAATCATCTATCAACAGGGCCAATTGTTGGAATCATACTAGTTAGAATTTTGAGCAAACCATGATTTCAATTTCTTTTCATTTCATTTCTTGGGTTCAATTTTCCCATTGTCATTGATATTCAAAATTATCTGGAAATGAACTCTCCTAAAAGGGTGGTAGATGATACATTTCCTCTTGGGAGCATAAAGTTTCATCCTGAGAACAATCTCTTGAATTTGGAAAAGTACAGATAAGCAAAATATATATAATCTTTTAATTTTATTCCCTGAAGAAGAAACACGAATGACCAAAAGTCTTTAGTATTACATACATTATATCTTATTTCTCTGAGGTGCCAGGACTCACCTTGACATAAGGTAAGAAACAGTGAACTTTCTCCCTTAGGAGACTGACAGACAGTAAAAAGAAGAGTAGGGAAATGCTACAAGGATATTAATGACACACATCAACTGAGTCACAAGGGTAGTATGCAAAATATGGAGAAAACCACAATGCCTGAAACCATATTAAGGTTAATACAGTACACTGGAAATACATAAGATCATTTTAAATCTCAGGATATTTTAAAACACCTAGTTTATTTATTTTTTTCAAAATACATAACATTCCCAAACTGTACCTGAAGAAATCACTGGGTATCACCCAATACAGCAGTGTTTCTTAACTTGTGAGTAACTACCTTTTTACCTGCCTTTTGAGAGACAAACTTTATGCCTAAGACCATCAGAACACACAAGTATTTATATTATGATTCACAACAGTAGAAAATTACATCCATGAAGTAGCAGCAAGAATAATTGTAAGGTTGTAAGGGTCATCACAACATGAGGAATTGTATTAATGTATAGCAGCATTAGGAAAGTTTAGAACTACTAAAATAGAGCCTATGTAAGCTTTGTAAATAGTAGCTTAGAACGGATCAAATGTACCTCTCCAGTAATACCCACCTTGAATTTAATGCTCATTATCCCAGCCTTTAACTTTCTGGATGTCACTTTTCTGGACAAAAACCTTGAGTAGCTCCTCCTTCATTTATCCGCTTCCTTATGGTAACTTCTCAGATATATGTACAGTGTGTTCAAGCACTGTCATGGATGCTGTGTTTGTATTAGAAAGTAGCATACAATCTGGCGCTATGAATTTCAAAACAGACATAAGGCTTATTCTCATTACTGATGCCATTATGCTCTAAGATCTATCTTTAATGAGAATGGCCACAAGGGTATTGTCATCTTAAAACTCATGACACCAAGGCTTTACTGTGGATCTTCAACACTCAGCTGGTACCTGAGCTCTGAATTTTGGATTGTTGAACTTTCAGACAGAGGATGGATGATGTGACTAGATATCATAGGAAAGATAAATAGCCATAGCTGGAGATCAAATGGTCTGATCCTTAGACTTCCTTGAATGATCTATTTGTCTTGGTGCAAGTGGTTTTACTCAATACTCACTCCTTGATGAATCTTTGTGTATCTTGTTGAAATATTATTGGGGAAGATGCAAGATGTAGGAAAGTCCCCAAAATTCATAGAAACAAATTTCTATAACTTCTAGTCACTTGGAATAATACTCTTACCCATTTATCTCTATGCAAGTACTTCAATATCTGACTGCTCTGACCATAAGTGGACCCAGAGGAGAACCAATTTTGATATTGATTGAACATTGAGGAATTTATTTTTATGAACTTGGTGATATATTCAATGACTTGATACTAACAAATTTTACAAATATTATCTGAGAAAATTCTGATTTAATTAATTTAATTCATTTTTATTATTCAAATTAATATAAATGATAAATATATTTAAAACTAAAAAATGTTGAGACAATTATGAGATAAAAATTTGTGAATTACTGACAGTTTTTTAACAGTTCATCAATAACAAATGATAAAGAAAATAAGAAAAATAGTCTTTATTTAGTCTAAAATTTAATTAATCAAATATATCTCATTATCATTTAGATTAATTCTAATATAACCCTTACATGTGAAAGCCAAATAAATAGAACTTTTCAACTAATTTGATGTGGTTAAATTTTAAATATATTGTATTATTTGGGGTAATTTTTTTCTTTAGGGAATTTTGTTTATAATTAGCTATAAATTGAAATACTTGAGGCTGTTTTGGTTTTTGTTTTTTTTTGTCACAGAGATGTATTCTCTACCATAAAATAGAAAAACTAGGATAAATTGAGATACAAAACTGGGTTCAGAGAGTGGCTACAATTTTTGCCCAGGTTTTCTTTCCCTGTTTTTACTACTTACTACTCACTCCCTCACTCAGGAGTATCTGCCTTGTTTTAGTTTCTACAATTCTTGCTACCTGCTCCCTCTTGAAATACAGTATTAGTAAACATCTCCTTAAATGGATATTGCCCCTTATGTGTTGGAAGCATATTTTATAGAGACATACACTTTTTTCGCAAAATATTAAGTATTCATCATGTGCTAATAAATTTCATTAGTACTTTGTATAATTCTATATATGTAAAGAACTGAATGATTATTTTCTTGATTAAGACAAAAAATAGAATCAAGCAATTATCCTGTTAAAGTAGAAGAGTTATCTCTTAGCAGTTTAAGTTGCACTGAAGCCTTTATTATTTGCCAAGTATTCATCATCGTAAAATTTTCAGAAAGTTTCTCTCTGTAAAGATGATATTAGGCTTGGATGCTCATACTTCTGTTCTTAGCAATAGGGAAACTGAGGCAGGAGGTTCAGAAATTGAATCCAGAATGGACTGAAAAACAAAATGCCTAGGCATAAGCACCAATCTGTTTGTGAAGTGAACTAGGAGAGCACAGTGGGGAAGAAAATTGTTATCATACTTTAAAGGCTGGAGAACTGTCTACAGTCATCACTAAGAACAAAATGGTAACAACCTCTCAAAACATATATGACAGTTAAAAAGGGAAAGCAGTATCTTTCAAGACACCGAGACAAGTCTAAGTAAGAATATTAGAAAAATAGATAAGGTACTTGGAGAATAGGAAATTGTATCTTTTCATGATTCTATTACCTCTCTTTTAAATATAGAAGTCCATTTACATCTTTGCTGTCTGTATAGGACTGTCAAGTTTAAGAAATTAAAGGAGCACATGAGCTCTGCTGAGGTAAGAGATGGTTTAACATCATAAATTGTTTTCCAAATGAGTAGGTCACATTTGTTTTTCATGCAGAAAATTCTACAATAATAAAGTTCTCAATGTTGAGGCATTGGAATGCTTAATGGAACTACTTTGAAAACAGATGAGAAGGCATGAATAAATTTTGTGTAAAACCCTGAAGATCATAATCTAATTTAATTTCTACCTATAAATTTTACAGACTATATTAAGCACTACTTTCACAAATCTCTAGAGAGTGTAAGAGGTTTTGCAATTACTTATGGGAAAGGGATAGTTTTGCATGTTATATTGCAGTCAGTCTAATTCCTCATTAAATTAAAGTATAATGGCAGTGAAATTCATGCTACCAAATCTCTAAATTAGAACATTTGTTTAGTTTGTGTCAAATAACTGATAGATTAAAAAAAAGTTCAATAATAATTCTATCTACTAATGATTGTAAATATTTTGTTCTGTATCAAGTTTCATTTTCATTTTTCCTTGTTGCTTGTATTGGTAATAAAAAACTGAACTACTCATGATATTTCTTCTTTTAGCAGAAAGTGTATAGGTTTATATGATGAATTTTGTACTACTGATGGAAATACCCTAATGAAAATATCAATAAGATGTTCACTCATGACTTTTTCTCTTAGTATGATTAAATGCTGATGTACAACATTGCATAGAGTAAAGGACTTAAGTTATACAATTAAACAATGTTGACGATGGTACATGTTCTTAAGAGATAATGCTGTAATGTGTTTGGTTTGTTCTGTGTTTTTCAGACATTATTGACAAAGTGATACTGGCCCTTTTAAAAGACTCAGTCTATCATACAGTCTCTGCATCTAAAGCTTAGGGAGTATGAAAGAAAAGGATTTGGAAAGATTATAAGAGCCAGAGGAGCAGCAGGTACACTGAAGGCTGTGTCTTCTAGATGTGACATGGAAGCTATACTAACAAAATACAATGCTTAAATTAGACCCCAACAATGACATGTCCAACTAACATGCCAATGTGAGTGGGGGATATCACAACATCAACCCCTACATGAAGAGCTATAGGTAACTGAGGACAGATGAGAGACTAAGTCTTTCTCAGACAAACCTCTTATGTAGTTATCCAATCCCAAACCATTAACCCTAAAGATACACACACACACACACACACATATATATATATGTTGTGTATATATATCTATATCTATATCTATATCTATATATATATATGCAACACTAAATGGACTCAGTGGGTTGTGTTAATACTTTACATTTATATGTATGTATATGTTTATTTTTAAAAAGGTTATGAATTTGAGAGGAAGCAGAAAACATGGAAAAATCAGAGAGAAAAGAAATAAAGGGAAAATTGTATAATTATGATTTAATTACATAAAGAAATTTTTAAAAAATGTGGACTTGGAGGTTTTCATAATTGATTTTAGTTGTCAGCAGGATCCAATCTAGATGCACATGAGTAGAGTCTTTAAGGATATCTTCAAGGGAATGCTTCATTGATGTTGAGTGATGTTGAAAGGGGAACCTATTGTGTGGCATCATTCATTGACTGCAGAGGGGTAGAGAAAAATCTGAGTTCTATGTTGCATATATTAATTCCACACTAACCATGCATGTATGAACTGCTAATACTGACTTCTGCAGTATTTCTTAATTTTGTAACTTTGATATGAAGAAAGTCTCAATCCCTTAATGGCCAGCTGCTGAAAGCACCAGCAATGATGAATCATACTGCTGGTCTATATCCTTGATAGGAAGTGATTACTAAACAGTAGCAGTCTACCTACCCAAACACACTCCCAATCTCTTTGAGAAGAAAGCAGAAGAAGACACTCAGTTGGGCTCACTCTATACCATACCTGACACTCTCTTCTTGACTATGGATACACTCTGGTAAACCATCTGATGCAAATTCCTAAGGTATAGACGTTATCACAAGGATAGACATGAAATTTTTACCCAAATAATAAAACAGAGTTTGACTTCAAGGATAGAAACTACCAACAAATATTAATAAATATAAATGTCTTTAAGATTAATTTTTATCAATTTAGGTTTACATATGATTCTATTTATACATGTTCATATCTTGTTCTCTATAATTCTTTCTATGCAATATGAAAAATATGCATTTGCATATTAATGCACACATTAAATGAAGAGGTTATAATACAGTCGTAAGAGTAGATAGAGATCTACAATGTTCTTCACTGCTGCATAATGGGAGATATAACAAGTGAAAAGAAAATGACCTTATTCAAGAGAAAACATAAAATAATGTATTTGACTATAGCTTTTTGTGGATTACCAGCATGATTTTCTTAGAAAAATATTCCCTTTAGATGTAAAGATGGACCAGATCACATGAACAGGTGGCAAGAATCAAGTGATATAGACATTCCTTGATGACACATTAGTGAATTCATAGATTTATATATCATTTACAAACCATAGTGAAACCCAATATGATAATTGATCTGGTCCATAATACAAGTTAATAAGGCTCAAAATCAATCAAGGTATTGTTCTTGAATATCTGCTTCCTTGTGTTTCAAGATAGCAAGCTTCTAGCTCTTTGTCACTGCCCTGAATGTTCAAATGCAATTGTATTGGTTCAGGATAGCCTACACCTACTTAGAATAGAGATATTCAGCATTATATTAATGATGGGTCTTGACTATTAAACATTTTTCATTAATTAATTAATTAATTAAATTTAATTTACAGCTTGATCACAGACCTCCCTCATATGGTCCCCTCCCCTCCCTTTGCCCTTCACCTCAGAGAAGAAGGATGTCCTTCTACCCTGGGTACCAACATGTCTTGGCATCTCAAGTCACTGCAGGACTAGGCAGATCTTCTCCCACTGAGGCCAGGCAAAAAAAAAGACCAAGCTTGAGAAGTCATATGGAAGAGTTGAGGGAAGGATTGAGGAAATGGGAGGGGATAGGGACTGCACAAGAAGACCAAGAGAGTAAACTAAACTGTGTGCTTGGGGGTTCCCAGTGACTAACACCAACCAAAAAGCATACAAATATGAACCCAGGACCCCTCACATTTGTAGCAAATGTACAGTTTGGTTTCACACAGGTCCCCTAGTAACTGAAGCAGGATGTTCCTAACTCTATTGGTGCTTGTGGATCCTGAATCTCTGATTGGGCTATTAACTTTAATCATACTTCTCATCAAGCAATATGAACTTGCAATTATTTGTAAACCTGTTTCATGTGCAGATTTGGGAAAGAGGCATGATTTCTTCAGGGCATCATCATCCCAGATTCATTATTTCTTCCTATTCTATGGATTGATTTCCTTCTCCTTTTCTTCCTAGCCATTCCAGCTGTAATCAGAACTATATTACTGATATGTGTATGTTTCATGCCTGTATCCCAGTATAAACTTATTTTTCACTGAGTAGCATGTTGGAACCTTTCCCCCATTGCATCCTCAAACTCCAAACACATAGACACTTTTACATCAAAAGTGAGGGAAACAAATTTCCGAACTATGACATTACCTTTGCTCTGCACCTATGACATGATCACATAATAAAATCAAATAAAATGTACTTTTAATTACAGATTCTCTATCCCTCTCCCTCTCTCTCTGTCTTCTTCCCTTTCTCTCCCATCTCCCTCTCCCTCTCCCTTCTTTTTGTGTGTGTTACATTCTACAATCACATCAATACCTATAAAGGCATAAATAATACAGAATCATTCTGTTCTGAACAGATACCTTACTTTTGTGGAAATGAAATAACATGCATAGGAAAAAAAATAAATGTTCTGGGGTAATTATGTCTTTGGCATTCATGCCACAAAATCTTTCCCTTTCCTTCTATTTAGTCTTTCTGTTAAATACCACACAAAGGAAGAATAACAGCTTGAAGACCCATATAAGGCATTTTTTCACAGGGTCTGGTAGAAACTGGACAACAGCAGCCCATTGAGAACCTTCAAAAGTTGTATTAGTATGAATATATATCTCACGTATCCAGAAAATCAAGTTGCCTTGTTATAAAAATATTTATTTCTAGATATCATTTGGACTAGTGTGAAGAATTTCAAATATAAAAAATACTGTGACCAGACCAACATCTAAGCTATGAGAGACTTTTTTCGGGAAAGGGAGTAATGCAATATAATAATTCAAAAGACATGCTGAAGGTCAGAGACTAAAGGTCAAAATAAAGCAAATATACCTCATGAAGAAAACATGCATTATTTAGAATGGTATATCAAGACTTCTTAAATATTTTAACATATTAAAATAAACTCTGTCCCTGTCTCTGTCTGTCTCTGTCTGTCTCTCTGTCTGTCTCTCTGTCTGTCTCTGTCTCTCTGTCTCTCTCTCTCTTTCTCTCGTGTGTGTGTGTGTGTGTGTGTGTGTGTGTGTGTGTGTGTGTGTGGTTAGTGTTAATGGTCAAGATTTTGGGATCTGAAATTACCCAGGGGACAAAGGACAAATGTCCAGGAATACCTGTGTGGAATTATATCTAAGCTAAAGTCTCTCGTGTGCCTGTGAGGGATTATGTTGATTAGGTTCATTGAGGTAAGTCATACTGAAAGTTGATGGCAATATACCTTAGGCTTGGTTCCTCAAATGTGTAAAAAGATGACTTGACAAGACGCATTGGTAGCACTTTGTGTCTTTTCTGTAAGTGCACTATTACCAGATGCCTCAGTTCTCACTACTGTGATATGCCATCATAACACACCACAATGTTAGGTTGTGAATCAAGAGAGACTCTCCTTTAAAATGCTTTTAGTATTTTTTATCACAAAAATAGAAGAAAGTAAATATGAAAATATACAATTTTTCATCATAAATCTATTTTTTCTCTATCTACAAATACAAGTTTTCATGTTTTATGTATCAACAAAAATAATGGAACATCAGGGATGTGTCCCCAACCTGCAGAGCAAAACTTTCTAAATCTTTTCCTTTGTTGCTGTGCTTGCTAAGATTTTTCACACAAATATTTCCACTTTCATCAGCTTTGTATATCATTGCCAATGATATGTCTGAACAGACTCCAGGGAAAATGAGGAGATTAAGAGAGTAAGAGACATTAGGATGTGCAAGAGGCAGGCTCTTTCTTTCTCCCTAGATGCTGTCAGTCAACATCAGAACACATTGCTAGGATCCTCTGTGCTGGCAGAGGCCACGGTATCTAATGAGATGCAAACTGCAGGCCCTGACCTCATACACCTGAAACAGATGCCCTCCCTGACTTTTTGACAGTGGAATGATTCTGGTGACTTGGCAAGAGTCCAGTATGATAATTGCATTTCTGTTCACAGCTCTCTCCCTACAGTTTTTATTATTAATGGGAATTCTTCTGATACCTTATAAAATAACACATGGAAAAAATGTAGCCACCACATTCAGAAGGGTGGACATCTCTAACATAGGGAGGGAAATTTAATACTAATCAGGCATCTTTTGTCATTGTGATGTAATTCCTGTTACATTTTCCAGGAAACATTTTTATAACAAAGAGAAAGAAAACCATAGCAGAAATTGTCTGAGAAACATAGGTAAAAAGCCAAGAATTTTATCCCAAATTAAACTGAGATCATTCCAGAAGATTGGACAAAAATGAGAGAATAATTCTTCTCTTGGCAATATGAAAAGAGGTAGATTATTTACCTAAGTGTACTCTTTAATATCCATTATACTTTAATTAGCTTTTGATTATACAAGAAATGTGCAAATCCATTCTCATAGAAAACTAATGTTATTACCTCTATCCCATTACAATCCTCAGAGGGAAACAATGCTATTAATTTGACTTATTTCCTTCAGAAAAATACACATGTGCATAACTCTATGTGTACCCTTAGAAAAAGAACACAGTTGGTATGTGATTATTTTATGCAAATAGTAGCCCACTTTATCTGGGCTCTGTGCATTTTTCCCTCTTTGCTGAATGATCTTTAGAATGGAGAACATTCTTTCCATCAGTGCTTTGTATATGGGAGCTTGAGATGTACATGCTGAATTATTCCTAGTTGTGCTTGAGTAGATAGTTATTATAATACTACAAAACCCTGTCACTGTGTTCCTTTGCCTTATATAGCCATTGGAGTAGGACACCCACCTGAAAGAATGGCATAAAATTCCCCCTTTAATTCCCAATCCAATGTCAGCTTTTATTTTAAAAAAAATCTCTAGTTATCAATAGTACTAATTTATTCTTTTAAAATTTCATATATATATATATATATATATATATATATATATATATATAATTTGGCTCTTATATTTCGGCCTCCTCTCTCATAGTACTGACTGTGCCTTAAGGCAGGGAGGGAAAATCTATGTTTCATCTAAGACTGAACATTCACCCTCACTTATTTCTAGCATTGACCAGTTGTTAGCTTTATATTAGTCACTGTCCAACATATAAAGCTTTTCTCTCCAAGGTTTAGAGCAGCACAATCTATGGATATAAATATGGATGTTTAGATAGTAGTTTGACAACATGGCCAATTAGCAAAGATTTTCACAAACTGTGGATGGTAACCCCTTTGGGTCATTTATGATTCATACTATTATCAAAATTAATTATGAAGTAGCAACAAAAATACGGTTGCAAGTTATGACATTGCAAGGAACTGTATGAAGGGTTGCAGCATTAGGAAGATTGGAAATCACTGATTTAATAAAATAGTAATAGTTCAATTCCTCCTAGGGCCTAGAGGCTCCCAGGCATGTTTTTTATTGTGGTCATTTTGTTTTATTTCTTTTCGTCAGTTTTACAGTGCCAGTTAAGAATGCCTTCCTATGAAGCAGACTTCAAAATCAAGTAGAGGCTTCTTGGTTACCTTGTACCATCCATGCTAATATAGATCGAGTTAACATATCTTGCCTGAGAGGTCATTATTTGAACATGCATAATTCATCTTTGGATATCTTTTGCCCCCATAAGTCTGAATAGTGTCTTCCAGAATTATGAACACTATCCAAAAAGGAGAGAATTTTCTGCTTATTTAGAATTGATTAGTCTATTCTAAAACTAAAGTCTTTGGTATCTTAAGCAAGATGAAATTTTCATCTACTTTGTTGGCAACAAGAGAAATCACAATAGTCTCTGCTTTTGGGTACTTCTGTAGTTCTTTCATAACTACAATCAACTATAACTTTCTCTGAGGCAGTTCTGTGTAACACTCTGTATTCCTACCATGATGGATTTGTGGCTTAAGTAATTCTGACCATTTGTATGTAGAGTGTTTAGTTACTTGGTAAGGGGAGGGGGGATGGGATGGGGATTTCCAAAGGGGAGACCTGGAAAGGAGAAAACATTTGAAATGTAAATAAAGTATCCAAAAATAAAAAAATAAATATTTTTATATGCATGCAGATTTTGCCAGTGCACTATGTATAAAGTACATGTGGAGGTCAGAGGAAGGCATTCATCTACTGTAATTGGAGTTACAAATAGTTGTTGGTTGTCAAGTGGTTACCAAGACCTGAAGCTAGGTCCTTTGCCAGATCAGCTAGCACACTTAATCTCCCAACTATATCTCTAGACTTCTAGTTACTTTTCTTATTGTTGGAATAAAATACGCAACAGAAACTATGTAAAAAATGCATTTATTTAGCTTCTCGGTTTTAGCATGTTGAGTGCATGGGTAGTTGCCCTGAGGTCATAAGGAAGAACACCACAACAGTGGAAATGTAGTATGGTATATAAGATGCCTCAAAACATCACAGAAGAAACCAGAGAGGAAATCCCAGAGCAAATATATTCTTGCAGAAATACCTGTGGCCTGCTTCCCCCAATTATCCCCCACATCCTACACTTAACTTAATCCTGAGAAAATTATCACAGTATAAACTGAGGACTTGCTTTATCATTAGGTCAGAGCCTTCATGACTTAATTATTTCTGGAAAAGCACTGACAAATTATGTCATAACTCTATCTATCTACCTATCTACCTATTTCCTAAATACTTTAATAAGCTCTTTACCTATTTCCTAAGGCATTCTCAATCCAATTAAACTTTACAATCAAAATTAACCACACAGATCTGTTCTCTCTTAAGTAAAATCTTTAGGAGCAGGACACATGTCATCATTTCTACATTTGACATCAAATGTAGTGATTTACCCTGCAAAAGGCTATTCTTAAATGTATTACATATGTAAAGTAATAAATAAATGATGTATCATTTTATTTCAGATCCCAGAATGGGGAATTCCATCAATGTAGGCATTGCTACTCTCAATGTTTTACAGCCTAGGCTGAATTCTAATGGTTATTCTATAGCCATTAGATAATGGTTATACCATAGTGGTCTCTTGCATACATTATCTTATAGCTTGCAATGGAAATCATTCCATACGCTTTCAGAGTGTCTCTCCATATGTTTAGAGAAGTCTCCTTGAAGAAGATTCCATCAATTGAACTTGCCCCAGTGGTAGAGAACCCAATGCAAGTTTGGTTTATACTTTCTTCTTTGTCTTGCTTCCTTTGTTTATATCAGGAATTGATTCAAATACATTCAGCATGATCTTGGAATAGATGAACATTTTCTCATTAAACCTAATGTATTGCAGGCAAATTACATGATTTCCAAGGGTAAACTGCCCTGGTCTTTGAATTCTCATATAATATAATAAAATAGTATGGAGTATCTAGAGATGAATTAAAACTAGCTTTAAGTAGACTCTCCAACAGCCCTTCAACAGATCCCATGAGTACAATCTACTGAAACTTCAACTTGTGAATATTTAAATGAAGCTGGCATATACTTCTCTCTAGTGTCTACTGTCCCTAGAAATGGCAATAATTTTTTGCTATTACAGAAGAGGTAACATTTTTCTGAAGACCCATATTAATTCTAGTCTTAACCTTAAAGAACTTTTTGCAACTTAACTGAAAATCATGTTTTATATCTTCAAACTCTGAGTAGCGTTGTTAGAAAGTAAATGTATGCAATTTAATACAGATATATTGAGTTTCTCAAGATCCCATTCTATTTTCTGAATTAATTATAATCTTTAACACTCATTAAAACTAAATATTTCTTCTGTAATAGAGAATATCTTAATTATATAATGCAAAAATTTAAATATTTTACAAATAGACATCCATCTGGTAACTTGCCATTTGTGGGTTAAAAGAAGAGGTTTCATTTGTACAGATGATCTCCATGTTTTACTTTCGAAAAACTAGGCTTTTATTTGAGATTATGTCTTCTTTTGTGAACTAGTTATGCTATTTCTATTGTTCTCTACAGCAATCATATCTAAAAATAACTAGGCGATTTAACTTTGCCTGTAATTATTTTATCCTGTTTATGTGACTAGATCTTCAACTCACTCTTCTTTTTCCAGTGGGATTTGGAAATATCTTTACCTGATAAAAACCTTGCCATCATTTTTGCAAAGATTATCCCTGGATGAATATTATGATAACAAGATATTCAATCAGATTAACCAGATACAACTGTTGTGTCAGTTTTCTAACTTGATAGTTTTATAATGAAAGTATTTTGCAATAGTTCTCTATGGGATAACTTTGTGATTAGATATACCTTATAGAACGTGACAAGCTACATAATTTATCTTTAACTTACCTTGCTACAGAACCTGTTGCTTCTTGATCATAGATAGATAGTCCTTATGTGATACTTTGGAAGAGATAAAATAATTTTAATTTTGGCATAGAGTTATGCTTCAGAACCTTAATTTTTACATGATTGAATTAGAAACTGGATTGACAATTAAACTTAACACAAGTCTCCATTATTCTTGATAAAACCTCACTTTAAAACAACTTCTGCCCTTATAGCTGCCAGAAAATATTTCAAAGAAATTTATTGACTGCTTTATAAGGTTAATTGAAATGAAAGGTTGTTTTCCTTGAAAAATTGTAATCTTTGACCTCTGCCTGTAAAATAAATAACAGTTATCCTATTCCTTTTTGATTTATTACAGAGATACTATTTGCTTTCTCTCCCTGTCTCTTTCTTATGGTATTTTTCTTTTTCTGAAAGACACAATGCAGACATTTTGGTCTATGAATCTGCCTTGTACTATTTATTGCATTTGCAAGACAATTCTGTTCCTGCAACTCTGAAACTCTGATGTGTCCCAACTTACAGTCATTCATATATATATAATTATAATTATATTTTTATATAATATAATTTATATTATATAAAAATATATATTTATATATATATATTTTTTCCTCTATTTCCTCTGAGGAAGCCAAGGCTTGGAACTAGCTACAGTTCTGGAAAAGAGAACTGAAGCAATAGTTTCCACTAATAATAACACAGACTCTAAAAAGCAATCATTTTTAATGTACTAATCCTGAAAAAGAAGAAGAGGAGGAGGAGGAGGAAGAGGAGGAGGAGGAGGAGAAAAGGGAGGAAACAATAACATCCATATGAGAATATTTAGTGAATTGGTATTTTAGTTCTGTGTTTTAGTTATTTTTTATAAATTTTCTTTGAGATGATATCTTATATGACTCTACATAATGAGTTATTTTGCAATACCAATATGCTTTATAAAAGAGACCCTCTAAGTCTAGCACTTGGAAGGTGCATTCCAGAGACAGCCTCAGCTACATAATGAGTTGGAAAGCAGCCTTGTCTACAAGTTCTACTGTTTCAGTGATTAAATATATCTGTATAAAATCTGTGAATCAATAAATGATAATTTTTCTCAACTTTCCTACAAAAAATATATGGTCATTTTTATAATTGACATTTGTGTATATGTATGTTGTACATATGTGTATTTGATGTATATTATATGTATACATATATATTTTGAAAAGTTGAATGAATATATATTCATTGTATATATTATCATCATTATATATATAATTTTAAATATTTATTCATTAAATTTTTCAAAATGTTGTCTTATAGTGTTATGTATATTTCTATATGATTAAATTAACTTATATATTGCTTATTTAAATTACATATATTTAAATATAAGGTATATATTTATATATAACTAATATCTTTATCCATCCTCAATTATTGGACATTTAAATTAGTTCCATATTTTATCATTTTGAGTATAACAGCAAATACCAAATTTTCATTTGTTTGTTTGTTTGTTTGTATTTATTTGTTCTTTTGGCAAGTTATTTCTTGCTTTATTCTAGGTCCCTGGGCAATATAGTTTCTGGTTTTTGCCAATAAAGCAGTACTGGGTATAGGTTTTTTTCTCATCAAATGTGTCTTGAATCAAATTAGACACTGATTTGCTACTCCTACAATTTCTGTGCCACCACAGACCACATATTTTATAGGACAAATATATTGTGTTAATCTTGGTGTACATGTTTCTCTTTTTATAGTCTTCATAATACCTTCTATCACCAGAGAGTTTAAAATGTGGGGATTAAGGCTCCGTGTAGAAAGCAGCTAATTCACATTCAATGAGTTTTGTGGATATTGTTCTTGACAGTTGGACTTGCTCTCAGTTTGCAGAAAGAAGCCCTTTTTCTTAGCATCATCCTGGGTTGTCTGAGGATTTTCATGGGAGCCCCTTGGCCAACAACTCAATTAAATGCAACCCAGTACTACCACTGGAAGACATGCTGGACTATGAGAAAATGGCCAGTTGAGACTCAGTATCACCTATTACTAAGAGTCTCCATTAGGATCACCTTCATAGATTCTAGGAAGTTTCCACTGCACTAGGTTTGCATACCACCCCTTAAATGGCCTGTAATTCCAGCCATCTCTCCTTGTACTCTCTCCATCCATGACCTGATCCCTCCCCTGACATCCTCAGCTTCCTCCAGTCCACTTTTAATATCTATAGTTTCCCCTTTCCCAGGGAGATTCATTCATCCCCACTAGACTTCTCTTTACCAACCTCTGGGGCAATAGATTGTAGTTTAGTTATTATTCACTTATCATCTAATATCTACTTAAAAGGGAATACATACCATATTGGTCATTCTGGATGTGGGTTTCTTTACTCACAATGATTCTAGTTCCAAACATTTGCCTGGAAATTTCATGAAGTCATTTTTTTAACAGTTGAATAATTCTCCATGTGTAAATGTACCACATATTCCTTAACCATTTTTCGGTTGAGAGACATCTACACTGTTTTCAGGTTTTGCTATTAGGAATAAAACTTCAATGAACATGGTGGAGCATGAATATTTGGGGAAGTATAAAGCCTCCTTTGGGTATATGCCCAATAGCGGTTTCTCTGGGTCTTGAGTTAGATTAATTCCAAACTTTCAGAGGAAATGCCATATTAATTTCTAGAGCAGCTGTATAAATTTGCCTTTCCACCAGCAGTAGAGGAGTGTTTCCCTTGATCAACATCCTTGCCATCACAAGCTATCATTTTTCTTATTAATGTTAGCTATTCTGATATGTGTAAAAAGAAATCTTAAAGTAAATTTGATTTGCATTTTCCTGATGGCTAAGGCTGTTGAGCATTTCCTTAGGTGTCTCTCAGCCATTTGAGGTTCCTCTATAAAGAATTTTTTTTTTATTTAGATCAGTACCCAATTTTTAAAGTTTATATTTGGGTTGTATTGATATCTGATATCTTGAGGAATATATATATATATATATATATATATATATATATATATATTGGATATTGAGTTGGTTAAATCTTTTAAAAATATTACATCACTGTAAGTGGACTAAATAGCAAAGACAGATAAATCAGAGTCTCAAGCTATTCTTTAAGGAGGAAAGAATAGAGCACTAACAGCATTACCCTGACACTGAAGCCAGAGTAAGACCCAACAAAAACATGGAAATTATAAATAAATAACTCTGATGATTATAGAAGAAAAGTCAATGAAAGCTTACATAACAAATTGAAAAATACATCAAAAAAGTCATTCATCATAATCAATTTGACTTCAGTCCAGAGACACACAGATGGCTCCATATATATATGAAATTCATTAAGTAAATGGACACCAGAAAAGAAATCAAATAAATGTCTCAATAGACTGGACACAAACAAAATGTTTTACAAAATCCAACTTCCCTCTGTGATACATCCAATAAATTGAGAAAGAACAAATCTCAATGTAATAATATTTACATGTAACAAAACTGTATTCAACATTACAATAAATTCAGAAAAATTCAAATAATTTTTATAAAAATCAGAGAGAAATCAAGATTCTTCACTTTCTCCTCTCTTGTTCAGTATAATGCACAATATCCTAGCTATAGCAGTAAGACAAGAGAAGGGATAAAAGGACGGAAATAGAACAGAGGGTTGTGAAGGTATCATTATCACCTGAATATGATTCAATTCTAAGTATAAGTAGTCATAAAATTTCACTACATAATTTTTTAGTAATCATTTTATTCATTTACATTTCAAATAATATCTCCCTTCCCAATTACCCTCCACAAACCCCCATCCCATCCCCCTTCTCTCCCTCCCATTTGCCTTTATGAGAGAGCTCCTCTACCCATTCACCCATATTCCTGTCATGGCTCTAGCAACTTCCTACTCTGGGGCATCAGATCTCTACAGAACCAATAGTCTCCCCTCCCATTGATATCAGATGAGGCCATCTTCTTTTACATATGTTTCTGGAGCCACAGATCCCTCCATGTATACGCTTTGGTTGTGTGTTTTTTCCTCAGGAAGTTCAGGGGGCTCTGGTTAGTTGATATTATTCTTCCTATGGGGTTGTAATCCCCTGTAGCTCCTTCAGTTCTTCCTTTAGCTCTTCAATTGAGGTCCCTGGGCTTAGTCCGATGGTTGGCTGTAAGTATTTGTATCTCTGCTAGTCAGGTGGTGGTAGAACCTCTCAGGGAACAGCCATACCAGCCATCTGTCAGCAAACGTTTCTTGGCATCAGAATAGTGTAGATGCTTGGTGTCTGTAAATGAGACCGATAGAGAAGTACAGAGGGTCAGGAAATTAAATAGAAATATCTAGCAGTGGGGATGGGAAACTGGGGATAGCCACTAGAAAGTTCCAGTTGCTAGAGAAGTAAGAGGGTCCCAAGAACCAATGAGGATGACTTTAGCCAAAATAGGCAGGAAAGGGGGATATAGAACCAGTAGAGACCACATCCTGTAGATAGGCATGGCCCCCAGTTGAGAAATGGGGTCACCCAGCCATCTTAAAATTGTTAACCCAGAATTCTTCCTGTCCAAAGGGAAGACAGGTAAAAAAAGATGGAACAGAGATTGAAGGAAAGCCCATTACCAGACAATCTTTTAACTTATAAGCACATAAAATCAGTAACTCTTATCCATAGTAAAAAAAAAAATATTGAAAAAAATTTCAGGGAGCTAATAGCATGCACGGGACTTCAGTAAATACCTCAAAATAAATTTAGCCAAGATAGAGGAAAAAAATCTCTATAATTCAAGCTTCAAAACACCAAGTAAAGAAATTTCAGAAGAAACTAGAAGATAGAATGATGTCCAGTGCTCTTGTGTTAGAAAGATTCATTTGTAAAAGTGACTGTGCTACCCAAGGCAATCTAAATATTCAGTGTCATCCCCAGTAGGAGTCCCATAGCATTCTTCAAATAATCAGAAACATATATAACATATATATGGATTCACAAAATATCCTAGGTCACTAAAGCAATCGATAGCAAAAAGATAAATTCAAGGTTATCATCACGTTTGTAACAGCTTAAGGAATTTCTTTACCTTTGAAAAGCAGGCAGAATGAAGTGTGAATTCCTCTTTAATGTAGAAAACCTCCCATATTTTAAAATTATTATATAGGTTTTCATTCTTTTTCTCTCACTGCCCCTTGTCTAGCATTTAGTATGTTGTCAGTCCTAAATATAGTATAGTATCTCTCTCTCTCTCTCTCTCTCTCTCTCTCTCTCTCTCTCTCTCTCTCTCTCGGCCTTTCTGATCTTCTTCTCTCTTGATCTTCTCTCCTCCAGCCATGTATCAGTAGGTGCTGTCTCCCATCCTTGCTTTGTGTGCTTAGATACATGAATTCAATGTCATAAATTATTTGGCCATTAATTGGAATAAAATGAAATCAAAACACTAAATCCAAACAAAATTCCTTTGATGAAAAATTCAGGAAACCTACATTTTGTAGCAATGACTGCTGATTTGTACAATCATTCTCTAAATAGACTGAGCTTCTGTTTGTGGATTTTCATGTCTTCCCAGACATTTCATATATTTTATTTATGGTAAAACATTAAAAGGGAAAAGTTGCTACAGCATTTTTACTATGTTGTCAATTAAGAATTTTTATATACCACATTTTTAGTTAAGATTTTCTTTGCTTTTAATAAATACATATTAGATCACATATTTGTTTAATGAGATTTACTATAATGTAACTGATATTTTGCTTAATTGTTGATATGATTTGATATAAACATTTTGAATTTGCATGCCTGTTCAAAGGCTGTATATCTCACTTCTTTTCATGCTGCCAGTGTGAAGTTCTATCCATTTGATATCAAGCTAAATATTTCAAAGTTTTGTGCATACATATTTCATGATATTTCACTCAACTATAGATTTTTATGTTTTACACCATAGGAGGCTGTCAACATGCTAATCACTCCTGTGAGAGGTGCTGCCTGAAATCAGCTAACAAAATTATCCATTTGATTTGAGTTTCTGGGTTGTAAGTGGTAAAGTGGCAAATGTGAAAATATCTCTAACTCTTACTTTAGTTAGAAAGATCTGGCAACATGTCTTCGACAAAGGCAGGCAGAATCTTCCCTTTGAAGCATCTCTGAGTGTAAACAGAGACTTGCATGTTTTCTGATCCAGCTCCATATTGCAAATCATCAATTCTGAGTCTCATAATGGTTCCTGTCCACAGAATGCTATGCCTCTCTCTCTCTCTCTCTCTCTCTCTCTCTCTCTCTCTCTCTCTCTGTCTGATGCTTGGTTCCATTCTACTACTCCAGTGCCTGAAATTTCACTGTGGTGTTCTGTTAATCTCTAGCGCTTGGCCTTTTGGTCTCCTCACTTCACAGTGAATGCTACCTGCTCCTCTTTCTGGCCACTCAATTCTCAGTTCACTGAATCCAAACTACTGAAAATTTCAGATTCTCCTGGTGCTCAGTTTTTGCAGGAGTTATTTGGTAGTGAATCATTGATTACCATTTTTTCAGCCACATATAAATATACAGCATCTCAGTCAACTAGTGTGAGCAGCCTGCTTAAACATTACCTTTATAGGCACATGGTAAACACTAAGTACTGCTCACAACTCTCTACTTCACCAATATCTCCTACTGCCTTGGGTAACTATTTCTTCCTTACTCATCTGTATCCTTCTTTTAGGTCGGAATTCATTCCACATATTTGAAGCATTGTACTGGCACCTATTAAAATGCCTGTTTGTTGAATGAATGTACAAATAATTCAATGATAACTATTATTACTAAGTCATATAATCCCTATAACCACACAGATGATTTTAGAGTCCAGGAGAATATAGCATTATTTTCTGAAGCAGAATTCTCTTACAAGAGAAGATTCTAAGTATAGAAGAGGTAGGCCACATCATTAATTTATGACCCAAATTTATTCAAAACTATTCACATAATTTGTTTCATAACTGTGTTCCAGTCCCAGTCTGTCTTATATATTCAATATATATTTCATTATATATATTTTATTTTTATAATCATAAAAATATGAGCAATCAACTTTTATTTTAAAAAGTACATGGGAAGCCATCAGTACTGTTAACAATTAGCGAAATCTGGAGATAAGAAAACAGCAAACATTAGGTATTAAAATCATTCATTTACAAATGCCACAAAAACTGTCAATAAAAACGTTTCCAAATTGTCTTAGGAAAAAACAATAGCATGGGGGAAGTAAAAGCTTGTTTCAGTAAAAAAAGTCATTAAACTTTAGAGCCCTATATTATAGAGCATTTCATATTATAAACAACTACAATCAACTCTCAAAACATTTTAGTCATGTTTCCTGGGAGCTCTTTATAGAGACACTGCTATTCTGTCAGAATTAAGGGCAATGGTGGTGGTACACAGCTTGAGTCCCAAGATTCAGAAGGAGAGGCAGGTGAATCCTGAGTTCAAGATCATCCTGCTCTACAGAGCAATTTCCAGGACAAGCAGGGATAAACCATGTCTCAGTAAACAAAACAAGTTCAAGACAATGAAGAAGAAGAAGAAGAAGGAGAAGGAGAAGAAGAGGAGGAGGAATGGGATGAGGATGATGAGGAGGAGGTAGCTTTATCACTAATAGTATGCGTCCATGACTCTACTTGTCACTATCCTGCAGATCTTCCATAACCCTGATAAATTAGTTAGAAAAGAAACACATTCTGAGCCCAGAGTTTTTCTTCCCAGAATGCTACAAGCAAGATGACTTACTCCTAGCACTTAAGAAAACTTGTACTCATCTGTGAGGTCTCATAGTTGCAGGTAGAATGTATTTTCTATGTGATTCCAATAATTATTTGTACTTGAATCATTTTGAAGTCACAACCTTCATGGAGTATATAAAATAACTAGCAGTTGTTCTGCAGTGAGTTTTTTTCTATTTCATAAAGAAATAGACAAAGTGACCAGAAGCATGTGCTGACAGGAGCCTGATATGGCTGTTCCCTGAGAGGTTCTACCAGCACCTGACCAATACAGATGCATATACTCACAGACAACCATTGGACTGAGACCAGGGACCCCAATGGAAGAGCTAGGGGAAGGAATGAAAGAGGTAAATAGAATTGCAACCCCTTAGGAAGAATAACAATATCAACTAACTGTACTACCCAGAGCTCCCAGGAACTAAACCACCAACCAAAGAGTATACATGGAGGGAGCTAGGACTCCAGATACATATGGAGCAGAGGATGGCTTTATCTGACATCAATGAGAGGGGAGGGAGAGGGGCAAGCTGGGAGTGGTTGAGTGGGTGGAAGATCACCCTCATGGAGACAAAGGGAAGGGGGGAGAGGGAGAATAGGATGGGGGGTTTTTAGAGAGGTAACTGGGAAAGGAGATACCATTTGAAATGTAAATGAATAAAATGATTATTAAAAAGAAAAAAAAAGGAAAAAAGAAAGACTGTGCTATTTTTAAGGCATGTATTATTAGAGAAGTACATTCTGAATGAACACATAGAGAGAGAAAACATATAAAGCAAGGATAGTTGTTTCTATAAACTAAAGAAAAGATGATAGAGTGTATTGTTGGGATTTTGGCTACCAGTACTAGAGTTCAAAATCTTTATGTAGACCCCAGATCTGCTACTTAATCTGCATTTTTATTGAGAGGAAGACAAACAGTTTCTTCATCCAGAATAACCAAAATTCATATACTTCTCTGAACATTAAAATAGTGATAAATGTCCAATGTTTAACAAAACCTGGCATTCCATATGTATTCACAACAACAACAACAAATGGTTGTTTTTGTTAGATACAGTTCTGAAGCAGGGGTGAAGACAAAAGCCGCAGGGGTTGTGACAGGTGGGTCCTAAATAGAAAGCCAGCCTGGGCTACACAGTTAGACTGTGTCTCAGAAAACAAGGAAAATAGGAATTCTATACTATTCCTTCTTTTACTTGTGATAGGAGAAAAATCATCATTAAATAAGAAAACTACAAGAATTGTTGAGCAACCTGTAACATAAACTTGAATTATTAATTCTGATTTATAGAGTTACTAATATCTACAAGGTTAAAGGTCAATGCAATCAAGAGGCTTAAATCAGTGGTTCTTAACCTACCCAATGATGTGACACTTTAATACAATTCCATATGTTGTGGTGGTCACCAACCATAAGATTATTTCAATACTACTTCATAATTGTAATTTTGCTACTGTTATGAATAGTAATGTAAATGTCTGTTACTCAGGATATTGGATATGTAACTCCAAAAAGGGTCACATTTGACAGATTGAGAACTATTGGATTAAATAAATCATTTGAATTTCAGAGGTTTCTCTGTCTAAGTTAGAGGGAATGCTGGTCACCTTCTGTAACTTGCTATTAGAGAGATTTAAATAAATTAAACATTTAACAGAAGAAATGAACAAGAAACATGCTCTGAATGTACCTTTTTGTGCATAGTGACTTGCAGTTTTGAACTGCTTTGAGACATCACAGGATACTGAAACTATGGCTGGTGAGAGGCAGATAGGTGGAAAATTAGTTCCTGAAATAATGTTTGTTCAGGCTGTTAGAGCAAGTCCATTCCCCCCTCAGGCAGATAGTCCAAAGGTTGTGCCAGCTTCATTTTCTGGAGAGATTGAGAAAGAACAGGATGTTAATCATATCTGCCCATGTGTCATGTACCTTCAGAACTGCTCAATAAACATTACTTGATGAAGATGATGTTGTGAGGACTACGTTTTGGGAAATTGATTCATAGAAGTCAGCCTTAGGCAGTTGTACCATTGCAACTGGATGCTTCCTGTGTCTTTCATTTAATTCTCTGTAAGACTGCTACATTGGCAAACATCTTTAATTCAGATCCTAAGCACATTTTCCTTCCTTCCTTCCTTCCTTCCTTCCTTCCTTCCTTCCTTCTTTCCTTTTCCCTTCTCTCTCTCTTTCATACCTCCATTCCTCTTCTTTTCTTTCATTTGTTCCTTTCCCCTACATTTAAATTTTATTTTTGGTTGTTTTATTTTGTTCCCTATACTACTTGTTTAAACACTGAATACTTCAATGTCAACCCATCATGTAAAGATAGAAATCATGTTGCACTCAAATTTATTCCTTTAGAATTAGCCCTTGATACTCATATTTGCCAAACTGGGAAGATAAGGGATGTTTACCTAGGTCAATTTTTTCCAAGTTTTTAATTATTTCAGTTTTGAAATTTAAATATAATTCTATGATTTCCCCCTTCACTTATCTTCCACTTTCCTGCTAATCCCTCCATAGTGATATCTCCAATTCATTACATTTTTTCTTTAATGGTTGTAATACACAGACACACACAAACATATGTATATATAGATCAATATATATAATCTATATCTATGTCCATATACATATGGCCCAGGGAACAGAACTGGAGCAAGTTTGGGATCAAGGCATGTCCAAACTCTGGAAATCTCCTGCTGTGACTTTCAAGAGTAGGACTTCTTCCTCCATACCTTGGGCCTGCATGACTCAGAGCATGTAAATCTGTGTCTGACCTTTGCCTCACTAGAGGAGTTCACGAACCCTGGTAGCAAGGTTAAACTTCCTCTCTCTTTATAAGATCATGTCCAGCAGAACACAGAATTCCTCTTCATGCAAATAAGGCATCCCCAGCACCTCAGCCCAAGCCAATGATTTATACTTATCCTGAAAGACTCTTAACAACGCCCACAAGGGTTTAAATAACCTTAGTTCCCCCCATTAAATAAGGTGCTCAATGAAGCTTGTCTCTTTCAACCAGACTGTTTCTCCTCATACTCATCACCTGAGAACTCAGTCACCACCCCCCCCTGCTGTTCTCGCCCAGCTTTCCCTCTCAGAACACCAGTCAGATAATGGGTGATTGTGCCATTGGGGAAGGTGGAGCACAATAGGAAAGATATATATACACAAAATGATAACTTCCCAGTCTCTAATGTCATTAATATGTCTATGATTTTAGGGCTGACCATTGGTGTTATCGGGTATTTTATTTATTTATTTACATTTCAAATCTTATTCCCTTTCCCAGTTTCCCCTCTGGAAACCCTCATCTCATCCCTCCTAGCCCTGCTTTTAGGATGGCACTATACCACCCACCCACCAGCACCATCCTGCCCTGGAATTCCCCTACACTGTGCATGCAGCCTTCACAGGACCAAGGGAGTCTCACACCATTGATGCCCGACAAGGCCATCCTCTGCTACATATGCGGCTGGAGCGATGAGTCCCTACATGTGTACTCTTTGGTTGGTGGTTTAGTCCCTGGGAACTCTGGAGGGTCTGGTTGATTGCTATTGTTGTTCTTCTTATGGGGTTGGAACTTCAGCTCCTTCAGTTCTTTCTCTAACTCCTCCATTGGGGTCCCTGTGCTCAGGCCAATGGTTGGCTTGCAAGCATCTGCTTCTGTATTTGTCAGGCTCTGGCAAAGCCTCTCAGGAGACAGCTATATCAGGATACTGATATATATATATAGTCAGAAAGCACTTCTTAGCTTCTGCAACAGTGTCTGGGTTTGGTGTCTGTATATGAGATGGAACTCAGGTTGGACAGTCTCTGGATGGCCTTTCCTTCAGTCTCTGTTCCACACTTTGTCTCCATATCTCATCCTGTCAGTATTTTGTTCCCTGTTCTAAGCAGGACTGAAGCATCCACACTTTGGTCTTCTTTCTTGAGCTTCATGTGCTCTATGAATTGTATCTTAGGTATTCTGAGCTTTTGGGCTAATATCCACTTATCAGTGAGTACATACCAGGCATGTTCTTTTATGACTGGTTTACCTCACTCTGGATGATATTTTCTAGTTCCACCCATTTGACTAAGAATTTCATGAAGTCATTGTTTTTAATAGCTGAGTAGTACTCCATTATGCAAATGTACCACATTTTCTGTATCTATTCCTCTGCTGAAGGACATCTGGGTTCTTTCCAGCTTATGGCTATTCTTTTGATCATGTTGTCCTTTATTATTCATTAAAACTAGAACTCACAAGATCCTTTTGAGTTGCACATTTTTTGCAAAGTGAAGGGAATTTTGGGATGTGAAGACAGCTATTAACATCATTCATCCCAAAGAGAGTAATCCCAAAAGGTGATCTGAATTTTTAGCTATAAAACAAGTTTTTAGAAGTAGGTTTTTAATAGGAATGGGAGCTCACGTCCACTTCCTGTCTCAGCACTA
Organism: Rhynchomys soricoides; assembly: GCA_019843965.1. Classification (NCBI taxonomy): domain Eukaryota; kingdom Metazoa; phylum Chordata; class Mammalia; order Rodentia; family Muridae; genus Rhynchomys; species Rhynchomys soricoides. The sequence goes on along the minus strand of JADRCH010000014.1, from coordinate 16,334,639 downwards.
GGGTCTGTCTGACTTACTCATTTGTCTGCTCTGTGCATGCTGCTGCACTCCCTTTGTCTTGATAAGCACATCATCCCTGTTGTGTCTGGAAGGCACAGTTTCCTTGGTTTCATTCATCCCCTCTAGTTCATACAATTGTCTTGCCTCCTGCTCTACAAAGCTCCCTGGCTCTTGACTGCAGAGTTTTGGTGAAAACATCCCATTTACAACTGACTGTCAAGTTTGTCAATTTCTGTACATTGTCCAGAGGTTAGGTGGAGAAGTGGGGGTGATATGGCAGGAGGAGTTTAGGGGAAGAGAGGTATGATCAGAATATATTTTATGAAAAATCATTTTTAGTAAAAATAAAGTCATGTCAATAAGTGCACCTATACCAGTTCTCTCCCATATGATCCTTGAATTCTGCAACCAGTTTAGGCTCATACACAATGGACTGTTTCTTATCCTAAAGAATAACCGTGAACTCAAAGCTACCCTTTAGATTGTGTTAAGCTCTGATAGTTTTGTTTTTCATAGAATACAATTAAATAGAGAAAGAAGTCATAAAACTACAGTTCCTGATGTCAGAATGTCTGCATTGTTGACAAGTAAGCAAACAAAACATGGTAGTCCTGGTCTAGGACATTTGCATGGCATTTTATTATTATATCATTGGGGCTTTATATTATTTTCATTAAAAATCTAAAAGGTTTATTTAGAACCATTGACAGTTTTGTTTGAAAACCCAAATTCTCATAATCACATGCCAAGTAAATCCTCACAGAGATGAATATATGGACAAAGAAGAGGGGTAGGCAGAAAATATTGCCCATGTAGAGCTTAGAAGAGAAAACAAAGGGAACACAGAGCACTGACACTTAAGACAATGTTTTACATATTGGAGATTATCCAACTTCTCCTGAAAAAGAAAAGGATGTAAATTTTTCAAGTTACTGAAACTAATGCTTTTCCTGGGAAATATCCACTTAACATTATTTTAAAATCCCTTTCTGTTAATCTGTATTATTCGGTTTCTATCTTCTTGTCTCTAGCATATATGCAGCTATAAATTGTCCTTCTGAAAATGTCTGATTTTTATTACTTCTCTCTTGACTTTCAAGATTCTTCTCTCTCTCTCTCTCTCCCCATTCTAATTATGAATGAAGGCAAAATCTACTTTTCTTTCTGTGTTCTTTATGGAGGTCATGCTTCTTTAATATATTATTTATTTTTTTCTATTTTAGGGGTATACGAATTTTTAGTCCTAATAATATCAATCTGTCATTTATTCTTGATCAAATATGTTCTGTCTTCCATTTTGCATCTTAATGTGACATTTATTTTTTTTGCCGAGGGCCACTCAGGAGGAACAACAAATGGTGCTAGAACTCATGGAATGTGGGTGGCCCACTGGTTACCAGAGCCACATGGGTGAGTCTCATTGTGGCATGTCTCAAAGGACCATGTGCCCTGAGGATTTCATGCAGTTATGGAGTTCTGCTCTGCTTGCTGCCCTCACATACCTCTTAATCTAAGAGTTACATGAAAACGTTAAGGGGGCTTCCAGCCCCTCACTGGATAGCATTTCTTGCACTCAACAGTAATAATGCTTGACTCTTTCAGGCATTGCTGCTGGAGCAGATTATCGATTCAATCACTACCCTAGGAAAGAACGTAGAGATGTAGATTTCCTGCAAGTACCACCATACTTAGAAAACATAGGGAAAAATAAAATTGTTAGTGAAGCTATGTTGAGATGTTTTTACTATTGGCTCTGATGTAGAAAATACTAGGAAACAATTTAAAGTTCAGAAAACCACACTTTTGTTAGTTAAGTGAAGGACCTTTTAAGTCAGGGAACAAGAACAATGGCAGCACTAGCTGGCATGACTCTCATTGAGTCTGGATTGGTGATGATTGCTTTTGTATACAGATTGTTGCCTTCAGATTACTGACACTATTTATTAAGAATTGCTCATGAGTAGATATGCATTTTTGGGGACTTAAAGTAGATATGACTGATTTTTATAAAAGTTTAACTTTGTGATTCTTTTAAGATTCTTACAAGATTAATTTTAAAGATAAGTAATAAAATAATTATTCCTTTCTTTGTAACTGCAAATAGCTGCCTTCCATTAAGTAAAACTGGCTGAGAAAACTACCTTTCTTCCTTACACTTTGTTAATCTATAACAAGTTTCTTCGCTATGATTGTGCATGGTTTAGGGGAATAATTTGTTTTCTTTACCTGTACTTTGTACTGTTATTTCTTGTAAAGATATTGGGGAACACACTGTGCTTTTCTCAATAATTCAGCAGAAAACTAAAATGTAATCACATTGTAATTTTTATTTCTGGAAAGATATTGCTGGGATATATAAACTGTGGATGAAAGAATAAAGTGTGTGTTGGAACAATGTTCCTACCATCAACTATGTGTATGTACATAAATATGTAAGGTTTATTGTTCCTTCCATCCATCAACTATGTGTGTGTATGTATGTATGTATGTATGTGTGTGTACTTATGTATGTATGTATGTATATGTATAAGGGTTGCATGAGTAGAGTTTAAAACATCATTCTTTTTATCCATCATCTATTTGTATATATGAATGAATATGTGTAAGGTTTGCCTGAATAGAGGCTAGAACACTGTTCCTTCCACCCATCAACTATATATGCACATGTACATATTGATGTAAAGTTTGTCTGAGTGTGAGTTGGAGCTTGCTCCACCCACCAATTGTATGTATGTATGTATGTATGTATGTATGTATGTTTGTATGTTTGTTATGTGAAATGTCTGGAACCTGCTTGCTGGAGCTTTACTCTAACCACCATTCAATGTGTGAATCTTTATGTGTCTATTTTTAGGTCTATATGCATATATATATATATATATATATATATGTATATATATATATATATATATATATTTGTAAGTATGAAATTATTGGACTCTGCCTTTTTTATATACTCAGTGTATATCTCTCTCTCTCTCTGTCTCTGTGTGTTTGTGTGTGTGTGTGTGTGTGTGTGTGTGTGTATGTGTGAATTTTCTCTTTTTCTCTTCTCAAACTGCTAGCTGCCATAGGCAGCAGCCCTTATCTGGATCCATCCCTGTCAGGTCCTCTCAATACTCATTACCCCATCGGCTGACTGCCTCCCTTTACTGTCAAAACTGCTCTTTTTCAATTTATGTGTCACTTTAATTTTCCTTTCAACATCTTCCTGGGCAATGCCAGCTTACTTTTAGATTCCTACTCAGCTTGTTTGTTCAATCTCTCTAAGCTATTGAGAAATGATATTTACTGATATCTGAATGGCTTGCATTCTTCAGAAATGATGTTTTTATGAAGCAATTAATAAAGAGGAGGGTCTTTAACTCAGATTTAGAACATAGAACTTAGGTATACCATACTTGTGTGAATGAGTGTGCCAGTATGTATGAGTTGAGAGAGAGTATGGAGGGAAAGGGGAAAAGGGGGGGCAGGGAGGGAGAAAGGGAGGAAAGAAGAGGAGGAGGAGGAAGAGGAGGAGGAGGAGGAGGAGGAGGAGGAGGAAGATGAAGGAAAAGGAGGAGGAGGAAAGGAACAGGAATAGGGAGAAGGAGGGGGTTCTAATGTTTCCTTGTCGTCATGTTTATCTCTTATCTGTATGTGTAGGATGCAAGTGAAGGCCAAAGCTTGATACTGGGAATCATTCTCAGTCATATATCCCTTATTCAGACAGCTGAGTTCTCTCAACCAGACCCAGAGCTTGCTATTTATCCAGTCTGGAGAGTCAGATCCTCCAGGGGACTCCCATATTCTGAAGCTGGACTTACAGTCAGGCTGCTTTGTTCAAGAGACACTGAAATAGGTTTCTAGAAATCAAACAAAAAGAAGTGAAGCATCTTTCCAACCAATATTTGAATTTTATTCCTGCATACACTCAAAGCACAGGCTGCTTACAGCACAACCTCTCTCCCACTCTATTGCAGTGATGAAAACTCTGCAGTATTACATATGTGTCTGCTGTTCCTATGACCAGAGGTATGATTGGTCTAACTTTTCCAGTTCTGAAATTACTGCTCTGATGTTGGTTGTAATGACAAGTCTTATTTCAATTGAATATTTTGTCTTTCCATTTCTTCTGACTTTAATTTCAAAGAGAAAAAGATAAAGTATATTATCAATCTGTCATGTTAAAATATAAACTCTCAAGATTCTTTTCTTATATCTTCATATGTAATTTTATGTTTATTAGATCAAAGGGCAACATTTTATAAAAAATAGTTGTAAATTTCTGAAGTCATAATCTTCCATGGAATCACTTATATGTTTAGAAATTCTCCTGACCACACAAATAGTAAAATAAAATAATTAGCAGTTTTGATAATTACCTTTAAATTTCAATAATAAATACTTGAGATAATTACCTTATAATAATAAAAGATTATTAAGGTCATAGTCACTGGGGTCATAATTGGTTGACCTCATTGCTTTGAGGCTGTGATGAGTGAGATCATTATAGTACCAGCAGGTGCTGAAGTGCACTTCTGCTAACTCCATAGCATGTGAATGAAAACTGAGAACAAGAGGACACTTTTTTGTTTCACAGTTCACTCTAAGTGCATTACCTCAGCGGCTGAAATATTTCCCCCTAGACACTCCCATATAAATATTGGTTCACTTTCTGATATTGTCACATTGCTAACAAATTATTTAACACACACACATATTTGGGATGCCATGCGACCTCAAATTATAGCTGTACTAAGTTTATACATATGTAAGACGAGGCCTTGATCTTGATTGATACATATTCTTTTCTATCATCTTATGAAGTCAGCACTATTGTAAACTAAATAATCATGCAAATTTGAGAAAACAAAAAAAATGGTACATTGCAATGAGTCACTATGATAGCTGGACTAGATTACTGATTTAGCACTTTCCATTTTTAACTATGTCAAGTGATGTAGCAGGGTTTCTTCAAACCTAGAGTTTGACTATTGTAGTTAACCAGCTTGCTCTGGGGATACCTTCCCAGTCTCTGCCTTCTAATGTTAGAACTACAAGTGGACAACCATAACTCATAAACCGGTACAATCAGCAATGATATAAGATCCCTGGGAAGTTGATTCATAGAAATAAACTTTCCAGGAAAGAGTGATTGGACAAGATTGAATGGAAAAGGGAGAACTAGTCATTTTAATGGACAAGAGCATGGGTATTAAATTGATCAATTCCAGAGCACATGAATAGCAGTTTTTTCTTACCTGTTATCTCAGTGTTCTCAACACGATAATCTTCAGCCCTAGAAAGAAAAAATACAACCAAGTAAGGAAAAGATGAAAAATATTACCAAATATCTTTTAAGTATTTTTATTTATTTACTGTACTCAGTAGAGAATCTCCCCCCTTTCGTTTTAATTAGATGCCTGATGAGAAATTGAAATTGGCTGCCTATATATACATGAAGTGAGCCCAGAAGCAATTCTACCATATTTCTTCTCTGCATTATTTTTACTATCAAGTTTGTGCTGATTCATATGGTGCTTAGCACAGTAACTCTCACATAGTAGAAAATCAATAAATGCTTTCTTGATTAAATGTAAATTCCACTATGGATAATTTAAACTATTATTCACTTTGTGGGGTGTACAGCCTGATTAGAATTCTAATCAATTTATAAGTATAAGACTAAACTTCATTGCTTATGTGATTAAGTGAAAGAAAACCCACTTGGAAGTGTGTAGCTCCTTGGCTTTTTTCCTATATAATGTATGTGAGTGTTGTCAAATCTACCTGACAGGTATTTGATTTCAGATCTACATTTTTTTCTACTCAGATTTGGACAAATCACTTACATCCCTATTTTCTTTATCTTCAAAGTACCATTAGTAAAGAGTATTTCTAAAAACTTTATGAGAATTAACAGAGAAAACTCAATTAAAGCACGTTTTCCTTGAGGCTTTGTAATTACCATAGGAATGAACACACAGGTATTCTCTCTCAAAGAACCTGAGAGTCTAAGCAGCAAAGACCAGCAGTAGACTCCTGGAACTTTTGCTAATGCCTTTCTGCAGGTTGACTGTGTTAAACAGAAGCCCTCTAAACTCCTCCCCTGTCCTTTGTTTGTGTCTTGTACATTATCTCTCTCTGGCAGGCTGACCTCATTATTTCAACAACAGAACTCTTCCTCACCGTTCATTTGTGAAACAAATCAAAACATGGTCTTATAACAGTTATGATATATAATAGGTGGGATATTAATGAAATAGAATGGACAATTAAGCGATTGTTGGTTTTTTAATAAATTCAATGTAAAGTAACCCTATAATCTCATATATGGAAGGCAGTACATGGAGCCTTTCTACCTTCCTTCTGATGACCATCAATTGACTTCTTCTGTTCTCTATGCTGAGTGTAGAGGCTGCTGTTCCCTTGGGAATTGTTACTTGCCCCCAAAACCAACCAACCAACCAACCAACCAAACAATTTGCAGTGTCCCTCAAGTAGGTTAAAGGAGCCTACTCCCAGCTGGCTTTGATTGGTAATAAAGAATTATCATATAGCCAATGGCTGGGCAAAGAGAGAGTGGGCGGGACCTTTAGATTGCCATGGTCTAGGAACTGGGAAAAAAAGAGAGAGAGAATCACCTTGATTCGGGGGAGGGGGGCAGAAAAATCAAATTTAGGGCTACAGAAGGAAAATCTGAAGTGTTGGTGAGAAAGAATGCGACCCCAGAAAGGGCTGCCCAGAAGCGACTTGGGCGGCACAGACTAGGGAGCTGCCCAGAAGAAGCCAGGGGAACAAAGATAAAATATAGAATTAGAGGATATTAAGCCAGGATTACAGGAGGGAAAAAAGTGCTAGCCATGGGGAGGATTAGAACTGCACAGACTTTGAGCTAGTCAAGGCATTTTAAAATTAACTGGTGTGTGTACATGAGCATCTTCCATTCACAAATCCAGATAGCTACTGGGTGGGTGTTCAAGTGCGACCAGCTGGTAGCCAAAACTGTGTTTCCAAGTGCAGCTGCCTCTGCGTATGAATAATGCTTATATTTTAAACATTATCTGAGAATTTTCAATGTGTTAAGCATTATAGCTGTACCCTATAAAATTACCTTGTATTTCTATATTTTAAGTTGATAGAAAAGGTTAGCATGACTTAAAATTGTAATTTTTCAATAATCCTTAGCATCCTCATTTGGTACACTATATAAATATCAATATGTCTATAAAATATTAATACAATCATAGTTTTGTATATAGTAAAAATAATAAGTATTTTTAGAAATTCTATGAAAATTAACTAGAAAATTCAATTAAACACATCTTTTCCTTGAGGCTTTGTAATTACCATAGAAATGAGCAAAGAGTAACTCTCTCTCAAAGAACTTGAGGGTCTATGCTTCTCAGATACATATATGTTTTAAATACAAACATAGAATATGTGACTTAGCAAATTAAGATTTTATTTGTGAAAAGTAAGACTCACATGCACAGATGAAAAATGAGGGAAAACTAAATGTACTTGTTAGTTCCTCTGTTGGGGTGATTTAAAATTCTTCTGATTTGTGATACAATTCAGAGGAACAAATAAGGAAAATGCTTGCATAGAAACATCATATATTAGATTAATTTCACTTATATCTAGCTAAAAATAGGCATTTTCATAAACAGAATTTATTACTTAGTCTGTACATACTTGAAATAATTTTCCTGCCTTGTTTGAAAGAGACCACTGGAGATTTCATTCCTCTCAAATATAGGTCATTAATCCATTTCGATTCTTCAGTTGATTAATATTAACATTGATGAGACTTGGGAAGAATCCAGGAATCACCTCAAAATTAGCATTCTGAGATTATGCCATTTTTTTTAAAAGATGAAGTTTTGAGCACTAATATGTAAGAAGTACTTTCTTATGTTGCTGTCTTAGAGGTTTGCATTGGTTTGAAGAGACTCCATGATCATGGCAACTCTTACAAAGAAAACATTTAATGGAGTCTGGCTTACAGATTCAAAGGTTTAGTGCATTTAGTATTATGGAGGGAAGCACAGGCAGACATGGTGCTGGAGAAGGAGCCAAGAGTTCTACAACCATCTCTGCAGGCAGCAGGAAGAGAGAATGACACTGGTCCTGATTTGAGTTTCTGAAACCACAAAGCCCAACCCCTAAGGACATGCTTCCTCTAACAAGGCCACACGTTTTAATAGACATTGTTTCTCTCACTGTATCCCTTTTCTCCCCACCTCCTCTTTCTCTCTGTCTGTCCCTGGGCCTAGTGACTGGGTCCTTCTAAAACTGTGATATCACCATGAGAATGTTACAATTAAGGAGTGGGCATCTGGGAAGTATTTAATGAAAGTGGACTCCTCAGGTGGAAATTAGCATCCCTTTAAGAATCGGCCAAAAGCAAATGGATTCACATTATACCAGTGAGTATACAGCAATGAGACTTTTGTATACCAAAGTCTATTCCTCACCTAGAACCTGACCATGGTTGTATTCAGTTCTTGGATTTCCAGCTTTCAGGACTGTGAGAAATGTATGTGTGATATTTATGTTCATAGATCATGGCACACTGTTACGGCAACCTCAGTAAGACACTAGGTAATGTAGTAAATACTGTTATCAGTTTTTGACAAAACACTATGACCTATACTTATCTTCAGTTAGCTAAAAGCATTTAGAGAGGACAACAGTGCAACCAGATAGTGCCAATACATTGTAATGAGAACCTACACTATCAAAATCTATATGAACTATATATAGTACTGGATCCAGCCTGGGCTTATACTAAACCTTCAAGAAGTTTGTATGAAAGTTGTTTATTTATTTATTTATTTATTTATTTTTGTTTTATTTTATTTTGTTTGGTTGTACCTGTTGTTGTGTTGCTGTTGTTTTTGAATCTGTGAATATATATTTAGATCCTTTGTAAATATATTTTTTCTCTCCCTTTCCCAACCTATAATAATTTTATTTCCTTTAATTGCTTTACTGAATTAGGCAAAACTAAAAGTAAGCTATGTGCTATGAAAAGCAGAGATGGAAAATATTTTAGTCCTGTTCTGATCTGGCTGGAGAAAGTTTGGGTATACTACCATTGAAAAGGAAAAGAAGGGGAAGGAGTGAGTAAACAAGAAGCCATTGACATGTAATTTGTGGTGTTATTCTGAGATAATTCAAAGAAACATTCATTTTTGCTTCATACAGAACAAATCTTATAGTGGTAGTTCACAGAGTGGTTATATTTATTGTATAACAATACAAAGGCAGTCATCTCTTTAATAGTGTTTTTTTTTTTTTTCAATTTTCTAATTTTCAATTGTTTAAATGTACTTTAATTTTTTATGGGACAATACTGTTTGGGTTTGGTTTTTATTTAATTATTTCATTTATTTACATCCCAAATGTTGTTCTTCCTCCCACTCTCTTCCTCCTAGAGTTCTTTACCTCATACCCCATTCCCCACCCTGGGGCATCTCCCTTCTGTGGGGCATCAAGTGTAGGATAAAAGGGCAACCTATGCATTGGGAAAAGAGTTTCACTAACCCTATAGCCAATAGAGGGCTAATATCTAAAATATATAAAGAACTTAAGAATTTTAACTCTAAAAAACCAAATAACCCAATTAAAAATATGGGGTACAGAGCTAAACAGAGAATTCTCAACAAAGGAATCTTGAATGCCCAAGAAGCACTTAAAGAAATGTTCAGAAGAGAGCCATTCTAGGCTCCTGTCTTTGAGAACTTCTTGGCATCAGCAATAGTGTCAGGGTTTGGTGTTTCCAGATGGGATGGATCCCAAGGTGGGGTGGTCTCTGGATGGCCTTCAGTTTCTGCTTCATTTTTTGTCCTTGCATTTCCAAGTATGTCCTTTTGGGTCTGGCTTACTTCATTCAGGATAATATTTTCTAGTTCCATCCATTTGTCTCAACATTCATGAAGTTGTCATTTTAATAGCTGAGTAGTATTTCTTTGTGTAAATGAACCACATTTTCTGTATCCTTTCTTCTGTTGAGGGACATCTTGGTTGTTTCTAGCTTCTGGTTGTCCTCTGTCTTCTGAGAAGTTCTGCCAGTACCTAAGACAGAAGCAGATACTCAGAGTCAATCATTGGACTGAGCCCAGGGACTCTAGTGGAAGAGTTAGGGGAAGGACTGAAGGAGCTGAAGGGGATAGCAACCTCATAGAAAGAACAATAATATCAATTAATAGGACCCTTCAGAGCTCCCAGGGAATAAATCACCAACCAGAGTATATTTCGGTGGGTCCTTTCCACTGTATGTAGCAGAAGATTGCTTTATATGGCATCAATGGGAGGGGAGGCACTTGGCTCTGTGCAGGCTTGTATCCCCAGAATAGGGCGATGCTAGAACATTGAGGGGGGAGTGGATGGGAGGGTGGAAGAGTACTGTTCTAAAGGCAAAAGGGAGGGGGATAGGTTACGGGTGTCACAGATGGGAGACCAGAATGGGGAGACAGTATTTGATATGTAAATAAATAAAACAATCAATTAAAAACATACTGATAAATTTTAGTTTAAATAATTATTAAAAGAAATGTTCAATATACTTTAATCTTTAATTGAATTTAATTTTAATTATGTGATAATATTAAATAGTTGAAATTTTTCATTATATAATCATTTTCATGTCAATATATTTCCATTCACGATCAGCTAATATTTTCCTAATAATTTTAGCCAATATTTTCAACAGATGCATGGATTCATTGTAGAATTGTTTGAAAAAGCATAACCTGTTCAAGTTTTGGCAGGAATAAGATATAAAAAGAAATTCTATATCTTCATACTTCTGATTGAAAACCAGAATGAAATAAGATGGCTGCTTGATCAAGTCATATCAGATGTTTGTTTGTTTTCTTTCTTTCCCCAAGTGAAAGCAAATATTGACTGCCTTCACATTACAGGGCAGCAAACCATTTGGGGCATTTTGAAGAATGTGCCAAGGAAAATAATTTGTGAATTAGGTACAAAGGTAATGATTTATTATTTATTTGCTAAACAAATGAGTGTATAGCTTTGATGATTTGGCTATGCATTGGCTAAACATTACAGTCTCTGGCATAGGACATCACTATGCCATCTGCTATGAAGTAGTCATCATAGATCTGCATATTCCTTAGTTTTCTTCTTTACCTCTCTTGTAAGGAATACTGCATAATTATATAGAAATGTCAGCCAAATATTAGCTTGTTTGATTTCCATAATTTACTATTATTTGTAAATATATAGAAACATTAATACATTGGATTTTTCATTCTCAAGTATTTGTGCTTATTTCTTGGTATTAATATTGGGAAACTAGTATTATGTCATCATCCATGAAATGGTGAAATGTATATACATTTATCGGAAGTATGTTGCAATCTTATAGCTAAATATTTCACTTTGGTGTATCAATTATATAGAATATAGTGAGAAAACTTAGTAAAAAATGATAGACTACTCCTATAGAAGAAAAGAAAGTATATAATAATAATGTTCACAAATGGATGAAAGTGATGAAACATGAGAAACTGATTAGAAATGTTCATCTTCAGGAGAAATATCTGGAAGTTTTTATTTGCTGAAAGCATTGTAATTGAAATAGTGGTTGTCAAAGTCATAATGTGATAAAATTTATTTTATTTCATAAAATAACTTACCAAGTGTCAGAAGACAATTGGGTATTAATTATTTCAGAGCAGTAACATTGAAGACATTTGGAGAAATGACTCTTGTTTTACTATTGATATTGGCTCTCCCAGGTGCCGATTTGCTTACATGGTCTGAAAGTCAACTTGCCAATGGCATCTTAGGTCTTAGATGGTGCAAAAGCTTTGAGCTGTTTTCCTATTTGAAATCACTTGCTTACGAAAAGGCCATATGATCTTCACAGGTGAGAGCCTTTCAGATTGTCTAAATTCCTTTCAATATATTTAGTCATTTAATGGAGCTACCCAACATTCAACTCAATTAATTCTCATTGAGATTGAGATCTGAAATTATTTACAAAACCTAAAACTATTACAAAATATTTGACTGAAAGTAGAAAGATAACTTTTAATTTTCTGAAGATATTGGTTACATATGTGTCTATCTTATTATTATAGAATTATATAATGGAAGATCTTCATATTTTACTCTATACACATTTTATTTGATTTAAAATAAATATTAATTGATATTTATATAAAATATTTTAAAATCTGATGACTATATTTTATAACTAATAATATTTAAAAACAATTATGAATAGAAGTAAGTGGGTTATTATATTTAGATATATACACATTTTCAAATTTATTTTGAAAAAAATTTATTGTCACTGTATTTAGAATTTTGTATATTTAGTATATATTTTCTAAAATGTTAATGAGACTTCCAAATATAATGATTCTTTTAATGAAATAAATACTTATTTAGGTATCTGAGAACAAAAGAAAAAAATAAATAAGATCTTGACCTCTATTTTAAGTTTAGATAATCTATTGCTTAGAGTAATGATGGGAATGAGAGTTGGGAACCTCAGTTCTTAAAAAAAAAAATGTTTAGAAAAAAATGTTGCAAGTATCTGCAGAATACTTTGTCTAATAATCTCTGGATTAAAATGAATATAGCATCTTTCCAGGATAAATTTCTGGGAGCAAATTCACAAATGCTGCACAAAGTTTGCGTCACAATAAATAATTTGAGGTCACTCATGGAAAATACATATTTTTATGGTATTAATTTGTCAGCCACCTAGGTACTATCTTTAGCACTACCTTTCTCAACTAAGTGCCATCCATACAACTATGTGCTCAGGATGCTACTGGAATAACAATCTGTGTTAATACAAACATGTGAAAACAAGATGCAATGTGAAATGTCTTTAATCCAAAGAGTAGGTACCAGGTTACACAAGTGTATATGTATATAAACTTGTGTGTGAGTGTTTATTAAACTTATATAGTGAAGGTATATTCAATGTTGAATAATTAAAAATTTTCTATTTATTTTTAAAACAGAGATATATATCTTAGATTGGAAGATAAATTTCACAGGAAATTTCATGTTAAAGTGATCTGCTTCATCGATGCTTTAATGTTGAGCAGCTTCAGGCTCAGCCCCAGCTGACTCTGAAAACAAACATGCAATGTCTTATACTTTTTGAGGTAAGCTGATAGAATAGTTAGGGAAGCCTTCCAGTGAAACTCAGGATGAAGAGAATGACAGAACATCATATGAATGTATGAAACTTTTCTGGTACCATTTTCTTCTTAGCAGGTATAATCTGATAGAAAAAGATACTGATTGAACTCAGACTGAGCATCAGCAGAGTGCACTTGGACACTAGGCTTAATCATTGTAAATACAATTATTCTGAGACACATGTGTCTAGCATCTGGTTCCAAAGAATGGTCACTGGTTTCTCTAATTATAGATTGTAAATCATTATGGTTACTTTGTCAATGATTCATCACAACTCAGCAAGAGAAGGTGAACAACTTTAATTACATAAAGTTATAACTGGCTCTGAAGGGAAGGTCTTTGTTAAACATATATAAATAAGCTTGTAGATTTTAATCTCTGTGCTTAGAAAAAAATACCTGAGATTAAAAAAAAAAATCTATGAAATTAAACCTGGTGTCATGTCACAGACAGCATGATAGTACACATGATCTACTCTTTTACATGACTTAAACCATTGCTAGTTAATTTTAACCAAATAATTTGTATTTAGATCCCAGTATGAGAACTCTTTCAGATTATTGGTGGGAATGTAAATTAGTGAAGATATAGAAAACATTATAGATGTTTGTTAGCAAAACTAGACCTAAATCTACCATATGATTTAGGAATTCCAATTCTAGTTGTAAATCCAAGAAGATAAAAGTTAATATCTGTTCACTACAATGTTGTTCACAATAAATACAGATTCTAACCAAATATATGTCAACAGAAGGATCAATAAAGAAAGGGTAATATATAAACACAACAGAATATTTATTCTTAAAAAGGAATTAAATCCTGTGTTTGTTACATGAGTAAGCTTGAGAACATAATGCTGCATGAAACATTCCACATATAGAAATATAGTATGCAATTTTTTTTTAAGATTTATTTATTTATTTATTTTATATACATGAGTACACTGTAACTATCTTCAGATGCATCAGAAGAGGGTATCAGATCCTATTACAGATGGTTGTGAGCTACCATGTGGTTGCTGGGAATTGAACTCAGGACCTCTGGAATAGCAGTCAGTGCTCTTAACGGCTGAGCCATCTCTGCAGTCCAGTGTGCCATCTTAAAATACAAAAATAATAAAAATAAAGAGTGGAATGATGGTTGTTAAAGTATAGAATTGAAACAATTGGAAAAATGTTGGTCAAAGCCTAGAAAATAGCAATATAAAAGAAAAAATATCCTGTAGAGTTCTGTTATACAACATGGTCATAGGGCTATTAACAATATGTTGTGTACTTGAAAATTCCTTAGATAGGATGTCCTAGTTGACTTTTTATTGCTGTGATAAAACAGCAACCAAAAGGACCTTGGGTGAGAAAGGGATTTATTTCATTTTATAGACTACTGTCCATAATTTAGGGAAACAAAGCTCAATTAAAGGAGCTCAAGATAGGAACCTGGAGGCTGGAAGTGAAGCAAAACCATAGGGAAATACTACTTACTAGGCTATTTCCTTTTGTTTACTCAGCCTGTTTTCTTATAAAACGCAGGGTCACCTCCCTAGTGGATGGCTCTACCCAGTTCACTCGGTTTTCTTACATCAATCATTAATCAAGAAAATGCCTCCTACAGGCCAATTTGGTTGAAGCAGTTCCTCAGTTGAGGTTCCCTCTTTGTAGAGGAGTTTCTTTTTACAAGCTAAGGAAATCTATCCTACACAAAGAGAAATTTAAATATTTCTACTATGTAAACGGATATGTAAATAAGCTGAATTTCACCATTTCACAGTGTTCATTCAGGAACCTATGCACAGGATTAATCATGCATTTAATTTTTATCCATCAATTTGAACAGGATATTTGGGATGATAAATACACATAATACTTTTGCTATCATTGTTACTTAACTCATTTTTTCTTTATTATTATTTATCTATCGTATTTATGCTGTGTGCTTGCTATAGAAACTACAGTCAAGAAACAATAAATTACATGAAATCTCAATATTACATAAAATTATGTTATGTTTTCTTTAATACTGTATACACAAAATATTATTTCAACACATGATCAACATAAAAATTATTAATAAGGCACTTGTGTACTTTTGTTATCTCTTCAGAATTTGATATGTACTTGAAACTAACGACTCGATTCAACTTTGAATAGCTTTATCTCTTGTAGTCACTAGCAATTTAGAGCTAGGAATTCCCAAAGTGGAAAAGGTAGAACAAGGCTCATAAACATTCAGCAAGGAAATTAAACTAGTGAAAGTTGCTTTTACCTTGGACTCTGTAGATTGACAATTGTAAAACTGGAATAGTTAATTATCTCATTCTAAGATAGTAAGGCATGTATATGAGCGATGTTTGCTCCTATCAAGTCAACTGGATTTAGAAATCTAAGAGAAAAGCTGTTAGGACCATCTATAAGAGTATTTCCAGTAAGCATTAACCAAGTAGGGAAAGCTAGTCCTCCATAGAGGTGGCGTTTCCCACATTGAATAAAATGAGGGTAAGTGGAGCACAGCATTCATTTCTGTCTACTTCTCGATTGCATTTACTATAAGATCAGCCACCTCACACTCTTGAAACCACAGCTAGAGTTTTCTCATCTGCCAATGATGGATGATCGTTTTTTCTCAAATTGAGCAAACAAAGAACCTCCATTTCTTTTCTTTATTAAATTAATTAATTTATTTATTCACGTTACATTGCTCCCCCTCCCGGTTCCCCCTCATACAGTTCCTCTACCCATCCCCCTCCTTCTCCTCTGAGAGGGTGGAGGACCCCCTTAGTACACGAAACCTGGCACTTTAACCCTATACAGGGGTAGGCACATCCTTTGCCACTGATGCCAGACAAGGCAGCCCAGTTAAAGGAGCATATTCCACAGACAAGCAACAGCTTTAGGGATAGGCTAGACAGAAATCCCATTGGATAGAGAGGAACACCAACCCACCCACAAAACATTCAACCAAAAATGTATCAGGTCTACAAGAAATGCAGGGACAGGGGATGGAGCAGAGACTACGTGAATGGCCAACCAATGACCTGCCCAAATTGAGACACATCCCATGGTGCTATTAATGATACTCTGTTATGCTTACAGTCAGGAGCCTAGCAAGACTGACCTCTGAGAGGTTACACCCAGCAGCTGACTAAAAGAGATACAGAGAACCACACTCAAACATTGAATGGAACTCTGTAACCCTTATAGAAGAATTGGGGGAAGAATTGAGGGTGCCGAAGGGATTAGGAAGTCAACAGGAAACTAACACAGTCAACTAACCTGTACTTCTGGGGGCTCTCAGACACTGAACCACCAGCTAAAGAGCATCTAGGCCTCTCTGCACATATGTTTCAGATTTGCAGCTTGATGCTCATCGTGTGGATCACAAAACAACTGAAGACTTCATTTCTTAAGTTTCTTTTGCCATAGAAAGGAGAAAAACTACATTAACCTGGTCATAAAAATAACAAGCCTTTCTGGGAGAAGCATAATGTATATATATTGGGACCAAGGATATCTTTTTCTTTTAGACAGATCCCATGTTTATTATATTTCTTTGTTATTTATAGATAAGGTATCACGTTTGGAATTGACACATTCTTTCTTCAAATATGTTTGTATTTTCAGGTAAATTTGATCTAACTCTTAGAATTTGACACTTTTCAGTGATTTTTATTTCTTTCAAATATTTCACACTTTTTAGTATAACAGAAAAAAAACACCTTTCCCTTATTTCCTTGTTATTCTTTTTCCCCCCTCTACCTCTCTTTTTCCTCCCCCCCTTTCCCATACAAAATTGTATTTTTTTAGTGCAGTTAAACAAAATTCATATTCATGTACATGGCTGGTAAATACTCATGTAAATGTCTGTAAACATGAACCTTTAATGCAAAAGGTTATCAAGTTGAAGGCTATACTGTCTTAACTCTTATTCTTGAAATACAAAAAATACTTTAAAATTTTTTAAATTCCAGACCAGCAGCCTGGCTGATACCCGCTCAAACATTGCAGCCTTTGTTCTTCCCTGGTGGTCCGCAGTGACCAAGATCGCAAGTGAGAATTTAGCTCAAATACCTAAGCCACCTGGTATACACATACCTCATAGCTGACACAGAAACTACCCCACCCAGAACCCCCTCTTGAGCTTCACCTTTCTTCTACCCCACTTCCCCACCCAGGCCAGATCAATGGCCTGGCCAATACCTGCCCAAATGCTGCAGCCTGCTTGCTTCCCAGGAGGTTCACAGTGACTCAGGACACAAGCTCCACCTTCTACAGCCCACTTCCCCACCTGGGCCAGAGCAGTGATCTGATACCCTCTCAAACAATACAACCTGTGAGGCTCCCAGGAGGTCTGCACTAACAAGGGGCTCAGGAGGTCCACAGTAACTAGGGGCACAGGAGGCCTGCTCTAACCAGAGACAGGAGAGTCACCCTAACCAGGGACAACTCTACCTGCCTCAGTTCACTCAGTTCACAGAGCTCTACCTGCCTCCAAAGAGATCAGTGCTAGACAGAGGCACGCAGGTTAGTTAACACCAAAGAGAATCAGATAGCAAGAGGCAAGCTCAAGATCATATGTGACAGAACCCGAGGCAATTTGGCACCATCAGAAACCAGTTCTCCCACTACAGCAAGCCTTGGCTTCATTCCCAGAGACTGAGCCACCAACCAGGAACATACATGGGCTGGTCCAAGACCCCTGGCACATATGTAGCAGAGGTTTACCTGGTCTGGCCTCAGTGGGAAAAGATGTACTTAATCCTCACCAGACCTCCCAGAGCTCCCAAGGACTAAGCCACCAGCCAAAGAGTACACATGGAGGGATCCATGGCTCCAGCCATATATGTAGCAGATGGCTTTGTCGGGAATCAATGGGAGAAGAGGCCCTTGGTCTTGTGAAGGCTTGCTGCCCCAGTATAGGGGAATGCCAGGGCGGGGAGGCAGAAGTGGGTGGGTGGGTGGGGTAATTCCCTCATAGAAACAGGGGAGGGGGATGGCATAGGGGGGTTCCGAGGTGGAAACTGGGAAAGGGGATAACATTTGAAATGTAAATAAAGAAAATATCCAATAAAAGAGGGGGGAGCACCCTCTTGGAGGCAAGAGGGAGGAGGAATGGGATGAGGAACTGTGGATGGGATGAAGAGGGCAATGACTGGAATGTAAATGAATAAAACAATTATTTGAAAATAATAAAGAATTTAATTCTCAAAGAATTAAGAATTTGCCATTTAAATCTGTATAGCATTATACTTCAAAGTATCTAAGTAAAAAACAGTAGCTTTACAGATGTTCTCTGGGAATTCCATGGTATATTAAACTTTATCATTTTATACAAATAGATACCTATGATTTTTACAACTATGATAGAAAATTTGCCTCTATATTATATCATGCTACATTGTTAAAAAAAATTAGTAAGTTTGTGAAACTACAAGATGAGGTACAGAAAATTGTTATTTATGCGGTTGGACAGAACTCATATTCTTGTACACTGCTACTAAATATTTGCGTTTATACAACAAGGATAAAAGTTCATTAAATGGTAGTCAGAAATAAACAGGGTACAATTTTAACAGAGGGAAAGCATTTATAGGGTCAATAAATATATAAGTTGTCAATGCAAAATATTTTCCATTCAATCTAATTTCCTAGTTTCTTGTCAGTTATTTTGCTGGCAAACTATTTCGGTGAGACCTATTTCCCACAGTATATATGACACATTGTACGAATGCTTTGTGATGATAAGATTGTTGCTAGATTGGTTCTATACATTTCTTGTTGCAAATGAGGAAGTACTTTCCATTATCATTAGAATGATAAATCTTCCTGAACTATAACATACAGAACATAAATGTTTACATACATAAGTATGTCTATAAATGGCTTTGGTCAGATATAAATACTCACAGAGTACCAAAGGACACAGAGATCCTTGATAACCACTCTATCTCTTTGAATCTCAATGAAGATCACCTAGGTTCCTTGGCATAATGGCTCATGTTCTTAAAAGAATACAATCTCGTAGACACAACATATGTAGGAGGATTCTGGGGTCTCAGAGAAAAAGTAATGTCATGGGTTTAAGCTCATGATCAGACCATGGGTATATCATAAAATGTCCTTGTACTTCAATGTTCTCTTGTATAGGAATAACTTTTAGCTTGTCCTTATTGTGTACTTGTAGAAAAGTATATGCATGTGTGTATACATGTTATTAGGTGAGACTATGAACAAATATCTATTCAACCCAGATAATGAACCAATGAAAACCCAAATTTGGTATATCAACTAAGTCCAATATTATAAACCAAAGTTTATTAAGGGTATTTACAGGAGTAAAGACCCACCCAGCAGCTGGCCTGAACCAGTACCAGAGAACAGAGCTTGTCTCACAGCTTCACTGAGCATTCCATGTGAAATATTATACTTGAGAGGGAGAACCAATTTCAGGGAATTCCTGAAGCTTCAGGGTTACTTCCCAAGTCTTAATGAATGAGTGTCCTTGCAAGGTGGAATATTTCACCTCTCTTTGCAACTTTATAAGACTTAAAGCTCTTCTCTGAGGGATGGAATGCATCAACTTGGTGGTATACTGCTCTAAACGACATATAAGTAAGATCATATATTAAAGCTACTAAGCAATAATCAATGGTGTGTAAATGTGTTTCTCAAATACAGAGCATTCTCACACCTTTGTAGTACACTCTGAGCCAACAGCAATAATTAGCACTTTAATTATATTGCACCATTTTATCCTGTTATCATTTTCCAAAGTAAATTGAGATTTATAAATATTGAGTAATTTCTGAAAAGTACAATCACAGTAAATGGCAAACTGTAGGTTTAAGTACAGGGGTCTAATCTAACAACACTATTTCTTGAAGAACATTCTCACTTCTTAAAAACATTTGCAATATCTGCACCTATTTCCAAAAGCAAATCCAATTTATGACCAGCTGCTAGCTAGTTTGTCTAGAATGACTCCAAACTATTACAGCACTTTATGGTTTAGTATGGTAATAAGTAGTGATAAAAACTGTATTCTACTGGTTGGGATTCTGGGACACTGTCATTCTGCATTCATACATGATAGACCATCGGATATCTAAGCTTCTGTGGTCCCATCTATTAAGCTATGATGGAATTAAAATCCTGCCAAGGATCCTTACTGATATAAACACTAATATTTATTTTCACATTGTTGGCTTAGCACTGTATATTATTAACACACTCCAGATATTTGCTGATCTCAGATATTATACATATATTTTTTTATCTTTATGTCCTTTTGTCTTGTTTCTGACTTAATTTTAAACCAGTCTCTTCATGCCTAACTTTTACAATAAGAATAGCTAAATATATGTTCTTCAGTATCATAAAATATCATTCCGTGACTTTCACACTTTGAAAATCTCTAATCATTATTCTATAGGTGTTTCAACAATTACTTGTACTTTGAAATTATATTATATTTAGCTGCTCCTATTTCACTTGCAATTGTTATTTCATAGCTACACTGGAGTGGGAAACATTAAGTCTAACTCATTCTGTTCTTATTTTTAGTTACTTCTCTTTCTGTGAGAATTGGCACTATGGACAACATTTTTTGTTTGTTTGTTTTAGAAATCTCTACTTTTTTTGTCATGAAATTTTCTACATCTCTTCCTACAATATCATGCATCTATTTTTAACAATTAAAATCCTAAATCATGACCATCTGAGTCCTTCTTGATTTAGCAAAGAAACAAGGAAATGAAGGCAGTTCAACTCTTATGACTTAATGTTGTCTTTTGAATGTAAATGAAAACCATCTAAAAGGAAAGGATTTGTTTGATTCTTTGTTTGATCTTAGAATGGGTTATAGAAAGAATATCAGCCATTATCATTTGCATTTGAAAGAAACTTAAAAGTCTGCAGAGAAATGGGATGGTGTCTAGAGGAGGTTTGATTAAGTGATAGATCCTAGATTATCCTAAATCTTGGAAGATGTGGGATAAATGGAAATGTAGCAGCTCAAATGATTAATTTATTGTAGAAAGACATTAACATACAATTTCCATTAGGAAAGGCTGAAAATAATGGGCCTTGACTTGGATAGGGTAGAGTTAAAAACTAGAATTAGTTAGTCCTTGACAAACAATTCAACAGCTGTGTCACTGGCTGGTAGAATTTTGGTTTGTGTATGATGTAGACATTGTTTTTCTCTTTCTAACAAACCCTGTAAGAATCTACTTTTAGGAAGAATGCCCAATCAGTTGTTATTACTCCATGTTAGCCCAAACCTACCACTGGGCTACAGAATGAGGATAAATAATCATTCTAATGTTGATTACTTTTAACTGAGACATGTTAATGAAGCAGCATGTTCACAGGTGTTCCATACAGTGGCTAGATAATCATAGAAAGGGAGGGCTTCTCCAATATATGGCAAGATTATTTTATTTTTACAGTGATTTTGAAAAAAGGTACAGTTATTTTGAAATACATGTATAGCTGTTTTTCTTTTCTGCTCATTCATAAAGATTCAAAAGAAGGTTAATTTAAAAATTAAATAGACTAATTCTGTTTCTCTATTTTTTCCCTAATGATTTATTTGTTTTCATATCCTTTAGTTCTTATTTTGCATAAAATAATGCATTTCTGTTCTAAAATCTATACTGTGTCACCTGTATCAGGTACACAGCTGTAATTCATATGATTGATAATGGAATTATACATCAGCAATAGAAAATGAATTATGATAAAGAATAATTGTTCCTGTCAAGCTGGAAGGCAGGTATTCTGGGCTTAATGTTGTATGAATGAACATAAAGCCCAAAGATTTTAGGTTTTCTTGAAGCATTGCTATAAATCATGGCAAAAATACACCTCTGTATTTCACAGATCAAACAGACATTATTTTCCTTCATATGAGAGACACATTTCAAGATCCATTAGGCCATCTCTTGCTAAAATTGTCTAAATAAAATGTGTCCTGCTCTTACATACATTTAAGGATAGAGTGAAATGTTTCAGTGGACTATATATCAGAATTCCAGAGCAATGAGCCCTCCTCCAAGACTGAGGAAAAGTCAAGATATAGAAGTTACTTTAACTGCTGGTGCCCTTTATATAGAGAATGTGCCATAATTACTAATTTCTTTATTAAGGCAATAATTTAAATTCAACATAATAACATTTGGCTTACAACACTATCACTAAAAATAAGATCTAGGACATTCCTGTCCTACTTTAAATACCCTTTACAGTTTACCAATCCACTCACGTGTTCACCACTTGTCAATACTCTGCTCTTGAAAATACTTACTGTGAGTTGGTCTTGCCACTCCTGGACTCCATGTATGTTGGTTGAGGCCATGTGCTTGAACTATGGTTTTGGTCTTTTCAATTAATGTTTCAATGATAATATATGTTGTGTGTAACTGTAGTTCTTTGTTTGACATTGCTGAATAAGGATCTTAGTTTGGGTTTCCATTACTATGAAGAGACACCATTACCAAGGCAACTCTTGTAAAGGACAACATTTAATTGGAATGGCTTACAGTTTCAGAGGTTAAGTCTATTATCCTTGTGGCAAGAAGTATGGCATTGTGCAGGCAGATATGGTGCTGTAGAAGAAGCTGAGAGTTTTACATCTTGATCAGAAGGCACCCAGGAGGAGTCTCAAAGCCTGCCTCCAGAGTGGCATGCTTTCTCTAGCAAGCCACACCTATTCGACTAGGATATACCTCCTAATAGTGTCACTACCTATGGGTCAAGCGTATTCAAAGAACCACAAAGAATTACTGTTTTTGTATACTAAAACTTTTGGTCTTCTGCCTATGAAAATTTGGCTTAAGTCCATATGGTAGGTTTTTTGTTTTTTTTTTTTCCCACTGAATTCAAAACAACAGACAGACAGACAGACAAAAACAGACACACGTAGAGAGAATCTTTACATACTGAATGGGAGCATTACTTGTCAATGCAAACCTATGGCCAATGAGCTGAGGCAGGATGAGAGGGTGGTACATCTGGAAAGAGATAAGATTCTGGGAAATAGTTAGACCTATAAAGATTCTTCCCATACATGGAGGAGATGGTCATTGAGGAGAGGTAACCAAAAACATGTTGGGTCTTAGAATAGAATAAATAAGTAATTAAGTTTTGAGCTATCCAAGAACAAGCAAAAACCTTTCCATCTATGCAATTGTTCATGAAATATTAGGTTTGACGGCATTATTTCAGGGAACAAAGAGGCCAGGTAGAAAATCCAGTGGTTGGAGATAGACATTGTTAGGTGTATGTGATTACATGCTGTATTTTTTTCTTTTGCACTAGGATTGAGAGTGTTGGTTTATGGCTTTGCTATATGCTTATTATCATAAGAAACTACCTCCATACCAGAAAAAATACAATTTTCATGATACATGGAACATATGCAAACTTTGATTCTTTTGCTTCCTCTGTCACAATTGGTAACAACAGTTAATGCGTGAATTTTTCTTTCTGTGATACGGAAAGGAGTATCTTCTTCCTGATGTAGTGTACCAACCACAAACCAAATATGATTCAACCAAATTTTATTTGAGCTTCTTACAGAGTGTAAGAAAAAGGTTAGTATACCCTAGAACATGAGTGGGTGAACACAGAGGAGTCATGCTAATTTCTCGGCTTACCCCAGGATGGATTATGACTTCTCCAAAGCTGTATTGGTTGAATTCTCCCTTCATCCAACTGTCTATACTCTCTATACACTGTGGTACATGAGAAAAAAAAATGACAACCTCTACAGGTAGAGAAGAAATATGTAGAATAGGGTAGGTTGTGTGGCACAGTCAGTCTACAAACCCAAATGAGGATCCAATAACCCACGTCCCTTCAAAGAATTATCAGCTGTCAATCAAAATAATAAGTACTCATAGTGACTGTAAAGAAGACAGTGACTCTTAAGCTAAGAGGATCTGCAGTCTATCAGATTATAGCCATTTTGAGATATGAGAAATGTCCTCTGACATGGCTTTCAATTATATTTTCCCACTACCTAGTGGTGACATTTATGATGTCAATAAATATATACATATTATACCATGTGTACTAACACCTGTAGATTACATGTTTAAAAATATAATTAATCTATATTGGCTACTTGTGCTTTGGAATATCATCAGAATATTTAAATATCATCATGCTATTATCTATGTGTTGATGATTACCTGATAAGTTCGGATCTAGTTTGTATTCAATAAAGATTACAACTTCATTGAAAAATGGAACATTATCCACTTGTGGTGGAAGTATAGAAATCAATTATGTTACTGTATCATGTAAGTCAGATATTCAGTTATCTTTAATTTACAGTTAAGCAAATAACATTGAGTATTTTAAGACTGAAGGTAATTTTATAGCTGAGTGAATGGAATTTCTCCATAGTTAAACAACAAATTATAGCATGGATCAAGGGATAGCAATATAGTAAAATTTAGCTGTTATAAGATCTGTGTTTTTTTCCTGCACTTCAGTTCTCAGTACAGTAAATTGTAATCTTTGAATTTGTTTCTGAAGTTTGAGACATTTAATGAAACATTCCCTTCCCAAACTTTTACTTCGGTACTTCTTTTCCACTGAATAACTATAAAAAACAAAACACAAATTTCGTTATTCAATTTAACAAATAATTTAATTATCTAATTGTTTCAATTTCTATTGTTAATTAATTAACAAGCCCTGAAAATACTCTTTCTAAAACATAACCTTCCCTCGGACATATTTGCTCAATCCTTCTTGTCATCCTCTGGCCTATGTGTCTTTCTTAGATCTGAGAGAAACTTTGTAAGCCCCCTAACTTTCCTTGTTTCTATTAGAAATTAAACTCTATACGCATCAGCAAGAAAAATAAATTAAAATAAATCCTGTTTGTTGTATGCATAGGAAAATAAGCTAGAATATTTGCCTAATTATTTTATATGGTATATGTTCCTTATCTCATTGTTCAACTGGTCAGGATTACCTGCAAGATTCTGTCTGTGAGCCTCTCATAAGATCATTCAGTTAACCTGTAAAAATGAAACAAAATTTCTATTTCATTCAAACTCTAAGATTATAGTGTTAAAGTAGATTTGAATAAATCTGGTTTAACTACAAGGAAATTGTGGTTTTTTGTTCTTATATTCTTAAAAGCTTAATGATATGGGGTTGGAGATATGATATGGAGTTCAGTTGATATTGTGAATGTCTTAGAGGCATGGTATCTTGAGATCCATCTGTAGCATACTATACACTAGATTATGTTTATGAACCCTTGTAATCTCAGAAAGAAAGGATGGTCTGAAATTCAAGGTCATCTTCAGTTGTGTATGCAGCTGGGAATCAGCCTGAAATTAATAAGATCATGTCAAAAATAATAATAATAATGACCAAATCACAAGAGGAAGAAATTAATTTTAATTGTCAAAGTAGGCAGCCTGAAGCTCCCAGCACACAGGCTCCTCTAAGTGCTGATACTGTTTGAAATGCCCCTTAGAATGTGTTCTCCTCCTTGGAGACTTGAGTAGAAAAGCAAGAAGGCTAGCATGTTTATGCATTAGAAAGAATTCTACACTGCAAATATAAAAAACATACTTTATTTTAATGATTTTTAGCATATTATATCATCAAGAACTCACTGTAAAGATGCAAATGAGAAGTCTTTGTGAACAATTCCATGTACCTTGGGCTTGACCACCAACAGGGGATTTAGGATTTTTGTAAATTATGCCTCCACTTGTTAATAGCTTTCCTCTTCAGTTAACAAAATACCTTAATAGACTGCTGTGTGGTCAGTTTTATATGTGGGGTCATGTTAATAGCTTATTAATATTACTTCCTTGTTGGTTAGATTTATTGCTGAGCAATCAGTCTTTAATGTGACCCCAAATTCCAGATCAAGCATGCTATGCACCATTTGGCAGGATAATTTTAACACTGCTTGTATGGATATTAATTTTTTGTCAGTCTCACTCTGTGTCCTTGGTCAGTTCATTAAATTTTCGGGTGGATGACTATCTTCCTCTATTAACTTGATGATATTCTACTTGTCAAGAATGGAAGAAGAAAGAGCTAATTAAAAGTATGAAAGGCCCTTTAATGCTAACAAGTGTAAAATAAATGATGAGTTGAACAGAGTTAAACCCTACTGTTTCAACTACATACTATCAAATATAATCAGGTACAGGGTTCCTTTTACTATTTATGCAAGTATATTTGTAATTTGAATACACTCAGCAATACACTACATATGGGGTTTTGATTAAGGTTATAGATGAGGTTATTCTCAATTTCAGCCATGAACAGAAACAAAGCTAGTTCTGGTTGCTAATAAATATTGGAGGAATAATCTCAGGTCATTAGTCACTACTGACGATAGTAAATGTTAGCCTATCTGTTATGAGTTTCGATGTCTTAAATATTCAGGTGTTATTTATGTTGTTGGTTACTAAATCACTTTTTACACATTTTCTAAAGCAAGCTGTTTTGGCTATTGTTGCTATATCTTCTTTGTTCACCCCTTTCAGTCACCTCTGATTTCTTTAACTCCATGGTTCCGATTGATCAAAGAGTAAATATGATCACAAGTAAAAGTAGTAAATTTGAGAACATTAACTAAATCCACTAATTCATGACATTTTTCTGATCATAAAAGAAACAGGAGCATAATCCATACCAATGTCTGCAAAATACAATGACTTTTGGTAAATATTTTACATATGAAGTAACCTTTAAAATGGAAGGTTCTTTTTAACTGCTACTGAAGGATAACACTTGTATAATAAATCTTGAATCATTGACTGATTTTTCCATGAAGAGGAGGGACTGGCAGAAATAAGAAAAAGTCCCTATCTGCAAAGGGAGATTCAGGAGAGAGAGCTGAAGAAATGATGTGAGAAGAGATATGGGAAGTAAGTCAAACTTCTGTAGATAATTCTGGAACCAAATAAAAACAACTGTGTTCTATCCTTTTTAATGAACAGAATTCTCAGAAAATCTTTGCATGGACTACAGTCATAGAACCCCAGTATACTGTCATTTCCTACCTACTGACCTAAAAGGCATTTCTGGGTGGTTTACTCTCACAGTCTTAGGCAGAAGCCCTGTTGTACCTGGAAAAAGCAGATTGGGTAGTGGTCACGCTAAAGTAAAGACTGATATTAACACTACATTTCTATAGTTTAGATATTATCCAAAGTTAAATTTTTAAAATAATTCTATTTTCACATCATTAGTTAAGATGTATTCACATTTCATTATTTGTAGTAACTGCCTTATATGTAGATCCCACTAGCATCTCTGAGTAATTACTGAATCATTGCTGCTTAGAAGAGACATGCATGTATGTGTGTTGTATAATATATGCAACAGATTATAATCTTTAATCCTAAAACTACAGTCTAGGAAGTTCTCTTTCTTTATCCAGGGGAAGATGACAATATATATTTTATAAATTTTAAGTAGCTTGAAGCCACACAAAGATTTCTTGAGAGATATCTCTATCTTGCCCACCGACCTCACAGGTATGCCTTTGCACCATTGTTCACTGTCCACTGCCCCCTTCATCTTCTGGCTGCCTCGTTGAGTTAGCCGAACACGCAGATTTACCACCATTTTGTTTGACTGTCCTTGGTAGCTTTAAGAGTTGTGTTTTTTTTTTAAATCACTTTTCACATGTCCTCAAATGACCTTGGAAGCATCTGAGGAATGATACAATGTTTCTCTCGGTTGACAGAATGCTTGCAATACATTTTTGCAAGTGAGTGAAAGAATTTCAATGACTTTTGCATAAAGGGCACCAGAAAGAACTGAAGAAAAACAAACAAACAAACAAACAATAAAAATCTAACAGCCCCATGTATAAATAATTTATGTTGCATTTCAACAAGAGCCCTATGTAAATTCCCATGCCAATTGAAAATATCATAAGAAAAGGCTATATAACTATGTATTAGGTCTGTATAAAAGCAACACTGTATAGCGCAAA
Source organism: Rhynchomys soricoides (assembly GCA_019843965.1). Taxonomy (NCBI): domain Eukaryota; kingdom Metazoa; phylum Chordata; class Mammalia; order Rodentia; family Muridae; genus Rhynchomys; species Rhynchomys soricoides. The sequence goes on along the minus strand of JADRCH010000014.1, from coordinate 16,306,475 downwards.
ACTTAATCTTATGCCAAATCAAATTTTGTCTTTAAAAGGAATGTTGTGTACAAAGAGCTAAATGCTTTATAGACAAGAAATAAATTTCAGTAGGACAACTTACCCATCATCATAGTCACCTTTTTCTTCCTCTTCACTCTGTTCCTCCTCCTGTTCCTTCTATTTTCTTGTTCCTTTCACCCTTTATATGCTCTTAGGTTTTCCTTTATTTAGCTCTGTAGACAGCAGTGTCTTTCCATATTTTTCTCCATCCCAGCAGCCTTTGCTTCCTAAGTCGTTTCTTCAGCTGCTGCAGCGTTGTTCCCTAACAGGTTTAGCCTCTTCTCAACACCACCATCTGAGAAGTTGGGGTGTTCTTTAGTTTTCAAAGGAGACTCAGAACAGAACAAGAGTAATGCAGAAGGAGGATTCATGGGCAGGTTAGTGTCATTTAATTTCCTGTTGGTCTCTTTCGTAGAGGTAGGTTTTCCTTTGTATTTCACAGCTAACCTTGTCAGCCTCTACTTTGACCTCAAATGAGTTCTCCTGTTATTTAGCTGAGAGAGAGTTTGCCACCTCTCTGAGCAGTTCCTGGAAAATGCTTACAGGTCAATTGATGCATCTGGGGCTTACAGTGACCCTAGCACATTTACACAAGAATGATAACTATGACATTTGTTTCTCTTCTAAGAGGCCATGTTTGCTTGATTTTTCTCAGCAAGACACAAAGGTTTCCACTGCCCTAGGAGCTCTCACTTGCCCTGGTTGTCGGCTCCTAGCCCCCAAGCATGAGCAGCACAGCCGCTCTAGATTTAGCTTTGCTGCTTGCAATGCGGTGGTGGAGGCGCCTCCAGAGGTCCAACATTGGTGCTGTTTCTAATGTGTTTGATATACTGCCTAAAACCATTTGTTTAAATGCCTTTAATTCATCTTATGTTGTTATAAAATTAATTCAAAGTGCATAATAAATCTAAATGTATGGGCTAAAACTTTAGGAGAAAATAAGTGTTTTCTGCCCCTATGTACATATTTCAAGGAAATAAAAATCAAAATCCACACATAACATGTGTATGAATGTTTTTAGCAGCATTACTTACAATAGTTTTGTTGAAACTAATCTTAAGGTTATCAAACACCAAATAAATAGAATATAATTATCCAGACAATGAAATAATATTCAGTAATATGAAAGCACTGTTGTAGATGCTGGTAAGAGTTCAATCTGGTCCTCAAAGTACAGAAAGGCTTTATAGCAAGATTCTGCCTCCAAAATATGAACAAAAAATGTTGCTAAATTGTGTTGGATTATCACAAATATGTTCACCAAATTGAGAGAAAATCCTAATAAAAGTCTACATATAGTTTGCTGCTTTTTACATGGAATGTCTGAGGGCTGGAAAGACCACTTTGTAGTTAATACCTTTGCTGTGGAAGACTGAGGAAGTTGCTTTAAATTTTTGGAACTAGGGATGTAAAGTCTAAGCTACTGGCTTCCCAACTCTAATCTTGGGCTGTAGGTGCAGGAAGAAGAGACAGTAGTTCCTAGGAGCAAATCATCTAACTAGGGAAGTCTAAACAGTGATCTCTGTGTTCAATCAGAAACACTGTCTCAGTTCATAAAGTGGAGAGCATCCAGGAAGACAATAGACTCTTTTGGGCCTCTATATGCAAGTTCATCATATGCAGAGGTACCAGCACACACATGGAAACTGGCATCACATGGGAAGACATACACCATACATACACAGAAAATTTAAAAATAAACAGAACATATGAAATGCCTGAAATAGCCAATACTATACATAAGAAAATAGTGACTTCTCAAGCCTATACATCAATACATGAAATCGAAAATGTTTGCTTAATTATTGGAAAAGTACTTGAATATGGAAACTTTTGTAAAAGACAGTTTTAAAATGTGTATTAAACTGACAATTGAAAATCATGAGGACAACACTAAAATCTCTAGCCAAAATAGGCACATTTTATGGTATAAAAATTATATCACAAGAAAAGTCTTTGTAAAAAAAATAAATAAATAAGCATAAATACGTCATCTATGGTTTCCTTTGGCACATGAATAAATCATTTAAGCAGCCAAACACAATCTTTAGTATTTTATAAACAATTTTACAGAAGTGGGTAGAAGGAGGAGATATATATATATATATATATATATATATATATATATTATATAATATGTATATATATACATATATACACACATATATATACACATATTACATAATATGTGTATATGCATGGACATAACACTGCCTAAGGAGAAGAAGTTTGAGGGATATAACACAGTGGCAAAATGCTTTCCTTCAGTGAATAACATCTTGGGTTTGATTGCCAGCTCCATAAATATGAGAAGATTATTAGGACTTGCTTGGGGAAATAAACTGATTGTCATAACTAGTTTCTTTGTACAGGCAATCTGGAGGTGGGATGATGGAGAGAAGATACAAAACAATCTATTTACTCTTTAATTCTATTTACATGAAATGGCTGAGGGTTGGGGAGAAGACTTGGAGGGTAATGTGGATACCATGCAAGAATTATGGTTTATTTTCAATCTATTAAAAAGATTATTTAAACATTATACAGAAATGGGTTCCTGCCTGGTGTGATATGCCAGATATGTACTTATATAATTTATTTAAGATAATTTGATATAAACACGTATTTTGTTATTATCCTGAATAATCAGACAATTATCAGAGTTGAGTATTCACACCAATGACTCAGGCTATTTAATATATTTTTTTTAATTTAGATCTTTTCACATATTTTTAGAAAGAATATTAGACTTTTTTGAAACTACAAATTTTCTCTATTTTTCTCAGTTTTCTATTGTAGTTATTTGATATCAGACCAATTTTGAGACACTTGGTTGTTAAGAACATTGTTAGCCTGTATTGTATACTATTTCTTATAATTCACAATGCTTCAGTGCCTATTTATGGTTTTCACTTCCAAGTTGGTTTTCCATTCATCTGGAAAAAGGTTTTCACATTCCTTTGTCAAGAAATGTCAAAGGACTGACACTTTTTCTGGTGAGAATATGCTACTTAATTCCCAAATAAGAGAGAAAATAAATAGCAAAGATGGTAATGTAACAGTGAATAGACTAGAAAGGTGGCTCAGGGGTAAGTCCACTGCCTCACATATTCAGGGTCCTGGAGTCAATTTCTCAATCCTACCTCTCTCTCCAAAGAAAAGGAAAGAAAAAGAAAGAAGGGAGGAAGGAAGGAAGAAAGGAAGGAAGGAAGGGAGGAAGGAAGGAAAGAAGGAAGAAAGAAACAATAGAATGGAATAAATTGGAAATCCTGGAAGCTATAAGGACATTACTAGAGACTTCAGAGGACAGGATTGGGAAACTACTGAGGATAAAAGTCAGTAACTTAGCGATGGAGGAAATATTTTATTACTACTTATTTATTTAGGGGGTGGATCATGTGTTTTACCATTAGCCTTTCTAACAGTTTGTACATAAATTCGGATGAAAATGTAAAGATAGTCTCACCAATCAAGAGACTTTCCCACTTGAAAGGCAAAGCCAGAGGAAGAAAAGAAGGTCATTTCATCATGTCTTTATCATTAATACAGTTTCTAATGGTTTGTGCTAAGAGTCTAAGTAATTACATTTTGCCATGCTATTTCTGGCCTGAAGAACCAGGTAGATATTTCTTTGCTGAAATATGTCTTCAGAGATGTCAATGGGTTTGTTGTGTTAACACATCCAGCCATGACACAAACTGAAGGTTATATTCAAACTCAAGTATACATCCTAAAATAGATAATAACGTGAAAAAGACTCCTTCTATGAGATTCTTTTTGTCTTAGTTAAGAAGAATTATGAGGCAAATTTCTCCACTCTGGTTAACTGAATAAAAATCATTGATTTTCACAGTTCTATAGACTGAAATTGTTTAAACAGGCTTCCGTCACGATTGAGCTTTGATGAGGACTTTTCTGGCTTTTAGGAAAGAGATTTCTGTTCTCACACTGCCAGGAGGTAGCTAGCACTGTTACTTCTTACAAGAATATCAGCCCCATTTTTGCAGAAAGCACTTTCATTACATAATTCCCTTCCTAATTCTATCCTCCAAAACCCAACATATTGAAGCTAACTGACGCAAGTCTATTCAATCTATAATATGTGTCATAATAAAACCTTTGCCAGTCAGATGGCTCATTGTGTAAAGACACTCATTGCCAAGTCAGAAAAGCTTAATTTAATTCCCATAACCCATGTGGTGGAATGAAAGAACCACCTCCCAAAAATTGTCCTTTGAATTGCACATATTTGGCTCCATGAACATGCATATAAATACATTTAGTCAAGTAAAAAGAGAAAAAATTAAGCTACTTGTTTTACCTATTTTTTCGGTTGAAAATTCTTACATTCCATTTCACATTTGATATTATTTTCTTTATAATATAAAGACCTAAACTGATTTTATTGTTTTGATAATCTCCTTTTGAAATAATATATAATGTTGCAGTAAATATTATTTGGGGGGTTCTATCACACATTATATTATTTAGCTCCCTAATATAAAAGACATAAAACCTTTATATTCATAAATATCTTTAAAGAATTAGAACTGGGCAAATCAACCCTCTATGCTAGTTTGTTTACTTCCCTGTCAGTAATCCAGAAATATAACTTGCCATGTTCTGGCTGGGCTGCTCCTACTTCAACATGGACTTCATGGCTATGCACCTATCATCCACCTACCTCATGGTGCCTTATTTCTTCTTCTCTCTACCTGGTCTTTGCCTCAGACCACTTCACTAGATCCTCAAGTTAAACTTTTCTTCCTCTACTCTCCACTATAGGCCCTAGCCTATCATTGACCACTTAAATCAGGAAGCAAGGTTTATAGAGCACCATTTAGAGTACTTGAAGGATCTGCTTATGGAGGCAATCAGATCTTGAAAGCCAGTATTTACCATTAAAATACAATCAACATCAAAGCAACCCATTTCTCTTTTTGTAAAAATAAAAAGTCTTTTACTCTTATAAATAATAAATAACACATAATTATGATACATTATAATGCCCTACCTGGGAATTCATCCTGTATATAGTTACCAAACCCAGACAGTTTTGTGGATGCCAAGAAGTGCTTGCTGAAAGGAGCCTGATATAGCTGTCTCCTGAGAGGCTCTGCCAGAGCCTGACAAATACAGAGGTGAATGTTTGCAGCCAACCAATGGACTGAGCACTAGGTTCCCAATGGAGGAATTAGTGAAAGGACAGAAAGATCTGAAGGTGTTTGCAACGTCATAGGAAAAACAACAATATCAACCAACCAGACCCACCAAAGTTCCCAGGGTCTAAATCCCCAACCAAGGAGTACACATGGAGGGATCCATGGCTCTGGCCATATATGTAGCAGAGGATGGCCTTGCTAGGCATCACTGGAAGGAGAGGCCCATGGCTCTGTGAAGGCTTGATGCCCCAGTGTAGGGGAATTCGAGGGCAGGAAGGCAGGAGTGGGTGGGTAGGTGGGGGAACATCCTCATAGAAGCAGGAGGAGGGGGTATGGGATATGTAGTTTCTGAGAGGTGGAAAATGGGTTAAAACTTGAAAAGTAAATGAATAAAATATCTAATAAAGAATGAAAAGAACTCTATTATGTAAGAGTTATTTTTTTAAAGACTCCAGTCTGCTTATTTTGGATAATTTAGGGGAAAATATTTAATATCTATTCTATATTGGTGAGTCTAGATTTCTCTATCTAAATCATTTTCCATTACCATCTTAAGCATTCAAATCATATAACATTTAAAATTTTCAATTACCTTAAAACATCCATTTATAACGTAAACCACCATGCACTCCAACCTTTTAACTTGCATTTACCATCATTAAGATATCTCATTAAATTCTAAAATACTTTTATACCGTTTACAACTTAAATTTAATTGTGAGATGTTGACTCTTCAATTCCATCAGAGACCAGAGAAGGAACAAATATTAACTGAGTATTCTGAAAGCACATGAACATAGCTTCCAAAAATTATAGAAATGCCAGAGACAGCTGAGTGCCAAGACCATCCTAATATTCTCTATAACTTTGGAGCATCTATCTTCTGCTTTTTGGTCCAGTATATCTGACAGATCTACTATGAAGCAAGAATTATAAAGGAGTTGCTTAGCCTGTCTTAGTAGAGATTTCCAATTGACTTCTCTGCATTTGTTTGTCCATTTTGGTCAGCTTTCAGCCTGCAGATAAAGTTACCTTTTCTTTGCCTGGTAGCTAGCTTGCCACAAATGAAACTATCTCCAAATGAAGATCCATTGATATTCATAATCTTCTTCCAAGTTGAATGGGATGCTGTTGGGAGATGACATATCTCAATGCCAAAAAGGTCTTAAATTAGTTTAAAAAATCTTTAAAGGCCATACTCTGTGAGTATCTCAGGTTTTTTAAGACCGTCTATCTATTTGTAATATATGTGAACATTGCTAATTTTTAGCTATTTATTATCTGTTCAACCAAAAAAATGCCTATCTCTTTGATACTTCAGACTAGTGTCTGACATGACTATGAGTTTAACTGTCTGACCATTAATTTGCATTTCTCAACCATCCTTAACAGTTTGCAATAGCACCTATTAAAAGGATTGGGATTCAATCTTACATTTTCAAATAAGCTGCATAGGCATAATATCTGTATAAGAAGCTAACCACCAAACAAACAAAAAAAAAATTCCAATCAAAAAATGGGGTATAGAACTAAACATAGAATTCACAATAGAAGAATCTCAAATGGCTGAGAAATATTTAAAGAAATGTTCACAGTCCTAGTGATCAGGAAAATGCAAATCAAATAACCCTGAGATTCTACATTACATCAATCAGAATGACTAAGATCAAAACCTCAGGTGACAGCACATGTTGTCAAGGATGTGGAGAAAGAGGATCGCTGTTGGGATTGCAAACTGGTAAAACCAATCTGGAAATCAGTCCGAAGATTCCTCAGTAAATTGGAAATGGATCTACCTGAAGATCCAGCTAACACTCTTGAGTACATACCCAAAAGATGCTCTACCATGCCACAGGGGCATGTGTTCCACTGTGTTCATAGTGGCCTTGTTTGTGATAGCCAGAAGCTGGAAACAACTCAGATGTCCCACAACAGAAGAATGGATACAGAAAATGTGGTTCATTTACACAATGGAATACTACTCAGATATTAATAATGAGGACATCCTGAGTTTTGCAGATGGAACTAGAAAATATCATCCGGAGTGAGGTAACTCAGACCCCAAAGGACATGTGTGGTATGTACTCACTAATAAGTGGATATTAGCCAAAATCCAGAAGAGAATACCCAGGATACAGTCCACAGAACTCATAAAAGGTTAACAAGCCTAAGAGCCTAAGTGAAGTTGCCTCAATCCTACTTTGGAAGGAGAAGAAAGCAATCACAAAAGGGGGATGGAGGGAGGGTCCTGGGTGGGAAAAGGGACAGGGAGGGTAAGAGGGGAACTTAATCTTGGTATTGAGTGGGGGGAAAGGACTGAAGTCCTGAGAGCCAGCAGAAAGAATGGCAATGGACAATATCATGAAATAGGAAGTTGAATGGAGTCTCCAGAATGCACTCGAGACCTGGAGGTGAGAACCTTTCAGGACTCAAAGGGAGGGACCTTAGAGGAAATACCCTACAATGGGAAGCAGGAACGTGTAGAGCCCACCTCCACCACAAAGACAGGACATCAAGTGAGGCATGGGGTACCCATCCCACAGTCAAAAACTCTGACCCATGAGTTTTTCTGTCTGAAAGAACTATAGGGACAAAAATGTAGAAGAGCCTGAGGAAAAGGAGGTCCAGTGACAGGCCCAAAGTGGGATCCAGCCCGTGGCCTGACACTATTACTAAGGCTATGGAGTGCTCACAAAAAGAGGCTTATCATGACTGCCCTCCAAAAGACCCAACAAGCAGCTGAAAGAGTAAGATGCAGATATTTCTACCCAACCAATGGTCAAAAGCTGCTGACCCCTGTGGTTGAATCAGGGGAAAGCTGGAAGAAGCTGAGGAGGAGGATGACCCTGTAGGAGGACCAGCAGTCTCAATTAACCTGGACCCCTGAGATCTTTCATACAGTAGCCTATCATACTCCAGCTGATATCAGGCCCCCAATACAGGTCAGCAGAGGGCTGCCATGTCTGGGTTTAGTCAGAGAAGATTCACCTAATCCTCAAGAGACTGGAGACCCCAGAGAGTGGGGAAGTTTGGTGGTGTGGGCAGTGTGTGTGTGGGGACATCCTCATGGAGATGGGCATGGGGAAGGGATGGGATGTGGAACAGTCAGAGGGTAGACCCAGAGGGGGATAAAATCTGGAGTATAAAAATATAATTAAATAACTATTTTTTAAAGTTGAAACACATATTATGTTGTAACAAAATTAACCTTAAATTTTTATCTGTATGTAAAGATTTATAGCAACAAAAACTGTAAACTTGTATACAATAATCTATATCAATGTAAATAAAAATAACCCTGTTTGAGAATAGCAATCGACTTGAAGGTTAAATTGAACAATCTACCTTTTAATTCTATTATTTCTATATGAAACTATTTATAATATTCCTATATATCCCTTTTCAGTTTTATCTTTTCTCACCCCCTTCATCCCTAACATTAGATAGAAGTGTATATAAATAGAGGAGTGAAAAAGAAGAAAAAAAATTTTTAAAATGTTTCAAAACCAGTGTTAGTGGAATTTGGAACAGCATTTAGTAACAGCAAGTAGTGAGGCATTCTCTTCCAGAAGATAACAGGTGCAACCAGATCTTGAGAGCCAATATTTATTATTAGAACAAAAGCACCATCATACTAACCTACTACAATATAACAATTAAATAAATGGTTGTTCAAAGTGTACATTCTGCATGCTGAGATAAATCATAATTCCTTGCCTCATCTTCATTGGGACACAGTGTCTAACTTTGCTTCAGCTACTCAAAAACTTGTGACAGAATGTAATTGAAAAACTAATCAGAATCTATTACTTAATATTCCCACCCCAGTCTGCTTAACAAATTAATCACTCTTGATTTAGAGAAACTTTACTCTGTGTTAGTTTTGGTTAATATGCTCTGTCTGTCTATATCTGCCATCTTGGTTTTTTCTATTTCATTTTTATGGACAACTGGTAACTCATTGTTTTGTGTTTGAACTTCCTTTCTAACTCTATTCAGAAACCTCCACATAAAAATAACCTCTGGATGAATGTAGTGTTTGTTATAAAATTCGCAGGCATGAGTCTTGGCCTTGTATTCCTAGATTATTTAACCCTATTACAGGCATGCATTGTATGTAAATAGCATAACACCATTATTTCAATTACAGTTGTAAAACACTATAGAGCAAAAGTTAATATAACTGCAGCTAATTAGAATTCACTCTTTTAGAACTCTATAGAAAATAAATACAGGGAATACTGGGGTGGACGCCAGAAATAGTAAGTGTTCTTGTGGTGCCTAGCAGAGTTTGTTCATTGGTTGTGTTTGCTTAACTATTGACAGTATCAGCTACAATAGATACAGCTTGCAACATAAATACAAACCATCTTAATCTAATCTTACTAAGCATAAGTGAGATTATAAGTCTCTGCTTACATGAGAATTGGACAAATGCATCTTTTTGACCCTGACACACAACAAAATTCTCACTCAATAAACAATGTGATTTATAAGGTTGGAATTAAGTATATAAATCATTGTCAGTAGATGATTACATTGAAACTGCAAGGAGTATGTAAACAATGCTACAATAAACTTTATCTCTAGAGTAACCATAGTATGTTAAGACACTTAAGAATTTAACATGACCTTATTATAAATGTATATTCCATATTCATTTTAATTAGGCTTTTATATAATATTAGTATGTATACAATGATATAAATATTGTGCTTGTATTTATTTATTTTAACACGTCTTTAAAAAACTTGAACAAACACACACAATATATATGCATATGTATCTGTGTATTGATATGTGTATGCATATGTGTATATGTATAGACAGAGAGAGAAGGAAAGAGACAGAGACAGAGAGAGAGGGAGAAACTCAGCCTCATTATAAAGACAGACTGGTCTGGAACTTGTTAAGTAGATCAGGCTGAACTCAAATCTGTCTGCCTTTGCATTCCAAGTATTGAGGCTAAATGCATGTGACAGTATAGACAGCCTTCTGTTAAAATGTCTAAACTTCTGAGTCACTAATTTACTGATAATATCTGTAACAATTTTTATATTGGATAATATTTTTCTTACATTTTTAAAGACTGATACAGTGCCTCAAAATTTATGTTATATTTTAACAGATACAGTTTAATTTTAGGTATATAATAAGCAAAAATATACTTTTGTTTTCACAATTCTTTAATGAGGATATCGTCAACACTGTTGACTTATGTCTCTACCTTGAATGGAAGCAAGAAATTCTATGTGCTCTGGAAAACTTAGCTTGTGCTTTTGTGCACCAGATCATACTCAGTTTAGTTACTTTTTTTAATTCAAAAAGTTAAAAATGACCTTGAAAAAATTAAAATTACTCATTTATAAAAGAAATCTTTAGAAGTGCACTGTTTCATTGTTTCCATTGTCTAAGCAAAGACTAATTTTCTATGCGCTTGTTGCCTCTAATCAAACAAGTAACTCTCAAGTGCAAGTACTAGAACAGATGGCAAAACCTTCAAACATTAGACTTTATATCTGAGAAAGACACACTTTATTTTAAAATTGCCACTTGGGAACATAAAGTGCTCTCATGAGAAAAACACATTTTACACTTTAAAGGCAGTCCATAAAATAAAGACAGATGTTTAAATGACTTCTTAATTAACACAAAACAAACATTCACCTACAGTGTGGGGATAAAACTGTGCAATTAAGTTGAACCCTTTAAAATCGCCTGGGACATATTTTGTGTTAAGAATCACCAAATAATTAACTTGTAGCATTTTCTACCTCTTCTGTTAAAAGAGAATAAATATTATTTATCTATAGTTCACTGACTTGATAGATGATAAAAAATGATAGATTTTATTTCCTTTATTTTGTTGGTAAAACTGTACTTGAATCTTAAGACTGTCATAGATACAAAGAAATATTCTTTTCAACTATTTAACTACTTTCATCCATACACTTGAAGACACCTGTCATTACACACTTGAGGTATTCAAAAAAGTTTTCTTAAGGAATTATAAAAGTGATAATTTTCAGGTTGCCATCTCAAAAGTCAGAACACAAAATGCCAAATAAAATACTATAGAACAAGTGTTAATGATTGGCAACTAGATGAAAGAAGAAAAAGCACTTTTATTTCTGTGAGTGAACTTTGGGGAACAGCAATAGATTGAATCAATATTTGGAGGATCAAAGAGAAAAGGAAGGGAAGGGATCCTAGCACATTGGGAAAGATGACAGTAAATAATTTGGACACATAATTCCATAATTTCTCCCTTGAACCTTATTAATATCTTTAGATGAAGGCTTAGAAATAATTATATATCCAGCTTGGACATATAATAGTAAGCCTCAAATTCTGTTAAATTTCATAGCTTTTATTTGCCTTGTTGAAGGCAAGAAGAATGAATAAGCAGTCAAAATCACCCCTTCAACTGAAAAAGAGTTGTCTTTGACAAATGAGAGAATGGCCTTTATAGAGGATTTTATTTTTTTGGTTAGATTGATTCATAGGTAAAATTTTTTGGAACTATTGTAAACCAGATATATTTATGAATCTTTCTCATTGAGTTTGTTCTTGATATTTTTTAAAAAAGTCTTATTTTTATATCTATCTATTTTGAAATTTTACTAAAAGTATGTATCATATCTAACAGCTTTCTGGGAGAAATTAAAAAGTATTTTATGTAAAAAAAAAAAATCATGTCGAATAAGAGAAATTTGAAAGCCTGTATCTACACATTTATAATTTTCTCTTGTCTTATTGAAATAAAAGTTTTGCAATCAAAGAAAACTTGCAACAGAGTGAATACACAACATACAGAATAGGAGAAAATATTTTCTGGCTATACATAAGATAGAGCATTTATACTTAGGATATATAAACAATCACAAAACAGAATCAGGAGGAAAAAATACTGCTACCCCAAAAAAGGCCTAATGAAATGGCTAGGCAGTTCTCAGAAGAAGAAACTCAAAAAATAAACTTTTTTTTCTAATCATTCAGCATTCTTAGACATCAGACAAATGTAGATTTAAAATATTTTGAAATTCTATCTTACTCAAGTCAGAATGAATATCTTCAATAAAAGGGAAATGACAAATACTCATGAGGATGTAGAGTAACAGGAGCTGTTAATCCCTGCTGGTGGGGGTGCAAATGAATAGAGTCATTATGAAAATCAACATGAAAACTTTAAATATATGAACCACATGAGTCAGCTAATAACAGAAGGAAACCTATGCATCCAGATTTATTGCTGCAGTATGCAAAAAAAAAAAAAAAAAAAAACCAAAAAAATATGGAAATGAAACAAGCACTGGTAATCCCAAATAGATGAGTAGATCACAGCAAGCCAATACATGAGTGATACAAATTGGTGTTGTTTGGCCTCTTTATGGATAGGTAGCATTGATATTAACAGATGAAAATGAAAATAGGCTTCACTATTTGGTAGACTGGGAAAAACACTCAAGAAGTAATATGCTGTGTAAACTCCAATTCAACATTTGCTTCTGGTAAGGCTAAAGTCAATCTACTCATTACCCCAAAGTCTGTAGCACTAACCTGCATTACCTGTAGCTCAAATTTTCAGAAAATAAAAGACATAGATATGGACATGGTTCAGATCTATGAAAAAGAAATCATTCCCTGTAACCAGCTAAGGATATAGTTATATAACAGTACTTAATATGCTATAAAAATTATCAGCTACCCAAGAAAATAAGAAAAATATATTAATACAAATAAATTATTAATCCCAATGCAAGAGATAAATGATGAGGTAAGTAGATGTTTTGTTTATATTATAAACGGAATAATAAAAGTTCTAACAAAATAAATAACAATAGTTAAATTACAATACCTGTAATCAATAGCAGGTAGAGTAAAACTAAATAAATAGATAATAAACAATATATGAGACTAGATTGTCCAAAGCTAAGTATACAGAAATAAAATTAGAAATGGAAAATTAAAGAAAAATGCATAAACAAAACAAAATTCATACATCAATTGGATAAATAAGATAAGAAAGAAAAAGCTAAGGTTCTACCAATTAGAAAAGGACAAAGCATCATTATTACTTACTGGAAAAATAATTGTGCATGTAGTAAACACAATACAACTCAGAGAAATAGAATTTAGTCAGAGTGGTTTGCACCAGCGTGGGTAGGCTTTGTTTATTGTTACATAGGCAATTAACAAGTGGTTACACCATTGAAGAAAATAACACTGTTCCCAGCAGTAAGCATTACTGCCCAAATTCTTCCAAGGATGGGTGGATCTCTCAAAACCCCTTTCCCCTATCTATTGGTAATTTAAAGGGTAAAGCTTTTGTACATCTTGTGCAATTAAAAAATAAAAGTTATAAGTGTAGGAAAAAGGATATTTCAGCAAAAGTGTGAGGGGATTAAAATTGTAATCTGGAGAAGTAAGTTGTGTCCTGTCCCCTGCATGCTCCTTTTACTGGCCTGCAGCTTTGACTGCATTCCCAGAGCCATGCTGGCATCAAGGAGAACCAGGCTCTGACTGCATTCCCAGAGAAGCAGGTGAGACCCTTCATCAAATAATTGGCTAGCTCAAACTCTACCTGAAGCTCCTGAGGCTTGTATGCATGCAGGAAAACCAGATGGCATAAAAACAAAATCAACTAGAGCCAGGGCATTATTATAGCACTAGAGCCCATCTATCCTACTACAGCACGTCCAGGATATCCTAACACAGCTGAAGCACAAGAAAATGACTTTAAACCCAAAGCCTTGAAGATGATAGAGGGCTATAAAGATGAAATGAAAGAATTACCTTAAGAAATATAGGAAAATGGGCTGGAGAGATGGCTCAGTGGTTAAGAGCACTGACTGCTGTTTCAGGTTCCTGAGTTCAATTCCCAGCAACCACATGGTGGCTCACAACCATCTGTAATGGGATCCAATGCCTTCTTCTGGTGTGAATAAAGACAGAAACACAGGAAAATACAATCAAACAAGTAAAGGAAATAAGTAAAGCTTTTCAAGACCTGAAAATAGAAATATAAGCAATAAAGAAAACACAAAGAGAGGCCTGAAGATGGGAACCTAGGTAAGAGTAAAACACTATATACAGATCCACTCATCACCAATAGAATACAGAAGTTGAAGGAATCTCAGGCAAAGAAGAAACAATAAAAATTTAATACATCCGTCATAGAAAATGTTAAACCTAAGAAATTCCTGAAACAAAACTTCCAGGAAATCGGGCACACTATAAAAAGACCAAACCTAAGAATAATAAGAAAAGGAAAAGAAGATAAAAAAGATTCCTAGCTCCAAGTCCCAGAAAATCTTTTCAGCATAATCATAGAGGAAATTTTCCCACCCTATAGAAAGAGATGCTTACAGAACACCAAATTCAGTAGACCAGAACTTAAACTTCTCCCTGCATACACTAATCAAAACACCAATTTTACAGAACAAAGAAAGAATATTAAAAATTGCAAGGGGAAAATTTAGAAATATCCTTGCCTCTACTGCAAATAAATGAGTGTACTACAATAAATCATCTGTTATCTATCCATCCATCCATCCATCCATCCATCTATCTATCTACTAACTTACTTACTTGTTTGATTTTTTCAGGACAGAGTCTTCTCATGTGTTCCTTGCTGTCTTGAAGGTCACTGTGTAGATTGGCTTAGTCTGGAACCACAGATATTTGAAATAAGAATTACCTAGAAATTTTCTTGGAGTTCTAGGACAATTAATTGTATTTGTGTTTATATTCATTTTTACTGATTTTGACTGATTAACCAACTAACTAACTAACTAAGTCTGCCTGGCATAGAGAGTTCAAGGATGATTAATTATATTTATTTTTTATTATGCGTTTTATTAAAAATAACAAAAACATTAAAAAGATTGATTAATCTGGCATTAAGAAAAATAGACAATAGGAGAAGAAAAACATGTGGCTGTGGATGTTATGAGGCTTCTGGGTGCCTGCTCACAATTCTGAATGTACAAACTGGTTTTAATTAATTTCTGTACCCCTAGAGGCTAGTAAACAGAGAAACAAAAGTGACCTGGAAAAGTAGGTCACATGGCTGCCTCCACCTTGCTGAGGTTAGCAGCCAAGATGGCTTCTATCCACATAGAGGTCTTTATCTCAATAAAGTCAAAGTGCAACCAAGTGACAGAACAAAGAGTTAAAAACAAGTGAACATGCAAAGGCAAAACCTTCCATAGGTAAAGAAAGAAAAATAAGTTGGGCATGGAAGTGCATACCTTTAATATCAGTCTCTGGTAGGCAGAAAAGGACAGGCTGAGTTCCAGGACAGTGATGCTGGTGGGATTGCAAGTAGGTACAACCTCTCTGGAAATCAGTCCTGGTGATTTCCTAAAATTGGAAATAGTTCTACCTGAGGATCCAGTTATACCACACCTGAGCATATATCCAAAAGATACTCCAACATATAACAAGGACACACATGCACCACTATATTCATAGCAGCCTTACTTATAATAGCCAGAAGCCAGAAACAACCCAGATGTCTCTCAATAGAGGAATAGATACAGAAAATGTGCTACATTTACACAATGGAATACTACTCGTCTATTAAAAACAATGACTTCATGAAATTCACAGACAAATGGAGAGAATTTGAAAATATCATGCTGATTGAGGTAACTCAGTCACAAAAAAACAAACAAGGTATGTTCGCACTGATAAATGGATATTAGCCAAAAAAAAAAAGAAAGAAAGAAAGAAAAAGAAAAAAGGAAAGAAAAAAGCTCAGAATATCCACTACACAACTCACAGACCATATAAAGCTCAAGAAAAAGAAAGACCAAACCAAAGTGTGGATGGGACAGTCTTACTTGGGAGGTAGAAGAAAATCATCTCAGGAGATAGAGGGAGAGTGTGATCTGGGAGATGGGGGGAAAGGGGGGCAGCTCAGATATGGGAGGAGATTAAGGAGAAATACAGAGGGTCAGGAATTTGAAAGGATGTGTGTAGCAGTGGGGGAGGGGGTATTGGGGGTAGCCACTAAAAAGTCTCAGATTCCAGGAATCCAAGAGGTTCCCAGGAGAGGACATTACCCAAAATACCCAACAAAGGCAAGATAGAACCTGTAGAGACCATATCCAGTGGATAGGCATGGTTCCCAGTTGAGAGATGTGGCCACCCACTCAACTCAAAAATAATAGTCCAGAAATTCAGGAAATGCAGGGACAAAGAGTGGAGCAGAGTCTGAAGGAAAGGCCATCCAGAGACTGCCCTATCTAGGGATCCATCTCATCTGCAGACACTAAACCCAGAAACTATTGCTGATGCCAAGAGCTTGCTGAGAGAAGCTTGCTATAGCTGTCCCCTGAGAGGGTCTGCTAGAGCCTGACCAATACAGATGTGGATTAAGCAGCCAAACATCGGACTGGACTAAGCATGGTAACCTCATTAGGAGAAGGACTGAAGGAGATGAAGGGGTTTGCAACCCCATAGGAAGAACAACATTATCAACTAACCAGACCACTGAGAGAGCTCCCAAGGACTAAACCACCAACCACAGAATACACATGGCGGAACCCATGGCTCCAGCTGCATATGTAGCAGAGGATAGCTTTATCTCGTATCAATTTGAGGTGAGCCCCTTGGTCCTGTGGAGGCTAGATGACCTAACTTAGGGGAAGGCTAGAGCACTGATGGGGGAGTGGGTGGGCAGGTAGAGGAACGCTATCATAGAGGCAGAGGTGGGGGGAGGGGATAGAGGGTTTGTGGAGGGGAAACTGGGAGGAAGATAACATTTGAAATGTAAATAAATAAAATAACCAATTAAGAAATATGAAAAAAGAAAGATATCAGAGAGATCTTATACTAGCAATTAACATCACACCAGAAAGTTCTACACCAAAAAGAAGCAAGCACGACCCAAGCGGAATAGATGGCAGCAAATAATCAAACTCAGGGTCAAAATCAATCAGTTAGAAACAAAGAAAATAATTCAATGAATCAACAAAACCAATAGTTGGTTCTTTGAGAAAATCAACAAGATTAAAACCTTAGCAAACTTCTAAATGGCAGAGAGACAGTATCCAAATTAACAAAATCAGAAATGTAAAGGGGGGATACAAAAAAATAATTTAATTAAAACTGGGTTACAGATCAAAATAGAATTGTTGTCACAGGAGTCTCTAATGGCTGGAAAACAGTTAAAATATTTAATATCTTTAGTATCAGGAAAATGGGAATCAAATTGACTGTGAAATTCAATCTTAGACCCTCAGAATGTCTAAAATCAAAACTCAAGCAATAGATCATACTGGAGAGGATCTGGAACAAGGAGAGTACTCTTCCATTGCTGTAGGAGTAAAAACTTGTGCAACCACTCTGAAAATCAGTTTGGCAGTTTCTCAGAAAATTGGAAATAGTTCTATCTCAAGATTCAACTGTGCTATTCCTGGGCATATATCCAAAAGATGCTCTACCATAAAGACGCTTCCTCAAGTATGTTCATAGCGGCTTTATTTGTAATAGCAAGCAACTAAAAACAATCCAGATGTTGTCTATCAACCAAAAAAAAAAAAAAAAAAAAGGGGATAAGGGAAATGTGTTACATTTATATAACAGAATATTACCCAGCCATCAAAAACAATGACATCATGAATTTGCAGGAAAAAAGTAGAGGGACATAGAAAACATCATCATGAGTGAGTTAACCCAGACATAAAAGGACATGCATGGTATGTACTCACTTATAACTAGATATTTGCCATAAAGTACAGGATAAACCTGCTATATTCCATAGACCCAGAGAAGCTAACTAATAAGTAGAGCTCAAGGGAAGATGCTTGGATCTTATTGAGAAAGGGAAATACAATAGATATTGTGGTTGAATGGAGGGAGGAAACAAATTTGGATATTGGTGTGGAGGGACCAGAAGAGGTTCGAGCCTGGGGAAAAACAGCAGAAGAGAGAACTAGTAGAGAGATTGGAATCAATGGCAGGGAGCATCTCTGGAATATACTAGAAATCTAGGAAAGTGGAATCTTCTAGGAATTAATGAGGGTGACCATAGCAAAGACTCTATCAACAAGGAACATGAAGCCTGAAATGACTCCCTCCTGAAACTAGGCAAGTCTAACAATGGGAACTCCAACCAAGCCACAAAACCTTCGACCCACACTTTCTTCTGCCTATAAGATATGTAGCGATAAATATAAAGATGAAGTCAAGTGAAAGGCCAACCAATAAGAGGGCCAACTTGAGACCTATGCCAGAGAGGCAGTTCACCCTGATACTATTAATGATATTCTGTTTATACTTGTAGACAGAAGCCTAGTATAACTGTCATCTGAGAGACATCACCCAGCAACTGATGGAAACAGATACAGAGACTCACAGCCACAAAATTATGTGGAGCTCAGGAATCTTGAGAAAGAGGGGAAGGAAGGATGGCAGAAAACAGAGATACCAAGGACACCACAAGAAAGCCAACAAACCTGGGCACACAGGGACTCATAGAGACCAAACCACCAACCAATGAGCATGCATGGGATGGACCTAAGCCCTTGGCATATATGTAACAAATTTGCAGCTTCATCTTCAGATGAAGACCCCCTAACAGTGGGAGCAGTGACTGTCTCTGACTCTGTTGCCTGCATTTGGATTCCTTTCCCCTAACTGGACAGATTTGTCTAGCCTCAACAGAAGAAAATGCATCCAGTCCTACTAGAACTTGATATGCCAAGATAGGTTGATTTCCATGGGAGTCCTACTCTTCTTTGAGGAGAAAAAAAAGGATGAATGGAGGGTGGGAAGGTAAGAAGGAGAGACTGGGAGAAGAGGAGGGAGTAGAAGCTGCAATGTAGATGTATGGAAATTAATTAGTTAATTAATGGAAAAATGTAATCTGGCTTGAAAATATCCAAAATTGAATGTGGTGTGTGTGTGTGTGTGTGCATGTGTGTGTGTGAGTATAACTATCAAAACAAAAATAATAATCTACCCGAATATATTTTTTAACAGTAATATGAATAGAATATAAAACACTATGTTAAATATTTACTTATTTGAGTTTAGCATAGGTAATTAAAACAAGATGTAGAAAAATCATAAAAATGAGAATGTTTTTATATTTTCTCTAATAATGTTCTTTGGAATATCACTCTTCTTCCACCCATTTCATGATACTCTTTTCTAGTTCTTCCTCCATTCTTCCTCTTGGTGGCACTGGTGCTTTCTCTGCAGTGTGCTGGAGTACAGACTTCATGTACCCATCTGACTCTAACATAGCTCCTGAGCCCTAGCAGGCAGGGTGTGTTCCACATGGAAGCATTATTCTGCAATGTTCCACCAAAGGCCTTGATTCATGAGCTATTTTGGAACAGTATACTTAGCAAACTAATCAATTATCTTGGTTGCTTGGCTGCTCTGACTCTAAATAGGCCTCAGAACATTGCTTATATCCTCATAGGTCTGAGAACATTGTCATTTCCCAGTAACTATCTCTTACTCATTGGAAATTGTTGAAACTAATAGAAGTGTACCTATTCAACTTAATATTGAACTATTAAAACAACTTTTAGTAATCCTAGACTTTTGAGATGATCTGTCTCATATAAATTGTTTTTCTCTACAGCAGTAAAATATGACCACTAGATTTCTTTTATAACTCTGTCACTGGAATTGACAAATTAACAAATTAAATGAAAAGCTAATTGTCCATTCATACAATAATTCAAAGTGTTATAAAATAGGTAATTAGAAAAACATAAATGAATTCAGTAAAGTGAGAAAATAGACTGGTTCTTAATTAAAATAAAATTGTAGCATTTTGTATTGTGAAATAGTTCTCCTCACCCACAAAATGAATTTTTACAAACCATAGGTCATTTTTTAATTGAAAATAGATTTTTAATGGAATATATTCTGATTATGGTTGCTCCTTCCCAAAGTCTTCTCAGAGTCCAAATAATAATAATAATAATAATAATAATAATAATAATAATAATAATGGGAGAAGTAAACAGTAACTAGAATAGGACAAAACAATCAGACAGAAAATATAGAGAACCAAAAAAAGTCACAAGGAACACATGTAGAAACAGCCACACAAACACTGACACACACAGAAATTGCTTAAAAGCACAAAATTGGAAACCCTAATATAGAAACAAAATAAATAATAAGATGAAAGAGGAAAACCTCTAAGAATGTCACTGAATTTATTTTACATTAGCCATCTACTATTGGGCATGGCAATCGGTATGAAAATGCTATCTACACCCAGTGAGACTAAATTCACATATTTTAAAGTTGATGAGAATGTTTTCATAAGGATTATATGTTTTTTTCTATATTTAATCTTTTAAAAAGTATGCTTTTGTCCTGTTTATTTACAAAATATTGTTCTTGACAAACTGATATAGATTTTTAATTAAGTTGCTATGTTAACCAAATGAAGTATAAATTAAGGCCCTAAGGAGTTGAATTAGTCAAATACTTCAAAATGCAAATGTTCCTATTGAAATTGTTTTTTTTCTAAAATAGTGTTTTTCATTTGCACTATTCTAGAGTATTTTTCATTTTCTCTCATAAACCATTGACCAAAAGTTAGTGGGGAAGCAAAAGGTTTATTCTCTTACTTGTTGCACTCCATATTCAAGGGGAATCAATGCAGGTGCTCAAGCCAGGATTTGAAAGCTGAAGCAAACCTCATGAAGGAATGTTGCTTGATTGCCTGGTTTCCCTGACTTCAGTTACCTTTCTTAAAAAGCCCAAACTCACCTTCCCAGGGATGCCATGCTTATAATGGACTGGATCATCCCACAGTAATCATTAAACAGAGAATGTTCCACAGAATTGTATATAGGCCAGTGCTTGGAGGCAACGTCATTACCTAAAGCTTTCTTTCTTTCTTTCTTTCTTTCTTTCTTTCTTTCTCTCTTTCTTTCTTTGTTTCTTTCTTTTTCTACATTCACTAGGTATCTTTATTTAATCAATATTAAGGCTATGCAGAAAAAGTATAGAATGGAAAATAATAAATGGTATATATAAAAAACAGTGCTTTAAAATTTTTCAAATAGCACTATTCACTAGCTCTTCTTCAATCACACCTTACTTGTTAAAATATTACATATTTAGAACATTTTAGAGTTGTTTATAAATGTTTTTATTTTCAAAATGTAATTGTTTTATTGGAGACTTACTGCTGAATAAGCTCAACCATTTTATCTTTTTCTGAACTATGGCTGGCTCATCCATCTTAGCTGTTCTGGCTCAAATTCCTCTCCAAACTGACTAATTCAACATGGCTTCTCGCAGCTTCTGAAGGAATTGTTTGACTTGGCCTCATACTAACTCTGGCAGTTTTTTCTAATCAATGGCTAGTGGCAGTGAGGGTATCTCTGAGTATTCAGTCTACTCTTTCAATGCACCCCCTACTGTGTTGCCTTGTCTAGCTTTGATGTGAGGGTTGTTGCCTAATCTAATTGCATCTTGCTATGCTATGTTTGGTTGATATCCCTGTGAGGACTGTTCTTTATTGAGAGAAAAGGAAAGAGGAGTAGATCTGGAGAAGAGTTGAGGCAGCAGGGGAAGCTGGGAGTAGTGGAGAGATGAGAGGATGTGGTTGGCATGTGTTGTATTTCAGAAGAATAAATAAAAACAAATAAGTAAATCTTATTCCTAGACCCCTATGGCTTATCTTGTAAACCTAAGGATTATCCTGTAATTAAAATAAAATAAAACTGTATTTTGCTATGTGTTGTTATCTAATCATCATAATGTTCAAATATCACCTCTGTGTTTTATATATAGCTTGTTTGTTTTCTTGCCAAAAGAAAGATACTCAATGTGCTTCATAGTATTAGACAATCAAAGATAACACTATAGATTGGAAAATATATTTTCTAATAATTAGATAAAATACTCTGTTTAAAAACTGTTTCTAAACTATAGGGCCTTTCACAGAAAGTTATGCTCATTCTCATTATTACTAACAATGGTCATTATTCACTACTAATGAAAGCACTGCTACTTTGTTCTCAAATGAGAGCTTTATAAAAGAAAGGATGAAGAAGGCATGTAAAGGCACCTGCTAGCAGGACTGTCAAGTAGCGTTCAATACCTGGAGCACACAGGTTGGAAGGACAGAACTAAGTTCTTATCTGACCTATACCTAAGTCCATACACATGCACATGTCCACACACACAGACACAGAGAGAGAGAGAGAGGGAGGGAGGAAGGGAGGGAGGGAGAGAGATACAGAGAGACAGAGACAGAGAGACAGAAAGAGAGACAGAGAATAGAGGGAGAGAGGATATGTACATACAATATACACATACATAATACATATATACATACATACACACACACACACATAGCAACTTCCACACACATATAAATGCATTCTTATACATATACACATACAAACACATGTGAAGCATATAATTTTATTAAAGAGCATAGTTGAATTTTGTAACTTAAAATATTAAGTTAAGTTTATTTACTTCCTTTGTTTTATTTCAGTTTATAAGACATTGATGCAACTTTTATATCCTGCTCTTGAAAAGCTACTTTATATTGACATCAGAGAACTTAGCTTAACAACATACCATAATCACATTATTTTATTATTCCACAATAACATCATTATATTGATAATGGATATAGAAGTACCATAATGTGCTCAATTTCAAAATATATCAATTTGCTTATGTGTCTCAACTGTCTAGAAATCCCCAAGAAGATGACCAAATTAATTTGACCAAATTTATTTCTTCTTTTTAGGCATTTTCTCTTTAAATATGCATTTGAACAATCAATCATTGTAATTGTATAACATGAATTCATCAGGAAACATGTTTTTCTAAAATGAAAAATATATAAAATGATATTGACTTATATGCTGAGAAAAGAGAAGCAACTGCATTTTCAATTAGTTTTGAAATACAGAACTAGTTAGTTAAAACTAATTATGATATCTATACTGTAAACAATTATATTCAAAATATTTTATGATATTTAAACATTTGTAGATTTTCTAGGAAATTAGAACATTTTTATTTCTTTTTTATTTATTCTGTTACCAAAATTTTGTAGACATTTAATGACTTATTAAAGTGTAGAAATTTGGACAAAATAATTTTTTTTATAGTTTATCTGGTCAGTTTTTTTCTATTATTGAAACAAGTTTTTAATTTTTCAATTTTTATGTCTATATGCTATAATTCAATATTGAATTATCTGAGTTTCAGACTGAATAAAACTATGGCTATAGGATGAATACATAGAAGTATCATGGGACAAGAATTGTTCTAAAAGCCAATCAATATGTGAAGGCAAAAATACTCATACGCAGGAAGTAAAATAAATAAATATCCTTCATAATGTTTTTTTTGAGTAGTGAGATCGCTGACGTGGCACTTAAAGGCTGTGATATTGTCTACACTGTGGTTTTATAAGGTGGAAGCCAGAATATCACTCCTGAAATGCTGTTCCTATGACATCATAATCATTAAGCAGCAGTGAGTCTGTTTAGTTACCATGAAAAGGAGAATTTAGCTCTAATAGCGACTGCTATATAGACACATTGTATGTTATTATTATTACTTCTTCATATTGTAGTAAATTATAAGGCTATAAATTATGATAGTTATTCTTGTTTGTTTACTGTCTTATAAAGTTCTTTATCTTTTTTTCACCTAGGCATGTATGTCTTCTGTTTATTTAAACATCTCAACATAGTAACTTAAAACATTCCTACCCATTTAACTTATTTTTGTTAATATTGTAATGTTGTGCCAGATTATCCTCACTTACACTTGTAAACAATATTAGGTCTGGAACAGTAAATTATGTGGGGTTTCTTGAGAAAGAATAGGGAGAAGCATCCTTCTGGTCTGAGACATTAGTATGGACAACAAACAAAGAGGATTTAGAACGAAAATTTAAAAAATACTTGCATGACATGTGTAATTATCAGATGGACAGTGGCTGGAGTAATTAAATCAATGATTTCATGCAATCTGCTAAGAAGATTAAACAATTTAATCTATAATAAATAAGCATATTACATGTTCTTTGAGAGAAAGTTAAAATGAAACAGCATGAAGTTTTTTAGCTATAGGTGTGGCAGAGTGAGAAACATATCAACAAAAATACTTCATGTGGGAAAAAAAAGATTGAAATAATTTGGATAGAGCAGAGTGAATAAAGAGTAATAAGGAGTGAAATTTTAAAGGCAACAAGACCTATAAGTAAGCCATTTTAACTACTTTTGCTTTCATTGACAACAAAGTAGGAAGTACTGCTAGACTGGAGGAAGAAAAATGACTGAATCCAAGGTGAATCCCAGAGTTAACACAAGGCTTATTGCTACTGAAAGGCAAAAGCATTGCATTTTTAGGTTTTGTAGTAGTAAGCAAGAGTGTGTTCCATTTTGAATATATTTGAAGATTACTGGTTGCATATAACCCTAATACATTGTTTCTGGCTTAGAAGAGAAACTTTTAATTTAAAACAAACAAGGTTTTTACTTCAGAATATAACAGGATAGAATAGTTGCCCTCCTTGCATAAAAGCACTGTCAACTGGAACAATAATCTTGAGTTCATTGTTCACATGTGTTATGTTTGTGATATTCACTAGAAATAAAAGTGGCAATCTTAACTGGATAGTTGATTATATGGATTTAGTGTAAATATGAAATCCTATAAAACATACATTTTTGGGAGATGCTGCCACACTGAAGGTTCTAATAGTATAAGTATATATAAGATGAACACATGTAAGCTTTGACAGAAATACACTACATACTGGTCACTGACAGACTGAAACATCTAACTGCCTCAGTGGAGTAGGCTGTAAGGAATGACATTAAGATTTGCCAGATGATAAGAAAATGATGGTAAGAAAGCTTTCCATGTTGAAAATATAAACAGAGATTGATTATAGACAAAACATATGGACATTAATCTAGATGAAAAATGATGATGCCAATGCTGAGTAAATTATAAGGTAGTGAGATCTTAGGCTTCAGAGACACAGTGGTCTTTGTCATGTTAATGGAAAGAATATTCAAGGCAGAGTTCTCAATTCCTATCTTGTCCCCATGATAGATAACTTGATGAGGAATAGTGTACAAAAAAAATAATTTGTTTATTTCATACCTCTAGTATCTGAGGATTTGAAGCACAGTGCTGAGATGTGCTGAGAGATCCCTTACTGTATAACAAAATGGTGAAGAAGCCAAAGGGAAAAATGCACATGTAAGAAAAAAGCTTAAGAGGGGAGGTATTGGGATTCTTAATGAACCACACAGTGACAACTAAACCTAATACTGCCTGCCTAAGTATTCCCATCACCTAGTTAATCACATCCAAGAGCAGTCACAATTCAGTCATCCCTTGATGAGTGACAGTCATTAGAGTACTCTTGTACTTTGCAGTGATATTCTAGGATCAGGCATGACAATGGATTTTGGTAAGGATGAATCACATTCAAAGATAGGAGAGCTATTAGCTGCAAAGAGTGAGAGGAAGGAGTAAAAGGTGAACAGTTAAAACACGCTGACACAATCTTTACAGAATTATTCAAAAGTGAGTCATGCTTCAACATAATATAGAAATAAGACATTGATAACCAGTTTATCATTAACTTTCAGGTATGTATAGACAACTTTAATATTGTACTTTTTGTTTATAATCACGTGATTCTATTTAATTCTTAAGTAATAATAGATGCAAAATAAATGTGGGATTTGCCTAGCTTGATCTTCTTCGTTGTACTTCCAGTCATGACAACTGTGAGTTCATCTGTGCAAAGACTCTACCTTGCCCAGCAACTATATGACAATTGATATGGTGTCTCATGTCTATTCTATGTGGCAAGAATAAATGTTACACAGTGCATGCTTTCTCTCTTTTACTCTTACCATATCTCAACCTTTTTATAGCAATGATTTATGAGGCTTATTGGGAAGGTCCCACTTAGAGATAAGCAGTCTACCATATATTAGTCTCTGCACATTGGCCAGTTGTTAGGCTCTATGTTGATCTCCATTTTCTACAAAAAGTAATTTTTCTTATGAAGGTTTAAAAAACTGCTAATTTATTGATTTAAAGATTGAATTTCAGGGGTAATTTTACTAATGTGTCCACTTATTTGAATAAGCTGAGTAATACTATTAGGTTCTACCCAATGCACTATGACCTAGCCTGCCACAGGTCTATGGCCCTGTTAATGATAACAGGTATGAATTCTGTCATTCAGAGACAACTTTAAATCCAGTAAGAATGTGGTCAGTTATGCCTATAACATTCATACCACGATCGTACCAGTGAGCATATCTTGAAGATCAGTCATTATTGTAGTTCACAGTGTTCAATTTGAAGAAAACTATTGAGTACTATCAGTTCTGTGCATAAAACTCCAGACACTATAAAACTAGCCAATAAGGTTAAAACTTCCAGGCTTTTACGAACTTCATTTTTCTCTGTATCTTAGGTCTTCAGAATTCTATACCTTATTTCAGAGATATTAACTCATCTGTGTTCCTTGACACGCTGTTTCCACTGGAAATAACCTAAATATCAATTTACTGATAAATGGATAATAAAAATTCATACATACCCCTGAGACAGAGAGAGAGAGAGAGAGAGAGAGAGAGAGAGAGAGAGAGAGAGAAGGAATCATTATCTATTAAGAAAAATGAAATTAGTGAGTAAATGAGTGGAACCAGGTACAACCATTCTAAGTGATGAAATGCAGATTCAGAAATGTAGATACTCTATGTTCTCATATCTAGAAACTAGCTACAATTATTTCAATTTGTATATTTAAATTGGAATCACCATATGAGAAAACAACGATGTGCCTTTGGCATGGATCTATCAAGGGAAAGATTAGAAGTGGCATAGTTAGCAAAAAAAGAACAATGGGGTAGGAGGAGCCAGGAGATTGCATGGGAGAATAGAGTAGAGAAGTAGAGAATGGAGTGTGGAGAGGAGCAAATAACTCTGAAGACTTTGCGAAAAGCCATATGAAAATTACTACTGTAGAAATATTCTACAATATATACTTATATACCACCAAATGAGTTTAAGTGGAGTTACCTTAAAATACGGGGGAAATTTTCTTTCTCAGATAATATAGAGTATCAAATAAATGCCTAATTCCAGGTATGGTTTACTTTCTTTGGGTTATTGCTAGGTGGGATCCATTATAGGACATTGTCATTATTTCTGATTAATGGTATACTAAATCCTTTATTATGTAACAATTAACATTATGTGTAAATATAAACAAACACATTTGTGACTCTCAGAAGTTTAACTAAGGTGCTTTTTCAACTTTTATAAATTTTAAATATTAATGATGTGTATGTGCACATAATACATAGGGAAATTTTGTAAGTGGAAGTTGGTATGTGATGTGAAGCTGAAAATAATGCATTTCTCTTGAGAGTTAGTTTGAATGAAAAAGATAGCTGTATTCTTTGACTTAGAAAAGAAAAGATATTTCAGATGATTATGTCAAAGTCTCAACATTTAAACCTCTAAAGTGTCCCCACTAGCTAAAATCATGGAGACAGCCAGACCCATTTTCATGAATGTCAAAGGCTCTGGCTTTGGGCTTTGCATGCCACTGACTTTGCATGATGCCCTAGGTAGTAACTTTTGACTTGCCTATGACACATGTGTGTATGTTTTACTCAAATAAGATTACCTCACAATATAATTGATATGTTTCTTTTCCTATAATACAATATTAATAATTAATTTTACTATAACCAGAACAGAGATATAAGGTGGAGAAGCCCAATAATCATTTAAAATAAATCACACATATCAATGTACTATACATGTAATATGGTACAAGCAGATGTAGAAATGTTCATTTTTTGCCTCTAAAATAATTATGGTGTATATTGTTCAATTTTTTATGTTTAAATAGAATTTTAATTTATTTTAGCTTTTATTATCACATATTAATTAGTCTTCTCATGAAAATAATGTTAAAAATATATTGCCCTTGAGAGAAAAAAAGTAAGAAATGTGCAAAACACTTGTACGTTTAGAAATTTGGCTCCTAAATTTAAAGTTACTATTATATGACCAATCAAGCAAAATCAAGACAAATGTAAGAAGGAACATACAATTCATTGCAAATAAGCATTTACCTTATGGTTAACCAGCTACTTGCTACATATTTAATGAGTTAACTGGTGCATATTAATTAAATCTTGATTGTTTGTTTAAAATCTCTTTTGGAGGATTCTCTACCATCTGGTTAACTTACTTTAAATGACAAAAGCCATAAGTACTTAATTGCATTCCTATTAATGCACTCTTGTTTCTAAACATGTTAGCCTTCTAATGAGCACTTCAGAAGGTTTACTGAAAGAATATTTTATCAATGAGAGGAGATGTTTGTTGACTCCTCTGCTGCTAAGGGAAGGTGCAAATAGTGCTAAACTGTCATTAAACTCTATTTTAATTGTTATTTAAAAGATATTGTCACACTCTAGTAGTAATTAACTTTCTTATAACATCTATGTCTGTTATTTCCTGCAATGATACCATAGCACTTAAAGTGAATGTTCTCTCAATTCTCATGCATCAGACATGTGAGTACAGATAAGCACAATTGTGTTTCCAAGTATGTATTGTGTAGACAACTATGAAGCTTGTAGTATTTGGGATTACTTTGTAAGCATGAGCCACACATTTTATGGATACCCGTCAGTCCAGTAATTAAGTATTTTAACTGCACTTATAAGCAACCCAAAATGTATTAATGAACCTATTTGAGAAAGCTGGTTATGAACTGATTGTTTAGAACTTGATAGCAACTTGTATTTTCCCTCCATAGAAATTGTGCAAAACTTAGTTCCCCTGTCTGAATATTGATGAACATGTACTATAGCAGAATGAGTTTCAAATAGTACTTTTCACAGGAGAAAATCTAGAGACAGCAGTAATACATTTTCAAAGTTCTACAAGAAAGTTTTGTAAGTGTCATTACCACAAACTCCTGATGTATTTAATAAAATTGATATACTTATCCTGGTTTTACAAATACCCAATGTAATGAGTATCAAAATGTCACATATAATTCCACAAATAGGCACAAATTGCATCTTCTAAAAGAGCCAAAAAGTAGTGCTTTGCCAGTTAGTGGTGGTGATGACTCCTTCTTTAATCCCAGCCCTTGGGAGGCAGATGCAGGCAGCTCTCTATGAGTTCAAGGCCAGCCTAGTCTACCGAGCTAGTTCTAGGACAGCCATGGCTACACAGAAAGAACCTCTTTCTATAAAACAAACAAGTAAACAAACAAATAGTGCTTTTTGGTTCATAGAAACAACCCTAACGGCAGGGCTTTGAATTAATTAATCATTTTTTTCTAAATTAAAGCTATAGAAAAGTTCAAGTTAATTTTGCAGTGTAATAAAAAGAAGAAAAGAAAGGGGAAAAACAGGTGTTTATGTATCTTGATTTAAAGTTTTGTCTTTGCTGAATTACAAAATTTGCTGTGTTTTTTCTGTAGGTCATTGCTAAAGTGTTTGAAAATAATTGATTTAGGCATTCTATAAATAGCAGAAACTAACTCTGTCTCCATTCTGTTCCTGACAGACTTTCTAAAGTTTGTGCTTTTCAAACTAATTTTAAACACTTGAGCCAGTGGCTTTCCTAGATAAGCCCTGTGAATTGCATTTGGAGTTATATTCCAGGATTAAAAAAAAAAAACATAAGTTACTTCTATTCATGAATCTCTAAATATAGTCCTTGCTTTGCCTTGAGTGGAGGACTCAGTAATATCTTGAGTTAAAAAACATGGTGACAATATGCTCATGTACCTAAAAATATCTGAGTTTCAGTTAGCTTTGGGTAAAATGAGACTGCCCATGTCACTTGGATTTTGATTCTTTAATTTTACAAACACAGATGGTTGAAAGCTTCCATAAATTAAAAGAGATGCAGGTAACCCAGGTTGCATCACAGAGAAATAAAGCTAGGAAAGACGCTGTTGTTATTGTTTGGTTTTCGAGAAAAGACAGATAAAAGAGAAAACTTACAAACACCTGACACTCCAAGAGACTAGCACAAATGGCAAGGTTTTGTTTATAATGTCATGTGATTTGCAGAATTTGACTGGAAAATGAAAAAACAAAACCTTGAAAGATACTTTGTAGACCTCTGTAAGTTGTAATTTGTTCACCAACCTACATTAAGCTTAAAATACTCATATGTTAAAAACATTGGGAGAAAAATACTATGAGATTCTGCATAATTAGGGAAAGACTGAACAAGGCAGCATACCCTGGCTACACGAAAGAGAAATCTCCTTGACATTGACATTGTTCTCTGAACCACATCGAACCATCATCAGAGAGTATTTAATATAGCAAGCTATAGAACTTGACTATGGTTAATTAATCTGCAAGTTATATTACCTCACAGATATTGAATGAAGAAAAAAGAAAGAATAAAGAGGACATGATGGCTCCTAGATATGCTGGAGAAGATTTACTGTGATATGGCAGAATGTACAATGAAGCAGAGACAGAGACATGTGGGGGAGAGTCCAGAGTGATTATGGGCCAGACTATGCTGGGCCATGTGAGGCAAGATGGGAAGGAAGAGCTAGAGAGGAGCCAGTGCCCAAGAGGGCCTTCCTGGGCCAAGAGACCAAAATGACTAAAAGAACCAAATAGGTTAAAGAGCTGGATTATATAGGAAAGAACAGTTGCTGGAAGGACAACCCTGCTTCTAGAGAGTTTAGGGTAGGTGATAAGATATGACTGCTAGGACCCTCTAACACAGTGGTCCTCATCCTTCTTAATGCTGCGACCATTTAATATGCTTCCTCATGTTATGGTTACCCTCAACTATAAAATTATTTTGTTGCTACATCATAACTTTAATTTTAGTGTTGTTATGAATTGTAATATAAATATCTGATATACAAGATATCTGATATATAACCCTCAAAGGTATTGTAAATCACAGGTTGAGGACCAGTGCAAGGAACTGAAGGCTACTGGGAGAACCCAGTGACCAGTGTCAGCTTCAATGTGTTAAGAAGTACTTTATTGTGCTGGATTTTATACTTAACAGAAGGGCTGGATAAATAAGGTTGGAATTTAAACTTTAAAAAATAAAAACAAAAAACTATAGTGGATTTGGCATAATGCTGCTTGTATTCTTATGTAAATTTGAGTCTTAAAAACTGTTCAAGTGAGAGTCTGTAAGACACTGTGGGACTCTGCCCCCAGATGATTCTGCTTTGTAAATGAAGGTGCAGACAGTCAGTGGCTGGGCTGAGTATACAGAAGAAGGACATTAAAGTTTGCCAGGAGTTGGTCAGAGGGGATAGGAGAGGAGAAGGAGAACTGCCATGCTAGGAGAAGGAGAAGGAGAAGGAGAAGGCAGAAGAATGCTGACATGCCTGAGGAGAGTGGAGGACAGGGAAGCATAGCCGACATGTGAAGGAGCTGAGAGTATGTGGCCCATCTGTGCAACACTCTGGTTCCAGACCAGCCAAGATAGAATGTAGCATTTGGTAAGTAGCATCTCAGGATTATCAGCATGGGTTGGAATGAAGGTTAGGCAGTGGCCCAGCCATCTAGCAAACTTTGCTGTTTACACTGCTTACAGAAAAGGGACCACTGCTGTGGCTGCCACTGACTGAAGCCACCTTTAGAGCACCAACTGCTCTTAGTATAACTAATGCTGTTCTCAAAAAGGAATAGCTCAGGCACAAAGCTCACTACAAAGGGGAGATTACTGGGCATAAAGTATTTTTCTTGATCAAGAGCATTTCTTAGCCACTAATGGACATTGGCAAAGCCTTGATCACCAGGTTATGCTAAGACAGAGAATTATAAACATCAATTTGGGGACTGGTGGGGCATAATTCTTGAAAAGATTGAATAATTATAAGTTTAGATTTTTCAAAACCTACATTAATAAGGGATCTCAAATGCTGCAGCTCTTCCCCTTCCTCTCTAGTTCACAGTCCAAAGGTGGGGGGTGGAGGGTAAATAGGACAAGGGGATGTGGACCTCGTTAGAAGTAGTGCTTGGGGCTATTCTTATCTCCATTGTCAGGATACCAGCAGTCCAGTTCAAGTTCATTAGTGTCAGGATTCCAAAAGTGCAGTTTACCAAACGTGAATCAGCAGCTATAGCTGAGACAGACAGGCCTCTGATGAATCAGCACAACTCAGCAAGAGCTACCAGTACCAGCTGAAAATCAGGAAGTTCTCTGCTGTACCTCTCTCAGGGAAGTGAAGAGCACTGAGGACTAGGATGCAAGTGCCCATTACTGTCTGTTGGGTCCTACTTATACTGTCTCCAAATATCATGTGTCCTCTCACAGGTCAGGCTTCAGCAAACATCACATGAGTCTGTATCACATGACATAACTAGAAATGTCCACATCAAATAATCTTCTAAATGGGCTAGAAAGACCCAAATATTACTTGGCATGAAGGACATTGTCACATGTTGCTTCATCTTGCCATCCAACTTGAAGATCTGAAGTTGATGCTTCTGAAATGTCTGCCTAAAGCTCTCCATTACTTCTACAGCAACACTCCCTGAGACCTTCTTAAAACCCCTGACATAAAGCAGCCTTCCAACCTCCATTTACTTCCTGACATAAACTGCTTACTCGTGGAATATTGATAATAGTGAAAAGTTTAATACATTATTTTCCTCATCTTCCTAGAGTTTCAGAAGGGCATTGATAGCTGTGAATGAAAAAGACTGCTGGGAATCACCCTGTTTTCCCCCAAAATTTGTTCCCCTAACATGCAGGTAGGTGTGTAATTCTAAGGATTTGTTAGGATGAGATTCCCTACAGTGTTCATCCTGCAGTGTGGGCTTGAGGCTAACTCTTTTAAGTTTCAACCATGATGATTATATCTTAACTTACTTTTGATCCAACATATACATCAACTTTGCTATGTCATAGGAACAACTAGTACATGGGTAGATGCTGTCTTTCTAGTTATGTTTTCTAACCCCCTAAAGGAAACCACATCCATGTTGCTTATTATTTGCTTTGCTATTTCTTATCCATCTTGGTGCTACTGTGACCTGCTCAGAATGTGGGGCCATACCCTTAAACTGTGAACCAAAATCAACCCTTCCTTCAGTTGTTGTTGGTCTGTGAGGAATTTATAGAAATATGAAAAGGGCTAATAATACCATATTGAATGAGTGAGTTCAGCTTAAAAAGAATATTCCTGTTTTTTCCTCATAAAAAATAAGTTATATAGGAACATTTCTTATGAAGTCGCAGTGCATTTCTGATATCTCTATGACCTTAGCCTTACTTTCACGTGAGTGACTGTGCGCCACGCTTTCTCTATCCTTGCCTTCTGTCTGGTTCCTTTCATTGACTTATACCCTGACCCAGAATATTGGTTCAAGAAGAGACCAGGCAAAGGCAAGGGGATGACAGGAGGGACAAATGGAGAAGCTCACAGGGACAGTTCTTATCTACTTCATTATTGAATCCAACTGGGGCCTGGTGTTTTGATGTTCTTCTTTCAAAGAGAGAAAATGAAGAGTTCTCTAAGAAAAGATAAAATGAACTTGGTCAGCTGGTATTAAAGAACAATATAGATGCCTCTTTTTATTCACCAAACATACATAATTCAGATAATCAAAAGAGTCATTTGGACCCTCAGCCCTCAGCCCATGAAATCATATGTACCATATCTCCTCATTTGTTGCAGCAAGATAAAGAAGTAGTCTTGAGAAAATTAAAATGATGTGAATTTGCACAAAGATGGTGCTTGAAACATTGCTATAATGTATGTAAAGGACAAGATATGTGGATATGCTTGGTAATTTATGCTTGAGATTATGTCTCTGCTTAACTAGGCACATTATTTTGATGCACAGAATTATTTTTAGTAGTTAAACAGACATAGTTTATTATTATTATTTTTTATTTTTTGATACTTTATCTACATTTCAAATGTTTTCCTCTTTCCAGGTAAACAGACATAGTTTTACAGCAAAACCTGCCACACTTTTTCTAGGGAAGACTATCTAAGAGAAAAAGGGGCACAGAAGATTCGCCCAGCGACTAGTGGTCCACTTGAAAACATTTGACTACTTTTAATTATTTTTAACATTACAATAATGTCAGTATCTCACATAGGTCTCCAAATCAGCCTTTTAATACCATAAGGCAAAATCTTTATTTCACTGAAGGTGATGCCAAATTTGTTATGTACAATATTTTTGATTAAATATAATTGACTATTGATCTTGAATTGTATATGTGAAACTATTTGTTATAGAGATATGGAATATTCTCTTCCTTTATTGCTGCATTCCAGTGCAGTAACTTACCACTATAAAGCCCTATTCTAACATGAATAACAACAGCAGAATAGAGCCTATTTATTTTCTCATCATCTTTGTCAAGGAAGTGTCCCACAAATTTAGAACAGTGTCTACCTTGCTGAGCCAAAGTTATTTCAGGGACATGAAGGCAGTCAGGAATAGCAATAAAACAATGGGAAAGTCCTCTGAGTGCATTCCAAGTTGGTAATTTTTTCAATAAAATTTCTAATATAAATTTACCCTTTCCTTTTCAAGGAGGTACAAGTTGCTCATAGTACCAGTAAAGACCTGAGACTCATGAGCATTGTGACGAAAATGCTTTTCTCACACCCCAGAACAGGATGCTTCAGACTGACCATCAACATGAGGGTGTCTGTCACAGGACTAGCTGATAGTTAGAAAAATTGCTATCAATTAACGTTGCCTTGGGTGAGTACAATTTCATGGAAACAACTAATCCTTAATTTCAATTTAAAGTGAAAGTCAGTCATTTACTGTGAGATATTGTTTGAGTGCATGCTAGGAGAAGAATAGCCTTAATTAAACTATAACTTAAGTTCTGGATTTGCTAACATGTACAATTACATCTTCCAGGTAGCATGGGTGAAGCTTGCAGGATAGTGCTAAAGGGAATAAGCACACAGTGAAAAAGGATGGACTTAGGGGACTAAGGGTGCACAGCTGGAGCTAGACCCTCAGGAAGTTGTTTGCTATAACGGCCATTTGGTACCATCTGTTGCATTCAGTATACAAAATACAGTGATTTTTTTCAGAATATATTTTATTTTCAGTCCTAAATCTAAAAAACATATTTGTTTCTTTGTTTTTTTAAACATAATTATTACTTTTAGGAAATTTAATATAATTCTATCACTAACTCCTCCCCTTCCTTCCTTGAGCCCTTCTTTTGCACCACTCCTGCTCTCTTAAGTTAATGACCTCTACTTCTGTAACTGTTATTAAACACACACACAAACACAGACACACAAACACACTCATATACATACACCCCCAAACACACTTAAAACCTTCCTAAATACATAACAACCTAATGCTCTGAACAATAAAAGGATATACATACTTAAAACTTTAAATGAGCTGAAAAATGTCTCTTAAAGGGAATATTTTACATGAGCCATTTGGCATAACTCAACCATAAGAGTGACAGGATTCTCTCCTGACTGTTTTATACCACATTAATTTAAGACAAACTAAGATAATATGAAAATTAACTTCTTCCAGTACAAATATCAACCATTTTCCACTTTTTATTTAAAGTAGAAAGGTCCGATCTGTTTTGAATGTTAAGTATGTAGGAAAAATGGCAATGGTAAGTAACAGCTAGGATAATTTTATTTCTACAGAGAGGTACCATGTGGTCCTGGAATATGTTAAATTAGGAAATTCTGCAGTCATTTCTGAATTGGTTATCATCCCTATGTTCCCATTTGAAAAATCAGGAACATTTACTTTATACAAATTAACAGTCACATTGGACAAGGAAGTAGGTAGGCTTATTGCAGATCTTTATTTCACTCTCCTCACCTCTACATTATATCCTTCCACCATGAGCTAACAATGAGCTCAGTAGTAGACCACCTGCAGCAGCCTCCACCTCCCCTCTTCCCCCAACTCAAATGAATCATGAAGCACTCTTTCATTCATGTCCTCCACTCACCCTGTTAACCCAGGTTTTAATGCCCAATTTCAGCAGGCATCCCTTAGGATCCAGTCAGCCAACTCTGACAGAGAAGAAAGTAGGCCTGTGAAGTTGATAGGCAAGCTTCAGATCTTCATTCTACCTTCTCTCCTCCAAATCCAAACTTCCAGTGTCATCCACAACTGTGTAGCTGACTACCTCTTAGGGCCTTTCCTCACTCTCTGCTGCATCCCCAGGGTTCTAACAAGATCCCTGTGCTTTCCTTCCTTCTACGGACTCTCTCAACCCTCCCATTTGCTAGCATATCATAATTCCAAAAATAAGTTCCTAGAGGGATTGAGGAAAAGCCTACAGCTTTCCACCTATGGCAGGAGACCTCTGCCTGGGCCACCAGACCTCCATAGACAAACAGCACAGGGAGAAAGTGAACCACCCACTTGTGTGGAGGAGCCAGTGGAAGGAGGGCTCCAGACACAGGAACTGAAGAAAAACCCAGAGGTAAGAGCCTGTCTGCTTCCACCTGTGGTAGGAAACTCCTGCCAGGGAGATCAGGCCTCCATAGACAAACAAAACAGGGAGAAAGAGAACCACCCACTTGTGTGGAGGAGCCAGCAGAAAGAGGGCTCCAGAAGCAGGGACTGAGGAAAAGCCTGCCTGCTTCCACCTGTGGTGGGAAACCCCTGCCTGGGCTACCAGTCCTCCACATGGAGGAGCAAGCAGAAGGAGGGCTCCAGAAGCAGGGAGGAAAAGCTGGGAGGTAAGAGCCTGCAGGCTTCTACCTGAGGCCAGAGACCCCTGCATAAGACACCAGGCCTCCATAACCAAACAGTGCAGGGAGAAAGCAAGCTGCTCATGTGAAAAAGCCAGCAAGAGGAGGGATCCAGAGGCAGGGTCTGAAGAACAGCTGGGAGAGAGCGCTGGTCTCCCAGGAATATTGACATCTTGGCTTGAAGGAAAGACAAGCCACAGTCAGAGAGAGAAAGACCAGCTAACACCAGAGATAACCAGATGGTGAAAGGAAAGAGCAAGAATACAAGGAACAGAAACCAAGACTACTTGGCTTCATCAGAACCCAGCTCTCCTACCACAGCCAGCCCTGGATACCCCAACACACCAGAAATGGAAGATTCAGACTTAAAATCACTTATCAAGAGGATGATAGAAGAAGAGGGAAATAAATAACTCCCTTAAAGAAATACAGGAGAACACAGGTAAACAACTGGAAACCCTTAAAGAGGACACACAAAAATACCTTAAAGAATTACAGGAAAACACAATCAAATGGGCAGAATTACAGGAAAACACAATCAAACAAATGAACAAAAACATTCAGGAATTAAAAAACAGAAATAGAAACAATAAAGAATTCACAAAGGGAGACAATACTGGAGTTAGAGAACATAGGAAAGAAATCAGGAGTCATAGATGTAAGCATCACCAACAGAATACAAGAGATGGAAGAGAGAATCTCAGGTGCAGAAGATACCATTAGAAAACATGGAAACAACAGTCAAAGAAAACACAAAATCCAAAAAACTCTTAACCCAAAACATCCAAGATATCCAGGATGCAATGAGAAGACAGAACTTGAGGATAATAGGTATAGAAGAGAGTGAAGACTCCCAAGTTAAAGGACCAGTAAATATCTTCAACAAAATTATAGAAGAAAATTTCCTTAACCTAAAGAAAAAGATAAATATAAATATACAAGAAGCCTACAGAATGCCAAACAGACTGGACCAGAAAAGAAATTCCTCCCATTACATTATAGTCAAAGCCAAATACACAAAACAAGGAAAGGATATTAAAAACAGTAAGGGAAAAAGGGCAAGTATCATATAAAGGTAAACCTGTCAGAATTATACCAGACTTCTCACCAGAGACTATGAAAGCTAGAAGATCCTGGGCAGATCTCATACAGACTCTAAAAGAACATAAATGCCAGCCCAGGCTGCTATACCCAGCAAAACTCTCAATAATCATAGATGGTGAAACCAAAGTATTCTATGACAAATCCAAATTTGCACAGTATGTTTCCATAAACCCAGCCCTACAAAGAATAATACATGGGAAACACAAACTCAAGGAGGGAAACTACACTCAAGAAAAAGCAAGAAAGTAATCTTTCAACAAACTAAAA
Organism: Rhynchomys soricoides; assembly: GCA_019843965.1. Taxonomy (NCBI): domain Eukaryota; kingdom Metazoa; phylum Chordata; class Mammalia; order Rodentia; family Muridae; genus Rhynchomys; species Rhynchomys soricoides. The sequence continues at coordinate 16,268,135 of JADRCH010000014.1, read as the reverse complement.
AGAAGATAGCCACACAAACAATATAAACAACATCAAAAATAACAGGAAATAACAATCAGTATTCTTTAATATCTCTTAACATCAATGGTCTCAACTCCCCAATAAAAAGACATAGACTGACAGACTGGATCCATAAACAGGACCCAGCATTTTGCTGCATCCAGGAAATGCACCTCCGTGTTAAAGACTAATGCTACCTCAGAGTAAAGGGCTGGAAAACAATTTTCCAGGCAAATGGCCCCAAGAAACAGGCTGGAGTAGCCATTCTAATATCGGATGAAATTGACTTTCAAACAAAAGTCATCAAAAAGGATAAGGAAGGACACTTCATACACATCAAAGGAAAAATCTCCGAAGAAGAACTCTCAATTCTGAACATCTATGCCCAGAATGCAAGAGCTCCCACTTCCATAAAAGAAACTCTACTAGAGCTCAAAGTACACATTGCACCTCACACAATAATAGTGGGAGACTTCAACACACCACTATCAACAATGGACAGATCTTGGAAACATAAACTAAACAGAGACACAGTGAAACTAACAGATGCTATGAACCAAATGGGTTTAACAGATATCTATAGAACATTTCATCCTACATCAAAAGAATATACCCTCTTCTCAGCACCTCATGGTACCTTCTCCAAAATTGATCATATAATTGGTCACAAAACAAACCTCAACAGATATAAGAATTTTGAAATAATCCAATGCCTCCTATCAGATCACTACAGATTAAGGTTGATCTTCAATGGCAACAACAACAACAGACAGCCCATATACACATGGAAGCTGAACAATGCTCTGCTCAATGATAACTTGGTTAAGGAAGAAATAAAGAAGGAAATTAAAGACTTCCTAGAATTTAATGAAATTGAAAGTAAAAGTTACCCAAACCTATGGGACCCAATGAAAGCAGTGTTAACAGGAAAACTCATAGCTCTGAATGCCTCCAAAAAGAAACTGGAGAGAGCATACACTATCAGCTTAACAGTACATCTGAAAGTTCTAGAACAAAAAGAAGCTAAGACACTCAAGAGGAGCAGAAGTCTGGAAATAATCAAATTAAGGACTGAAATCAACCAAGTAGAAACTAAAAGAACTATACAAAGAATCAACAAAACCAAGAGCAGGTTCTTTGAGAAAATCAACATGATAGATAAACCCTTAGCCAGCCTAACCAGAGGGCACAGAGAGAGTATCCACATTAACAAAATTAGAAATGAAAACAGAGATATAACACCAAACTCTGAGGAAATTAAAAAATCATCAAATCCTACTACAAAAGCATATATGCAACAATATTGGAAAATCTGGAGAAAATGAACAAGTTTCTAGACAAATACCTATTACCAAAGTTAAATCAGGATCAGATAAATATTTCTAAACAATCCCATAATCCCCAAAGAAATGGAGGCAGTCATTAACAGTCTCCCAACCAAAAGAAGCCCAGGACCAGATAGGTTCAGTGCAGAATTCTATCAGACCTTCAAAGAATACCTAATACCAATACTCTTCAGTCTATTCCACAAAATAGAAACAGAAGGAACACTACCCAATTCAATCTATGAGGCCACAGTTACACTGATACCAAAGCACCACAAAGACTCAATAATAAAAGAAAACTTTAGACCAATTTCCCTTATGAATATCGATGCAAAAATACACAATAAAATTCTTGCAAACCGTATCTAAGAACACATCACAACGATCATTCACCATGATCAAGTAAGCTTCATCCCAAGGATGGATGGATTGTTCAATACCCGGAAATCCATCAATGTAATCGACTACATAAACAAACTCAAAGAAAAAAAAATCACATGGTCATTTCGTGAGATGCTGAAAAAGCATTTGACAAAGTTCAACATCCCTTCATGATAAAAGTCTTGGAAAAATCAAGAATTCAAGGAGAATACTTAAACATAGTAAAAACAATATACAGCAAACCCGTGGCCAACATCAAACTGAATGGAGAGAAACTCGAAGCAATCCCACTAAAATCAGTGACTAGACAAGGCTGCCCTCTCTCTCTCTACCTATTCAATATAGTACTTGAAGTTCTAGCTGGAGAAATCAGACAACAAAAGGAGGTAAAAGGGATACAAATTGGAAAGGAAGAAATCAAAATAACACTATTTGCAGAAGCTATGATGGTATACTTAAGAGACCCAAAAAACTCCAGCAGAGATCTGCTACTGCTGATGAACAACTTCAGCAAAGTGGCTGGATACAAAATTAACTCAAGGAAATCAGTAGTCTTCCTATACTCGAAGGATAAACAGGCTGAGAAAGAAATTAGGGAAATGACACCCTTCACAATTGTCACAAACAATATAAAATATCTTGGTGTGACTCTAACTAAACAAGTGAAAGATCTGTATGACAAGAACTTCAAGTCTCTGAAGAAAGAAATCAAAGAAGACCTTAAAAGATGGAAAGATCTCCCATGCTCATGGATTGGCAGGATTAATATTGTTAAAATGGCTATCCTGCCGTAAGCAATCTACAGATTCAATGCAATCCCCATCAAAATCCCAACTCAGTTCTTCACAGACCTAGAAAGAGCAATTCTCAAATTCATATGGAATAACAAAAAACCCAGGATAGCAAAAACTATTATCAACAATAAAGGACTTCTGGGGGAATCAGCCTCCCTGACCTCAAGCTGTACTACAGAGCAGTAGTGATAAAAACTGTATAGTATTGGTACAGTGAAAGGCAGGTAGATCAATGGAATAGAATTGAAGAGCCAGAAATGAATCCACACTCTTATGGTCACTTGATCTTTGGTAAAGGAGCTAAATCCATACAATGGAAAAAAGACAGTATCCTCAATAAATGGTTCTGGATCAACTGGGGGTCTACATGTAGATGATTGCAAATTGATCCATTCCTATCTCCCTGTACAAAGCTCAAGTCCAAGTGGATCAAGGACCTTCACATAAAACCATATACACTGAATGTAATAGAAGAGAAAGTGGGGAAGAGTCTCGAACACTTGGCACAGGGGAAATGTTCTTGAACAGAACACCAATGGCTTGTGCTCGAAGATCAAGAATCGACAGATGGGACCTCATAAAATTACAAAGATTCTGTAAGGCAAATGACACTGTAAATAGGACAAAACAGTAACCTACAGATTTGGAAAAGATCTTAACTATTCCAACATCCGATAGAGGGCTAATATCCAATGTATACAAAGAACTCAAGGAGCTAGACTCCAGAGATTCAAATAACCCTATCAAAAAATGGGGAATAGAGCTAAACAGAGAATTCTCAACTGAGGAAACTCAAATGGCCGAGAAGCACCTAAAGAAATGTTCAATATCCTTAGTCATCAGGGAAATGCAAATCAAAACATCCCTGAGATTTCACCTCACACCAGTATATAAGACAATCAATACCAGCCAGAACAATATGTGCCTTATAGAGCCCAGCAACAAAACCATTGTAGGTCCTAGAAATTTTAATATAGCTGAAACACAAAATATAGTCCTTAAGGAGATTTTGTTTCTTTAAAAAACAGAAATATTATAAGAATATGTTCTTAGTATACAGGGCCTTTTCAGATTGTCCACAGCAGCTGCCTATTATTTGCTGTATGCACAGTAGTAATTTCTTAAAATGATAACTACTGCTTTGTAAATCACATATTGACTCTCACACACTGATAGTGGGACACTTCAATACTTGATTTTTTCCAATAGGTGGGTCATCTAAACAAAAAGAGAAATGTTGAATCGAACTCATAGTATTTTTAAAAATGGAGCAAATAGATATCTACAGAAGATTTCACAAAACACAAAAGAATATGTTTTCTTCTCAGTACATCATGATACTTTCTCCTAAGTTGACTACATGCTCAACACAAATCAAGACTCAGTAGATGCAAGAAAATTAACAACAAGCTTCACGGGATATGACCACTACAGATAAAACTGTATGTCAACCACTACAGAATCAACAGAAAATTTTACAAATTAATGAAAACTGAACAACTCACCACTGAATAAAAGATGGATCAAGACAGTAATTAATGACTTTCTAGAATACAATGAAAATGAATATACCCAAACTTATGGGGTACAAGGAAGATAATTTTGAGAGGGAAATTCATTGCACTAAGTATCTGTAGTAAATAAAAAGTATAAATCTCATACTAATAATTTAACACCCAAAAGCTCTAGAACAAAAGAAATCCTACACAAAAAGAGTAGATAGCTAATGAATAAATAAATAAATAAATCATCAAATACATAAATAAAACAAAAATCATCAATACAACCTATCAATGAAACAAACAGTTGGTTCTTGGAGAAAAATCATTAGATTTACAACCATATAGACAATTAAACTCAAAGACAGACAAAGAAAATCTAAATTAACCAAATTAAAAATGAAAAGGGGGACGTAACAATACATACAGAGGTAATTCAGATAATTATGTTGGAAAATATTTAAAAATTATTGATACATACCACATATCAAAGTTAAATCAAGTTTGGATAAGCAACTTAAACAGACATATAACTGTTACTAAAATGGACACAGTAATTTGAAATCTCCCAACCAAAAACGAAAAGGAAAATCAAAGTCTGGATGATTTTAGCACAGATTTCTACCAGATTTTCAAAAAAAAAAAAAAAAAAAAAAGGAATTCATGCCCATACTCTTCAAATTATTCCACAAAGCAGCAACCAAAGAACATTGTCTAATTTGTTTTATAATGCAGTAATTACCCTGATACCAAATCCATTTAAAGATACTACAAAGAATTATAGACCAATTTCCAAAGGAGGATCATATATCCAAAAATTCTAAATAAAATACTTGCAAACTGAATCTAAGAACATTTCAAAAGATTATCTATCACAATCAAGTAGGCTTCATTCCACAGATGTAGGCATTGTTCAACATATATAAATTAATAAATGCAATCCACCATATAAAATACGTGAAGACAAAAACTATATGTTCATCTCATTAGATGCAGAAACAACCTTTAACAAATCCAACTGCCTTCATAATAGTAGTCCTAGAGAGAATAGGACTATATCTCAGTATAATAAAGGCAGTTCATACCAAGTTCATAGCCAACATCAACTTAAAAAGAAATTCAAAACAGTAAGACTAAAATCAGAAACACGACAAAGTCGTCCATTCTCTCCATACCCACCCAATGTAGTACTTTCAGTCTTAGCTAGAGAAATAATACCAATGTAAGAGGTAAATGGGGTACAAATTGGGAAGCAAACGTCTAAGTAACTTTATTTGCGATGATGTGATACTATACGTAAGTGATCCTAAAAAGTTCATGGGAAATTCTTTCACTTGATAAACACATTGAGTAAAGCATCTGGATACAAAATTTACTCACAGAAAACAGTGGGGAATAATCTTTAACTTATTGGCTCAGCAAAAGGCTTCCTCAACAGAACACTGTTACCACAGGTACTCAGAACAATGATTAATAAAAGGGACATTATACAACTTTTCTAAACTTTTGTATGGAAAGGACAAGATAATTTGGACAAAATAAAAGCCTGTAGAGTGGGAAATGAATTTTTCCAATTTCACACTCAATAGTGGACTAATAGCTGAAATATACAAAAAAACTTAAAACCTAGATTTCAAGAAAATAACCCAATGGAAAAATGGGACACAGATCTAAACAGAGATTTCTCAGTAGAAGAAGCTCAAATGGCTAAGGAATGCTTAAAGAAGTATTCAACATCCTAAGTCATATGGAAATGTAGATCAAAACTACTTTGAGAGTTCTATCTTTTACTAGTCTATGTGCCAAGATCAACAACACACATGGGAGTTCATGAATGTTAGCATTAATGCTGAGTAAGGAGTACACTCATCCATTCCTAGGAAGAGTAGAAACTTATATAGTGATTATGACTATCAGCGTAGCAATTTCTCAGGAAGCTGGGAATAGATCAACATTGAGATTTGCTGTACCACTCTAGGGTATATACCCAAAGCATCCTTCCTTCTACCACAAATACACTTGTTCAGCCATACTCATTTCTGTTATATTTTTAATAGCCAGAAATTAGGAACAGCCTAAATGTTAATGGTGAATTGAAGTAGAAATTAATGGTTTCTTTGGAGACTCACTTCTGTCATGTGATGTTTTTCTAGACACTGTCTTATGAGAAGATTTTTTTTTTATTTATTTTTTGTTTTTTGCTGAAGTAGACACAAGGGAGAATGGTTTGCTAAGAATAGACACTTTTTGTTTTTTCTGGAAGCAGCTTAGGAAAAGGGCATGTGATGTTTTCCTAGAGAAGCTTCCTCTTACAGCAGACAGAAATAAAGACAGATACCCTCAGCAAGATAATATGCAGATCGAAAAAGACCATGGAGTATTCGGCTCTAAAATGCATACATTTATTGGATTCCTTCACTTAGAGCTCAGGAATCCCTGTTAAGGAGGCAGAAAGTGTAGAAGAGCAAAAGCAGATGAAGGACCCTAAAGAAACAGTCATTCAAAATGCAAGATGGATGCATATGTGAGCTCACGAGACTCAGGCAGCATATACAGAGCATACAGCAATCTATAGCAAATTGAGTTCAAGAGAGGAAATAAGTGGACACAAGTCCCTATCTCTAACCCAGAAGCTATCTCCAACTGATAGCAACTTGCAAATGTATACTTAGTTTTCTCTAAGAAAATCTCACTTGGGAAACAAACGACTCTTAAGTATAGGTTGCATGCCCATAAGAAAATGGCCAACAAAAGACAAATTCAAGAGCATTTTTTGAAGTTACTTGTCTTATAATATCATGCCTGTATTTAAAAAAAAATTATTTTATTTATTTTTTATTTAATCTCCCTTGTTACTCTTTTGAATATTTCTTTTTAAAAATTATTTCTTTGTTTACATCCCAAAAGCTGCTCCCCCTTGAGGTCCCTTCTTCACTTAGTCCCTTCCCCCACACCAACGAGAAGGTGGAAATGCCTGGGTATCCCTCACCTGATACATCAAGTCTCTGCCAGCTTAGGTGAATACTCTCCTACTGAGGCCAGACAGGGCAGCCCTGAAGACTGAGCTTCCTGTCTGCTACATATGAGCCAGGGGGCCTTGTTTGAGCCCATGTATGTACTTTGGTTGGTGGCTCAGATTTACAGATTATAGTTCAGTGTTTTTTGGGGATTCCTGAGTATGTGAACGAGTGAGTCTCAGTTTTTACATCTGTTTCTTGTGCCTTTTCATGGGCTCTTGCCTTTTGTTTATTTGTTATGACCTATTCTGATGTGGTAGGTTTTGTTTTATATTATATTAATAATATTTTATATTATATTTCTTATATTATTTTCTTTAGAATCATGTTTGTTTTCTAATGAGGGACAGAAGGCACATGGATCAGGATAGGAGGCCAGGCAGAAAGGAACTAGAAAAAATAGAGAGAGAGGAAACCATAGTTAAAATATATTGTATTAGAGAAAATATATATTAAATGAAAAGGAGAAAAAAAAAAGAAACATATTCCTTTATCTAATTATTATAAAATATAAATAACACATTCCTTTAATTATTATGAAACAAAGTACAAATAATGATTGGAGAACAAAGAAAGAAACAAAATATAGGTATCAAAAGTAAACCTTTAAAATTTTGAAATGTCTAGGATTTTTAATGATTTATTTTCCATAAAGGTAACATGAATTGACTAGTCTTTATTGGTGGGTTTCACATAAGCTAGTTGGTGGTTTGATTCCACTTTCATCTACATAAATTAATTAATTCTATGAAGTTGATAATAAAATATGCATGATAGTTTTATGTGACCCTTAATATGTGGCCCAAGATAAGTGCTGAATTTCTACTTAATGACAGAAAATATGAAGCTTACAAACCCATATATTTCCTATAGAAATGTAATCAAGTAACAAATGAAGTTCTTAATCCTTATATTGTGGAAAATGCTCTATATTTTTATTTTTCTATATTTACATAGAGAACGTTACCTATATATAGGAAAATTTTAGAACAATTGTCCACTAATTAGTAATGTCTATATTAACAAATGGAATATATATATATATATATATATATATATATATATATATAGAGAGAGAGAGAGAGAGAGAGAGAGAGAGAGAGAAAGAGAGACCAATTTTTAAAATGGGGATTGCAGAACAAAGTCTGTGATTTTTTAAAAATATATACCATGTTTATACCATGTTTATAATAGTCATGAGCTCTGGGCTATTTGCATGTTCTTTATGATGTGCCTTTTAAATTTATATACACATCACAAGATTTCTAGTTTTCTTGATGATTATAGAACCAACAGAAAAATTTTCCTCATTACTAAAAATGTGTTACAATAGATGATTTTCATTTTTTATTTCTTTAAAATATTTTACCAATACAATTCAATTGCTCAAAATATATTAAACATTATTGTTATATTGGTAATCAAATTAAAAGCATATGCATCTTTGTAAGCAAACATCTAGTTAAAACATGCTTTGAGACTTCTCTCATTTTCATGTTACTAAAGATTTAGCACATTGAAAGTAAGATAGCTCAGAAATAAAAGTGTATGTTTATGAGCCCCAAGAGTACTTTCCCAGGAGCTACATGATGAAAGTAAAGAACTGACTCCCATAAGTTGCTCTCTGATATCTAACAATAATCTATGGTTCATGTGAACACACAGTACAATAGAATATTATATATTTGATTCAAGTAAAAACTAAAACAATAGTATAAATTATTGTCCCGCGCTACCTTCTCGCCAGCAAGAACGACGCGGCACACATAGGATCCTTCTGCAGTAAAGCTTTAATGCATCTTGAGAGGGAGAGCATAAGCTTGCCATGAGTGGAGACCCCGAACAATAGAACACCTGTCCCTTATATAGGCCACAGCGCTTGCCTGGGACATGGAGCTTCCCCTTTGGCTCCCGCACATCAGGCCAGATGACGCCACGAGAGAGGCTGAGACTCTGAGGTGGAAAATTACCAGGTACATGCACACTAGCCTGTTTACAACTTGTCCTCGGCCGAATGTAGGCGCCATCTTGTAATGGCGAATGTGGGTGCGACTCGGGCGGCTTCCCACAAATTATTCCATAATATGTGTTCTTCAGTCACACACACACAAACACACACACACACACACAAACACACACCTACAATATCTTTCCCTCAAACAAAATGGGTTAGTTGAAGATCATATTTTTAACTCTGGAAAATGCTCAGTGTAGAAAAGAAAAAAAAATCAATAATTGAATTACTAGTCTTAGCTGTAATAAGCCAGTGATTATTTTCCCTTGGAAAGGAGCAATCATGCTTTAGCTGTGCATTTGCAATATATTACCATTTAGCAATAATCAAATAAAATGTTTCATTTGTGGTAAGAAAGCTAATAAAAAACTGATAGATTTACAATTTCTATAAATTGGAAAAAATAAATATGCTAAATGTGCATATGCAAAGATATGTTTTAATAAAGCCAAAAAATAAATTCCTTTCTCCAGACTAAGAAGGTTTAGAAAGATTGCTTAATGTTACACAAATGAAAATCCTGAAGACTTATAGTTCATATCTGCATGTCCTGATTCCTACTCCTTGAATCATGCCTACCAGTCTCAGATGTGTCCCACATCCCTACAGTTCCCATCATTTTTCAGTAGTAAGATATGTCCTTTCCAACTAGACAAGGGGAATAAAAGAGAAGAAAAACACAGAAAAGAAAATCATGGGAATAAAGAAGAAATGTAAAGAGGTGAGTTTATTAATGGAAAGTGGTGGGTTTGATCAAGAACATGGTGGAAGAAAGAGCCCATGGAAGGGGCAAAAGTCCCTCATTTGTTTGGAATTTCAGTTTCTTTGTTACTCAATAGTAACAACCATTCAAAACATATTATGGCTGTCAAAATATATTATGCACTCAAAGGAACAAAAGAAGTTTGAAAGCAATCATTTGTACCAAAATATTCTTGCTTCTGTCACTGGTGTTTTTCTTTACTTATTCTGGTGGGAAACCAAATTTCTACAAATATTTACAAGTGTGGCAATACCTCCATGTAATCTGGGTAGGTTAATGGTCCAAATGTATAACTTGGGAATCATCTAGAATACCTGACAGTATATATTACAGTGGTGGATGAGTGTGAGTTAACTATTAAGATTAGGGACAAATGCCTTAAGGAGAAAAACAACGTACTCAATATAAGACAATGTTACAAAGTTAAAAAGCTCACAGAGTCTGGGATCTATTCAAGACACAAAGTCACAACATATATAATAAAATAGAATTTATGGTTTTCAGTGATAAAATTAATGCCCTCTAGCCTATAAATAAATATAGTAAATAAATGTCTACTTTGTGTATCAGAAATCTAAGAATAAGCGTAGTTAAGAGCATATCTTATTTTTTTATTACACTCCAGATTTTATTCCCCCCTATCCACCCTCCAACTCTTCCACATCTCATACCTCCTCCCCACATCCCCTGTCTCCATATGGATGTCCCCAACCCCTATGCCTCCTTACTTCTATACTCCCTGTGGCCTGCAGTCTCTTGAGGGTTAGGTGCATAATCTTTGATTGAACACAAGCCCAGCAGTCTTTTGCTTTATGTGTTGAGGAACTCATATCAGCTTGTGTATGCTGCCTGTTTGGTGGTCCAGTGTTTGAGAAATCTCGGGGCTCCAGATTAATTGACAACTGCTGATCCTTCTACAGGTTCACCCTCCCTCTCAAGTTCTTTCAGCCTTTCCCTAATTCAAACACAGAGGTCAGCAGTTTCTGTCCATTAGTGGGTTGCAAATATCTGCATCTGACATTTTCAGCTGTCTGTTGGGTCTTCCAGAGTATGGTCATGCTAGGTCCCTTTTTGTGAGCACTCCATAGCCTCAGTAATAGTGTCAGGCCTTGGGACTTCCACTTGAGCTGTATCCCTCTTTGGGCTTATTGCTGGACCTTCTCTTCCTCAGGCTCCTCTCCATTTCCATCCCTGTAATTCTTTCAGAGAGGAACAATTATGGGTCAGAGTTTTGACTGTGGGATGACAACCCCATTCCTCATTTGATTCCATGTCTTCCTGCTGGAGGTGGACTCTATAAGTTCCCTCTCCCTACTGTTGGGCATTTCATCTAAGGTCCCTCCCTTTGAGTCCTGAGAGTCTCTTACCTCCCAGGTATCTGGGACATTCTGGAGGGTCTCCACAACCTCCTACCTCCTGAGGTTGACTGTTTCCATTCTTTCTACTGGCCCCCAGGTCTTTAGGCCTTTTCCCTCACCAAATATCAGATCAGGTTCATATTTTAACACAATTATTTTTATCAAAAATATAACCAGATAGCTAATAGAAACTAATATTTGTTTAACTACTAATTCTCCATTGAATTATATGCTTATAGTAATACTTTCTTTTGAAATCTAAGAAGATTTTAATAAGGTTTAAAAGTAAAAGTTAGATTCATTATTTTTTAGAAAAACATTTAAAAATAACAGAACATAAAATTATATTAAACTTATTAAATTATACTATGGTAGATGGTAAATTGCTATTAGGTTTTATCACTTAGTCCTCATTAAAACTAATTCAATCTCTTAAGCATTGGTGTGGAACAATACATTTTTAAATATGTAAAAGCATATTTTTTTTTACTTCCTAAATATTGACTGTAGATTTTTTTATTTCAAACAAGAATACATTCACATCTTTTCCTTACTGGATATTTTATTATCAGTTGCCTTTGAACCAAAGTTAATCAAGACTTGTAATATCAATAACTTTAAAAGTAGATACTCTTATTTTCTTGATGACTAAGGATGTTGAACATTTCTTTAGGTGCTTCTCGGCCACTGGAGGTTCCACAGCTGAGAATTGTTTAGCTCTATACTCCATTTTTGGATACAGTTAATTGGTTCTCTGGAGTCTAACTTCTTGAGTTCTTTGTATATATTGGATATTAGCCCTCTATCAGATGAATGGTTGGTGAAGATTTTTTCCCAATCTGTAGGTTGCCGTTATGTCCTATTGACAGTGTCCTTTGCCTTATAGAGCATATGAAGCTCAAGAAGAAGGAAGACCAAAGTGTGGATGTTTCAGTCCTACTTAGAAGGGGGAACAAAATAATCACTGGAGGTAGAGAGAGGGAGGGATCTGAGAGGAAGAGAGGAGGAAAAGGTGGGTGCAGTATCAGGTGTGGGAGGAGATGTGGAAGAAGTACAAGCAGGAGATTGAACAGAGGTGTATAGCAGTGGGAGGATTGGAAACTGGGGGTAGCCACTAAAAAGGCCCAGATGCCAGGGAGGCAAGAGGTTCTTGGGACCCAAAGAGGATGACATTTCCAAAAAGGGGGAGATAGGACATCTAGAGACTATCTCCAGTGGTTAGGCATAGCCCCCAGTTTAGAAATGGGTCCACCCACCCATCTCAGTAATATTAATCCAGAATTGCTCCTATCTAAAGGAAATTCAGGGACAAAGAGTAGAGCAGAGACTGAAGGAAAGGCCATCTAGAGACTACCCCATCTGGCGATCCATCCCATCTGTAGTCACTATTCTTAGGCACTATTGTTGATGCGAAGAGCACTTGCTGACAGGATCCTGGTATAGCTGTCCTGTGAGGGGCTCTGCCAGAGCCTGACTAATACAGATGCAGATGCTCACAGCCAACTATCAGACTGAGCATGGGGACTCCAATGAATGAGTTAGGAGGACTGAAGGAGCTGAATGGGTTTTCAACTCACAGGAAGAACATTATCAACCAACCAGACCTCCCAGAGCTCCCAAGAACTAAAACACCAACCAAAGAGTATACCTAGAGGGAACCATAGCTCCAGCTGCATATGTGGCAGATGATTGCCTTATCTGGCTTCAATGGGATTGGTGGCCCTTGGTCCTGTGGAGACTTGATGCCCAGCGTAGGGGGATGCTAGGGTGATGAGGCAGGAATAGGTGGGTGGTTGGGGAAGTACTCTTATGGAAGTAGGGTAGAGGGGAAAGGTTTAGCGAGTTGTAGAGGGTAAACTGTGAAGGGAGAAATTTGAAATACAAATAAATAAAATAACAAATAAATAAAAAAAACTAAAGCAGAATCTCAAGGATTTCTGATACCTAGAATCCTGTATCATCACCTTAGTTAATATCTATATCACTATTAGATGTAAAATTATACATGATAGATGACAGTGACAAATAATCCTGGCCTCTAAACATTTCTCATTCAAAGCAGGCATATGCTTAGAAGACTAAACAGAAACTAGGCATAGATCTGATTCATTCAGCTAATGAAAAGGAGTGTATTCTCCATTTGATGCTCTGAAATGAGTTCCTACAGTCTTCTAACATCAGAACAAGGGTGTGGTTTAGAATGAAAAGAGTGGGAAAAATAATCCCACCAGGTAATTATTGTAGTCAAGACTATGCTTTTTTAAGCTGATTATATGCTTGCTTCTGTCATGTAAAAAAAAAAAAAGTTGTTGAAATGTAAACAGTGTGTCATAATTAATACTGTATCATTATTACATAATATCATGTTAACACAAAGTAACCCTAGTAGGCACACCTTTAGAGAAAAGGCATTAGTTTAAAACTGCTTGAATAAAATTGGTTAGAAATGTTAAATTTATTTAATAAATAATAATCTTTAAGTGTGTGTTTATTTGCAGACACTGCAGAAGCAGAACCTTACTTTGAAACGTTTAGGTCAAGTATAGCTTGTAAGCATAACTACAAGATAGAAAAAAATCTAGAATATTACCTATAAAAATTAATCATTGAGTTCTCATTATAATACTGAGGTTAAGATACTCCCATGAGAATAGTATGCATAAAGCAATTGAAGTTTAAATTTCCTTGAGGTACAAAGCAATTTAAATCTTCAAAATGTTTACAGGGAAAGTCTGTGTCCCAGAAAGAATCTGACTTAAAACAGATCAGTCTAAGGGAGGGACTTTCTAAATACACACAAAGCATGGCAGCAAACTGAAACTCACATGTGCACATGTGTATAAGTAAAAGAAAGCAGAATTGTCAAAGACAGAGGTCCTTGAAAGGCTGCCAAGTACAGGAAGACCCTACAAAAGAGGTATATATATGCTATTATCTGGCTTCCAAAAGAACTGCTGACTTCATCTGCTCCGATCTGATCCATAATAACCAGGGATTTGCATCCTTTTGATATTAGGATGAGATTTCTCCATGTGTTTATGCTCCATACTTAATTTCATCCTGAAAATGTACCATATGCTGTACTAGAGATTCAGAGTCGAATTTAGATGGCATCGAACTTCAGTTACCTTTCTATACTAAATAATTCTCTGTTTTTTATTAAATTCAACTGAAACTTCATCTTAAGGACAGCTTTATGATTTGGACCTGTGATTTCACTTTTAAACATTAATATTAATATTGTAATTGGGATCTAGCAGATTTAGAGAGTTTAAAAATTTTGGACCGGCATGTTCATATTGAATCACAGCACAAATCTGAACATATGTGACTTCTGAGACCATGCTACTTAATGCTGGAATTTTTTTGAGAACTATTTTATACTTTTACCAACATGCTGTATCATCCTCTCTCTATAGCTGAAAGCTAAGGGAAATTTGTTTTCAATAATGTCAAATATTATCTGTCAATACATTCTCAGAGCAGCCTTGGAGAGGAAGATTTTAGGTATTTTATTGTATGTTTACTATACATAGCGAGTGATGGTTTGATCATGACACTTTAATATTCCAAGTATACAATATCATTATTGGTTCATGTTCCCACCTCATAGCCCTCCTTGAATCTCTTCCTCCTACCTTGAATCTTGTTCTTTTTCTGCTTGTGCCTATTTTCTTTATCATTGCTATTTTTGTTTGTTTCCTAGACTCTGTATATCAAAAACATGATGCATTTAATTTTCCTTATTTTATTTGAGACAGTATCTTATACTATGTAGCCCTGGTTGCTATTAAAATCATGAATTTCTTCTTTTTGACTCCCAATGAATAGGACACATGTATTCGATATTTGTTTTCCTGATTTTAGATCAGTTTGAATAACAGGTGAACTCTAGTTTCTTCCATTTTCTAAAAATAACATAATCTTATTCTTTTTGTGGCTGAAATACACACACACACACACACACACACACACAAACACACACACACACATTAATTTTCCACTAACAAGCTCTGGTCTTACTTTGCAACTTATCCAAGTGACTAATGTCATGATAAACATTGTTATGTGGGATGCTCCACTGTATTATGGCTTTTATTGTTCCATAAAATTAGGAGTGGTATACCGAGTTATTTTGTAGATATTCCTTATTTTTTTCAAGGAGCTTCATGTAAATTTCCACAGAAGGTGAGTAAATGGACACTCCTATCAGTGTATGAATTTTTCCTCTTCTCTGCACCCTTGTGAAGAGTTATTTTTAATGATACCCACTCTAGCTGTGGTTAAAAACTTTAAAATGTTTATTTTTAATTCTCTATGAATATTTTAACCAAATTCTCTTTTATTATATACTTACAAAGACACTTTTGCTATTATTGTTTCTATTTTTATACATATATTAGTGTCACAAATTTCTCTTATAGATTTGAAATATATACTTTTATATTACATGTTTGTTTTTATATTTGTTTTAATTAGTTTTTGTGCATGCTACATATTGAAACACATTTGTAATAACTACTTAATGTAAAGATAATTGGAATTTTATATTATATGGTTATGTGGTACATGAAATACTTTTCCTGATATAAATTGTTAACCACATAGGCAATTCAGGAACATTAAAGAGATTTTCATAGAGGGATGTAGATCACTGTAACTCTGAACTAGACTTTTTATTCTTTTAGAGTCTAGAAAACTGAATATAAGGAACTTGAATGTATCTCTTCCACCCCCATATAAGGATTTTCCATTTCCCATTTCATTCTCTATGTCAGATATGAAATATGTTCATGTCTGAAGCCTCTTTTAAAAGTGATTTTAAAAATACATATTATCAAGTCTGAGATAGTAATTAAAAGTTCTTAACTTACTTGCTTTGATTTTTCTAACATCTGTACTATGGAGAAAAGCTGACTACCCTCATGTAGACTATAAATTTTTAAAATATTCTTTATCTCAAATAATATATGTAGAACTCCTAATGTGTCTGTCTTGAGATTTGTTCATGTGTTTCAGGTTGAGAGGGATGATATAGTAAGATTTATTAGTGGGATGACTGTTATCTGATGCTTTAGACTTCAGTGTATGATTAATTGGTGAATGAAGACCTTCAGTGAACTGAAAACAACATAAACAAGTACACTGATGGCAACTGTCTCTGATAGATAACATGGGTATAATAGGGGCTTATGATTGTATTATATCAGGAATAAGGAATCCTCAGCTGGGTTTTATGCAATATAGACTGATGTTTCCTGTCAGTAGAGTAAAGGTGATGGGACATAAGATTTCCCATAAGATTTCCCTACTCAATCCCTATCTAAACCCGTTGAAAACTATGTACTATATGATGCAATTCTGGAAGCAGATTTAAAGATTTTGGGATATACTGTCTTAAAATCTCATCTACAACATCTGGCAGCATTGTTGGTATTTGTGGTAGAAGCAACGCTATCTCTAGGTACACACACACACACATATATATGTATATATCATATATAATATACAAAATATATAAGTAATATGTAATATATGTAAGTGTATATATTATATGTGAGATATATATATATATATATATATATATATATATAAACTCAAAGTAGAATAAAATAATTATGTGTGTGCACATGGAGCATATATATATTGCTTTATGTATTTGTATATGCATACCATCATGAAACTCTGTGCATGTAGAGCAAGTGTTGTAACACATTGAGCAATATTACCTGTCCCTGAACTTTTGAGGATTCTCTGTAAAGCTCTGGTTGATCTCTAACTTGCTATTTTCCAATTCACTATACTGATTATTTAGATTACAAGAATGTACCACCATACTTAGTATTCAGATACTGTAATCTTGAAAAAAATGTTATAAACTAATGGTTCATTTTAACTTGTATCGATTTTGTCTTTTCGATTCAATATTAATCCCTTTCAGAATGTATTCTGATATTAAGAATTGGGAACTCTTCTATTATATATCCTTTAGGTAAAAATCATATTATAATAAAAGAGTTTCTTTTACGGGAAAATACTTAATAATTTTGAGGTATTTTCTTATAAGCGTAGAAGAAAAAAGTTGTTGGGAGTTAATCATTTTATGAAGTTACATTTATTGCTGAGGTAATTCTTTGCCTAGCAATACATATGAGTTATTAAATTCTATCATCTTTTGACTGTGTCAGCCATCAATGATCTTTACACATTATATAGCAATCTCCCACTTACCTTTCCTAGGTAATTATGTTTCCTAAAAATTTGCCTTTTCCTGAATATATATATTATGTTTTAGAATTAAAAACTTCTAGACAGTCTTGAACAAAACAAGCTTATAAAATATGCTTAATAATTAATTTTGTGACTTTGACAGAAACACAGCCAAGAATGGAAAACTGGATTGTCAAAGATAGATTGCTATCAGGTATTTCAGAGTTGAACAACATGTATGCTGGGTTTTTTTTTTTCCCCTACAAGTATTGACATTTAGCCTAAGGTTGTAATCTGCAACACTTAAACACTCACAATTCTTTTTGTGTTCTTAAACTCAGTTTAGTGCCTAAGATTGAATAGATTTTTTTCAATCATGGATTAATTTCATGTTATTTCAACAAAAAAGTTTTGAGTCATAGATAGGCTTTCAAATTTGTTTCATTATCTTCACTTACATGGAAAAGAAACGTGTTAAAACATATAAGTTGTTCATACCATTGTTGAGAATCTGATGAAATTTAGAACTTTAAAAACACATATTCCACAGCAGGAAATGTAGCCACAGTCTCTCAGGATGTTGACAAATTATCAAAATGATATTTGATTCAAGGAATTCATGTTTGTTCTGTAAGGCATAGTTCATACTAGCAACCTAAAGATTATGATAGAATTCAGAAATATAAAATGAAAATGGAAAATACAAATGATTGATAAATATTTGACTCAAATAGGAGTTCAAAGCTGGATAAAACATATGTGAGTGCATAATCAGGCCTTGCTATTTTAAAGTGTTATTACGATCTTAGAATTTTTCATAAGTTTATGGTAGACTGTGTCAGTATTCAACTATGCTTACCTTAAAGCTTCTACATTTCATTTAAGAAATTAAGAAAGAAAATAAACAACTGATTACAGTCAGACCGTGGTGTGACTACCTCTTATCTTATATGACTTTTTCACTCATCTGAGGCAAAGTGTCGCCTTTTGGAGATCAAGATGCTTGAGCTCAGCAATATGTATTCTGAGGCATTATGTAATTAAAACACCTAGTGTACTACATTTAGGCGTCAGCCTGAAAGGGATGCATATCAAGTCCATTACAATAAGGGTATGAAGTAACCACATGGAACCATTATGTTGATGGAAAAAGCCCTAGAACAACAAGACTCTTTGCACCTTAATTAATTTAAATATAGAGAAGGTTCAGCTCCTACTGTCCTAGTCAGAAACCTTTATGAAGAGTAAAAGGTATTAACTGCCTAGATGTGTAGAGTGATGCAATGTTTTCATATTAGTTGTTGGCCACCTCTTTAGTATCTCTGTAAATTGGCTGATATTGATGCTTATCAATATCATTTTGGATGACTTAATGTTTTAGAACATACCATTTACTGGGAAAATGAGATTATATTGCAGTGTTTAATGCTCCGTCCATAGTTATTTGTTTTAAGGGCCCAAATAGCTGAAATCAAATGTCTTCTTCAGAAAATAGAAAAAAAAAAACCCCACATTTTACTGAACAGGATCTTGTCCCTCCATCGGCTTCAAATAAAGCACCTCTGAGAGGAAAGGTACAGTGAAGCTTTCATGGATTACTGAAAAGCTGGAAGGTCACACTGTGGGACATGATCTTCATAAGAGGTTTATAACAGGATGTTTATAAAAGGAAACAAATATATATGACTTCCATGCTCTCATATGAACCAGTAAGAAATGGCGCTGTTCCAGAATTCATTCCAAGGAGACTGGAGAATCCTATTCTTTCAACAGAATACAAACAAGTATAAAGAGTCTGTCTTATTCAGGGTTTCTATTCATGAACAATCATCATGACCAAAATGCAAGTTGGGAGGAAAGGGTTTACTGAAATTACACTTCCATACTGTTGTTCATCATGAAAGGAAGTCAGGACTGGAACTCAAGCAGGTCAAGGAGCAGTAGCTGATGCAGAGGCCATGGAGGAATGTAACTTACTGGCTTGCTTGCTTCTCCTGGCTTGCTCAGCCTGTTTTCTTATAGAACCCAAGACTACCAGCCCACCAATGGTACCACTCACAATGGGCCCTCCCCCTTGATCACTAATTGAGAAAATGCCTTACCACTGAATCTCATGGAGGCATTTTCTCAACTGAAACTCCTTTTTCTGTGATAACTTCAGCTTGTGCAAGTTGACACATAAAACTAGCCAGTACAAATTAGAAATTAAATTTATAAAATTTTAATAATTAAAGTTATTGTATTATTTTCTTTTAACAAAATCAATGGGGCAAATATTGATGAGAAATTGCCAAGACTAATAAGTGAAATGGATAGCTTTTGCAATAATAGACATTGTATACCAAGCAATCCAGGTTTCAATCTGTTTTCAGATACCCTGGGAAAAACAGAAATTACTTTTCTGACTCTCTTCAAGTCAGAAACAGCCACTGTTTTGTTTTGTGTTAAATCAAGTGAACTTTGTTTTCTAATCATTTCATATATACAAGAGGAGAAATAATACATTGTATAGAAATTTAAAAAACTAGTTTTTTGCCCTTAAGAATTATTTTTAACATACAGCTGAATTAAGACACACATCATTAATTTGAAAGAGATCAAAGATGGGTATATGGAACAGTTTGGAGAAAGAAAAGTCAAGAAGGAAATGATACAATCATATAATTGAAAAACAATAAAAGATAATTAAAAAAGAAAATACACATCTAGTTACTACTTTGCTTATTTAATGTTATTTATAGATTTCATTTTATATTTAAATCCATTTTTAGATGACTGTAGGGACAAGTTTGGAGTTTGATTTCATTAAAAGCACAAAAATATTATAAAAATATGTTTTTATTTTTAATTCCAGTTGTGGGATATGAGGTTGCCTCAGATTGTCCATAGCAGTTTACTATGATTTCTTCATGCTAAAAAAGTGGTGTGATCTTACTAACTGCAAATAGTTTTCTGTAATTTTGTGATGTCTGGAATACTGGGGACATCTCAGAGGTTATATAAATGCTAGGGACCCAAGAAGTGGCAAGGATTGTTGGTTTTGTTGGTGATTGTTGGTGGTGGTTACAGTTGTTTTTTGTTTTTTTTTCCAAGTAGTGTTGTGCAAAGAAGAAACAAGAAGAAGAAATTAGATAGCCTGATGGGGAAGATCAAATTTGCCCCAAGAATCTCAAATTCTCTAAGTATCAGGAAGTAGTCTAAAGATGATATTGCTCACTTTCCCTCTTTCTATTTTCTCTCCTATGTCGTGTTAGGGAGTTGAAAGGGTGAGGAATGGTGGAAAGGGTGAAAGAAAACATAGCCAAAGTAGCAACTGACAGCAATGAACAGTCATTTAGTTTATGTTCAGTTTTAACTACTGTGAATAATTTTGGTAGTCACTTGCACATACAGACTTCCTATCATTACAGAGTTAAATTTTACCTTCATAGGTATTGAGTGAATATTTTTTTTGTACTAGGCAGTAGACTTGTATATAAACTTATAAGAAACTAGAAGACTTTTATCTCAGATGAGTTTCATGTCTGAGAAATGTGGTCTGAGGAATCTATGAATCTTTCTAGTATTTAATTCTGCATCACTTTTATTGAAATTATTGTAGTAGTTGGAGAGAGATATTTCATTACGGATAAAGTTTACATTTATTTTTGTTTTGCCTTTTTCATTTGTAAGGCATTTTCCTACTTATATGCACATGTACCATCATTGTGTTGATGCCAGTGAAGGTCAAAAGATGCAATAATAGCCCTGAATTTGTAGTTAAAGATGTTTCCAGACTACTGTGCAAGTGATGAAAACTGAACTAGGTCCTCTGCCATAGCAGCCAGTGCTCTTAATTGCTAAGCTATCCCTTGAGCCTCATTTCCCTTTTCATTAATGACTGATGATATTTAGAAAGCTTTCATGTTCCCCCTAACAATTAAAATATATATGAGAAACTACGTCATGTTAGCAATTCATAAATGAATAATTTGCATAATAATACAAAATTTAAAATATGGTATTTTTCTATATAAATAACATAAATGTAAACAATAATTTAAATGTTATCAAAAGGTTAAGCTGCTCCTCATACCTCTTTCTCTCGCTGTGTCTCTTATATATCATATCTGTCTATCATCTATCTATCTACCTATGTGTCTAGCTTTGAATGTATCTATGCATTCATCTCTATCATCTATCTATCGATCTATCTATAGTTTTACTATATATTTATATATTCTATGTATATCTATCTCTGTATCTATTTATAGTTTTACTAGATATTTATATATTCTATGTACAGCTTATCTCTCTATTCCGATAAACACTGTCCAAATCATGTCCAGGCTTTGTTTGTGTTAGCATCCATTTACAATTGATAATTTCCTTTTCCAATATCAGTTATCATTCTAAAAAACACTTTTAAGTTATATGTTAAAAACACCCAATGATTACTGTGTAGTTGCCAATAACCACAAATTGTTTCTGATTGATAACTGGAACTTGAACATGATGGCCTGTCCCTTCTACACTGTGATGTGTCCAGTTAACAGTCTCCACTGCACTCTTTTGCTTTTTTTTGATCCTGAGCACAGTAATCATCTTTTCATGCTCACACATGTTATTTTATAATTCCTTAGTTAAGTAAGTAATAAATAATATTTAAACAAATAATATATTTTAATAAGTCAGGATGCTATTGATTCAAATAGAAATGTGCATTATTGAAGAAACCTCAGAGATTGTCACTATAGTTAAAACCAAGACATATGGTATATATTTTAAACATGTTCTATTTCATGCAATCCTCAGCAATGTTGTGAGGCAGCTGAGCCTTAGGATTTTGAAATAAACACATATTATTTTGACAAAAAAACAAACAAAACAACAACAATAAAAACCCTGAATTTGAGGATGGCATACCACTTCATTTCAATTAGTGTCTGTGTGTGCATGTTTAAGGAACATTATAGACCTTTCATAAAACAAAATAGTAGAGAACATTTTCAAACTCATTAATGAATCAGACAAGATTATTACAGGTCAATAATATTCTAGATTAATGTCCCTAATAACATAAACATGAAAGATAATAATGAGAAAACAAAAATCAATTTAACTTTGGCAATATGCAGAAACAATTACACATGAACTACTGGAACTCAGCCAAGGAATTGATGTTGTTGGTTTCTTAATTAATTAATTACACCACAAATGTTGTGCCATTTACTATTTCACCCTCACAGAGTTCCCCCCCCCCCACTTTGCCTCTGAGAGGGCAGCACCCACCAGTATCCCCCAACCTGGTACATCAATTCTCCATTGGAATAGGCACATCCTCTCCCACTGAGGTCAGACAAGGCAGCCTCCTGTTACATATGTGTCAGGAGGCTTGGACTAGCACCTGTGTTCTCTTTGCTTGGTGGCTCAGTCTCTGGGAGCTCACGGAGGTCCAGATTACTTGACCTTGTTGGTCTTCCTATGGGTTTGCCATTGCCTTCAAGGCTGCCAATCCTTCCCCTAATTCTACAGTTTCCAGGCCTCCATCCAATGTTTGTCTGTGGGTATCTGCATCTGTCCAAGTCAGCTACTGGGTAGAGCCTCTCAGAGGGCTATTAGGCTAGTCTTCTGTCTGCAAGTGAAACATAGCATCATTAATAGTGTGAAGCCTATCCATGGAATTGATCTAAAAATGTTCCAGTCACTGGTGAGCCATTCCTACAGTCTGCTCCATCTTTGTGCCTGCATTTTTTTTTAGACAGGACCAATTTTGGGTCAAAAGCTTTGCAGGTACTTTAGTGTCCCCACCCCATAACTGGGGGTTCTTTGGGGCTATTGGAGATGGTCTTTTCAGGTTCCATATCCCAACTGTTGGGCACTTCTGCTAAGTTCACTTGCATTGTCTCCTGGGAGTCTCCCTCATCCCAGGTCTCTGATACTTCTTAGAGAAGCCACCCTCCAACTCCTGCTACCATCCCCAAACCCTGGCAGCTGCAAATTTCCATTCATTCTCCTGTCCCTCTGTGATTCTCTCCTGTCTCTCCCCATGCCTGATCCTACCCCCATTCCCCTAGCCCTCCACATACTCATCATATCCCTTTCTCCATCTCCATCCCATGCCTATTTTGTTCTCTCTCCTAAGTGGGATTCAAATATCCTCACTTAGGTCTTCCTTCTTATTTAACTTTTTATGAGTCTGTGGAGTGTATCATGGGTATTCTAAAAGCTTTCACTTATATCCACTTATCAGTGAATACATACCATGCATATCCTTTTGGGGCTGTGCTACCTCAGAATAAATATGTTCTAGTTCTATCCATTTACCTGCAAAATTTATGATGCCCTTGTTTTTAATAGCTTAATAGTAAATGTAACATTTTCTGTGTCTATTCTTCCCTTGAGGGACATTTTAGCTGCTTCCAGTTTGTGACTATTAGGAATAAAGCTGCTATAACATAGTGGAGCATCTGTCCTTGGAGTATGGTAGAGAATCTTTTGGGTATATGTCAAAGAATAGTATAGCTAGTTCTTCACACAGAGCTAGTTCCAATTTTCAGAGAAACTGCCAGATTGATTTCCAGAGTGGTTTTATAAGTTTACAATTCCAAGAGCAATGAAGATGTGTTCCCCTTTCACCACATGCTCACCAACATGTGCTCTTCCCTTGAGTTCTTGATCTTACTCATTCTTAATGGTGCAAATTTGACCAACGTTGTTTTAACAGCACCAAATCAAACAATATATCACCCTGTTTAATTCAGTAATTAAGATTGTTGAACTCATTAGTTTTCTACATGTAGGTTGCAACTACTTTGGAAAACCTCACTCCAAAACTATTTAAATTAGTGTTCATAACAATAGCAAAATTACAGTTATGGAGTAGTAATGGAAATAATTTTATGGTTGGGAGTCACTGCAACATGAGTAACTGTATCAAAACCACAGCACTACAAAAGATGATAACCATTAGTAGAAGTAGATACAACAAGAACATTTAAAAGATCCAAACATTCATTTTTGAGTAACAACTGCCACTAACTAAAAGTGAATATGAATAATTGCAACTTGGGAATAGTAATCCATAAAACAAATGCAATACCCATCAAAATGCCAACACAATTCTTCAAAGAGATGGAAAAAGCAATCTTCAAATTCATCTGGAAAGGCAAAAATAGCGAAAACAATTCTTAACAATAAAAGAAGAGCTGGGGTAGTCACCTTCCCTGACATCAAGCTTTATCACAGAGCAATAGTGATAAAAACTGCAAGGTATTGGTACAGATACAGGCATGTTGATCAATGGAATAGAATTGAAGACTCAGAAATAAAATCATGAACTTACAAACACTTGATCTTTGACAAAGAAGTCAAACATATACAATGGAAAAAATATCTTCAATAAATAGTGCTGGTCTAACTGACTATCTGTATGTAGAAAAATGAAAATAGACCTATATTTGTCACCTTGCACAAAGCTCAAGTCTAAGTGGATCAAGGACCTCAACATAAAACCGGATACACTGAATCAATTTAAAGAGAAAGTGGGAAAGAGTCTTGAACTCATTGGCACAGGGGGAAAAATTAAACAGAACACCAATGGCTCATGCTCTAAGATCAGAAATTGATAAATGGGACCTCATGAAACTGGAAAGCTTCTGTAAGGCAAAGGACATAGTCAATAAGACAAATGGCCAACCTACAGATTGGGAAAATAATCTTCACTAATCAGACATCTGATAGAGGGCTAATACCTAAAATATATAAAGAAATATATCAAGAAACTAACCACCAAAATACTAAACAATCCAATCAAAAAATGGGCTATAGAACCAAAGTGAGAATTCACAACAGAGGAATCTCAAATGGCTGAGAAGCATCTAAAGAAATGTTGAAAGTCCTTTGTGATCAGAGAAATGCAAATAAAAATGACCCTACACCAATCAGAATGCTTAAGATCAAAACTCAGGTGACAACACATGTTGACAAGGATGTGGAGAAAGAGGAACACTCCTCCATTGCTGAGAAGATAACAGACTGTTACAACCACTCTGGAAATCAATCTGGAGGTTCCTCAGAAAACTGGGAATAGATCTTCCTGAAGACCCAGCTCTTGGAATACATTCAAAAGATGTCCTGCCATGCCACAGGGGTACATGCTTCGCTATGTTCATAGCAGCCTTGTTTATGATAGCCAGAAGCTGGAAACAACCAGATATCCCATGACAGAAGAATGAATACAGAAAATATGGTTAATTTACACAATGGAGTACTACTCAGTTATTAAGAACAAGGACATCCTGAGTTTTGCAGACAAATGGATAGAACTGGAAAATATCATCCTGAGTGAGTTAACTCACTCAGAACATGCATTGTATGTACTCACTAATAACTAGATATCAGCCAGGAAAATAAAAGTACAGAATATCCAAGATATAGTCCACACAACTCAAAACGTTCAACAAGCTGAAGGCCTCAGGAAAGGACACCTCAGTCCCACTTGGGAGGGAGAAGAAAGAAATCACAAGTGGGGAGGGATCTGAGAGGAAATGTGTACAGCGGAAGTGGGGAGTGGAACCTGGTCTGGTATTGGGTTAGGGGAAAGGACTAACAGAAGCCCTGAAGACCAGCAGAAAAAATGGAAATGGGCAACTTGAGAGGTTGGAGGTTGAGGAGAACCTCCAGAATGCACAAGAGAGCTGGGAGGTGAAAGACTAGCACTTCGAGTACTATATTGAATGGATATGGGAAGAGTGGGCATCCCTGTCTTGTCCCCCAATTTTAGTGGAATTGCTTCAAGTATCTCCCCATTTAATTTGATATTGGCTGTTGGTTTCCTGTATTTTGCTTTTATTATATTTAGGTACTGGCCTTGAATTCCTGATCTCTCTAACACTTTTAACATGAAGGGATGTTGTATTTTGCCTTACATCCCTGGAATGACACCTACTTGATTGTGGTGAAAGATGGTTTTGATGTGTTCTTGGATTCAGTTTGCAAGAATTTTACTGAGTATTTTTTCATTGATATTCATAAGTGAGATTGGTCTGAAGTTCTCTTTTTTTGTTGGGTCCTTGTGTGGTTTAGGTATCAGAGTAACTGTGGCTTCATAGAATGAATTTTAGGAAGTGTTCCTTCCATATTTACTTTACAGAATAGTTTAAGGAATATTGGTATTAAGTCTTACTTGAAGGTCTTGTAGAATTCTGCACTAAATCCATCTGGCCTTGGGCCTTTTCTGTTTGGGAGGCTTTTAATGACTTCTTCTATTTTCTACATGGGATATGGGCCTGTTAAGATAGTTTAACTGCTCTTGATTTAACTTTGGTATGTATTATCTGTCTAGAAGACCATCCATTCATGTAAATTTTCCAGTTTTGTTGAGTACAGGCCTTCAGAGTAGGATATGACAATATTTTGAATGTTCTCCATTTCTGTTGTGACCTGGGAGGTTAGAGACTCTCAGGACTTACAGGGAGGGACCTTAGATGAAACATCCTACCTTGGGGAGAGGGAAATTGTAGAGGCCACCTCCTGCAGAAAGACCGGGCATCAGGTGAGGGAGGGGGTTGCCATTCCACAGTGAAAACTCTAACCCATAACTGTTCCTGTCTGAAAGAACTACAGAAATGGAAATGGAGAGAAGCCTGAGGAAAAGAAGGTCCAGCTACAGGCCCAAAGTGGGATCCAGCTCAATGGGAAGCCCCAAGACCTGACACTATTACAGAAGGTATGTAGCACTCACAAAAAGGAACCTAACATGACTGCCCTGCAAAAGAACCAACAAGCAGCTGAATGAGTCAGATGCAGATATTTGTACCTTACTAATGGACTGAAGCTGCTGACCCCTACGGTTGAATTTGGAGAAAGCTGGAAGTGGCTGAGGACTTGTGGGAGAACCAGCAGTCTCAATTAACTTGGACCCCAGACAACTCTCAGATACTGGAACACCCACCTGGCAGCATAAGCCAGCTGATACAGGGCCGCTGGCACATATGCAGCTGAGGATTGCTGAGTCTGGGTTTAGTCAGAGAGGATGCATCTAACTCTCAAGAGACTGGAGGCCCCAGTGAGTTTAGAGGTCTGGTGAGGTGGGGGGTGGGGACATCCCTGTGGGGACAGGGTGGGCGGGGAGGAGGTATGGGATGTGGAAAGGAAAAAAACCAAACAAGTCCACCTATACACTTAGAAAAATGTTTAAATAAAGCTCCATATATATATAAAACATCATTATATAATTTCAGTTAAGTTTCAAAATAAAAGCAGCAAATGATGATAAATAATTTAATTTTAGTATTATCTAAAAGATAACCACTTAGGAATAAATTTAAGAATTATAAGTTTGTTGTTAACTGTAGCATTCTATAAAATATTTCTAATGTTAAGTATAATTTTAATGTAAATATGTGAAAGATGTTCCATATCTTGGGCTGGTATGCTCAATAAAGTTAGTTATTTTTCTTTTACAGATAGAATTACATATTTTGTTAACTTTTTTTTAGAATCTAAGTTGATATTTTGTTGAAATAGACAAATAATCCAGAAATTGATATGGAAAAGACTATCAATTGCTACAATCTTCAAAAAGATAAAGAAAAACAGAATTATCTTATATGATTTCAAATTATAAGTTGGTGATTTGGGATTCAAACCTAGGGATAACAAATCTGAGCCTGAGTACATTTGGTGAGTTTAGAAAATTATATGCTTTTCAAAAAAGGTGCATGGAAAAATAGGATGCACATTCATATGCATACTCACATAGACACACAGTGTTAGATATTTATCACACGTAGTATATTATAATTATGTTCTGGCAGATTAGAATCTAATTTTAACATTAAAGAAACAGAAAATTCCAGTGGAAAAATATTAATATATTAACCAATACAGGAGCCATACCAGAAAATAATGTTGTAATATTTCTCATGAACATTAGGTATTTGATTTTTATTTCCAAAGTCACTACTACTGAAATTTAAAATCAAACCTCAGAATAAACAAAATAAGTATTTTCATGATCAATGGAATATCATTTTTACAAGTCAATAATAAAATTATATGTATAATTCAAAAATAGTTGAAGAGTTTATATAAACATTTTCAAAGATGCATTAGGAAACTGGATTGCAAACTATTAACAAAAGCATATTCATGTGAACTACTAGATTTTCACATACTATAATCTGTGATGAATTGCAATCACTAAATTCTAAACTGACTTTACTATTTTTAAGAGAACAAGAATATTTTTATAAAGTGTCCTTTGCTGTCACTTCTAGTTCTTTAAAAATGTATTATTTTCCACAATGCTAATATGAGTTTAATTTAAGTAGAGCACATTCTCATAAGTTTAGATAAACTAACATGAAGTAGCAAGTTGTGTTTCATTCTATCCATTCAGACTATAATGACTAGACTATATTTCATTCCTGAAATTGTCAAGTATGAAAAATATGGGTTCAATTTCATCAGACCCTAATCTAGTAGAATTGGCATTATAAAATGTATTTACTATACTTTGATTATTTAAATTAATTATACTTAAAACCTTCTAGTCCTGGGGTATGTTCATAAAATGTTAAGAATAAATAAGTTTATAATTAGTAAACAATGGAAAATCAGAACATGGGGCATAATTGCTGTACTGATCAAATTCCTGTTACCATCTATCCAGTCAGTGATGTTACATTTATAATATTTTTCTCATTCTTTATTATGGTTCTCAGTTCTTCAATACTTTCTGGCCCAATTTTAGACCAAGAAACTATGACTTTTTGTGTAAGATATAATCATCTTTGGGGAAAAGATGACATTGATTAAACTAATCACAAATGGAAAGGTGACAGAAGGCACTGGGTGGGTTATAATCAGATGATTCTTTGGTTTTGTTTTCCTTGTTTTAAACACAGATTTAAATTTTATACAATTAAGTTTATAGAGTGCAGCCAATGCTTTCGTCTAACGATGAAGGGAAAATGTAGCCTTCAGCATTTATGGATACTAATTTTATGATGACCATAAAGTCACAAGCCATATCCCCAGAACAATAAAGTTTATGATCTAGAAATGACCTAATAACAATAACATGCATCAAATATTACAATAAAAGAATAATTATGTTGGTGAATTAAAAAAATCACTGTTTCCTTGTTTAAAATATTTTGTTAGGCAAAATTACTAAACATAAGGGCTTCAAATTTCATTATTTAATTAGGTGACAGTGTGATGGACAATTTTAGTGCTATGTTTGAATGCAAATATATAATTTCTGTGCTTCCATCTAAACAAAACCAAAAAAAGAAAATCTTTCTTTCTTTCTTCCCTTAATTTATTTTGATATGATGTTCGAAAGTAAAATTCCTAAAATCATTATATTTATTTTAACTTTCTTTTATTCATTGAGGACTGCATAGGTGATAATTCCATAATATCTAATAATATCATTTTCCAGGAAATTACACAATTCTGGTAGTTCCTTTAATTATTTTTCTATTACAACAACCTCAACCACTGCTTTACCACTGCTTATAAACTCAAAATTTAAAAATATGATCAGTTATGTCTCCATCAACCTTCCTAATATTTTAATGTCATCTAAAGAAATGTATAATTTTCAAGATTAAACTCCTAGTTATTAACAATTCAAATTCTCTCTAAGTTTGTTGGCTTATCAGCCATCTTCCATCCCTCATGGTTTGGGAAATCATTGTTTTAACATGCTGTGTAAATGAAAACGGGTGCACCAAAGAAACCAGTGTAGTTACTCTGTGGATGAAAAGGTAAATGTCTATTCCAAATGCCAAGGTTGTCTTATGAGGAAGAAAGGATAAACGACAAGGGAAACTTTCCAGTGTTACATGAGAATGGCAGAATGGTATCTTTTAAGCTGGATTTGGGCTTGTGAGGAGGGACTGAGAAATCCTAGAGGCTAGCATTGACCTTAACAAGTTAATAGGTACCACAGTCATATTTTAATGGAAGAGCCACAGGTCCCTTTTGCCAGAGATAAGGAGAATGACGCCTTCTTTAGCAAATAGAAAGTTTCTTCAAGCCTCTGAGGGAATGCTGTTCTTGAGGGATAGGAACACACATACACACACAAACACACACACGCACACACACATGCACATGTGTGCACACATATTCCCGTGTGTCTGTGTTCAGCCTACTACCCATAAAAGCTAATCTTTGTCATACTTATTTTAACACATCATATATTAATGTCTTTTTAAAAAAATGTTTTTAATTAGATAATTTATTGATTTACATTTCAATTGTTATACTCTTTCCATTTCCCCTCTGAAAACTCACTTTCCCATCCCCCTTCCCTTGCTCATCAACCCACCCACTACCACTTCCCTGCCCTACACTAGAGCATTGAACCTTCACAAGACCAAGGGCCTTTCCTCCCATTGATGTCCAACAAGGCCATCCTCTGTTCTATTAGCGACTGAAGCCCTGGGTCCCTCCATGTATACTCTTTGGTTGGTGGTTTAGACCCTGGGAGCTCTGGGGGTACTAGTTGGTTCATATTGTTGTTCCTCTTAAGAGGCTGCAAACCCCTTCATCTCCTTTGGTCCTTTCTTTATCTACTCCATTGGGGTCCTTGTGCTCAGTCCAATGGTTGGTCGTAAGCATCCACCTCTGTATTTGTCAGGCACTGGCACAACCTCTCAGGAGACAGCTATATGTCTTTTCAAATTTTGTTCTTGAAGAAGTTCTCTGGAGCCTGTGGATTGTTATCTATCTGCCTAGGGCAAAAAAGTAAAATTTAAGGCGAGTGAAATAACAGAAGTGATCATTGAAAGAGTCTCTGAGATCATACAAGATGTCCAATAATTTTTTTTAAAACAGACAACTCTCCAAAAGTTAATTCTTTCTGTAGTGAGGTCTAAGGATAAAGTACCTCTGATATTAAGTAGCAGAAATTAAATACAAAAATTTAAGTTACATGCTTATTTGAAAATAAGATTGTAAATCAGAACAAAACTTGCAAATAACAAAATAACAAAATTCATAAAGTAATGCCAGAATATTATAATACAAAGTGCCAAAAATTATCAGGTAGGCATAAAAGTCTGAAAGTATGCTATAGTACTGCAAGAAAATTAAATAATTAGAGAGGGATATGAAAACTTCATAAATCCTTGAGAAAATTAACTACTAAAATGTTCATGCCAATGTCTTACATATAACAACATTTATGAGTATTACAAGAAGACAGAATTAATTGAGCAGTATTTTAGCTAAATGAACAATATTAAAATAATACAATCATAATACAGTAAATAAGGGATATCAAATAAAAACAATAGCTGATGTGAATAATAGTGGAACAGGCAACACAAGGAACAAGAAGAGCTTAAAGACAGCAATAGATACTGTTTACTAATCTGCATATTTTTTAAAAAATTGACAATAGAATTCAAGGACATATGCAATGTGCAATAGAAGATAGTTTATCATGTGTATAAAGCCCTAGAAGGGACCTGGGCAAAGTAAGTATTTCAGGAAAAATAAAAACCAATCATTTTCTTGTGAATAATTTTAAATACACCAATCAAGAAACTCATAACACCCCAATATAACAAACAGAGAGAGAGAAAAAAAAATGGCAAGAAGTCTCAAAATAATTACTAGGAAAGTTAGATAAAAGAAATCCGATGAAACTAAATCAAACATGTGTTTTCAGCAGAATTAAGACAAGGAGGGTTGAACATGACTTTGGAACAAAAATAAAACAGAGCATGAGAGCCACATTATAACCACTGTCTTTCCGAGGACAACTGTGCTAGTCTCCTGTAAGCAAGCATAACAAGAATATCATTAATAGTGTCAGTGATTGGATTTTACCCATGTGATGAGTCTCAATTTGGGCCAGTCAATAGTTGGCCATTCCCTAAGTCTCTGCTCCACCTTTGTCCCTGTACTTCTTGTAAGCAGCATAAACTTTGGGTCGAAGTTTCTGTGGGTGGTTTGGTGTCTTCATTGTTCCACTGAGAGTCCTGCGTGGCTACAGCAGATGACTGCTTCAGGCTCCATATCCCCCACTCTTAGGAGTTTCCCTCATAGACTCCCTGGAGTTTCCTTTGTCCTAGGTCTCAAGCCAAAAATTAGATGGCTCAGGGAGTCTTGTGAAAGAGCTGGGGGAGGGATTGAGAAACCTGGAGAAGACAGGAACTCCATAGGAAGACCTTCAGCGTCAACTAACCTGGACATTTGGAGGCTCTCAGAGACAGAACCACAAACCAAAAATCATGCATGGACTGGACCTTTGCCCCCCATCCCCGCAACCCCACACACAGCTCAAATCCCCCCACAAGACAAATGTAGCAGATATACACACCTTGGTTTTCCTACTGGTCCTCCAACAACTGGAGCGAGGTGAGGGAGTGTTCTGCCAGTTGCCTGCATGTGGATTCTGTTCCCCTAACTGGGCTGGCTTATCTGGCCTCACTGGGATGGATGTGTCAAGTTATGCAGTGACTTGATGTGCCAGGTTGTGTTGGTACCCAGAGCAGTCTTCCCCTTCTCAGAAGAGAAGTGGAATGGTGTGAATTGAGGATTGGTTGGGGGCTGTGAATAAACAAATTATTTTAAAAACCCACTGTCTTAAAAGTTCAGCTGGATTTCCTTTTTCCAGTCATAATACTTTTCCAAATTCAAATAATAAAATGCTGAAAGAAATTATTCATTGTGATTTCAAAAGGGGTTCCATTTGTTTGCATTTTGTTTTATTTCAGAATTGACATGTTTTCAGAGGCCATAGACTCTCCTCCAGTGTACGGTGGCTGTGAGAGATATTATTAACATAACAGGTTATTTTTTTCCTATACTTAAATTTAGAGAATAGCTTCATCAATCAGTGCAGAAGTGACTGAATAGTGTCAAGATTTAAGCAGTTAAACTAAGTTATAGACTTGCATATACTTTTAGTTTGGCAAATAAAAGAACTTTTTAATGAATGAAAATAATTGAGTCAGTATGTAGTAGGAAGGGAAATAAACAATGAAATTCATGAGTTTTTCAAAGCACTTTGGAGTATTCTCAATTTGAACTTTAATGAGGAACACTTTCCTAAATGATGGCTGTCCTATCTATCTGGTACCCACAGTGAGATTGACCTGAAACACATCCTTAGATGAATAACTATTAGTTAACTGCATGACATTTAACTATTTACCTTAGATGTCTACTGCTTCAAAAGCTTTCTCTAACTGTATAAAAGTATAGTAATGGTGTATATTTTAGTATAATTTCATCATCAAAATGTATGTGAGACAAAAAATATCAAAATGTTGAAATAGCAGATACAAAATTTATAAATAAAATATAATTAAATAGTGCATTGAGATGAATGGGATTCTATTAAGAGATTCAAGGACAATTCAAACTCTGAAAAGTACAGCTGTAATTATTATGTAAGATAACTAACAAGATACTTGACAAAAATATACAATCATTATTAATAAGAATGAAATAAATCTATTGGTATGTGTTAAAATCACTTGCCTCAAACCTAAAATACCATCTAATTCTTAATACCTGAAATCTATTACTAACAGAACCAAAACTAAGCATGAAATACCTTTAAACCTTGCTTTTTATGCTGACATATTTTCAGAACAAATAAAATCTCAGATTTATTTTCTAAGATTTTTTCTAAGATTTTTTGAAGAAATCAAAGTCTATCATTTATCACTAGTGTCTCAACACTTTCATATTCCACAATCATACTTTGATCTTGTCATTTTTCTGGTTTTCCATGTAAATTCTTCTTGTAAAACTTCATTTATTTCATTTAATTATCAATATGTTGCTGGCATATTCTCTTCTCTGCACCTCACTTTCTTGCCCTATCATAGTGTCTGTCCTCCATTGAACAGATAACAGATGCTTTTTATGTTTTAAGGTACCTCATACGTTTCACTACTTCATCAGATTGTTTTTGGATTCAGTCAATTTATGATTTGCCCATTATTTGAATGTTAAATTAATATAAAATGCCACGACTCTGAGTTACTGTACTTCTTCCTTCTCTGGTAGACTCTCATTCTTTTCCTCCTCCTATACCCTAGCTCCTCCCTCCTGGTCTTAGATAAATGTTTTCTGCCTGTATTTTAATTCTGTTCTTGACTCTGTTACTTCATGATTATATGGATCTTAACTCTGGCTTCTCACTTTATCACATTCTTTTCTACATATATAAGATATTATTTGTATTAATTAGATATTGAATCGTAGACAAATCTTTGTCTCACTGATAGAGATGCATCTGACAATATTTGTCTCTGTAACAGCAGATAAATAGATGGATGATTTATTGTTTAAGTGACATTTTATTAATTTGGTACATCATGTGTTTTAATGAATCCTGTTTTGCTTGACTTGGATGCAATATTCACTTCCTCTTAATTCAACCACCATGCACTAAACAGTGCTTATTTATGTTCTGATTTTTGTGCCTTAAATTTTTATCATGTTTTGATACTTTTATGATATATTTTATTTTTATTTAGTTTATTCCTTTCTCATATAGTACATCTCAACAATAATTTCCACTCCCTCTTTTCCTCCAAGTCCCCACCCATCTTTCCTTTACCCCAGATCCACTCATCTATTTCACTTCAGAAAATGTTAGGCTTCCGGAGAAATCAAGGCATATCAAGTTGTAATAAGACTAGGTTCCTCCTTTCTTAGTACGGCTGGAAGAGGTAACCCAATAGGAGGAAAGGGTTGCAAAAGCAGGCAATAGAGTCAGAGACAACCTCCTTTTCTACTATGAGGAGTCCCATACAAAGACAAAGCTACATAACCACAACATATATACAGAGGACCTAGATTATAGACTCTCTGATTGTTGGTTCAGTACTTATGAACCCATATGGGCCCAGGTTAGTTGATTCTGTGGGTTTTCTTCTGGTGTCCTTGATCCCTCTTGCTCCTATAATCCTTCTTCCCCCTCTTCAACAATATTCAATCAATTCCCCCTAATGATTGACATTGGGTATATGCATTTGCAGTTGCTGGATGAAGCCTTTCTGAGGATGGTTATATTAGGCTTTGGTAACAAATAGAGCAGATTATTATTACTATTAGTAATCATTATATTGACTTTTCTCATCAGTTATGTTTGGTTCTATTATAGGTGTCTGGGCTATCCAGCATCTGATTCCCAGCATTCCAGGAAGTGCCAGGGGTTAGCTTCTTCTTGTGGCATGGGTCTCAAGCTGAACCAGTCATTGGTTGGCCACTCCCACATGTTCTATGAATTAAAATGATGGTAGCAAATAAAAGATTACTTTCTGAAAACCTCAGGTTCATTTAAATAAAAAAGTACTATATTTAGAATTTTTATCCAAAATAATATGAAAGTATTTTAATTTGATTTCAAGTCCACATAATTAATAATTTTTCTTTAAAAAATTATAAGTAAGTTCAAAATGTTTGCATATCTGCAATGTGTCATGTCTAGTGTTAAATGTTTTGCTAAATTATCACAATGTATCTTCAAAATTACATTTCTAAACAGTATTAGGTATTAATTTATATTTCTTGGAATGGCTAAACATGTATTGGTAAACTGTTGTGTTTTTATTGACAAACAAGGATATTAATGATCAGATTTTCTTATTAATTCAATTGTTGATTTCTATAGTTCACATCAATAAATCATGAATATTTATATACATATAATTTTTAAATGCTATAATCCATTCATTGTAAAGTATCTTAATGTATTTAAATACATGTTTAGTATACCAATATACATACATACATCATATACATGTACATACATATACATTGTATATATTACATTTTGGAATATATCCATGAAGTATATTTATTCATATTAAAAAGGATATAACATAGTTATTTTACACTGTTATTTATATATGAATGTGAAGCATGTAGCACAAATAAAAGTTATTTAGATCATTACTGTTTTGTTTACACTAGGACTTGACTAGTTGCTGACCTTGGCCAACAGAGGTCTTCAATCCTTTCTGCTGGAATTGAAGAAAGAACATTTATTAATGTTAAACACCATAGGTTATTATAATTCAAAAATTTTAAGATAGAAACCTTGTGTGGACCACAAAGCCTGAAAATTTTACCCTGCGGACTTTTACCATAAAGAGAAAATTACTGATTTCCGGTTTAGTTATAAAATAACATTTCTAAAAGGAAAAAAATGAAAAGATAGAGTTAATTATTAACCCCAGTGTAAATTAAGTTAAATAATGTAATACTTCTTGGCTCAATTAAAGAATATAATTTTCATCCTGTATGGCTTCAGGGCTGTGAAATTTGTGCTTTATACAGCCAATACTATGTTTGATTTTATTTTTAATATTTTAATATATTAGATGTATTATCTTTATTTTTATTTAGATATTAAACATAGAAGCATATAATTATATAATAAATGCATATATGTTACTATTTTATACAAATAAATATACTATTTAGTTTTTAATCTAATATTTTTATATTATCTTTACTTTATTTTTATTTATTATTGATGTAACTATTTAGACTTGATTTTTAAAATGTTACTAACAAAAGAAGTATCTACAAGATTTAATTACAGAGGAGTACAAGATATTTAAATAGAATAAGTAATGACATTTACTCTGACAGTTACTCTGTCTACAATATGATCAAGACTTATGATCTCATGAAGACAAAAATAGATATATTTAGAGAGCTGTTTTTGCCAAATGGCTGAAAGTATCTTTTTCATGCCCTTTACTGTGCTATCTGTTTATATAATTAAACTGTCTCTAGTTAGGTGAAATCAGACAATTTTGACGGTAATCTAATTAGTATTGATGAGAAATGTGGGTTATTAGATTTTTTTTCACAACATGAAAAATACCCAACATAATATTTTTTTAAAGTCCTTGAATAATGAAAGTGTAATTCATGGGAAATATTGGCTCTAGCAACCAGAAATGAGATTAAGAAAGTAATACCAATTCTCCCCAAAGCATCTCCTTTATAACAAAAGTAGAAATCTCTGAAACACTATACTCAAAAAATTTCTTTCATGAGGCTGATGAAAGTAAGACAAGAAGATTAAAATGTTTGAAAAATAAATCACCTGATGAGCAATTGAAATAAGATTATATTTAAATGTTTTCCATGATTAAGACATTTGGAATTTAAAATAGATGAGAGTTATAAGCAGAATGATTCTAGCTATTAAGAGTAATAACACCATCCATGTTATAAACTGTTGTTATGATCACAAGCCATAACAAATTTTACAAATGAGGAATTTTAATTATTTACATAATATAGTGCAAAGTTATTATGTTGTGTAAAATGATTATAATTACAACATAAATGATTATGCAGTTGAATTTACAACTATATATATAATTTAGAATTGCTTCAGTAAAGTAGTAAACGGTTCTCTCATATCATCAAAACACTAGATGAATGGATGAGAATAAATCTAAACTAATTAAAAGGATACTGAGTGGAATTGTTATATATACAATTTCTTGTCTAAAACCTACATTATTAAGACAAATGGGCAGCTCAGTGGGTAAAAGCACTAACCAGGACCTGCTTTCTATCCTGAGAACACATGTAAAAAAATGTAAACATGATGGCCTGCTCTGTAATTCCCAAGATTCCAATGATTAGAGAGAAGGTCAAAGATAAGAGAATTTGTTCAAAATTTCATGTCCATATCATGGCAGCAAAAGTATGATTAATTTTTTTTATCTTCTATCATTTGAAAATCTGTGTGTTTAGAGAAAAAATAGATGAAAGATTTGTTTTATCTATATGCTTCTTAGTTATAAGTGTAATTATTTTTTATAGTTTTAAAACAAAAGCACAACATCTGTTTATGAGATTCGCAATACCCTCAAATATATTTTGAAATAAGTCATTCCTGAAAGGGAAAGACTTGTATAATAAAGTTTAAGATACTGAAGGGAGAAACTGAAGAAGATAAAATACTTCCAATGTTAATGGATTGGTGGGATTAGTATTGTAAAATGGGCATTCTACCAAAGCAATTTATAGATTCAATGCCATCTTCATAAAAAAGTCCAGTGATATTCTCCATTGAAGTTGAACAATATTAAAATTCACATGGAAGCCTAGAAAATCAGGATAACAAAATAACATGGAAAATACATCTTTGGATTTACAATTTGTCCCTGAGTTGTGACATGTAACTTATTCCCTCCTAATATCTGATTACTTAAGTTGGTATGCTATTAATACAGCTTATTACCTTTGTCTCTGCACAGCGATATTGCTATCTGTATTAAACACAATGTAATGAATTTTTACTAATTGTTTTCATAATTATATGATATAAAATTTAAATTATGAAAATTTCATGATAACTAGCATATTAAACAAAAGTTGTAGATTTTATTTGTGCATCAGCATGTGTATATGAATGTTCGATGTTAGCACACATGTGTGTGATCATTTGAAAACAGCCTATGATTCATGAAATTGTATCTAAATAAATGCATTAAAATTTACTCCTTTGGAGAATTCTGTTAGTACATTTTATAAAATAAATTTCATTTCATAGTATACTGAAAGGTAATTTTAAAGTATTAAATATTTAGAAAATTTTGGTTCTTCCTGGGGAAAAACTTTACAGAAAGTGTTTATATCTACTTTGTTTAATTGTTGATCATTTTGTTATTGTTGTTATTTGGAAACAGTTGGTTCTGAAAATCTAGTAAATTCATTCACTACATAATATTCTCAGAACAAAGGCTTATCAGAAATAAAAGGATTTCAGAAACATAAAAAATGGCCTCATTTGGCTCCAAGTCATGGTAGATTATGATTCCATCTGTCTAAAGAGCTTTTATTAGTACTGGTAACAAATCCTCTCAGGTTTGGTTTGTTGAGCATTTTATCATACCTTTCCTTCAATTAGAGCCTTTCATAAAAGACTTGAGTTACATATTCCAATGTTATAAAATATTGCTCAATATTTGTTTTAGTGAGATCTATGTTTTATAAAAATAAATCATTTTCTCTTAGGTGTTAAAATATTTTTCTGTACAATTCACCTTTTAACTTTTGACTTACAAATATCAAGGGGAAAAATATACTCTTTAAGAGTGTTGTTCATCAGGTCTAACACAGCCATTTTTCCATATTTGAGCAGCTATGCCACAAGAGAGCCTTAAAAGATTGATTGTTGAAGTTTTCTTGTAACAGGATGGCTGGGAAAGCCATTGGAACAAACTATATACTTCTATAAAAACCCTTCAACATCATGTAATCCTGCTTGATCTGTACATTTTCTCTGTTGGTACTAAGGTATATAAAATATAGAGGGTTATCTGAAGGGAGAGTCTACTCAGGTTTTATGGAAATCATCATCCATACCATTGTGTTGGTTTTTGTTGATGCAGTTGTCTGCTGTCTCCATAATCCTGCCATACTATGTTATGTAAACGAAACTCAACAAACACACTGGTTTCTCTTTTAATTACTTTTCCTGTTACTGTGGTGAAATAGCTGCACAAAAGCACATTAAAGAAGAAAGGGATTTCTTTTTTACTGCATGAGTATGCTATGTCATATATAAAACCACAATTATACACATGGAAATGTGCACACACACACACACACACACACACACACACACAGACAGACACACACACAAACCCCTTATTGGATTTTGCAGTAAGTGCCTTGATTAATTAATGAGAATTGTATAACAATCTCTTGAGAAATCAAGTGATTCTAGCTTTGGGGACTCTTTTGGCAGGTTTCAAATGGGGCTGAGATCCAATCTTACTGTTTCACTTGCATGTATCCTGGTAATATTCCACAATGTCTCAACGTTCCATGACTAGCCTTTGAGTTCCTTTTCTAAGTAGTTTCTGCATATTGGAGCTACTGTCCTATAACTACTACCAATACAAATCCATGACTGATTAGTCTCTCTAGTATAGCAAATGTTGCCATACTCTGTTTGAAACTGAAAGTTCTGTACTAAAGCTGGAGCAATACCTGGAGGAGGCTCTTATTTAGCATCTACAGATGCTTGAAAGAGGTAACTGACCATATATAGTATAATAGAGCCTCTACTACATACTTAAAATTTAAAAAAAAAAAGTTTTTGTTTTCGTCTACCAAAGTGCTAATTTTTACAACATAAGTATTTCTTCTGATATCCACGATCCATGTCTGATTTATCTTGCTTCTTACCTCTACCCATCATTAATATCTAGGAATGAGAATCAGTGATTTGATATTGAAAAATATATTGTAACTGATTAGCATTTTTTATAACTCAATTTTGAAATTTCAATAAAAATGATATTTAATGTCCCTTCAAATTATTACTACATGAATATATTTACAGGAAAACAGATATGTCACTGTAGTCATTCCAGAGTGATATGTTTAAACTTATTTTTTATCTATGTTAAATAGTGTTGAACACTTTCACAAGATTAAATCTGTTAAATTTACATCAAAACTAATGATTGTAACTGGTCTTAATAATTTAATTTCTAATATTGATTTAAGGCTCATTTAGTAAATGAATCTAAAATCAGTTGTTTATTTGCTGAGTTTACTTGATTCTAAAAACAGTATGAATCTGCATTCACAGGCCTTTGAGTCTTTTGCCAAAGAGCTGTGTTAAATTGGTTCACATTTCTACATTATTCAGACAAATGTAATCTTTCCTTTCCTTCTTTCTCTTTCACCAAAGTGGGTTCTGTGAAGATTGTTGCTTGTATTTTGCATGTGGATTGCACTGGGTCTGTACATTGCTTAGACACTTTCTCCAACACTATAGGCCTTCTCTGTGTGGCTACTTACAAAGGGATTGATCTCTTTAATCTTCTCCTTCATCTAGGCAGTTGCCAAGATTTATAGTTCTCCTGTCTTAGGTTTCTTTTTTTTAGTTTTCAAACAAACTATAATGAAATTGTTTTTGAAAGTAAAAAGTAAGAATTAACAGAATAGTGCAAAAATATTTAAAACAGAAACAAAACAAAATATAAAAAGTTAAAATTTCTTATTTTTAATTTATTAAGAAACATATCAATATGTTATAAAATACTTGCTAACTATTTCTTACAAATGAATGGATCTTATATATAGTCCATGATGTTAAACTTCCATTTGGTAATAAGTATTTTCCTGGTGAATACATTTCGTTTAGCAATATCACTTTATTTTCTATAGAGAAGTTGTTTATTCCTTCCTTCCTTCCTTCCTTCCTTCCTTTCCTCCTTCCTTTCTTCTTCCCTTTCATTGTGTCTTGCTTTGTTTTGTTTTGATGCAGGCTTACTCTGTGTAGCCTTTGCTATCTTGTAACTAATTCTGCAGACAATGCTGGCTTCAAATTCAGAAACTGGCCTGCTTTTGCCTCCAGACAGCTGAGATTAAAGGCATGTACTACCACCACCTGTCTGCATAGAGATGTTTCTCTTTTTATCTTTCAATTTTCTTATTTTATTAATCTATTGTTTTATTTATTTACAGTTTAAATGTTGTTCCCTTTCCCAGTCTTCCTTCTGCAAACACCCCATCCCATCCCCTTCCCCTTTGCCTCTAAGAGAGTGCTCCCCTACCTACCAATCACTCCTGCCTCACTCCTCTAGCATCCCCTTTCACAGGGGTAACAAGCCTTCACAGGACCAAGGGCTCCCCTCCCATTGATGCCAGAGAAGTCAATCCTCTGCTACATATGTAGATGGAGCCATGGATCCATTCATGTATACTCTTCTTGTGAAAAGTCAATTATGTCTCTAATGAAGTGCTAGTCTAAACTCACTAAAGGAAAAATGATATTCTTCTTTAACTTTGGTTTTGTAACTCAGGCTCACCTGGTATGCTGTAACATGTAGTTTTACAAGGAACCCACACACAATCCAGCTATTTGCCTGCATTGGGGTCTTCAGCCCCCCCCCCCATGACCAGCTCTATGTGGCCATCTTGTCCTGGTTCCTATGGCTAGCTTGTTAAGCTAATCAAACCAGTTTAACCTGAAAATGCCTGGAATGGCCTCCTGCATTTCTCAGGCCATCCACCCACTGTGGCTGGTCTACAGAAACTACTCACTCAGCTCTCCTTAGCCCTGTGAAATGAAAACACTAGAGACATGTATTATATCAGCCAGATTTATAATGGTAAATCTCCAACCCAAAAATGCCTGTGAAAAGAACACACAACGCAATTGATATAATTACAGGCTGCACATTTAGATTGGTCAAAACTACCACTTCACTACTCTATTGCCCAGCTATGAAATCCCTAGTTACTTGCAACTCCTCTAGGCCATGTGGATCTGCTCCATCTTCTTCTTCCTCCTTCTTCTACTCCCTCTATCCACTGTCTCTCTTCTCTTCTCTTCCTTCCATTTCTTCTCTAAAACTTTTAGCTCTGCCTTTTCCTTCCAGGGCCCAATCACAGGCTCTAGCCTTATCTGACCAATTAAGATTTCACCTGATCTCAGCTGAGTACATGATCTACTCCTTGTTGGGGCACCCTTATTGAGGGAGCAGAAAATACAATAGCAATCCACAACAGTATGCTTATTCTTATATGCACAAACAATATGTAATCAAGTGTGTATTATTGTTGGTTTAGAAATTCATTAGGGAAGAGATATGTGATGCTCTCATCTCTAAGTGAGGTTTGATAACATACCTGTAGGTTATGTGTTGAAACTTTTTATATGTGCACAAAGTTGAATTATATAGCTTGAATTAGGACAATCAATTCAAACATATCTCTAATTAAGAATTAAGTATTTGTAATAGTAAGCAGTATGTGTTAAAGGTACTGTCTGCCTTGTCATCATCATAGGGTACACAGAGTATTTAGGAATACTGAGTAAAGAAAATCACATTGTATTCTCGATAAGATCTTATGCTTCAGAAATGCTGGAGAATAAAAGACAAAAAATTACTCTCTTTGCACTGGAATAATGGATATATACTCAAAATTAAAATAATGTCTTGTCTAAGAAAGAGGGAGAAGATTACAACTTTGCACTTTAATTAGCTTCAGTAAACAGAAAATCAACTTTTTTCCCTTGAGGAGAAATTAAGTTCCCTAATTTTTAAAATGATAAACAACATTTCTTGAATAGTGTGTAATTTATTCATGTGTAACACTAAATTATGGCTGTCTTTCAAAAGCCAGCATGCAGCTATGAATTTTTAAGTATCAAGCATTGCGATCTGCACAAACACATTTCCATTGAATTGATTAATTCATGAAATATGTAAAAAAAATTAGTGTGGTACAGTTTGCATTTGTCTTTTAATGTATATGCTCTTCAAACGGGAAACTGGGGAGTGGCAAATGCCAGCTTTCATGTCCTAGGAAATAATATTATATTCTGTTGCCTTTAAAAACCAAGAATTGTATTTCAGTTAGCATTTTGGCAGTCAGTAGTCTCTGGTATTTAATGAAAGAAGATATTTTTAAATGAAGTTCGATAATGGAAACATCTATTAAGAAATCTGATTATATAACTTCTATTAAATTTTAAATGATTTACTAAATCTCTTTTTAAGAATAACTCTGTATAATAACTCACATTGGTAATTATTTCCCACTTTATAGACAACCTTCCTCATTCTCAATAGAGTTTAATGTTCAAGACAAAGATTAAAATAATATACATAATATGATAAGGTTGTTTTAGTTGATCTTTCATAGAGGACCCTGGGATTTAGAAAGGTGTTTTTAGCATAAACAATTCCCTTTTGCAGGATTCAAAATTAATACACAAAAGTCAGTAGCCTTTCTATATATGAATGATAAGACCAAGGAAGAAATCAGTGAATCAATGCCTTTCACAATAGTCAAAAAAATACAGCCAAACAACCAACAAACCAAAACCAACAAAACCACCAGGATAATTAAACA
This sequence comes from Rhynchomys soricoides, assembly GCA_019843965.1. Classification (NCBI taxonomy): domain Eukaryota; kingdom Metazoa; phylum Chordata; class Mammalia; order Rodentia; family Muridae; genus Rhynchomys; species Rhynchomys soricoides. Next base: position 16,223,891 of record JADRCH010000014.1, on the reverse strand, counting down.
CTACTAAATAAGAAAATAACTGCTAAATGTATCATCAGACCTGATTTCAAGTTGTCCTAAAGAGTTATAGTAATAAGAACATCATGGTATCAGCATAAAAACAGATACAATGATGAATGGAATTGAATTGAAGACCCAGATATATATATTTAACTATGGTCACCCAATTTTGATAAAGAAGCCAGAAATACATATTAGAAAAAGCACAGCATTTTCAATCCACAGAACTTGTCAAATTAGATGACTGTATGGAGAAGAATGCAAATATATTTATACTCATGATCATGAACAAAACTCAAGTCCTAATGGATCACTGACCGAACATGAGTCTAGATACATTGAATCTGATAGAAGAAAAATAGGACATTGTCATGAACTCATTTGCATCAGATAAGATTTTGTGAACAGAACATTGATAGGACAAGTATTAAAAATAACTATTAAATGGAAGCTCATTAATCTGAAAGGTTCTGTAAGAACACAGACACCATTGTGTGGGCAAAGCATCCGGCTATAGAATGGGATTAGTTTTTACCAACTGCACTTCTGATAGAGAGCTAATATCTAAAATATATAAAGAAATTTAAAAACATGGTACCAAGAAAACATCACAATTAAAAACAGGGTACTGATCTAAACAGAGTTTTCTCAAAAGAAGAAACACAAATGGCTGAAAATCACTTAAGGAAATGCTCAACATCCTTGTTATCAGGGAAATGCAAATCAAAACTATTTTGAAATTTTACATTATGACAGTCAGAGTGTGAAAATAAATAACAAAAGTGGGTGGCAGTTCATGCTAGCATTGATGTGGAGTAAGGGAAGCTCTTATTAATTGCTAGTGGAAGGGCAAACTTATACAGCTTCTATGGATATGTATAGTGGTTCCTGAGAAAGCTAGAAATAGAAATACCTAAAGATTCAGCTGTACCACTCTTAAGCATATACCCCAAATATCCTTCATCCTACCACAGAGACACTTGTTCAACCATATTCATTTCTGCTCCATTTATAATAAGCAGGTACTGGAAAAACCTAGATATCTATCAGTGGGTGAATGGATTAAAAAATGTGGTTCAGGCACACAATGGAATACTCAACTATTAAAGAAATGAAATCAAGAAAATTGTACTAAATGGATAGAACTAGAAAATATCATCCAGAGTGAGGTTACCTCTACCCCAAAAGATAATTTTGGTATGGCTTTTTGCTTGTATGTGAATGTTAGGTGTTAAATCATTGATAAGATGGCTACAGTCATAAAACACAGAGGTTAGGTGTGGAGTATGCTATATGAGGGAAGATTGGATAACTATAAAGAGGAACTAGAACAGATAATTATGGATGGATGAAAAGGCTAGAATGGGAGGATCAAATGGAGAAGGGAGGGGAAGAAAAAGATGGTTGCAGGATGGAATACAGTTAGATCCCAGACAAAACTAAGAGATTTGAAAGATTATATGGAAACCTAATACAGTAGAGGCTTTCTAAAAATATACACATATATGAAGATAATCTAAATTGGGTTGTAAAATAACTTGGGAGACAGAGCTCCACCTAGACATCCCTAATCACCAAATAAAGCTTCCAGTTGCTGAAATGGGTTATATCTAGTAGAATTGTTTGTCAAAAGGACTCTAAAGGATCCCTAAACAACACAGGGTATTGAATGATGGTGATTCCTTACTACTGAAGACAACCCCTTTATAACTCACTGAACAAGGAGGAGTAGAGATGATCTGTACCTATATATGCACCTCTAATGACTTTGTTTATAGTGCTGGAAGGTACTCTGGTTGATATCTATGGAGAACCAGCTACACACCCTTCTATCTACACTGGTGATTTGTATGCAAGACATACTATTGCAACAGTGGCACAAGCTGTGTGGGACTAAAACTCAAATAAATGGTTGAATTTAAGGCTCATTCTGTGAGATAGAGCCCATCCTTGATACTCCTTTGGTGACCAGCAACATTAGACAAGATAAGGCAAGAACCTAGGATAAACTAAAATACTACAGTTCTAATAAAAGAGAAACACAACAATAAAATGACTAGTAAAGACATTCCTCTATACTCACAGATCATTGTCTTGCTCAGCAATCATTAGAGAAGCTTCCTTGTATAGTAGATGTGAACAAATACAGAGACCCACAGCTGTACAATATGTAGAGAGTAAGAGTCTTTGTAAGACTTGGGCTTCAGTGGGATGCTCCATCATTTCCTTCCCCTCAGATCAGAAATTCCTGTTGAGGAGGAAAAAGGCAGAGGGATTAAAGAACCCTAAGGAAAAAAAGATTTCTAAATACAGCAAGACTGACAAACATATGAACTCAAAGCAACTATAGCAGCATACACATGGCTTGCTCATTCTGAGCCTAATGGTGTCCCAGTGCTGAAAGCAGATGTGGAGATAAGCCCAGATCCTTAACCCAGAAGCTATCTCCATTTGATAACTGCTCAAAAATGTAAAATTAGTTTTGTCCAGACAAGTCTCACTGTGTATACAAACCAATTTTAAGGTCAGGCCTTGTGCCAATGACTAGATTGCAAATACAAAACAAAGTCAATGGCATTTGGGAATGTTATCTGTCTCATAAAGTTGGTTCAGGATTTTTTTTTTTTTCGTTAAGGAAGGGGTCATATTCATATATACTATGGTTTCTGGTTTGCTGTTTTTATTTGATTACTTTGTGTGTGAATGTGTATGTCTGTGTCAATATATGGTTTTTGAGATTATTTACATGGTGATTTTATTCTGTGTCTATTTTTACTATTTGGTTTATTTGTTTTTCTTTTATCTGAAATAATTATTACTATTTTTAGTGGTAGTATATGCTTGTTTGTATCTTAAGAAGAGAGAATGAAAATATGTTGATTTGGGTAAGTAAGGAGGTAGGGAAGATCTGATGGAAGTAGTTGAAGTGAAATTATAATCTGAATATATTGTGTTAAAAATAAACTTTACATACAATACATACATACATACATACATACATACATACATACATGAATTTAAAGTCCCCTTTACCCCATTTTTTAGATAATCAATATGCATTATAGTTCATGTATTTCGTAAAGTATCTATTTTTTAAAGTGAAATTTTCTAGTACGAAGATAACAAACATCTGTTCACACTATATTGAGCAGAAATTGCAGAACAAAGAAATCATTCCATTGATATATGTCTTGTCAAGCAAATAAGGTTATTGAAGTCACTTACAGGAACATGGATGCTCTTGTGTTTTCTTTTGTAGTTTGACTAATTCTTTAGAACTTCAATTTACTCTTGTGTATATCTTTGTACATCTATATGGTTGTATGTGTAGGGGTGTGCAGTGTATGCATGTGACATTGCAAGGCATAGTGTGTGTGTGTGTGTGTGCATATGGGTTGGATATCTAAATCTGATGGTGTAATCTACAGTTCTCAACTTTATTTATTGAGGCAGTGTTTTTTGTTAGCTAGATATCCAGCGTGCCTTATGGACTCCATGTTTCTCCTCACATGTATTGGGGCTAAAAGTGATCATAATACCTGCAAACACTTGCATTGGTTCTGGAGATACAAATCAGATATTCTTCCTTTGTGGAAGTACGTTATAGAACGAGCCACCTTTTTAGTCCTTAGTGTATCTTTCTGTTGAGTTTTTTAGTGGAAATTTTTTAAATTACAAATTACATCTGACTGCTTTTGTTAACCTTTACCAGTTCATTTGAAGTATAGAAACACTACTTTTATCCATATCACTTTACTCTCTTAAATTATATACAAAGTAACAATTTTACTCCTAGAGTCAGTGTCCAGAACTTTATTTCTGGGAAGACAGATCAGAAAATAGGCTAGTATCTCTGGTGAAAGGTGGGGCCACTGTCCCAAGTACTATTGCTGCATGACCATTGGAATGTATGATTATAATATATTGCCCTTCTAATTGTTTATTTTTTAGCAATCTCTTAAGCCTATTCCACTTCTTGTATTTTGTCCAAACACAGTCGAAATGGAGTTTTCTGAGAATTCTTGTGAAAATACTACAAGAGAACAAAACAAGTGTCTTAAGACCTCAGTTTCTTCAAAATACAGAATTGTTCTTGGAATGTGTTTTCATGCCACTACCAGTTGCAGGATATAGGATTTGATTTTACTTCAGCTTTTGTTAGTCATGTGCCTCTATAGAAATATATTTGTTATGTTTGACTTGTTCTTATGATTGAATACAATTGAATACTGAGATTGAATACTGTGATTCGTCTTAACCATCAGAGTATACATTGTCTGATGCTTTGAATGAAGTTGGCTATTGCATAAGATATTAGTCTGCCCCATTTTTTTTGTACAGACTCCCAGGTTCACACAACCAATGACAGAGGAAATAAGTGTGCCTAAACAGGGCCCTAAAGTGTGCTGTGCAAAAAAAAAAAAAAAAAAAAAAAACTGTGGAACCTCACAGAAGGAGGTGAGAAGGGGGTGAGACATAATGGAACAAAAAACAAGGAAGTTTTTGCCTTATTTCAAGTTTCTGTATCATTTATTTTTATTTTTTTAAAGGAAGAAAGAGCACAAATATAATTCCAAGTTTCTAGAAGAAGGAACTTTAGATGAAGAAGTATGGAAGTAGGTCAGAAACAATATTGAAGTGGCAATAATAACAAAGAGGAAAAGATCCCTGTTCAATTTTGAGTCACTTGCATGTTGATTACAACTGTTACTAAGATATTTAAGAAAGATAAAGAAGAAAATAATCATGAGGAAGAGATGGCAAATTTCTTGAATTACCTGAGTGATAGAACCTTAAAATTGATTAAAAAAAAAAAAAAAAAAAAAGACAAAGAAGGAGATTTTCTCCATTCAGGCAAAATCAAAGTAAAAACAACACCACCTATAACTATGGTGATGACACCACCCTAGGCTACCTTACTGGAGCTTCCTTGGATATGTAGCCTCCATTGCCTAAAAATGACCCTGAAGAATTTGATAATCAAATCTTGAATTCTTTCCACGTTTTGATGAGGAACTAAGATAGCCTACTTGATTGTACATTATTAAACTAGTATCAACAGCATAGGTAAGAACATCATTAGTGTTTGTTCTCCACAATAGTGTATAAGGCACCTGCTGACACTATGAAAGCTATCCAATGTAGAGGAAATTTCTGGTCACTTTGAAATTGATGTCTCTGCGTTCTTCAGCCAAAGTCTATGATAACTTCACTAACAGGATCTTATGATGTAGTTATTGTCCTGTATTTTTTTTTCTTTTAGTATTTCTGTGACCTTACTGACCAAAAACTGCTTAAACTGTGACTTGTACTAGATCATTACTTCTGAGGGGTAATTCTATTTGAATTTATTTTGTAAATAATGAAATTATATCTTGAAATTAGCTTACTAAGTTTCTGAAATTATTTTAATAGTAAACAATCTTTTTATTTTTGCTATTATAATATATTTGCTTTCTTTCTTTTTTCTCTCCCTCAAAACCTTCTTATATACTTCCCCTTGCTCTATTTCAAATGCATGTCATTTTAAAATTATTATTACATACATACACATACATGTACAATCCCACACATACAAACAGACACATAAATAAACATCTACACGGACATTTATGTGAGTATATTATTCATATGTATATTTTTAGGACTCACCTTTTGCTACCTGATAACTATGTAATTTTCCTTGGAGGAGATTATTTTTCCTCTTTTTCAGAATTCTTTATTGTCTGTAGTTCTTTGTGTAGTGTTGAGTTTTTGAGGACTTTCTCATCTACACTGCCATTCCTGTTGTTGTTGTCATTGTTTCATGTTATGAGCTATCCTTTACCTCTTCCAAGTATTTTATTTTTCTATGCTCACTTTGATTTTGCAATTTTGGATGTTTTTCTATTTTTCTTTATTGACGACAATGCTGTAATTATTCTCAAATAATTAGATTTACTGTTAATTAAGTGTCTTGTTCCATAGTATTTTTATCATTCATTGATTTTTTGCAATCTGATGATATAGTTTTGCTGTAAACAGAACTTTTTGGTTATTGTATAATGTATGAGTTTGGTTATTTTCTCTTCTTTTAATTAAAGTAAGTTTTTCCTAATTAGTCCTCAGTAGAGAGGACGAATATTGTATAATGTCCAAAACAGGATGAAATGTATATGTATAGGTATATATATACCTATATATATATATATAGTTATTGCTGGGTGTGGATAGTAGTTTACACTATTTACTAAGTAAGCCTGAGCACTGTCACCATGGACACGGAAGTATATTTCATATTTGTTCTTCTTAATGGAGTGGTGAAAAGGATGACCCTCACTCATCCTCCTCTGACACAATGACTATATGGAGAACAAAAGGGCTCCACATCCTAGGGTACAATGATGCCATAGTCTAGATTTATTGGTTTATCCTATTTCTTGTAAAGATGAACTCACATATGCACCTAGATCATCTCTGACATCGAAAGACTGGGATTTCTTGTTTCAGATATCTAGGATATAACCTATTCATTGATCTTCATTTAGGGTAAGGAGAGGGTCATAATTGATAGATACTATAATTGGTAGGTAAAAAAAGCTTTCTTTTTATTATTTTCATTTTCTGTTGTTTCTCAATGTGGCACAGTGCTAGAATGGCAAGCATAATGTTCAAAACTACTTTTATGTAAATGGTATAGGTATTTCATGGAAATGTGAATAGAGCAGAAGGAATTGAGCAAGTTTCTTTTGTCAGCTCTGTTTATGCATATTTTGCTTGATTTTTTTCTGTGCATGAATACATATATCTGTATGCCTACATAAGTCTTGTATATGGGGCGTTGATATATAACATATACACTACAAGTGGAAATTGCAGTTCAAACTCAGGACCTCCAGAAGTGTAGCAAATTCTCTTAAGTGTTCAATCTTATTTTCAGCCTGAGAACTTTTATAACTTAAAAGACTTTATTACTAACATATGATTACAATACAGGAGTCTGTAGGATGTGTCATTTTCTCTTTTATTTCCCATTTCTATCCTATGTGTAATTTTTATATAACATGAGAACTTTTGCCTCACTTAGCATTTAGTGATTTGAGCCAGGAAAGTATGCCTATTAAGTCTTTCAAAATGTACAGGTCTTTGTTTAGCTCTATGCCCCATTTTTAATATGATCATCTGATTCTCTGGAGTCTAACTTCTTGAGTTCTTTGTATATATTGGATATTAGCTCTCTATCAGGTGTAGGATTGATAAAGATCTTTTCCTAATCTGTTGGTTGCCATTTTGTCTTATTGACAGTGTCCTTTTCCTTAATGAAGCTTTGCAATTTTGAGGCCCCACTAGCCTATTGTTGATCTTAGAGCATAAGCCATTGGTGTTCTTTTCAGGAAAATTTCCCCTGTGCCCATGTGTTCAAAGCGCTTCCCCTCTTTCTCCTCCACTAGTTGTGGTGTATCTGGTTTTGTGTGGAGGTCCTTGATTCACTTGGACTTGAGCTTTGTATACAAAGATAACAGCTAAACAAAGAATTCTCAACTGAGAAATATTGAAGCCTAGAAGCACCTAAAGAAATGTTCAACATCCTTAGTCATCAAGAAGATGGAAATCAAAACAACCCTGAGATTCTACCTCACACCAGTCAGAACGGCTAAGATAAAATCTCAGGTGACAGCAGATGCAGCAAAGATGTGGAGAAAGAGGAACACTCTCCCATTGTTGGTGGGATTGCATGCTGGTACAATTACTCTGGAAATTAGTCTTGCAGTTCCTCAGAAAATTGGACATAGTACTACCTGAGGACCCAGCTATACCAATCCTAGGCATGTACCCATAAGATGCTCCCACATATAATAAGAACACATGCTCCACTATGTTCATAGCAGCCTTATTTATAATAGCCAGAAGCTTAAAGGAACCCAGATGTGTTTCAACAGAGGAATGGATACAGTAAATGTGGTATATTTACACAATGGAATACCACTCAGCTATTAAAAACAAATATTTCATGAAATTCATAGGCAAATGGATGGAACTAGAAAATATCCCAAGTGAAGTGAACCCCTCACAAAAGAACAAACATGGTATACACTGATAAGTGGATATTAGAACAAAAGGTCAGAATACCCAGGATACAATTCACAAACCACATGAAAATCAAGAAGGAAGACCAAAGTATGGATGCTTCAGTCCTTCTTAGAAGGAAGAACAAAATACTCATGGGAGCAAATATGGAGACAAATTGTGGAGTAGAGACTGACGGAAAGGCCATCCAAAGACCACCCCACCTGGGGATCCATCTCATATACAGTCACAAAACCCACAATCTATTGCTAATGATGAGAAGTGCTTGCAGACAAGAGCTTGATATGGCAGTCTCCTAAGAGGCTCTGCCAGAGCCTTACAAATACAGATGTGGATGCTGGCAGCCAACCATTAGACTGAGAGTGGAGTCCCCAATGGAGAGTTAGAAAAAGTACTGAAGGAGCTGAAGGTGTTTGCAATCCCACAGAAAGAACAATATCAACCAACCAGAACCTCCAGAGCACCCAGGGACTAAACCACCAAGCAAAGAGTAGATATGGAGGGTCCCATGACTCCAGACACAAGTGTAGCAGAAGATGGCCTTGTAGGGCATCAATAGGAGAAGAGGCCCTTGGTCCTGTGAAGGCTCAATGCCCCAGTATAGGAGAATGCAAGAGCTGGGTTGCAGAAGTAGGTGGGTAGGTGGGAGAAATCTCTCATAGAAGCAGGATAAGGGGGATGTGATAGGGAGTTTTTGGGGTGAAACCAGGAAAGGGGATAACATTCGAAATGTAAATTAAAAAACATCCTATTAATAAATAAATAAATAAATAAATAAATAGTACATGTCTTCCCTTTATTCTTAAATGTTTCTGGCTGCCATTCATTGTATTGGCTCTTCCCAAATCTTCTGAGAATGATCCACATTTCAGCAGACTTAGCAACACAAATTAAAGTATAGCCCTTCTAAAAACAACAATGAAAACTATTTTCCAAGTTTTCCTAGTTGAAGCACTTTATATTATATACTAAAAGATAATTGTTCTATAAAAGGATTGCAATTAGCAAACTGTGAAGAGTACGAGCTGAATTCATACTTTGTAATTCTTAATTACCCATCTTTAGTCCTATTCATACTTAACTATCACTTCACAATTGCTTCTTTAGTGTTTAACTTTCATTCATCTTTATTATATATGTCTGTTATAATTTATGAGATATGAATTTTACATAGTAATAGTTGTATAATATAAAATTTCAAGAAACTTTGAAACAATTATGTACATAAATAGAAGTACTGAAAATAATCATTGTAAAATGCCCTATGTTATGTCAATGAGATGAGTTGGCAGGAAAACATATCTGCTGCCAGGGTTGATGACCAGATTTCAATTTTCAATGACAAGAATTTATAATTGGAAGGAGAGAACCAACTCTTCCAAGTTGTCCTCTGACCCTCTATTGGTACACTGTGATATAAATGCACTCACCACACACACACACACACACACACACACACACACACACGATAGATAGATAGATAGATAGATAGATAGATAGATAGATAAAATTGTGGCCTTGTCCATAATATTACATGATTACACATAAGAAGTTGAATTTTCACAGGACCAAAGGCCTACCCTCCCGTTCATGAGAAATAAACCAATCCTTTGCTACGTATGCCTGGATCCCTCCATGTGTAGTCATTGGTTGGTGGTTTAGTTCATGGGAGCTCTAGGGAGTCTGGTTGGTTGATATTGTTGTTCTTCCCTGTTGTTCTTGCAAACCCCTGTAACTCCCTTAGTCATTTCTCTAACTCTTCCATTGAGTCCCTATGCTCAGCCCAGTGGTTGGCTGCAGACATTCACATTTGTATTGGTCAGGCTCTGGCAAAGCCTCTCAGGAGAGACAGCTAAACCAGGCTCCTGTCAGCAAGTACTTCTTGGCATCAGCAGTTTCTGGATTTAGTGTCTGCATATGGGACAGATCCCCAGGTAGGCCAGCCTCTGGATGGCCTTTCCTTCAGTCTCTGTTCTAGTCTTTGAGAGGCTTTACCAACAACTGACTGAGACACATGCAGATACTTTCAGCCAACCATTGGGTTGAGGTCGGGGACCAATATGGAAGAGTTAGAGGAAGGGCTGAAGTAACTGAAGCAGATTGCAACCCATAGGAAGAATAGCAGTATCAACTAACTCCAACCCTTCAGAGGTCCCAAAAACTAAACCAAAAACAAAGGCGCATACATGACCTGGGACATGGTCCTGAGCACATGTGTAGCAGAGGACTGCCTTGTATGGCCTCAGTGTGAAAGGTCACTCTTAATCCTGTGGAAACTTGATGCCCCAAGGAAGAGGGACGCTGGTGGGGGTGAGGTGAAAGTGAGTGGGCAGGTGGGGTGTATGCTCTCAGAGGGGAAGGAGTGGGGGTTAAGGACTCAGGGAGGGCGAACAAAGAAGGAAGGTTACTTTTGGAATGTAAATAAAAAAAATAATTTAATAAAAATGTTGAATTTTAGCTTGAAGAAGCATATTTACAATTGTTCATGCAAAAAATAACTTAAATTGTTGTGAGAAATAGTTAAACAGATGCATAAAATTCAAAGGGAAAGAGATATTTTAACAAAGCTAGTTAGAGTTAGGTGAGCCAACAATGATCTTGGAGAAACTTGGCTTCCATTTCCAAAACAAAATGAAAGCTTTCAAAACAGAAGCCTGCTCTCCAAACTAGTATTCTCTCTTAAGTAGGAACTGTGTTTATTTCTTTGTTATATCTTGTTACAGAAAAAAAGATGACAATATTAATACATCATTCAAGCATAACAAACAGCTAATGGTAGAACACCAGAACATAGCCTTAGAAAGATGAACTAAAATTGACTGAAAATTAGTTCCTCTGGGCTTGTCTCTAGGAGGTAATAAATGACTGGATAGAAACCTAATGACTTCCATAATGAACTGGTGAAAGGTGAGCCCAGCTGAGGTGAGAACAGCTTTGTAAGACAGAATAGCTGCACACTAAAGTTAAACGAAATTATATCTGACAGCACATGCCGTCAAACTGCCATCTGTGAGGGGGTTACTGAGACCTCACTAAAGAGAAGGTGCCCCCAGGTGGTGGGAGTACACTGTTGATATGCAGCCCTCTCCTGTGCATATTTGACAGAGATAAATGTAAAATACCACTGATTATTGTTCTTAGGCTTAGAGTTAGTAGCTCTAGCATAGATGAATTTATAGACTTCTTAAAATAGTCATTCCTTTAAGGAAAGAAAATATCTGCAAAGCTGGAGGCTCCATTTTCAAACCGAATCTATCATTAGTTTAACCGGTATGTACTTATGAATTAAAAATTTGCCTCTGTGGGATTTACATTTCTCACCTGTAAAATGATAGATAGCTTTGGTGATTTGAGATTAACTATAAATTCCATGTTCACAAATTAATGAATTATAAAAAACATACCCTCCATATATGGAAGAAAATTTGCCTCCAAATACAAAATAGAAAACATTATGACTTAGGTCACAAGTATACTGTTAAGTAATTTTCCCATATTATAAAGGTTATTGCTTTTAAAAATATTTATGTATGCCTTTCTTTGTTCATGTAAGTATGAGCCTGTGTGAGTGTAATTCTTGTATAGATTTGTCTCTGGAATGCAGCAGAGAGTGTTGGAGTCCCTAGAACAGTCCTAAAACAGAGCCATGAGACACCCAGCATGGGAGCTATAAAGCGTATTTGAGTCATCCACAAGAGCAGGGAGTGTTCTACTACACTGATCCGTCTCTCCAGCCTCACAGATGATTCTGAAACTAAAACAGTAGAAATTAATACCTTAGCCAAGTAAGGAACTATATATTTTACTATAAGGATGATCTCTACAGCCACTGGAGAACTACTTGTCTCTAAAGCAGAGGACGAAATGATAAAGACTGGAATATAACATTCCAGGTCTATGATGTGTATTATTCACAGTGCATGGAATAAGTTTGTATGGCAAGACTGCGCACCAGGTAAATTTGGGTCTAGGGGAAAAGAATGGCCACACTTGCTCATCATAATGCCAGCTGTCTTTCCTTTTTTCAGTAAATCTGGATTGTGGGAAAATGATTTCACCTGCTCATGGTGGATACAGTTAGAGTAGGTGCTATGAACATGTACAGTAATCAGCTCTTTCCATGGATTTAAAATACAGCAACAAAAAATGGAAAGAAAAACTTCAATACAAATGTGCTTCTATGAACTGTTTTCATAATCAATGAAAATAATGATACCTTCTCCTCAGCTTCTGTTAAAATGCTGAGTAAGTTTAATAAATACTTACGGATTGATAGCTATCCTTGAGCTATAAGGTTTATTTTTCTTTTTTTATTTATTTTTTGATACTTTATTTACATTTCAAATGTTTCCCCCTTTCCAGATCTCCCCTTTGGAACCTCCCCATTCCATCTCCCATTCCCCTGCCTCTAAGAAGGTATTCCCCCACCAACTCATGCACCCACTCTCGTCTTCCCTCCTTGGCACTATCCTATACTGGCAGATCTAACACCCTTAGGCCCTAGGGCCTCTGCTCCCCCTGAAGGCTAACAAGACCCTCCTGTGCCATGTATGTGGCCAGCAACATGGCTCCCTCCATGTGTATTCTTTGGTTAGTGATCCATTCTTCAAGAGCATTGGGAGGTCAAGCCAATAGATACTGTTGCTCCCTCCATGGGGCAGCAAACTCTCTCAGCTCCTACAGTCCCTTCTCCAACTCTTCCATCTGGGACCTCACACTCAGCCCAATGGTTGCAGTGAAGTGACCCCTAGGTATTCTGAAATTTTGGGCTAATAACCACTTATCAATGAGTATATGCCGTGTTCATTCTTTTGTGACTGAGTTACTTCACTCAGGATGATATTTTCAAGTTTCATCCATTTGCCTAAGAATTTCATGAAGTCATTGTTCTTAATAGCTGAGTAGTATTCCATTGTGTAAATGTACCACATTTTCTGTATCCATTCCTCTGTTGAGGGACATCTGGGTTGTTTCCAGTTTCTAGCTATTATAAATATGGCTGCTATGAACATAGTGGAGATGTGTCTTTATTATATGTTAGAGGATCTTCTGGGTATACGCCCAACAGTGAAATATCTGGGTCCTCAGGTAGTATTATGTTCATTTTTTGAGGGTCCGCCAAACTGATTTCCAGAGAGGTTGTATCAGCTTGTAATCCCACCAGCAATGCAGGAGTGTTCTTCTTTCTCCACATCCTTGCCAGCATCTGCTGTCACCTGAGTTTTTGATCTTAGCCATTCTGACTGGTGTGAGGTAGAATCTCAGGGTTGTTTTGATTTGCATTTCCTTAATGACTAAGGATGTTGAACATTTCTTTAGGTGCTTCTCAGCCATTCGAGTTTCCTCAGTTGAGAATTCTCTGTTTACCTCTGTTCCCCATTTTTTTTTAAATCTCTGGAGTCTAAATTCTTGAGTTTGTAGTATATATTGGATTATAGCCCTCTGTTTGACGTAGGATTGGTAAAGATCTTTTCCCAATCTGTAGGTTGCCGTTTTGTCCTATTTACAGTGTCCTTTGACTTACAGAATCTTTGTAATTTCAAGAGGTCCGATTTTTCGATTCTTGATCTTATAGCATAAGCCATTGTTGTTCTGTTCAGGAAAATTTCCCCTGTGCCCATGTGTTCTAGACTTTTCCCCACATTCTCTTCTATTAGATTCAGTGTATCTAGTTTTACGTGGAGGTCCTTGATCCACTTGGAATTGAGCTTTGTACAGGGAGATAGGAATAGATCAATTCATATTTTTCTACATGTAGACTGCCAGGTGAATCAGCACCAATTGTTGAAAATGCTGTGTTTTTGCCACAGGATGGTTTTAGCTCCTTTGTCAAAGATCAAGTGACAGTAATGTGTGGGGGTTCATTTCTGGGTCTTCAATTCTATTCCATTGATCTACCTGCATTACACAGTACCAAACAATGCTGTTTTTAATCACTACTCTTCTATAGTACAGCTTGAGGTCGGGGATGCTGTTTCTCCCAGAAGTCCTTTTATTGTTGAGAATAGTTTTTGCTATCCAGGGTTTTTTGTTATTCTGTATGAATTTGAGAATTGCTCTTTCTAGGTCTATGAAGAATTGAGTTGGAATTTTGATGGGGATTGCATTGAATCTGTAGATTGCTTTCGGCAGGATGGCTATTTTTACTATATTAATCCTGCCAATCCATGAGCATGGGAGATCTTTCCATCTTCTGAGGTCTTCTTCGATTTCTTTCTTCATAGACTTGAAGTTCTTGTCATACAGATCTTTCACTTGTTTGGTTAAAGTCACACCAAGATACTTTATATTGTTTGTAACAATTTCAAGGTGTCATTTCCCTAATTTCTTTCTCAGCCTGTTTATCCTTTGAGCATAGGAAGCTACTGAATTGCCTGAGTTAATTTTGTATCCATCCACTTTGCTGAAGTTGTTTATCAGCTGTAGCAGATCGCTGGTGGAGTTTTTCGGGTCACTTAAGTATACTATCATATCATCTGCAAATAGTGATATTTTGATTTCTTCTTTTCCAATTTGTATCCCTTTGATCTCCTTTTGTTGTCTAATTGCTCTAGCTAGAACATCCAGTAATATTTTGAATAGATAGGGAAAGAGAAGACAGCATTGCCTAGTCCTGATTTTAGTGGGATTGCTTCAAGTTTCTCTCCATTTAGTTTGATGTGGCCAATGGTTTGCTGTATATTGCTTTTACTATGTTCAGGTATGTTCCTTGAATTTCTGATCTTTCCAAGACTTTCATCATGAAGGGATGTCAAATTTTGTCAAATGCTTTTTCATCATCTAACAAAATGACCATGTGTTTTTTACTTTGAGATTGTTTATGTAGTAGATTATATTGATGGATTTCCAGGTATTGAACCATTCCTGCATCCCTGGGATGAAGCCTACTTGATCATGGTGAATGATAATTTTGATGTGTTCTGACATTCGATTTGCGAGAGTTTTATTGAGTATTTTTGCATCAATATTCTTACGGGAAATTGGTCTGAAGGTTTTTTTTTTTATTGTTGGGTCTTTTTGAGGTTTTGATATCAGTGTAACAGTGGCCTCATAGAATGAATTGGGTAGTGTCCCTTCTGTTTCTATTTTGTGGAATAGATTGAAGAGTATTGGAATTAGGTCTTCTTTGAAGGTCTGATAGAATTCTGCACTGAACCCTTCTGGTGCTGGGCTATTTTTTGGTTGGGAGACTTTTGATGACTGCTTCTCTTTGTTTAGGGGTTATGGGACTGTTTAGATGGTTTATCTGATCCTGACTTAACTTTGGTATTTCATATCTCTCTAGAAACTTGTCCATTTCATCTCAATTTTCTAATTTTGTTGTGTATAGGCTTTTGTAGTAGGATGTGATGATTTTTTGAATTTCCTCAGAATCTGTTGTTATATTTCCCTTTTCATTTCTAATTTTGTTAATGTGGATGCTGTCTCTGTGCCCTCTGGTTATTCTGGCTAAGCGCTTATCTATCTTGTTGATTTTTTTCAAAGAACCAACTCCTGGTTTTGTTGATTTTTTGTGTAGTTCTTTTAGTTTCTACTTGGTTGATTTCAGCCCTTAATTTGATTATTTCTTGCTTTCTACTCCTCATTGGTGTATAAGCTTCTTTTTGTTCTAGAGCTTTCAGGTGTGCTGTTAAGCCACTAGTATATGCTCTCTCCAGTTTCTTTTTGGAGGCTTTCAGAGCTATGAGTTTTCCTCTTAACACTGCTTTCATTGTGTCCCATAGGTTTGGGTATGCTGTACTTTCATTTTCATTAAATTCTAGGAAGTCTTTAATTTCTTTCTTTATTTCTTCCTTGACCAAGTTATCATTGAGTAGAGCTTTCTTCAGCTTCCATGTGTATGTGGGCTTTCTGTTTTTGTTGTTGTTGCCATTGAAGACCAACCTTAATCCGTAGTGATCTGATAAGAGGCATGGGATTATTTCAATCTTCTTATATCTGTTGAGGTTTGTTTTGTGACCAATTATATGGTCAATTTTGGAGAAGGTACCATGAGGTGCTTAGAGGAAGGTATATTCTTTTGATTTAGGATGAAATTTTCTATAGATATCTGTTTAATCCAATTGGTTCATAACATCCTTCAGTTTCACTGTGTCTCTGTTTAGTTTGTGTTTCCAAAATCTGTCCAATGATGAGAGTGGGGTGTTGAAGTTTCCCACTGTTATTGTGTGAGGTGCAATGTGTGCTTTGAGCTTTAGTAAAGTTTCTTGTATGAATGAGGGTGCTCTTGCGTTTGGGGAATACATGTTCAGAATTCAGAGTTCTTCTTGGGAGTTTTTTCCTTTAATGAGTATGAAGTGTCCTTCCTTATCTTTTTTGATGACATTTGGTTGAAAGTCAATTTTATCTGATATTAGAATGGCTACACCAGCCTGTTTCTTGGGGCCATTTGCCTGGATAATTGTTTTCCATCCCTTTACTCTGAGGTAGTGCTTGTCTTTAACACAGAGGTGCATTTCCTGTATGTAGCAAAATGCTGGGTCCTGTTTATGGATCCAGTCTGTTAGTCTATGTCTTTTTATTGGGGAATTGAGTACATTGATATTAAGAGATATTAAGGAATAGTGATTTTTGCTTCCTGTTATTTTCAATGTTATTTTTATGTGTGTGTGGCTTTTTTTGAGTTTGTTGAAAGAATACTTTCTTGCTTTGCTCTCCTTGAGTTGGCGTTTTCCATATATCATTCTTTGTAGTGCTGGGTTTGTGGAAACATACTGTGCAAATTTGGATTTGTCATAGAATATTTTGGTTTCACCATCTGTGATTATTGAGAGTTTTGCTGGGTACAGCAGCCTGGGCTGACATTTGTGTTCTCTTAGAGTTCGTTTGAGATCTGCCCAGGTTCTTCTAGCTTTCATAGTCTCTGGTGAGAAGTCTGGTGTAATTCTGATAGGTCTGCCTTTATATGTTAGTTGCCTTTTTTCCCTTAATGCCTTTAATATTCTTTCCTTATTTTGTGCATTTGGTGTTTTAACTATAATGTGATGGGAGAAATTTCTTTTCTGGTCCAATCTTCTTGGATTCTGTAGGCTGCTTATATATTTATGTTTATCTCTTTGTTTAGGTTTAGGAAGTTTTCTTCTATAATTTTGTTGAAGATATTTACTGGTCCTTTAAGTTGGGAATCTTCACTCTCTTCTAAACCTATTATCCACAGGTTCTGTCTTCTCATTGTATCCTGGATATCCTGGATGTTTTGGGTTAGGAGCTTTTTGCATTTTACATTTTCTTTGACTATTGTGTGAATGTTTTGTGTGTTTAGCAACTGAAATCCTCTCTTCTCTTTCTTGTATTCTGTTGTTGATGTTTGGCTCTATGACTCCTGAATTCTTTCCTAGGTTTTCTAAGTCCAGGGTTGCCTCCCTTTGTGATTTCTTTACTGTTTCTTTTTCTGGTTTTTGTTCCTGGATGGTTTTGTTCATGTCCTTCATCTGTTTAATTGTGTTTTCCTGTAATTCTTTAAGGGATTTTTGTGTTTCCTCTTTACAGGCTTCTAGTTGTTTACTAAATTGTGTTCTCTTGTACTTCTTTAAGGGAGTTATTTATTTCCTTTTTGAAATCTTCTATCATCCTATTGAGATGTGATTTTAAATCTGATTCTTGCTCTTCTGGTGTTGTTGGCATATCCAGGGCTTGCTGTGTTGGGAGAGCTGGGTTCTGATGATGCCAAGTAGTCTTGGTTTCTGTTCCTTGTGTTCTTGGCCTTGTCTTTTGCCATCTGGTTATCTCTGGTGTTAGCTGGTCTTATTCTCTCTGACTGTGGCTTGTCTTTCCTGAAAGCCTAGGTATCAATACTCCTTGAAGACCAGTTCTCTCTGAGAGGAATTTTGGTTTGGAGAGCTGTGCTGCAAAGTCTTCTCTGGGATACAGAGAGAAACCAGAAAGATCTAGTCCCCAGCTGCCCCTTGTTTCCTGTGTCCTGATGGCTCTGCAAGGGTTCCTCTTGGTCCCATGAATTTGAAAAGAAGTGATATTTTTGCCTGTGCTTGAAGATCTGCTAACACTCTTGGTATACCAGCTCTCTCCTGACACTATTTGAGTATGGAGCCCTGTGTCACAGGATCCACTCCCTGTCCACGGAAAGAAACCAGAAGCCCACTCCTCAGTCCCTGGGTCCTGAGTATTCCAGGTGGTTCCCTCTGAGCAGACAGGCTTGCCCACACTCCTGGGAGACTATCTTTCTCCCAGCGTTATTTGGCTATGGAGCCCTGGTGGCCCAGGCAGAAGTCTGCTGCCACAGATGTACACGGGAAGGCTCGTTCCTCCTAGCTGTTCCTAAGTCCCTGTGTCCCATGGATTCCGGGCAAGTCCTGCTGAGCTGAGTTTTTATTTTTGAATGATATTTTTTCAACTTTATTACCATTAGCATATATTTAGAAATAAAAGTAGAAATTCAAAGTGTAAAGTGAGTCTAATAGCTCTTATTCATAGAATTTATTCATCCCTCAGCATTGAACGACAAATGGTTATGATGATTTCAATGAAAATAAGCATAAAATAATCATAAAACAATACATTTTTTTTCTTCCTTCAATCAACCAAATGTTTTTTTTTTTTAAATAAGTAATCAATGTAGCAATCTATCTTGTTCTTTGGCTTAACCAAAATTATTTCAAATACATGACTATTATTTCAATGGTAGCTATTATCATCTTTCTATCAACATTGTTGTAGAGAATTTATATGGCTTATTCTTCACTTGGATTCCTTTATTCTGGAAAGAACTTTTACAGTTAATGAATAATAGAACAAGTCATGTTTCCAGCTAATTAGTTAGATAATAATTACATGAATTTGAATAAATTAGTTAGAACATAATACCCTATTAAATTGCAACTCTCTTGCTTAACCAATCTCAATACTAAGAAAAGAGGCATTATTTGCATTTGAACTTTCTGGATAAAGGATTGCTACATAATTATATTCTAATATATTCTGATTAATTTTGAGACATTTCATATTGAAACTCAACCAGAAGATTTTAAAGTTTTTAAAGGTATGGAATTTCATTCCGACCCTAGTTTTCTTGATGATTGCATATAACTTTTTCCATATCACATAATGAGACTGAATATTTTTAAAACCTAAAATATTACTAATTCATATTCTAATAATTCACCTAATAATTTGCTGCATTATGTGAACTGATCCATCTCCATCCCTACTGATAAAATTACTTGGGTCAGCTTTGAAAGATGCTGATAAGAGGCTTTTCTCCATTTTGCCTGTACTCTCTATAGCATTATTAGATATATCTATATAATCTAAGTTATATATCGATTTTATATATACTAGATATCTAATTTATATATCTATATATAATCTAAATTATATATTATTAAAGATATATATATATCCAACTATCTATATCTACCAATTTGTATTAAGTATTATAGATACATTATATATAATATATATAATTCTTCTCATTATTAAACACAATGCCAACAAGTAATTATTGATATATGATTGTGTATAAAATCAGAGTCAGGTATATGAAACAAAGGATACAGTCCTCTTGAGTACAAAATTTTATACTAGAATTAGTCAGTGTAATTGAGAAAGTTCAGTCCAATGTAAATTAAATTATGTGCCCCAAGCTAACAGTGCAGCCTTTCAGATCTCTCATTAAAAAGATCATTAGCCAACTGGACTAATTGGTTTGTCTTTTTTTCCCTCTTTGTTTGGCTATATGTGAATGCATGATTTCCTCTCAAAATGATTTCTTTTCATTTTGTTTTCCAGTCTATCTTTTAAACTTTTGGCAGTATAAATCATAGAACGTGTTTATCAGCCTAGACAAAAGTATCTCCACACCCAAAGTTATAAACCTGCAAAGTATTTCTGGGCAACTAGTAAACACTAAGATTGAAATAGTTGTCACTTTTATATTTATTCTAATGGTTTGCATTGTCTAAATGGTGTCTGCTTTTCAAATTACTAACTGTTTCATCAAAACAAAATAAGGGTCAGCTTGAAGGTAAAAGAGTAATGCATCACATTGACATGGCTTCCGTAAAAGTACAGACGATAATAATGAAGATAGACTAGGAAGAGAGAAAACCTGTCATCTGATCCTGGAAGTGAAATCACTGACAGTGCATTTGATTCTCTTTGCGAAGGCTGTTCTGCTTTACACAATGGAAGAGAAGCAGAGGACCCATTGCAACAAGTTAGGTCTGGCTAAACTATTATGGCAGTCATAAATATGTACTAAAGGAAAGCAGATAACCCTAAGGCCTCTGTATTATCTTTTACAACCTCTGTTAACAAGTGAATGCTGTAGTTAGTCCATGCCAATTTTATTATTATTTTTTTTTTATTGCTTAAGAATTTCATTCTCACATATAATGTTCTTCAGTAAAATCCACATCCTTCTTTCTCTCCTTGCCAAATCCTCCTGACTCGCCTACTCACTCTAGCTGTTCCTCAAATTCATGTGTTCATATTTTTTAAAACTGGGCAAGTCACTTAGTATAGTCTGTATATTCATGGATGAGGGCTATCTATTAGAACAGAAGCAGCTTTCAGGGTTATATTCCTGGAAAAAACAAAAAAACAAAAAAACCAGACTCTCCATTCCCTAGAAGCCATCAACTGAGGAAAGTAGCTCCTCAGTTAGGTGTGGGGTTTATTTATTTATTTATTTACTTATTAGTTTATTATTCACTTTACATCCTGCTCACTGTCCCCCTCCTGGTCAACTCCCCTCACAATCCTTCCCCACCCCCTCCCATTCTCCTCTGAGAGGGTAAGGGCCTCCCAGGGTATCCCCACACCTGATACTTCAATTCTCTGTGTAGCTAGGTACTTCTTCTCCCACTGATGTTAGACAATGCAGCCCACCTAGAAGAACATATCGCATGTATAGGTAATAGCTTATGGGATAGCCTTCTTTCTAACTGTTCCAGACACACATGAAGACCAAGCTGCACATCTGCTACATATGTGCAAAGAGGCCTAGGCCCAGCTAGTATATGTTCTTTGGCTGGTGGTTCAGAAACTAAGACCCCCAAGTGTCCAGGTTAGTGGACTCTGTTGGTCTTCCCATGGAGTCTCTATTCTCTTCGGGGCCAGCAATCCTTCCTCCTATTCTTCCATAACAGTCTCCAAGCTCCATCCACTGTTTGACTGTGGGTATCTGTATCTAACTGAGTCAGCTGCTGGGTGAAATATCTCAGAGGACAACATGCTGCTCTCTAGTCTTTTTCCCTTGAGGATTTTATTTTTTCTGTAGAATTATGTTTTGATTATTATGTGACAGGAAGATTTTCTTTTCTGGTCCTGTATAATTGGTGTTTTATAAGCTTCTTGTATGATTAGAGTCATTTCTTCCTTTAGGTTCTGAAAGTTTGCTTCTATGATTTTGTTGAGAATATTTTTGAGCCTTGGAGCTGGTATTCTTCACCTTCTTCTGTTCCTATTATTCTTAGGTTAGGTCTTTTTGTGGTGTCCCACATGTGATGGATATTTTATGTCAGGAATTTTTTAGATTTAACGTTTTCTTTGATGTATAAATTTCTTCTATTTTCTCTTCTACACTTAATATTCCCTCTTCCATCTCCTATATTCTGTTGATGATACTTGCATCTGTTGTTTCTGTTTCTTCCCTAGGTTTTCCATTTGCAGGATTTCTTCAGGTTGTGTTTTCTTTTTTGCTTCTAGTTCCATTTTCAGGTCTGGCACAGTTTTATTTATTTCCTTCACCTATTTAATTGTATTTTTCTGTATGTCTTTGAGGGATTTATTTTGTTTCCCTTTTAAATCCTCAATCTGTTTGATTTTATCTTCCTTTATTTCTTTAAAGGATTTTATGCATTTCCTCTTTAAAGACCTATATAATCTTTATAGGATTGGATTTAAAGTCATTTTCTTACATGTTGGTTGTGTTAGGATATCGTGGGCTTGCTGTAGTACAGTAGCTGTGCTTTGAAGGTGTCATAATTCCCTGGCTTTTGTTGATTGTGTTTATTCAAGGGCCTTTAGCCATCTGAATAGTTTTGGTACATGGATGTCCTTGTTGTATTAGGTATTGAAAAGAGGGTGGACCTTGATGGTCCTGGTGTGGCAGGCCTTGATGGGTATCCTTCAGCTGTATGGTTTCAGACTTACAGGTCTGCATGGTTCTGGAACTGAAGGTTTGTATGATTCAGGAGCCTCAGGTATGTTGATGATAGGTAGAGAGGAGGCAGGAGAATGGAGGTCCTCTGGGCTAGCAAGCTGCTCAGGGATACTCTGCTTGGCCTAGAAAGCTCAGCAATCAGTGATGATGGATGTTGGAAGGGTAGCTAACTGTATAGTTCAAGAGTCTCAGGTCTGACAGAGTAGTGAGGAAAGGTGGAAGGAGAATCAGGGGTGGGATTCTTTACCCCAACCCCTATTCATGCTGGACTTTAGGCAGTCTAATCTTTTATCAGGCTTATGTATTCAATCAGAAGTACGTTGCATTATATTATTATATGGTCATATTATGTCCAGAAAACACCATTTATCTAAAGCCATCAACCAGCTCTGTCTCTTATAAATTTTCTGTACCTTCTTTTTTGATGCTATCTGAGCCCTGGAGGTTGCATGTATGATACTTATATTCTATCTATGGCTAAAAAAAAAAAAAAAACAAAAAAACAAAATTATATCTTATTCTATGCAAGTTTTAGGTGTCTGTAAAAATCACCATCTGTTACAAAAACATACTTCTTTGATGAGGGTTTAGAGGTGCATTAATATGGATATATAAAAGTTACTGTTTATAGGTAGTTTAATGCAATGTTTATTTAACATAATAATAGTAATATTTTCTCCCGTACATCCTATTACTCCACTAGCCTTAGTAGTTCTTCTGAAAAAAAAGATAGTAGGAATGAGTTTCATCTAATGTCATTTCCCTTAAATCCAATCATGGAATAGTTGGTTACTCCTATAACTTTTATGTCGCCATTGCATCAGTTTCATAATTTCTCAGACCAATCATTTTTGTATTTACTGGGTTTGCAATATACTAATTGTATTTCCAACAAATCCAGTTATGACTCTCCAATTTCAACATTAGCAAAATGTTAGCTTTTGTCATTTGTTTCATTGATATTACCCTTGTTATTAGGCTGCAATGCTAATCCTAATTGTGTTACATCTATGTTGTATTCCTCCATAAAATTAGAAGATACATCACTTTATTAAGTTTTAAAGATGCTATCCCTTTATGAACATTATATTTGTATTTTAATCTATGTCTGACTTTTCACATACAGTAGATTTGATGATATTCTTCCCCCATCATAAACTTTTTCCTACTCTTTCCTCCCAATCTCCAACCTACCCAACTTCATGTCCTCTTTCTTTCTCTGTCTCTGTTTCTCTGTGCTTGTCTCTCTCTGTCTCTCCATCTCTCTCTCAAATTGAACAAAATTGAAATCAAACAAATAACAAGCCAAAAATCCAAATCAAAACAATAACTAACAAACAAAGCACATGAAGTATATTTTATGATAACCATATACTCTTAGACATGTGGTCTGCCCGGGAATTTGACTGATATTTTTTATTTATTTATGTGTTAATGTTTATGGCATGTTTCTTGCTTTTGGGATAATTGTAATCCACTGAAGAGTGTTAAGGATACATTATTTTCTTAATGCCACAATGTAACAAACTGGTCCAACTAGGCAATAATGACAAATGTATTTTTTTTCATCAATTGAAAGCTAAAGTATGCATTTTCTTTATTACTTTGTGAACATATATGTAATTATAAATGTTTCTAAGAAAAGAAATTCTGAAGTGGAGTTAAAGCAATGAAGAGAAAGCATACTTAATGAATACTTGGTGTTATAAATAATCAACTGCATAAAATTTATAGATATAAATATGAAATAAATTTAGATACCAGTGAGCCATCTCTTGGGGGGTTTCATCATGGAACAACTCTTAATTTTGCTTTGTAAGCATGAAATTCATGCATACTTGTGTCTGTGTAGTTTCAATTAGCTGGAATGTATGAAGAAAATAGGAAGAAAAAATAAATCAGTTCAAATTCTGCCTCTGGTAGCCTCTCTGGTAGTAGCCACTCAATGTGCTTCTTCTAACTGGGAAGTTCATCCAGTTTTCTCTAAAACACAGTGACCTCCTGCTACTTTCTCTCTCCTCTCTTCCAACATGTCAATTTTTCATCTTTTGTAGTATGACTTACTTTCCTTATCATTTTAGCATATGCATATACTTCTCAGTATATTTTTTAGCCAGTCCTTGACAGATACCAGTGACAATAGCTGAAGCATTAATTTTTCATTGATTTTGTTCTGTTTTACTTTAATAAAATCACACTATGTATCTCATAATAATCTTAAACTCATGGTCTGCTGATTTGACTTCCTATGTCAGGTAGTAAATAGGTTAAGAATTTCTTGACAGTGTAATTGAGTACCTTTTATAGTGGAAAAATAGAGATGGTCATCACTCTTCAATTGATATCAATTTTCTAAAATTCCTTGTAAGACAGAATTTCTTAAAGCTTAAATGGTAGGTAAATGAGATATTATAACGTTCAAAAAATTTTCAATCTAATATTTTTATTAGCTTTCAAACTGTAACCAACAGTTCAACTCTTAGAACAAAATTTTCATAACAGAAAGAAATTCCATAGCTATTATTTCTCACCTTTTGGCCTCAGAGCCTTACACAAATAATTATTCTGTATCTGTTATTTCACATTTCAGAATAGGTCATGTAATGGAATCATTAAATATATAGTCTTTTACTTAGCAAATTATATTGAAAATCCTTTCAGATTACAGCATGTAATTGAACCCCACTCCTATTTATGCAAGGTAATATTCTCATGAATGGGTATGAAAATTATCCCAATCACTCTTGATACATATCCATTATTTCCAGAGTTTGACAGTTATAAGTATTGCTATAATTAATGTATTCACTAATGAGTAGATATATGATGCAAATATCTATGAATTGCATTTCTAGATCATACAGCATTTATCATTTTATTATCAGGAGCTATATAGATAATGTGGCATAACACACATTAATTAGAGTAGATAATTTCCTACAACATTATAAAATCCTGTCACTATTGAACAAAAAAAAATGATAAAAAACTTAATTGTACTTTTTGTAAAGCAAAGACATTTTTATATAATGTTATAGTATAAATAAACAAACACAGTGCTTATTGGACCTCTTTGTCTTGTACGATAATGTATTTCCATCCAGGTGTCCTTTGCTTATTCATTTATCAAGTACTGCAAAAGATTCTGGATTCTGAATCAGCTCCAAGCAAGAGAAGGTACTCTACAAGATGGAGGCGGACCAGTGAGGTGGGTCTTAATATTTGCAATCCTGAGAGTGAAGAGATTAATGAACTTGATGTTTTTCACAACAAAGGAGGAAGCTTTAGGACAAGCATTACCCATGAATCACAAGAATTCACTTTATAACAATATTTACTTACTTTTAAACAGTATTTTCTTTAGTACTTCTTTCGAGAAAGTCTCTTTGGTAGCCTGTGTGTTTTGATGACACACATGGCAAGCCCTAACAAATAAATTAAGTAGAAAGTACTGCCATTTACTTTGATAAAATCACTGTTTACATGTTAGAGTTAGTTTCTTACTTTGATAAAATCACTATTTACATTTTAGAGGTAGCTCCTGGTCTCTTGTCAAGCATGCTTGGAGTCTGACTTCCTGCCATGGGCATGAGAAAAGATTATGGAAGAAGAGCACTGTAGTTTTGGAGCAAAAATTTCACTATGCCCTGAAATATTTCATCAGTGGTGAAAATGACTTTGGAATAAAGTTGGGTAGCATTTAAAATAAATGGGTTGACTCTGTAAGTTTTTAATTTGGAAAACCATAATTGTATGCATGAGTACATCAGAAAAAGTATCAGATTTCTGATATTCAACAAATCCATAGAAGAAAAACATAACCACAAGTTTGAAAATGTATACTGCTGTTTGGTGTGATGTAAAATAAAATTTTACAAAAAGTTAAGGTAAGTAGCTCATGTTTATAAACACTCAGAGTACACTAGTCTGGGCTACATAAAGGGGTCCAGGTTAGACTGCAAACCTGAATGAGATTCTAATTAAAAGAAAAAAAAAAAAACTGAGAAAGAAATCTCAATGAATCTCTGGCAGGTTGTGTGCACATTTGCTCAGTGCTTTAGTTCCAGCAAAGTATTTAAAAATTGAAAATGGATTCATGTTTTAAAACCATGGCTGTGTCAGTTGCATCCATTAATGTCTTCAAGGCAAGGTTTTGTTTGAATAATACTTCATCATCTTCACATGCCAGATGCACTACCGCTTTGAAGTGTTTCCAGAGCAATAAGTCATGAGTTTATAAATTATTTTATGCAGACAAAAAACAGCTTTTATTTACAATAATCTCCCCTTGTAGCATTAAGTGAAAAGAAGTAATATTTATTAAAACAGCAGGACTTAGTCCTTTGGTTAAAAATAATGTATATTCTTCTAAAAGATATCCCTCTGAATAATTGGCGACAGAGTCATTTTAACAGTGTGGAAGAGAGGAGGTAACACTCAGAATGATTTGAAAGGAAGTATAGATCATATTAGGGAATGCACAGCTACAGGAATTCCAACAATAAATGATAGATTTGCTTGATAGGACACAGCATGCCACTAGTAGAAAAATTTATATTGATTTTAAATGCCATGGAAAAATCCTCCATAAGATTTTAATGATAATAATATTTTGGAATAGACTTCTGTTTTTTTCCTCCAAGACATTCAATTTATTATTAGAACTACCTTCAGTATTTTAGATAAATCAAAGATAGAAAACATACTTTTTACCTCAAAGAAGAGAAAGAAACACAAAAAGAAACAGAAAAAAGATAAAAAGAGGGGAAAAATAAATATGTGTATCAAGTAAAACAACTAACAAATCCATCATAAAAATACAGATATGCATATTGTCCTGATATTAACACAATCTCTGCAGAGACATGGTACAAAATTGCTAACAGATTAATAAGATTTTCAAAATTGTATTAATCCCTTGGTTTGTATTTAGTGTAGTGTTCAAAAATTTCCATAAAAATCTACTTTTATGAAACAAATAAGCATCAAAAGAATTTCTTGGATACTTATGTTGAACAACTTATCTTTGTGTTCACATATAAAACCAAGCTACAGCTTCAAAACTCTCAAATAAAACCAAATTATGTGTCTTCAGAATTACTTCCTAATATAGAATTGCATTTATCTTCAAGTAGGAAAGTCAATAAGATACAGCAAGCTTTTGAGCATGTTCTGGATCGGATCCATCAAGAATGAGTTGCTAGAACACTCTATGCACAAGATTGAAGCATTCATGTTAGAATTTGTCTGCAAGTGAGAATAATGAATACATACTTTGACAATGGTATTGCCTTCACATAAAAAAAAATTAGGGCAAGATTTTTATGTCTACTCTAATCTTCAGATGTTTAAACCAATATAAATGTAAGCACTGGTCTTCCAAAAGGATATGGTTGATAGATCTGATGGGATTTATCAGAATCGGGGCACAGTCAGATTCATTGTTCTTTCAATTTGAAAGATCCATACCTTTCGAATGGATTTATTTCTGCATTGTAGTCCATGGGTTACTAATTTAGCTGTGTTATAGCACTTAATTCAACAACCAACAATCTCAGTTTCCCACACACTAGACTAGATTTTCTTTTGATGACACTCTCTGAATCACAGTTCCTACTTCATTATGATACATCTTACATAGAGTAGTATATGTCTCATATTCATCAAAACCCTTATCAAATGATACAGTTTTCAACAAATCACATTAAATCACAAAATTTACTGTGCATTATACCAATCCTATATGAACAGTTATTTATTAGAATTAACTTTCAGAAATAGTAATATTCCATGTGAAATTATAGTGAAATATATATATAAGAGCAGATAAATTAAAAATTCATATACATATATGGTTATATATATATTAAATGTGTATATATATATATATATATACACATTTAATTGATTAAAAAATTAAATCATGACTTTAAAAAATCATGGCTTTTCATGAAATAAAGAAAGAAGTCTCCAAAAAGCCTGGCAGTTGCTTCCTTGTATATTATGAGTCAAACAAATCTATTTGTATTTAAAAAATGTTTTCAAATGGAAGTTTAAAAAAATCAATCAAGACAATAACAAAACGTTATAAATTACTCACATGTTTTTATATTAAAGTGGGGGAAAACTCCCATTTGTGTTGCTTCATTATGCTGTTGTTTCAATATAATGCAGAAATGTTAATCAATATGAAAGGAAGAAAGAAAGAAAGACTGGAAGATAAAAGGAAGAAAGAAAGAAAGAAAGAAAGAAAGAAAGAAAGAAAGAAGAGGGAGAGAGGGAAGGAAGGATGGAAATAGATCAACTGAAGAAAAGGTAAACTCTGATACATTATGAGTCTGGATGAACTTCCCAAACATTGCTATGTGTAAAAAGCATCAATACTCAAAGTTTTTATACTTTAGGATTTCAATGAAATAGCATTCCTAACAAGACAAAATCACAGAAATTAACAATAGATGAGCCATTGATGCATAAACACATGTGCATGTGTGTGTGTCTGTGTCTGTGTGTGTGTGTGTGTGAGAGAGAGAGAGAGAGAGAGAGGGGAAAATGAGTGTTTTTGTGAGTGTGTATGTGAGTGTGGTGTCTGATTGTGTTTGTGAATGTTTGTGTGGTGTGTATAAGTGTTTCTGTGTGCAATGCAAGAAGGTAAGCAGAAACAGTCTCTTTATTGTAATGTAACCATTTTCTTCTATTTTATATAGGATAAAGGAGTAAATAATACAATAATCACAAAATGCTACAAGCATGTGAAAATGCAGACATTGGTCCTACTCTGGACATAGAAAATAAGTAAATACATCCTGAGGATTGGTTAATGACCATGCTCCAGTATAATTCTCTGATTTTAGAATCACACACTTAGGTAAATTAACATTAATCCCCAACTTAGGTGAGGAATAATGAAAATCTACACTATTTTTCTACATAATTTAAAAACATGTTTGTGAAAACATAATGAATCTGAAATTCAGAACAACATTTTGCTTATCAAATTGTGTATAATTCCATATGCAGCACAGAAGACTCACTTTATCAAGTGTATATTATTTTCATATTTAGAGAACAAGGAAGCGCTAGTATATGTCTGTTAAGGACATTGTGAAATTTTCAAGATTATATTAGTGTATAAAATGTTAAGTTCACAGTAAAGTCTAAATTAGTAGTAATGTTTCTCTGATGGAGACAATTATATTTTAATTAAACAAGGTGATTAAAGAATCATTTAGAATACAGCATTGTTATTAAGCCACTAGAATTTTGTTTCCAGAGTAAATCATCCACACATCAGCATGATGACATAGATTGCTTTTAGTCAAAATAATACTGATTGGCATGCTGCTTTCTTACAAATTTCTAAATGAGAAAATTAAATAACAAATGAAGAATTATTTTTTTAAAAATTATAATTGATGAGAATTAAAACTGATGATGAGGAATTCAGATCAGCTTTGGCATCTGATCCAAGATACAGGATGGAGGCAATTTAAGCTATTAGGAAAAAATATTTTCAGATGACTTAATAAGTATTAATGTGACTAATGACATATTCCACATTTCAAGGAACTTCATTGTCTTCCTTCTTCCTTCAGATTTCCTTAATATCCAGGACCTTTGTTGCCATTCCAGATTAGTATTTTCCAGAATAACTGCCTTCACCTCCCAAGTGCCTTCTATTCTTTTGTTGATAAAGTATTACAGAATATTTTTCTTAAATGAGTCTTGTCTCACTTGAGTCATTGAAAAACCAACAACTAGCTAACCCCCAAATTCAGTAGAAGAATAGTTATGATAATATTAAATAAAAAGTTGATGAAATGGAAGTGGAAAAAAACCAGAGAATCAATAATAATAATAATAATAATAATAATAATAATAATAATAATAGGATTGTTTTCTAAGTGATAAAGTTGACAATCCCTTAGCTACCTTCATCAAAGAAAGAAGAGACCTAAATTAATAAAACTAGGAGTGAAAAATTGAGCCATCATAATGGATATTAATGATCAGAGAAAATCATTAGCTTGTATTTGGAAATGTATACTTAAAAAAATTAGAAACTCTGAAACCAATGAATAAATTTCTAGCTGGAAATTAACACGAAATTAAACCAAAATAAAACAAAAAACTTAAACAGATCTATAGCAAGCCACAAATTTAAAGCAGTAATAAAACATGTACCAACTCTGAAGAGCCTGAGACATGAAGGATAATGTGTTGAATATATCATATAAGGAAGTTAAAGAAGAGTTAATCACAATTCTTTTCTAACCATTTGTTAAAGTAGAAAGAGAAAATACACATAAAATTATTTGTGCAAATAGAATACTGCCCTGATACTAAACCCATATAAAGGTACAATAAAAAAGATTGGAGTCCAATTTCCTTCTTGAAAACACAAAAATCCTAAAACATGGGAAGTGAACTAAAAACACATCAGAAAACTCACTCATCATTCATTGACATTCTTCCAGAGGTTTTATATCTACAAATTAAAAATTACAACACATCATAAACATAGAGTCAAAAACAGAATTCATATGATCTTCACAATAAGTGCAGAAAAGCTTTTGATAAAGTAAAATCTCACTTCATGCTAAAATATCTAAAGAAACTAGAAAGGGATATATTTTTACATTAAAGGTATGAATGTGGGAAATATACAGGGAGAGCGAACATATATAATAAGAAAGCAAGAAGAGGAGCTAAATATTGAAAGAAAAGAGCAAGCTGTAGTAAAAAGTGAAAAGTGAACAGGAACGTGGAGAAAAAGTGTGGTATACATTTGCAGGAAGGTGTCATGGTGAAGCTCATTTTTTATTTCAACCCAAATCAAGAACAAGACCAGGACGTCTCTTTTCTCCATTCTTATTCAATGTATTCAAAGTCTCATTGGAGCAGTAAGAGCATACAGGATACACAGAGGAAGAGCATAAGGCAAAGTATCCTTGTTTGAAGATGCTATGCTTCTAGGCAAAGGAGTCCGAAAAGCTCCACTGGAAACTATTAGAACTAATAAACAGTTTCAGTAAAATATGAGGATATAAAACTAGTATTAAAAAGTAGGCTGTCTATATTATATACCAATGATAAACATGCTGAGAAAGTATTTAGAAAACAGTTTACCCACAAGTGTCCAATGAAAAACTATAGTGAGAAAAAATATAACCAAGAAAAAGAAAGATGTATACCAAAGAAAACTTTTAAGTAATGAAGAAATTTTAATTGGCACTAGAAGATATTCATGAAACTAGTATTAAGAAAATGGCTATGCCTGCAAAATAATATAAATTCATTTTTAAACTTCCAATATCATCATTCTTCATTAAAATAGGAATAAAGTCAATCTGTATGGAGAAGCACAAAAGAGGTCAAATAGAGAAGGTAATCCTGAAGGAAGTAGTCAGCAATGCTTCAAGTCAACATACCTTAATTCAAGTTTTAGTACAAAGTCATAGTTATACAAGTAGATTCTTTCTTAATCCTGATGAACTGAATTACCTTCATTTCAAATATTTTCAGCATTTTGCTCAACCTCAGCCTTATGTTATAGGGAGTCTGGGGAATGTGCTGTATTAAGTTGTGGCTAAGGGGGAATGCCTGGCGTGTTTGATATTCTACCCAGAGCATTTGAAACTTTCTCCATATCAGCCATAAAGTGGCTGTGCTTCCTTATCACTCATGTGCTCACTGAAGTAGCACTTTCAATTTCTTCTGAAAACTTTTCTTTGCATTTACAACTTGGCTTTAAGAGGATAAGAAACTGAGCTGTTGACCTGTCTCAGCTTTCTCCAAGCACATTTCACTACATTTAATCATTTTCAGACTTGATTCAAAATGAAAGATGATTAATTTTTTTCCATGTTTAAAGATTCAAGGCCAGTATAGAGTTATTAATTGGTCTAATTTAAATAATATCTTGTCTTATATAGGAAGGACAGAAGAGAGGGAGAGAGAAAAGATCATGGTTACTCTATGATGAGCAAGAAAAATATGATGTTTATGTACTAAGTTCCCCACATATATGACACAATTTATGGTTCAGAAGCAGTTATAATAATAACATTAAAAATCATCGGTCAAAGTGTACCAAAATTAAAATAACAATGACAGTGCTATAATTATTAATGTGACAAAGCCATACAAAAATGTTAAGTTCATATAAAAGTCATGTGCACATCTATTAGAAACAATTTAGTGTATTAACACTTGGTTGGTGCAGAGCTACTTTAGGCTATTCAGTTTGTAAAATAATAAACACAGTTTCTGCAAACTGTAAAAAGGAGCTCAACAAATAAGATATGCAGTATAAGCATATAGAAATCAGTAGAACTCAAAACTGTTCATACCATTTTAAAAATAAAAGGTGTTTATCTCAAAGAATAATTGGCTAGAGTCTAAGTTTGTGGGGTAATAGCCAGAATTTGAGTACCAAATTTCTATGTACTCAATAACTTTGCATTCTTCTCCATTACTATATACTTCTTTTCAATTCTTTTAAATTTTAAGGTGGTAGAAATTTTATATATTTTGATAATAAAAAAAAATGAGTCATTCTCTTATTTTTATTATTGAAGTAATAGAAAGCAAATGACCACCAAACTGTCCAGTCTCAATGATCAAAAGAACCAAATATATTTTTCATGATACTTCTTTAGATTTGTTACAGGTTCTGTGAAAACACGTTTTTCTGCTGCCAGGAATTGACCTTTAAAGGTGGCAAAGGGAATGAATCAAGCATACTAAGAGTAAATATATTTTAAATTATCAACCTAACCTCTTGAGTTTTTCAGAAGAATAAGTACTATGGTTTATATAAACCATATTTAGCATATCT
Source organism: Rhynchomys soricoides (assembly GCA_019843965.1). Classification (NCBI taxonomy): domain Eukaryota; kingdom Metazoa; phylum Chordata; class Mammalia; order Rodentia; family Muridae; genus Rhynchomys; species Rhynchomys soricoides. The sequence continues at coordinate 16,190,862 of JADRCH010000014.1, read as the reverse complement.
ATAAACAAACCCAATAAAAGAAGGGAATGGAGTGGCAACTCAGCCAGCAAATTACACATTATGCAAGCATGAGTATATAGATTCAATCTCAGGTACCAGTATAAAAACAAGATAGATGTTGTGATACATGTATGTCATACCAACTCTGAGGAAGAAAAGTAAATATATGCCAGGGGCTTGATGATGAGCTCTCTTAGTCTAGGTAGCTCCAGGACAAGTGAGAGATACTCTACCTCAAAAATATGGCAGAAATTATTTGAGGTAGTATGTCTTAGGCTGACCTGTCCATGTACTAGATCATGTGTACTGCAACACACATACATACCCTATACAAATGAACTCAATCACAAATTTACTGAATAAATAAAAAAATAAACTAAGTGAGATTATGAATGCAAATGAGACTATATATTATCGCATACACACACAGACACAGACACACACACACACACACACACATATATATATATATACACACACATACACTTGGACTTGAACACACATCCTCATGCTTGTATGACATATATCATATATAAAGTATATATGTGTGTATACGCATATACACACACATATACTTGGACTTGAACACACATCCTCATGCTTGTATGACATATATCATATATAAAGTATAATAACATATAATATATTGATTATATATTATACACATATATAATATATGTATGCATGTATAAAATATATAATAATTTGTGTATATAAATATGTGTTTATATATTTATGTGTATATGAAAATATATATTACACACATATATAGATATATACAATACATGCATAAATATACACATACATATATACATATATATTATATATGTTATAATATATATAATATTTTATATAAATATACACACACACATTAGATTGAATTTTCCTACAGAGAATTCCACCTAAGTCAAAAACACAGTCCCATAGTCCAGACCAAAATAAAAATACTTAGGAATTAACATAATCATGACTATATTGCAAACCATTCAACGCTAATGAGTCATCCATCCTTGCCAATGACATTTATATTTATACCCCTATAAGCTCTTATGTTTGAATACTTACTTCATCCTCATTTGATTGAACTGTTTGAGAGGATTAGGAGATACGCTCTTGCTAGAGAAGTTGTGTCTCTGGTGGTGAGCCTTATAATTTCTAAAGCCAATACTATTTCCAGATAGCTCTCCTTTCCTCTTACTGATAATAACATAAGCACTGAACTACTGCTCCAACACAATGCCTGCCTACCTGTCTGTTGCCATGCTTGGTATCATGATGGTCATTGACTTATCTGAAATGGTAAACTGTTTCTTTATAAAATGCCTTGAAAGTCTATCTCTTCAGAGAAATGGAAAAATAGTTAATTAAGACAGTAGTTCATTCCACGGAATGGGACATTGCTGTAGCAGGCCTGATCATGCTACATTTCTGAAACAATGTGGAAGATTTTGAGATTTTGAACTAGGAAGACATTAAATGCTGTATATGGGGCTTAATGAACTATCCTAACAGGAATGTTCCAGACAATAGCGGTGTAAGCAATGTGGGCTATGGTGGCCCAGCTCAAGAGGTTTAAGAGAGAGAGACAGTGTTAGTAACTGGGTTATTGATCATTCTTTTGATCTTTCGATAAGGAATGTGGCTACATTTTTCTCATCCTAACAATCTGACCAAAGCTTAATTCAAGAGTTTTAATTTGTTCCTTGACAGAGATTTCACAACAGCCTAATATTGATTCTGTTGAGTGGTTCTTTTGTAGGTCGACAGTGAAAAAGCAATTATGGCAAAAGAAATCAATTTGTACACTTTGAGGAAAAAAAACAACACCACGAAATTTAATATTAGAGATAAAGGTTGATGCAAAATGGAAACAAAGGAATGGGTGGTACCCACAGTGAAAGACTTCATGCAGCTAATCCTGCAACTTGTGAAACAAGAAGCCTTGAGATATTTCTTCTACCTAGTAGAACCAACTACAAATGAAAGATTATGCTAATATAATTCAAGAAGAGGTCAGGCTCCATCCCAAGCAGGCAGTGAAACTTGACAGGATCAGTCAGGTCATTAACTCTGTAGAGTCAGCCATGAAAGATACTGGTGTAAAGACACTGTGTAATCTCCATCCCTGTTTAAAGAAAGTTACTAAGGTCAGGTTGTGGCTGAGAAGTTTCCTCACTGAAACTCAAAGAGGCCATTTGTGTAGCTTCGAAAGAGAAGCCTGGAATGTTCTATACAGTGTAAAATGTTAGAGATTCCAGATCTGTGGGATGTCTGCCGTGTCTGCCACGGTAACCAGAATCTGGAAATGTGACCATCTCAAGATGGAATAGTGTGCTGTAGTAAGCAATGCTAGAAGGGAAAAGCCATCTAGCCCTTTAGCATCTGACCTAACTGCAAGATTTAGAGTTTCCTTTCAGTGACTTGGCCTTGCTTTGTTGCAATATTTCATCTTTTCCTCCTCTTCCTATTTTACTTCTGCTCTTCTCATTCAGTCATTTGATCAAATGACTGATGGAATTTCTCCAGTGAATTTGAACTAATTACCTATATAATCATGTTAATATCTCATGTTGATGATCCTTCCAAATGTTTATTAGGTTAGTTGCTAATGAATACAAAAGTAATATGGATTTTAAAGGGAAGTCTATACTGTAATTCAAGTGCAGAGATTTGGAATTTGTATGTCTTTGGACAGATCCATTGACCAGAATGTCCCTGGACCTATGTAGCTTATAATGAACAATAGATGCTTTCCATGGCTTAGGCTATGTTTTTAAAAATAAATTATTAAATCAGCAAAAACTTAAGTTATTTATTATTCATTGTATCTAGTTCATGTCAGGTACATTAACAAAAGACAAACATTAAAATATAAAATTATGGATTTATATATGTACAATTCATCAAGCATCATTTTGTCCTTGTTTGCCATACAAGATTCTTACAGTCTACTTGAGTATTTTGAATCTTCATATCTGTCCTTGTCATTCTTAGAGCACTGACTTCTTTCCAAAAATTGATTTTATTATGACACAGATGTAAATGAGCTGTTGTAAAGCCTGTCCTATATTCCTGGCAACCTCTGAGGCTCAGGCTGTTTGAGTGTTTTAAAGCACATCTTTCTTATCATAAATTCTTTGAAACATAATATGACTGTGATTCCTGGGTAGCTGGTGAATCAAGGAATTGAATCACTTGTCTGAATGGTACTGAGGTAGTACCTACTTCAAATAGCTATTTTAAAACCCAATTCAACTATTCTTCAAAGAGAGAGACTGTAAATAGTAGAAAACTACTGAATATATTGTATCTAAATATGAACTGTTTCAAGTGAGAGTTGAAGTTGCCTTGTTCAAATGAGTGAGTCAGTTCTTACTAAGTGAAAAACTTGTATATTCCAAGTCAGAATATAGATATTGATGTAGGCACTATTAGAGAAATAAGGACATTCACAAAATGTTGGAAATTCTAGCTCTTGTGTCCAGAGTGAAGCAACATAATGTGGGATGTAGGACCCTGACAATAAAACTCAAGATCACATAGGAAGAAACTACAAGTCTTTTAGTTTCAATTTAACGCTTGGGTAAATGAAAGAGGCAGAGGCCAGGTAAGACAGGGGCAAAGGGAGTCCAAATCTGTCCTCTCCAGGAGCTGTAAGGTTGGATAGATAAGATAAATACAAGATCTCTAGGACAGTTATTGAGCTTCCTTGAAAACTGTGAACTGTTGTCACTTGTGTTTTATTTGATACACTCCAATTATTCAAGTACAACTTAAGTACAATTTTCAATTTTGCAAGGACATATATTTATAAAATTTTTAAAAATAATCATTGTAAAGAAAATATTTACCAAAATAATGTAAACACTTACCAGTTTGAATCTAAAGTCAACTTTAGTGAATAAAACAAAAACGGCTATAGTAAAGGATTTCTACGAATAATGTGGGGGGAAATATGAATTCAAATATTTCAGTTTAATAATTGATTAGTCAAACAAAGCATTATGGAAATGATTATTCTGTTGCATTATTCTATGTGGCTACAGCAGTGATAAACAAAAATAAGCAAGTCTCTCTGTAGTAGGGAGCCCTTTGTAAATATGCTGAAGAATGGTATAACTGGATTATTTGGCAACCCCATGTCAAATTTGTGAGGAATCTCCACATTGATTTCCATAGTGACTGCACAGTTTGCACTTCACCAGCCGTGGACATGTGCTCCACTTTTCCATACGTATACTAGCATTTTTGTCATTATTTTTATTTTAGCATTTTGACTGGAGTGGGAAAAATCTTAAATTAGATTTTATTTATGCTTCCTTGATGTCTGTGGATATTGAACATTAAAGCAAACATTCTTTGACATATCTATTCACTGGGATACTGTTTAATCATGTTTCAATTTTAATTGGGTTTATCAGTTTGGTTCTTTGTACATTAAGACACTAACTCTCTGTCAAAATTATGCTGGTAAAGATTCTTTTGCCATTATGTGACCATTTATATAATACATTTGAAGGGTAATTAGGTTCATTCAAATAAACAGAAAAAATGTAAGTATTCTCTACCATACATTGCTTAAAAACATATTAGAATACGGTTTATATGTCAGTACAAATTTAGAAAATCCAGGTGTAAGTATTTCTTCTTTATATTTAAAATAGTCCTGTAAACATTTTCCTTGTCTTTATTTTGAGTCCATTCAGTAGTTGAACAGCATTCCATATTTATTATGATTTTCATTACTTTACAGATATACAAAGGTACAGAAATATTGACTTTCATTACATCTTTTGATGTACTCTTAGTTGACATTTTATTTTGTGGTTTCAAATTCTTCTGAATATCTTGATTGGTTCTGCTCAAGTGATGTATTAAAATGTTAAATTTACATTCCCCTTAAAACTCAGGTGACAGCAGATGCTGGTGAGGATGTGGAGAAAGAGGAACATTCCTCTATTGTTGGTGGGATTGCAAGCTGGTACAACAACTCTAGAAGTCAGTCTGGCGGTTCTTTAGAAAATTGGACATAGTATTACCTGAGGACCCAGCTATTCCACTCCTGGGCATATACCCCAAATCCAACATATAACAAGAAAACATGCTCCATTATATTTATAGCAGCCTTATTAATAATAACCAGAAGCTGAAAACAACACAGATGTCCCTCAACAGAGGAATGGACACAGAAAATGTGTTAAATTTACATAATGGAGTACTACACAGCCATTAAAAACAATGACTTCATGAAATTCTTAGGCAAATGAATGGAACTTGAAAATATCATCCTGAGTGAGGTAACCCAGTCACAAATGATCACGCTTGGTAAGTACTTACTGATAAGTGGATATTAGGCAAAAAGCTCAGAATACCCATGATACAACCTATATACTATATAAAGCTCAAGAAGAAGGAAGACTAAAGTGTGGATGCTTCAGTCCCTCTTAGAAGGGGGAAGAAAATACTCACAGGAGGTAGATGGTGGGAGAGACTTGGGAGGAAGAGAGGAAGAAGGGGAAAAAAGGAGGGCAGGATCAGGTATGGGAGGAGATGGGGTAATATATAGAAGGTCAGGAAATTTAACAGAGGTATGTAGCAATGAACTATAGGGAAATAGGCATAGCCACCAGCAAGTCTCAGATGCCAGGAAAGCAAGAGGCTCCCAGGAGCCAATGTGGATGATAGTAGCAGATATGTCCAACAAAGTGGAGGGAGAACCTTCAGAGACCATATCCAGAAGTTAGGCAAGGTCCCTGGTTGAGGGATGGGGCCACCAACTCATCTCAAAACTTTGACCCAAAATTGCTCCTGTCTAAAGTAAATAAAGGGACAAAGAGTGGAGCAGAGACTGAAGGAAAGGCCATCCAGAGACTGCCACATCTGGGAATCTATCCCATATGCAGGTACCAAACTCAGACACTATTGCTGATGCCACAAAGTGCTTGCTGACAGGAGACTGATATAGCCCTCTCTTGAGAGGCTCTGCTAGAGCTTGATCAATACAGATGTGGATGCGTGCAGCTAACAATCGGACTGAGCATGAGGACCCCAATGGAGGAGTTAGAACAAGGACTAGTGGAACTGAAGGAGTTTGAAACTCCAAAGGAAGAACCACAGTATCAACAAACCAGACACCCCAGAGTTCATAAGGACTAAACCACCAACCAAAGAGGGATTCATGGCTACAGCTGCATATTTTACAGAGGATGACCTTATCTGGCATCAATGGGAAGGGAGGCCCTTGGTCCTGTGAAGGCTCGATGTCGATGCCTCAGAGTAGCGGAATGCCAGCGTGAGGAGGCGGGAGTGGGTGGGTGTGTGGGGTAGCACCCTCATAGAAACAAGGGGAGTGGGATGGGATAGGTGGTTTGCAGAGGGGAAACAAGGAAAGGGGATAATATTTGAAATGTAAATAAATAAAATATCCAATAAAAAATAACAAAACAACTACCAAAAAAACCTTAACTTCTCTTAGCTATTTCTAGTTGTATAATATTGAAAACACATTATTATAATTAAATAAAAATCTAATATAACCATGGCTTTACTATCTAGCCCTTAACTTGCATTATTTTATCATCCTAAACAGTTCGGAATAGCAGCTATTGAAAGGACAAAGTCTAAACCTTTTTTTTTTTTTTTTAAATTTTGGATATTTACTTTATTTAAATTATAAATGTTTTCCCGTTTGGAAACTCCATATCCTATCCTCCTCCCTCTGCCTCTATGAGGGTGTTCTCCCACCCACCCACCAACTCCTGTCCTCCCTACACTAGGGCATGAGTTGCATAGGCACAATGCTTATTTAGGAGCAATAATATTAATTTCAAATTTTGTATTAGTTCAAAAATTATACCAATGAAAATCTTAAATCTTACCAATATATAAATTCTGTACCAGAGTAAGAAATGATTACTTCAATCTTGCACCAATTATAAAGATTTCTTCTAGTGTAATAAAAATATGTATCATTAATACTGTATATTATAATTTCTAAAGATCTATTGAATTTTGTAGAATTTTTCTGCTATTTATTGGTCAAGTACTTCTTATCCAATTTAAAATTTTTAATTAATCATTTATTTTCAAAACATCATTCTATTCAGACTTTTATAATTGGATGCTATTGACTAGTGTATAAAAACCCAGAAATTTAGAGCTGAGAAAATGGCTTAGATTTAAAGGTTCCTGACACACACACATGATATTATACTTTCACGTGGGTGATTCTGTAATGACAGTGATAGGGGAGTGGACAATGATCATTGGCTAGCCAGTTTAGCCAAGTCTATGAGTTCCAGGTTTAGTGATACACCATGTCCAAAACTTAAATGGAGATATAGGAGGAAGACACCTTAGACTGTCTTCTTTTCTATAAATACACAAGAACAAGCACATGCCCTCAATGTACATATTCTCACACACAAACACAGGTACTGATACAAAAAAATATACATGAACTCACACACACACACACACACACACACACTTAAAAATCACACACACAGACACATTCACATTTACCACACATATAACTCGCACACACACACACAAACACACACACACATAATCAAATTCCTGAAATTTGTGTTTCATAGTCCTGGTGTATGAGAAATCCAGAACAAGTTTGCCAGTGTATACTGTGTTGGGGAACTCTTCATTTTCATGTTCATGGATTTTTTATGTGTATTTCACATTATCAAAAGGACATGTTGTTTCTAGGAGCCTGTTTTATTGCAGCACTAGCCTCAGCCATGGATCTGCATTTACAATACAAATGGTTTCTGAGGGCTACTTCTGAATTCTGCACACAGGAGATTATAGAGATCATATTAATTTTGGAAGGACACGTATGCTTTGTAGACTAGCATAAAGCAAGGATTCAGAACAAAGAAAATTGATCATGAACTCAGCTAAAAATACAAGGAACAGATGATTCATCCATGTTGACACCACAGCAATAGAGTCTGTGTTGGCACTGAGTGTTAATGAGCCCTTCCAGAGGCAGCTGAGATTTCAGCCTAGAGGATTTCCAAGGACACTGCCAGCTCAAGCTCTGTACTATAGAATGGTAAGGAAGGCAAGAATGGAAAGTAAAACAAACTCTGGAAAAATGTCCAGTGTGCCCTGTGTCGCCTTTTATTCTAATTACTTGACCACCTTCCCAGTAGATATTCATTTTTAATACTTATGCTGGCTATAAATTAATGTAATCAGTAAAACATCCACAGCACTATGAATTACCAGAATGGAAAATCTACAAAATAATAGTTCATGGAAAAATTATTCATTATGAAAGAGAATCTACATTCAAGTTATTTTTGTAAATTCCACACAGTTTATTTCTTTCCCAGAAGCATATTCCTGCTCATAAACTATTAAATATTCTGAAAAAAATAATAATTTTACTTTGATATTAACAAAATCATAATCAATTTTGTATAGCAAGATGAGGTAAACAAGACTCAGAAACAAACACATTTCCTCTTATTTCTAGTTGTTAGTGTTGAATCTTCTATATGAAAACTTCATATGGAATATTTATATTAAGGTGAGAAAAATGAGAAGGTTCTGTGGCAGTGAGGAATCATTCAAGAAACAAGAGAGAACAAAAACAACCGTATAAAGATTATAAAGGAGAAGGGGTGCTAGAGACATGGCTCAGAGTTTAAGACAGACTGTTCTTCCAGAGGTCTTGAGTTCAATTCCCAGCAACCACATTGTAGCTCAGAACCATCTATAATGGGATCTGATGCCCTCTTCTGGTGTGTCTGAAGAGAGTGACAGTGTACACATATACCTAAAACAAACCAATAAATATTTTAAAAGATTGTCTAGGGTGATAATGGCACAAGAATTTTTAAATGGTATGTGGCATGGGAAAGCAGGGTATAGGTCAAAATTTGGGTAATGATAATTAAAATAAAAACATTTCAATGAGTTTTATGATAACCAACTATTGACAACACTTCCTAAAATATATCCATGCATATATAAAAAGAGTTGAAACAGTGTTAACCATAGTGGGGAGAGAATGCTCCTACTAGACACTGAAGGGCAACAGTCTAGCTCCAGGAATGAATTTGACATGCAAACATTGCTGGTTATTGTCAATGTTCTTGACCCCTCCAGAAGTTGACATTAGGTCAATATTCCAGAATTGGGCACATACTTGAATCATGGAGCATGAAGTACTCAAGTTGACACTGACTGAGGAGCTCCGTTTTTACATGATAGCTTTCAATGCCTTGAATGTGCTTTCCATACTACCATACTACCAGAGGAAAAATGTATATTAATCCCACAAAGTATAATAATGACAAGTCTGACAGGATATGCCCAAAAGAATGATAGTGTCATGAATATGGTAGTAACCACATACTTTACTAACACTTTTAAGTTAACCTATATATGGCACTGTTACCAGAGCCAAGAATCCATGGCTTAACTGGTCATAAGCCCTAGGGGAGAAGCTACTATGATTCTGTTAAGTGGTTGTGGTATTAAACTAACTCCTATGATTTATCAGTGTACCCATAGATAAATATATCCCTTAATCCTCACTACAGAATCTCTTTCATTTGCAGTGGATAGTGTTTAATACAAAGGCTCAAAACTAAGAATAAAAGAGTGAGAAACTCCAATATTCAGCTCTAAATGAGACATCCAGATCACCACCACCACAGCTCCTCATTTCAAATGAGGGGTTTTAAAGATTTTTAAAGTCAGAGGTTTGTTTTTCAGAAACAATGGGGCAGTTACTCATAGAAATGCAGAAAAATTGACAGTATTCACAAGCCCTTTTACAGGTTCAACCTATATAAAATCCCAGTACAAATAGGACAGATAGGCATGAAGTTCCTCCCTTGGCTGGAGAACTATGGGTAATTAATAGTTACTGGGAGATAGTTTCTTTAAGGGTAGGGCCCCTGGTAAATAGTCCTTGCTCAAGTTGATGCTCATCCATTTAATAGTGTAAAGGAAACAATAGTTTGACTCTGTGGGCTTGAATGGGGGCAGAAATTCTCAGGATTGGGAATAAGGATGGATTAAACAGGGGTTGTGAGGAAAAAAATTATCAAAATATACAGTATGAACTTCTAAAAGACTCAATAAAATATTTGCTATAACCATCTACTTATTTTTAAAAGTGATATAATTTTTACAAAACATTTAAAAAGGGATCATAAAGTAAACAACATACTTGACTTTGAAGCCATTTAAAAGTAATTTTCACTCTTGGTATTGAACCTATTAATTATAAAGTATATTTTAAATATTTTGTAAAAAAAATAATTTTTTGTAATGTTCACTTTATATGTTAAATTGAAATTATTAAAATATTAATGCAATTACTTTCTAGAGCTTTTGTTAATTACTAATCATATATTGATATAATGTAGAACTGAGAAAACTTTAATAGACATTAGCTATTGGTTTTTGTAAGTCTTACTACATTTTATTAATTAGTTAGTTAATTAATTTGTATTTATTTGAGAACATGTGAAGACATACATTCAGGGGATACTTGTGGTAGTCAGAAGACAACTTGTAGGAGGAGTTAGTCTTACCCTCCACTGAGTGGGTCCTGGGATCAGATTAAGTTCCAGAGAATAAGTTTTGTCCCTACCTAGCTATCTTTTCAGTCCCTATCAACTGTTTACTGTTTAAATATAACTTAAAATATTCAACAATATTTAGGAAAACAGTACTGTGTACTAATTAATCAAGTTGATTCCTTTATATGTGAAGCTTTGTTGTTAGATGTAGATATAGGGTTATTTGTAGTCATATACACATCTCATGATTGAAATGAAATATTAGAGACTAATTCATGGTAAACACTAAAAGTCAGTTCAGTGCTTCAGAGCACCTAATGCCCTTTCTTGTATTCATATCAGGCAGCTCAGCAACAACTGTAACTGCAGCTATAACGAAGCCAATGACATCTTCTAATCTCTGAGGGCAATAAACCCATGGAGTACACATGCATGCACCACACATAAGCATAAACAAATATCTTTGATCATATTTTAATTGGCTTACAGAATGTTATTTATCCTACTTAGGAACAAAAATAAGTCTTTAGCCATTTTAAAAATAAATTACGTGATGAACCCATTTTTTACATATTAAAACATTATCCAAAATTACAAATATCTAGATATCTTTTTGTCTTATATAATTCTCAAGCTTTCTACAATTTCTCATTTCCCTCCATGAAGTAGGAAGTCATGATATCTGCATATATCATATTTCTACAGAACTTTTTAATATTTAAAATACAGTAAGAAAGTTAATTTTGCTTAGTATATGCATAACATAATGTAGATCTGGTCATTTGGATATATAGACTTTTTATAAGTAAAACTACTGATATAGTCTAATTGCTCAATATATTTTGGGTGAATATCCATTTAGTTATTAATAACTGTAGGAAGGTAAAATACCTAGAAACCATATATCCCTGACCCACATGCAAATTCTTGTTCTGGATTTCATAAGCTCATATTTCATTAGAGTGCATCGTGTTAAAAGTCAAAATTTGGTACTGGTGCATTTTGACTACTCTTGCTAACACAAAATTCCCTGTATATTTCTCTCCCTTAAGGCTAGAAAGGTGAACCTCATTGGCATTCAAAAATAACACAATCTCTAAGATTTATATTACTTTCACTCTCTACAGATCTTGGCTGGTTAGCCATGAAATTGTGCTTGCTTTATGACTGTTTAATTCCAACTTATAATGAAAAGTGATTATAAGACAGCTAAAGGCTGATACAGTAAGTACCTCTCAGGCCTGACTACTCCATAGTATTTATATTAAATTAGTTATAGCAAACACCAGGGAAGCTCTCTCTTTTTTTCAAGTCAGGATGACAGCTGTTTTTATAAATTCTACTTGAATTTTCATCCATTCTGATTAGTAGTTTAGGCAATTGCATTTGGTATTGACTTAGTCTTAAAGATAAAAACTCAAGTTTTTATGAGTTTGCTAGATTAAAATAGAACTGTAGTTAAAATTCAAATGTTTAAAAATAAAAAAAAACAGCTATAACTTCTCATTTTATTGAAAATGTTTAATTTTAGTAATAAATGCTGTGAGTCAAGTAGAATGAGATGGAAAATCAGAAATCTAACACAAAAAAAATGAGCATTTGATTCAGCCTAAAATATTGGTTTTGATTCTCATATGGCAAAAGACTATCTGGAGCTTTGAGTAATTATTTCAATACTTGACTATGATTTTTTATTCTTCTTATGATCTTCAGCAAAATTTTAAAATTCATTAGTTTTAGGGTTAAATTTCCCACTGTACATGCATATGCTCTTGACACTTCCTTTGTATGCTTCTGATTGGGTTGCATATTATCTAACCTTGGGTTATTTGATGACTTCTAATTCTTACTAAATATCCCCTCAACATTGGAGAAAGAGTACATCAGTTATGTGTCCAGTTCTTTTGGGAAAATTCTTACTGAACTAATTAAGGCAGCAAAGAATTTATTGTGGCTCCCAGTATTTCTGTGTCTATAGAAGCAAAACATATGGCTAGTAAGACAAACTAAGGTTGAGTTATTCATTTCAAGATGTGGAAAGGGTGGAAGTATGAGGGAAGGAGAGAGGGGAGGAGTTGATCTCTAACAGGCTTCCTCCTTCCCCTTTTCTTTAGTCTAGACTCCCAGCCTGATGCTTAATACCATTGATGCAGAATAGCTTTTCTCCCTTAGTTAATATCCTCTGTAAGAATCCTCATACACAAGCACAGAAATATGAACTGTCAATTTAGACAACTTCCAATACAATCAAACTGACAATCAAGATTTGTGAGGTATCACTGTGTGTAGATGGTGTAGATGACATGACACCAGAGTAAATCCTCCAACCTTACACAATTGAACCAATAATAAATAAATTTCAGCACCCTAAGTACTGAATGATATCCATATGTCTTTTCCTAATATAAATATTAAAAGAGAGGATTTCCAATTATAATTTGATCACAGTTTTTGCATTAAAATTCAATTATAAAACAAGACATTTAGGCTGGTGATGTAGTTTAGTAGTTGAGTTCATGTTCAGCATGTACTAGAACATGGCTCTACCTGCAATACATTACTAAGCTCAGTATTATTATTCATGCTGTTGCCATGACTACTCACTATCTGGCCTCCTCTTTTTAACTTCATACTTTAGACAGTACTTTCTTTACCACATTGCTTAGTAGACTCATTATATTGTGCTTCAGTAAATCTCCAAATTGTTATTTTCTCTCAAAAATGATTTTAAAGTATTTTTGAAGTCTGCTGCTCTTGAAAATTATAGTGGTCAGTGTGTCAGGAAGAGTAAAACAATAGAATGGGCATTTATGTGAATATAAATAATAAACTATGTGCAGTTTACAAGCCATATGAAAATTACAAGGGTCATCAATTCTTGTGTTTCAAATCATAAAATGATAACCAGCTGGAGTTAGGGGAAAAATATCCCCTGTAGTATAATATTGAACAATTGGACAGGTGCGTTATGAAAGGTATTTTTTTTTCTGGCCTTCCCCTGAAGCATTTAGTGTAGGTCTTTATAAAATGGCAGCCTAATGGACAATTGATCTTTTCAGCTAATGCAATTTGTAGATTCTTGCATTTACAAAAGTAATCAATAAGAATCTTAAGCCTACATTGAAAAAATAAAACTATACTACTGATTTACTAGAGGAACTATTTAGAAAATAGATAGGCTATAATGAATAAGAAATGATTTTATAGTCACAAGAAAAGCAATAAAGGAATCATCATGTTGTGTATAAAGTGTTCTTATAGTGAGAGCATTGGAAACTGATGTCTGTATGTAGTATCAACATTCAGAAAAGAAATGAAGGTACTGAGAGATACCAAAAACGCACCTATCAAGATTCCAGCATGTCTAACATAACATTTTCCTTTTCCATAGGAAAAATCAAAGATATTATAAACCCAAACTTAAAACATGAAGAGAAAAATGGTTGTAAAACTCATCAGGGAGGAGCAGGGAGGAGCTCAACCAGCAGAAAAGGGAGGGAGGAGAGTATTTATAATTTTAACTGAATTCTATTTATTCATATATAATTATATTATATTATAATATTATATATTATATTATTCATATATAATTATATATATAAAGAGTGACTTCATACTCATTATATTTTGTGTTTCGTTTTTGTTCAATGTAAAATGAAACATGGGCTTTTGCTTCAAAACACACAGTGTCATAATTGTCAGGTCCACGGGATATTACATTACTCTTGTCAGCTGATCAGAGATATCAGTGTCTTACAGCCCCCATCAGAGAATTGGCCAATTCACAGGATGGGGATGAGCAGACCTACATTACTTAGAACCTAGTTTATCCAACTTTGAAAGGATTATCTATAAAGTCTTGTCACATTTCATGTGTTCTTTAAATTATCTCATAAAATTTGTACATGTAGAATTGGCAATAAATGTGGGAATGGCTTTTTTCAATCTAGTTTCTTTTCTCCAAGCTAGATTATATTTGTGATTAAGTCGACCCTAAAAATTTCTTTCATTTAAAACAAACAGAATCTATACCACAAGCGACAGAACCACTACTCAGACATAGATTAACTCCTGTCCCTTATGCTTTCTCCCAACTGACAACTATGGAATGTTTTCTGTAGACTAAGGACACTTTTTGCATATCCTCCTGACAAATAGGCAATCTCTCCTTTCAGTTTAGCTTTTATTCTCTGCCTTTTGTTAATTTTAAGCAACTCACCCAGTTCTCCACTAGAGCATGCCACATGTCTAGGGAGTGATGAATGTAGAAGAAGATAAGAGCCAAAATTGTGCAACATGCTTAGTGGGAAGCCATCATTGTCTTTGTCTTTAAGACAGCTACTTTGTCTTAAACTGAAGAGCAACTTGGATTCTGCAAAGGAAAGAGATGAAAACATTGCAGTGGAATAGGCAGTTTGGATCATTCTTTCCATGTTCATTTGGTCCATGCCTTTTATGATGAATTGTTTCTCATTTTACTCATATTTTATAATCACAAGCAAATGATAGAAGACAAATTTAAAATATCTAGTCAACCTTTATGAGACAGGACACAAATCTTATTGTGTAGAATTATATAATGAGTACTATTTTTCATATTAATGAGAATAGTATATAGTACATTAAATACACATAAAGACTGTAATGAATGATTTATAGCTTAAGTTCTACCATGAAGACCACTTTGTAAAAGGTATTTAAATATGATTTTTGATGATTTCATGTTTTTGAATAACCAATAGAATGTCTCTTTCTTGACTTCCATATAAAGCTTTCCATCTCCATTAATAAACTCATAGACTTAAGTCCTAATAGTTGATGTCTTACTTTTTCTAAAGTCATTAGATTTTACGCTGAAAGATTTGTGGGTTTATTATTATTATTTTCTCTTTGGTGATCTATTAATTAAATTAAACAAAATCAAGTTGTTAACAAAATTAGGCAACATTTTTAAGGAAAAGAGTTCCTTGCATTTAGCATGTAAAATTGTTTCTAAATATCTTTCCATGCATAAATGGAATGTAATAAATGATGGCTCACTGAATAAAATGTTAGTCCATAAACCATAGAGATTTGAGTGTGCTCCACTTTAAACCAGGTAAGGTTGGATAGAGTTGTATGGGTTTGTAATAATTCCCTGGACATAATTCCCTGGACACCTGCAGGTAAAAAGGATGATATACTCAGTGGTCAACAAGACTTGAGTGATGAACAAGGAATTGACAAGAAAGTCTGTCTTAAGGAGAACAATGCTGGTGATTGTCCTAGAAAATTAATGATCAAAAGAATATGTAGAATATTAAGATATCAAAACAATTAATATTCATGGTTTTTACACCAGTACTGTATTTAAGTACTTTGAAAAGTCTGGTATTGATAAATGTTCAGGCAAACTTGAGTCATCTGTCTTGAGTTTGAATGCTTACTTTGCTGAGTTGTGTAATACATATATATTATGTTTATGGTATGAATTTTTATAAATTTCCTTGGAAATATTTTTTTTTCTTTTTGACTATATGTGAACACACGGTCGTTGTCTTCAAACATAACAGAAAAGGTTATCAGATTGCATTACAGATGTTTGTGAGTGACCATGTGGTTGCTGGGAATTGAACTCAGGACCTCATGGAAGAGCAGTCAGTACACTTACCACTGAACCAACTCCCCAGCCCTAGAAAGTCTTTCTAAAGAAGGAATCCTAACACAGATATATCTCAAGGAAAGTCTATCTTGAGGCGAGTTCCATAAAGATAAAACAAAGAGGTATATTTACAAGATAAGTCATTTTAGCATTTAAAAGTTGAGATTTAGAAGAATTGTATTAATCATTTTATTAGTTTACTTTTCAAATGTTATCCCTCTTTTTGGTCTCCTCTCCATGAATCTCCCACCTTATCCTCCTCTCCTTGGCATCTAAGAGGGTGCTCTGTTACCCACCAACCAACTCCTGCCTCAGCCCTCTAGCATCCCCCTTCTCCGTGACATCAAGCCTCCACAGGACCAAGTGCCTCCCCTCCCACTGATGCTTGGTGAGGCAGTCCTCTGCTACATATGTAGCAGGAGCCATGGACCCACCCATGTATACTCTTTGGTTGGTGTTTAGTCTCTGGGAGCTCTGAGGGCTCCAGTTAAATGATACTGCTGTTCTTTCTATGGGGTTGCTATCCCCTTTATCTCCTTCAGTCCTTGCTCTAACTCATCCATTGGGGGTCCCTTGGCTCATTCCAATGGTTGGTTGTGAATATCTGCATCTGTCTTAGTCAGGTCCTGGCAGTGCCTCTCAAAGGTCAGCCATACCAGGCTTCTGTCTGCAAGCACATCTTGACATCAGCAATAATGTCGGGGTTTGGTGTCTGGGGATGGAATAGATCTCACAGTGGGGAAGTCTCTGAAAGGCCATTCCTTCAGCCTCTGCTCCATTTTTACCCCTGCATAAGTTTTAGACAGTAACAATTCTGGATAAAAAAATTTGAGATGCTTGGGTGGCCCCATCCCTCTACTGGGGGACATGTCTATATACTGGAAGTGGTCTCTCAGATTCTATCTTCTTGTTGTTGGGTATTTCACCTAATGTCATCCCCATTGGGTTCTGGCAGGCTTTTGCATTCCTGATATCAAGGACATTCTAGTGGTTCCCCTAGTTCCCCACCCTCACTGCTACTTATTTCTATTAGTTCTCCTGGCCTTCTGGACTTCTCTCCTGTCTCTTCTCATATTTGGTCCTGCTCCACTTTTTTTCTCCCCCCCCCTCCCATCTTTCACATAGGTCCCTCCCTTTCTCTGCCTCCTGTGATTATTTTGATCACATTTCTAGGTCGGTTTGAAACATCCAAACTTTGGCCCTCCTTCTTGTTAAGCTTCATATGGTCATTGAGTTTTATTCTGAGCTTTTTGGCTAATATCCACTTAGTGAGTATACATCATATATGTCCTTTGGGGCCTTGGTTACTTCACTCAGAATGAAATTTTCTAGTTCTATCAATTTGCCTACTAAGTTTTGAAGTCATAATTTTTCATGGTTGTGTAGTATTCCATTGTGTAAATATAGCACATTTTCTGTACATTCTTCAATTGAGGGACATCCAGATTGTTTCCAGCTTCTGCCCATTATAAATAAGACTGCTCTTCTAAATATATACCAGTTGGCATTGCCTCACCCGAAGCATCGTGTATACATATAACTATATGATATAGAATTCTTAACATTTTTACAATTGGAATGAGAAAAAGGATTCTTATCTAAAATGTAAGTCACATGTGGACCTTGAGGAGTAAAGACAATGATTCTTCTAACAGAGGTTCTATATTAAGAGATCTGGGTAAAATATCACACCAGTGTATAAAAACAAGGCAAGATAATTTTAAACCTTTCTTTAATTCTACACCAAGGGAGGTTGATTGGGGATGAAAAACGTGAAATACATGTGACACAGAAACCTCAAGGAATACAATCTCACAAATTGTTGAGCTGTGGTTAATTTTACCATTCACAAACAAGCATAGATAGTAAAGTTGGAGTTTGTCATGAAGCACACTTAAAAGATGTTTTCTGATAATCGAATGGCAGAGTGAAAAGGATTCGGACATTACTATTCACTTATAAGTGGATATTAGCCATAAAATACAGAATAAACATGCTACAATCCACAGACTCAAAGAAGCTAAGTAACAAGAAGCTTCACTCTCACTGAGAATGGGAAATAGAGTAGACATGGGGGGTAGATGGAGGGAGAAAAGTGGGTGGGAGAAGGAGTGAGAAAGGGAGGAGGATGGATCAAGATGGGGGAGGAGAGAGCAAGAGAGTAAGGAAGGGAAAACTGGAATTGGTGTGGTAGGGAATCTCGGAGATTAGCTAGAAACCTAAAACAAAGAAACTTCCAGGAATCTTTGAGAGTGACCCTTGCTAAAACTCCTAGCAATGGGGATATGCAACTTGAAATGGCCATCTGTAACCATATAAGGCTTCCAGGGGAGGGACTAGAATACCAAACCGGTCACAAAATCTTCAACAGACAAATTGCCCTGCCTAAAAGAGGTACAGGGGTAAAGATGGAGCATAAATTGAAGGAATGGCAACCAATGACTAGGCCCGTTTGAGACACATGCCATGAGACAGAGCCTACCCCTGACACTATGATATCCTGCTATACTTGCAGATAGGTGACTAGGACCACTGTCATCTGAGAGGCTTCATCCAGCAACTGATGGAAGCAGATGCAGAGACCCACACCCAAACATTAGGTAGAACTTGGAGAACCCTATGGAAGAGAGGGGGGAAGGACTGAAGGAGTCATAGAAGTCAAGGACATCACAGGTAAACATACAAAATCAACTAACCTGGACCTATAGGTGCCAACAGATACTGAACCACCAAACAAAGAGCATGCATGGGATTGAGCAAGGCCCACTGCATATATGTAACATTTGTGCAGATAAGTGTTTATGTGCGACACCTAACAGATTGAGCAGGGGCTGATTCTGACTCTGTTTTACCTGCCTTTGCATCCCTTTTATCTAACTGGGCTGCCTTGTCTAGCCACAATAGGAGAAGATGTACCAAGACCTACTATAACTTGACATGCCAAGGAGGGTCGATTTCCATGGGAAGCCTCATCTTCTCTGATGAGAAAAGAGGGAAGTGAGGATGGGAAGGAGGAAATTAGAAGGAGGGACTGGGAGGAGAGGGGGGGAGGAAAAACTGCGATTGAGATATAAAGTAAATGAATTAATAAAAATAAAAAACCTTGTGTATTATAATAAAAATAATTTGTGACATTACAATTCCAAACAGAAAATTATACTAGAATTATTTTTTTTAAAGTTCACATTTTAATTAAAGTAACTTCTTTTGTGACACCATCCTAAAACTGAATTAGACACAGATAATTTAAGAGATGAACAATGAACGTTCATAATGTACTTGGAAACACTATACTCAAAATATGTAAAAACATTCTATTTGAGACTTTATGGAGTCTATTAATAGCATTGAATTTATGTAACCTTTTATGTACCATTGCATGTAACACATTCTAAAGCACTAACATGTGGAACTAGCCAACATTTTGAAACAAAAATTACTGCTAATATTATTCACACTACCACATAATGTAAGCAAATAAAATTACTAATAATTAGTCATTATGTCATAATTGCATTTATTTAGTATCAACACATATGTTGGGATGCTTATATAGTTATCATAGAGAATAGTACCATTATTAAAAAGCACCCACTTTTCTTGTATAAGCTATAAAACCTCTTAGTCCAGCAATTTAAAATAAGCTGATGTTGCTTTTTAGGTAGCATTTGTGATTTTTCTGGTTGACTTCCTCACAATTGCAAAACCAATACAGTATTTGGAAGTTACAGGAACTGAGTGTTCCCCCTTTTATTCTTGTGTCAATATGAGCAGAAACATCTATGTGTCTGATGGTTAGTTCCAAAATTCATGCTCTGCTCTTGTTTCCTAAGGATCATATAGAAACCTTAATAAACATTTGAAATGTTTTTGAAAGCTCTTTCAATTTGATTTATATTTAAAGCTTAGTAATATGAAAAGTTGTGTGTTTATTTGAGAATTTCTTGATGTTTCCTATAGTATATTTATAGTAAAATATGTGATGCTTCTTGTATGTAATGGTATGCAACTGGATTTTTTTTCATGATATGTGTCCAATTAAATTTATGGTTTCCCATAAGGTCTCATTCTTACAATCTTACAAAGTACATAGGGTTTGAAAAAAATCACCCCTTACTATCTCTGTAGAAAAAAAAATTAGGAATCACAATTTGGTAATCATAAATGGATTAATTAACACTTTGGTTTAATTGAAGGGCTTCTAACTTTCATCTGACTGTGTCTATGGCCCTATGATTATAAAAACAAATCTGTGAGACATACTAGAAAATATGTAGTTTTCACAAACCAGTTCTAGACATAGTCTAATGTAAATAGCTGAAAATTTATGGGTCACAACTTACTAGACTAATAGTATTAGTTCAAAGAGGACATTTACATTACACTTTTTCTACAAATTGTCACTCCAAAATGTGAAAATTATCTATTATCTCCTTTTTTCATTCATTTTCTAGATGAGAGTGTAATAATATGTTATATTATGCCATATATATATATATCATACACACACATATGTATACATATATATGAAGATATATATCTTCAGCTGACTATATATATTGTATATATATACTACATATAGTATATATACGATATATATAGTCATATGTAGTACTATATATCGTATATATACTATATATGCTTAATAGAGAGATCATAGATATAGATAGATATTAATGATATAGATTAGATAAAGATATATATTTAGCTTCTAAAATCCTTATCTGGCAAGTTAAAGCTTTTTCACAAGCTTATTTTATTTTCATTTAATCAACATGCTCTAAAACCCAAGTTTAGTATCCTCTTTCTTCACATGGTACATAAGAGTAGTTAAGCAATGTCTTTACAATGTAAATCCAGGGGGCAGTGTTAGATGAATGGAGCAGTATGGTACATAGGCTCCTAAGTGATATATTCATGAACAAATTACTGTCCTGAAGAGTGAGGACAGAGTTAAGGCTAGGATCTCTTGTAGAGGTCATTAGGTATCGATCAGGGATGCTGAATTATGAAGACAAGTTATTTCCCAACCAAGACCCAACCATGCCCAAGAGCTGCTACAGAAACAGCTGACATGTGGGATATACACACCAGCTTTCCACTGGTTCCATTTATGATCCTTCACCTAGAGAGCCCTTAAACTGATACTTCATTGCTTTAAACAGAAGTAGACATGGGTGGCACAGGAAGAGGAAGAGGAAGACATTGATAGCACTTCCTAAACTCACAATGGTCATTTATTTAATATTTTCCATTTTGAAATACAAAAATGAAAATCATATCTCTATGCTGTTTTGTCATGATGAGGCTCAACACAAAAAGCTGTTACTCAAATTATTGGAAATATGTCAGCATGGAGTGAAGGCCATGATGATGCCTGGCTTATGATTTAGGTCTCTCCTCTGGTAAGTGGCATCATGATGGTATCTATTGATGGAGGCACTAAGTGTCAAACACTATTATGAGTAAAAGCCCAGCGTGTACTTTTTCTGAGTTACATTGCTTGTTTGTATTGCCCATCTACTTACTTACACACTTTTACAACAGCCCACAACTGGTTATCAACTCTGGTATTTTAAAATGAGTGATGTGTGTAGGGGAATGTTCCCTAATTATTTGACTGGCTAAAAAAGATGACAAGAAGCCAATATTCGGGCGAAGAAGAGAAGGGGGGATTTCTGGGTCCAAGACAGGAAGAGGGGCTTGGGAGGGAGGAATGGTGTGTTTTTGTTGGTGAGGTGGAGAGTGAGAGATGTGAAGGATGTAGGCCAGGAACTTTTCCGACCTGGTGGTGGCTCCCGCCATTTGAAAAATTTCCTACAGAGAATACATGATAAGTTTAGGATAGTAGATTCTGTGCCCAGTGGTTGTATCATTCTGGTTGATTTTTAAATTAAGATTGTCTGGTGTTTTCCATTTGTGAAGATTCAGGTGGGCAGTTTGAAGGATCTGAGCCCAAGGGGGATAGGCTATCGAGAGAGTGATCTCGGAGCTCTGGAGAGAGGCAGAGCCAGCATTTGTGAGAGGCATTGGCTAGGAGAAACAGATGGGCTGTTGCACTAGGCTAGGAAGAGACAGAAACTGGAGCTGCTTGGCACCAAACTAACCACTGGAGTGTGGGGAGACTGCAGATGCTGGTGCCTAGCCAGATTTAGCGTAGATTCATAAAATTACACGCTACAGATGTGTCTGCCCAAGTATAAAGGAAATGATGTACCTTTATACATATTAATTATGAACCCTTTACTTAAACATTATCCGTATTCACCAAAATGAGTCTGCATAGAAATTATTAGTTTATACATTTATCTATTTGTTTGTGTCTATTTGTACTGGAACATAATTTCTGAATTACAGGACTTCATTAAAATGTTTATAATATATAAACCATGCTTGGAGTTAATGGGTACCTGAGGAAATATATATTTGTGGATGGATCAGATAGTATACATTTGAAATTATTCCCAAGTAATTCTATTATGTCATGGTGTAAGAAAATATCTAGAATAAACTTGAAATGTCATCCTCAATTCTCTGCCACTCACTATTAGCATCAAGTAGGTTAACTCCACACTATTTGTACAGATACTTGTCCATACGATTTGACAGATATAGAACCTTGGTGGGCTCTGTTTTCTCTATTTTCTTAACATCTTACCGGCTTCTTAAGATAGCATTTTTTTTTTCTTGAAGATAGCACAAAATACGGCAGTTTTTCATCCCAGGATGTTAAGTTACTAGTTATTGTTTATACCAGTTGTCTTGTTGCCTTCACTGGTTTTTTACTATATTTAGCTAACTAGAAAAGAAAGGGTTATAGCGAAAAAAAACCCAAAAATTTCCAGAGTGAGTCTGGTATTTTTCAGTATTAGGCTCAGCCTCCGAGTAGCTGAACTCCCAATGGATTCTGCTTCTCTTCTGCTGAGAGGTACTTACTGGCAGAGACAAGCTCTTCAGTATCTTTTCTTGATACATCACCTACTCTTAATTGTACCCTTCATGAGAACAAAGATCTTGTAGTTCTTGTAAGATAAAACAATACCTCTCTCCTCTTCATTATTTATATTCAATATTGTTTTAAGTAGCATTCTAAGCTTTATTTTTACTGTTTATATAATCTAAGATTTTTAAAACTAATTTTGATCAGAGGTAGAGGTTTATACTAAAATGCTGGCTCTTGGGCAACCAACGAAAGTTTACTGCAAGTACAGGCTAATTTACATAGCCAGTTCAAGCCAATTAGGACTGAGAAACAAGAGTATTTCTCATAAAAATGTATGCCTATGGGTACATTTCAGATTTCATTATTGGGAAGTCTGTTTTGTTCATTGTACAAATGTGCACACAGACATGCAGACATGTATGTATATAGACATATAAATAACACAATATTGAATATTGATTCTTAGGCTGAAGTAATAAACATAGTTATTGCAGTGTAGTAGCATGCCCATCCCCAGCAATTCATTCTTTTCTTTAAATACCTTTTGTAATGTCACCTGGAAAGCTTCTGTTAATGGAGACTGGAGAAAGTGAAGTAGTTTGGTAAGAGAACAGAATTTTGTTCTAGCCTTCACACTGTATTTTGTAAAGTAAACTTCATACACTCTGGTGCAGCTTCCTTACAGTGTTGCTAACCCTGGTTTTTGCTATCAAGCTAATTAAAGCTTGACTCATGGAGGTCTCTGCTATGTCTACTGAGTTAATCACTACATTGTTCTTTCATAGCATGGTTTTTTATACTCCTGAAATATTAGTCATTTTTCTTAAGATTACTTTTGCATTCAGCAATATAATACATTTATAGCACTTGTACAATACCTGATTTTGAATATGATCTTAGGAAATATCTACTGTTTACCACTGATATTCAAATGATTCTCAGTTTGCTTCCCTTGCTAGGCAACCAGCCCTGCTATGCATCAACATTACCTGCCATTGTCATTTTGCTACAAGGAACAAATTTTACTTGTGTCACTATTGTCTTTCCAGCTGATGTAAATCTATAGTATCCAGAATTAAAAGAAAAATTTTTATTCTGAAAAGCAAGATCTGCTTTATTGATTCTGCCCTAGATTGGATACATCATTCTGTAGTGTCTTTCCAGAAATTTGTGATAGGCAATAGCCCATTAAAAATAGATTCATTGAAAATGATAAAAGATGGGGAAAAGACCTGTAAATACTGTAGGCACATTACATAATTTAAACTCATAATATAATATCTTTCTAAAATAGGGAGAACATGAGTTCTCCCACTGATTCTAACTAAAGTACAAGCATTACAATTTTGAATTCACTAAGAATTCGAGAGTGTCTAGACTATTCAATGCTGTGTGGAGCTAATTGTGTCTATAGAAGACTTCTGCCCATTTTTAATTGAATTCTTTACTATAGAGTCTTGTGTGAAGTCAAGATAATGGCACAGACTTGTTTATTCTCTGGTCTTGCTACCTCTTTCTCTACTATATTCCAATAGCATGACTTAAATTTATAACACACAATCATCATGCCCCATTATTATGATTTCTGGAGAGGTAATGGCCTTCTCTCTCTAATTACCTGTGTAGTCTCAGAAGTTTCAACCACATCTATCATGAAAATATGTTTTATTCCCATTTCTTTGAGTAACTGGATAAGTTAATGAAATAATTCATTGTTACACTAATGGAGAGAAAATGCAGACTCAGCTTCTAAAGATGATGAAGAATGTGTCCTTCAACTGGTCCAATACCAAAGAGTTGACCAATTGCTCATGTGCTTTCTATGTACTTGCATTGATCCTTCAGTAACTATTATTTGGACTATCCACAGGAAAGAGGGTTAAAGAAAGGAATTGAGTCTCTCCAACTTTGTAAATACATCCAAACACTTGCATTGGAAGCACTTAAATATTCAACAAGCTTAGTCATCAGGGAAATTCAAATCCAAACATCTCTGAGATTCTTATACCAATCAGAATGGCTAAGATCAAAAACTCATCTCAACCATTATGACATGTATAAGATAGAATGTGGAACAAGAGGAACACTCTTCCATTGCTGGTGGGAATACAAATTTGTACAACCACTTTGGAAAAGAACTTTTGGCAGTTTTGTAGAGAACCAGAAATAGTTCTACTGCAGGATGCAACTACACCACTCCTGGGCATATCCCCCCAAATGCCCCACTATACCATAAGGACACTTGCTGAACTATATTCATAGCAACTATATTCATATCAGCCCAAAACAGGAACAAACCTAGATGTATCTCAAGTGAAGAATGAATAAAGAAAAATACGGTACATCTACACAATGAAATACTATTCATTCTGAGTGAGATAACCCACACTAAGAAAAAATATATGATATGTGCTGAGGTATAAGTGGACATTTGCCATAAAATGCAGAATTACTATGCTACGATCCACAGACCCAAAGAAACTGGTTATTACCTAGGGCCCAAGAGGGGATGTGTGAAATTCCCTTACAAGGGGAAATAAAACAGACCCCTGAGGGAACTGGGAGGGAGAGGGGGTGAGGAGAGGAATAGGGAAGATGATCAGGTATGGGGAAGAGGGTGAGAGAGGGCTGGGAGTGAAAATGGAAATTAGTGGTGGGCATCTCTGGGACTTGCTGGAGACCTGCAAAAGGGAAAGCTACAGGGAATCTATTGGGGTAACCCTATCTGATATTCCTATAGAAGAGAATACAGAGACTGAAGTGAACACTTCCTTTAGCCAGACAGGACTTCCAGCAGAGAGAGGGGGATATGAACTCACCCACAAAACTCTCCATCACAAAATTTGTCCTGCCTACAAGATGTGCAGTCTTAAAGATGGGGCAGAGACTGAGGGATCAGCAAACCAATGACTGGCCCAACATGAGACCAAGCCCATGAGAGAAAGCCAACCCCTGACACTATTAATGATACTGTGCTATGCTTGCAGACAGGAGTCTAGCATAACTGTCTCCTGTTGGGTACAATGGCCCGGGATGGAGTGAAGTCCCGCATCTGCCCTGGCTCTGGTGGCCCCTAGGAGGGAAGGGACACCAGCAATTTGACTGTGCAGATCTCACGGGACTGCCCGGGCATGTGTTGGACTGTGAGAAGCCCCCGTGGAAACACAGCCCATGGGTGGGAGAGGGGTTCTCATGCTCTTGAGAATCGCGGATGCTGCTGGATGCCTTAGAAGAGCTGAGAACAAAGTGGAGGCCTGCATGTGGGGCCAAGAAGGGAAAAGTGGGGAAGGGAAGGAGCACAGTGGGGTCTCAAGGAGGGACTGTGTTTGGTGGCTTGGTCACTGGCTAGGTTGCCGGCTAGCTGCATTGGTTGGTTGGGTAGCTGCCATGGCTGGGAGCACTTAAGCGATAGGCTAGACTGCGGCTCTCTAGGCAAAGGCCAGTTCCCTCATTCCCCACAGTAGAAGAAGAGAGACTGTCCAGGGTTTCAAGGTGTTTATTGTCATGGCAGAGAGTGGCGAGTGGCTTGGGTGAGACCATACCCCATTACCTCAGGGAGGGATGAGGTTGAAATAGTGACTGGGAAGGGGAGTGGCTAAGCCTCTAGGTGCCTCATTAACATGGGGATGTCTTGAGACTACTTGACCATGCCTCTACCTGAGGAAGGGCTTGAGGGGCTTTCCCTTTTTACATTACCAAATGTCACAGACCTATGGAGAGATGTACCCATGTGTCAGGAGCTGTTTCTAGGAGCATGGTAAATGCCTGCCGTTCCTTATATGGTTGACCCCTGCTGGAGACAACCTATTGGGCCCACTGGGTTTAAACCTTAGCTCTACTAGAAACCAGGATGCCTTTTACAGCCCCACAGTCTCCTTAGAGACTTCATTCAGCAGTAGACGGAAACACATTCAGAGTCTACCAGTCAGGCATCAGGCTGTCAGGTGGAGCTCTGGGAGTCTTGTAGAAAAGGGAAGATAGAATTGAGCCAGTTGGAGGAATCAAGGACACCACCAGAAGACCTACAGAGTCAATTAACCTGGGCCCAGAGGAAGCTACAGAGACTCTTCTAGTTTGTATCTTGTTATTACACTCACAACTGACCATTTTTACAGCTAACTGGCCATTCATGCAAATCCCATGTGACTGTTATGTAATGTTCTCAGGGAAGAATTATCAATTGCTTCGGAATCACAGTCTGGTGTTTGTACTGATGCAGTATCAAAGTTTCTTTTCTCACTTGTGGTTTCTGACTCACTTTGAGAGGGTAAGTTTGGATGCAACATGTACAACGGGCAATGCTAGATTAATTCGTAGACAGATTTGGCTGCAGGAAAACACATCCTAGCTCTATTGCTGGGCTCAGGAATGAAGCCAATTTACATAAACAGGTCAGTCTTCTGAAGAGCTGCTCATTCCAGATCTCTGGCAAGTTAGTTTAAAAGCACTTAACACTCCTCAACTAAATGTAGGAAATAATAACAGGCCTTAAAATGATTTATTTACTGAGTTAATTGGCCAGTGTTTCAGGAGGCTAAATTCTTTTCCTATAAAAAGCATTTGGAGACTATAATACTTTTATTATATTGGTTATTTTGGGAAGCATTATAAAACAGAACAGTTACAAAAATCTTAATGATGTCCTTTCGGCTCCATTAGAATCCTTGGATATTCAAGTCTTATCACATTATTGGAATTCTGTTAGTAATTCAGAGCATATTATAGAAGCAGCATTAGAGAGAAAAAATTCGATGGAAATAGAAATTCACTCTACGAAGTGTTCTATGCACACACAAAAGTGAAACCCACTGTGTTAAGTTTTAACCAAACCTTAGCATGACCATTATTTATTAGAAGAAATATCTTGAGTGCTGTCTTCTTTCTAATATATCTGTTGACAAGTTTTTCATTGCAATACTATCTACTTATGAGCTTGCTTTTCATTGAACTTCTTTTTCCATTGAAAGTGTTAAAAGAAGTGTTACCTGAATATTTTGTGGAAGGCATAATTCAAAAAGGCACTGGGTTTGACATGAGAATACATAGCATAAACAAACAACTTCCTTTTCCTCATTGACACAGGTAAAGGACTGAATATTCAATTAACACTGAGGAGCAACATAGTGCTAGATTGTGCATCAAATGCTTTCAAATCAATGACCTGAGTAAATAGCACAGTGTTACTGTTGAGGGTTTTTTTTACCATATTGTGACAGAGTTGAGAGTTATGCCATTAGAAATCCACTCACAACACAATAACAACAAGCCTGGAAAAAAAAAAGGCAAAAACCAAATAAACAAACAATAACACCACCAACAAAAACACTGTTAATAATTTTAACCTCAAAAAGTTCAATTCAATTCAGACCACTATATTATGTGACAGGTTTTATTTTTGTTGTTAAATAGTAAATAATTAAAAAGAATATAACTCTGTTTTCTCTGCTTTACAAAGTCATATAAAATTTTGTGAATGGGATGACCACTATTATAAAATTTTTAGCAATACAAATTATATACAATGTATAAAATGGGTATTAATAACCTTGTTCAAATTAGGTACATCAAAATCAGGTCTTCAGAGGCCTTATTTACATATAGTAAGATGCACATATTTTGTATAAAATCATGTAAGTTTAATTCATATAATTATTTGGGGATTATGTTTATCAAGTTAAAAAAATAATTCTGTTAGTTCGTGGGCAAAACCTTCCTTTATATTTTGGAGTGTGTGACTGTGTGTGTCCTTGTATCTGTGTGTATATACATGT
The DNA here is from genome assembly GCA_019843965.1 of Rhynchomys soricoides. NCBI lineage: Eukaryota > Metazoa > Chordata > Mammalia > Rodentia > Muridae > Rhynchomys > Rhynchomys soricoides. The sequence continues at coordinate 16,161,948 of JADRCH010000014.1, read as the reverse complement.
GAATGTATGCATGTATGGATCCCAGTGTGTATAGGTGTCAAAAGCAACACTCAGAAATTGTTCTTGCCTTCTGCTTTGTTTCAGGTGAAAAATGTTGTTCACAGCTACATGAACAAGACTAAATTTCCCTTGGGATTCAACAAATTCTTCTATTTCTGTGTCCCTTCTTGCCTTAGTAGTACTTTTATTACAGATATTTGTAATTTATTTTGTCTGTATTTTATTTGGGTTCTAGAGACCTGAATCAGACCTTCTTGTTTGTGTAGCAATCATTTTTACCTTTTGAATAATCTTCCCAGCACCTCACCCTGATTTACATTTCTATAATCAAGGCCTTTGACTCATGGCAGGCCATGATATCTTCTTACTCACTCACTTGTATACATTTCTCACATAACAGACTGAACTTAGATTCAGTAGACAGTATGAGTAGGACTCTAGTCACGTCATCTAATGCATTTAGAAATCATGCATGGCTTTTTATATATACATGGTTGATTGCCTTCATTGCTGGATAGTATTCTCTTCATCAAATACACCATAGTTTATATTTTCATTTATAAATCAATTAAAATTCACTAATCTTGATACACTTATTTTAAAACTTCCTACTTCAGTGTTAACAATTTTGAAGATTATAAAAGAGTTTACACAGTTATCAGTGGAAAACCATTTGCAAAGCATGTATATACTCGTGCATTGGTAAAGCATGTGTGTACTTGCACATAGGCAAAACATGTGTGTTCTCATGCATTGGTAAAGCATATGTGGATATGTGCATTAGTGAGCCATGTGTGGTCATATGCCTTGGCAAAGCATGCATGTATGCATTAGTTCAATGGTAAAGCATTGAATGCACTATGCATTGGCAATGCATGTGAGGACTTATGCATTAGTAAAGTATGTGTGTTGACTTGTGCATTAGTAAGCATGTGTGGACTTCTACATAGGTGGTCACAGAGTCAGTAGGTTAAATGTAACCAGAGTAGAGTTTAGAAGAAAAGAGTTTCAAAGCTTTCTGAAGCTTTTCTCATTATCTTATAATAAAAACATTTAGAAAAAGGTAATGAAAATACCAAAAATATAATTAAGATTAAATTTTTAGAAGATTCATTTTAATTTAAACAACTTGAACATATTCCCTTATATTCTTACTGACACACTATTTTTTGTATTTAGAACTGTAACTCTTAAACCATTAAGATATGAGTTTTATAACCACTTATAAAAAGGCAAAGCTTTCTTAAATAATAAAATTATAGTACTAACATTATTAACATTTGACATATTCATGAGTTTAAAATAAAATAAGAAGCATAGAGCCTTCAGTCATAAGTGGTCAATATCCATTTTGCTTTTTGACTTTCTTAATGGATTTGAGGTAAATTTCACATGTCGGAATCCATTTTTTACAACATTTTTGTGATGTAGGCAGTATATAATTATTGTAATTTACAGGTATTAAAGTAGTTTTGGAGTACATATCACAGCTATATTAAATGATAAATAATTGAGAATTCAAAATAATTGAACTTGCTGAAATATTGCATTAGCTCACTTCCAAGTAAAGTTTGAAATAGAAAGGAAGATTAAAAATTAAGAAACCTGGTAAAATACAAGTAATCTGCAATTACATGAAATAACAGTAATACACAAACAGTGATAACATTCAAAGAATTGGAAGAATATTTGGAAGAAAAGAAGCGAGAAGGATGACCCATGGGAATCAACTTATATATAACCAAGGCAAAGAATCCTATTGCATAGTCATGTTGATTTTGGACAATAGACATATGATAGATATTTTAATAGCTGTATAAAAAGGCTTTGGAAGTTTCTAGAATTAACAAGGAAATGTTTGGGTTATATCATGATGACTTGACCTCACATTCCCAGTATGCACATAAATGCTGTGATTCAAAGAAGGAGAAGATGGAACACAGATAAGAGGATTTCTTTGGCTTCTTGAAAAGCAAGTCTTTCTGAAAAATGGTGAATCAGGGATATATTATAGAAGCATACATGAATCATACATACCCATGCAGATATACATGCACATACACATTCACAGACACCTGAGTGAATAAATGCATGGTTGGATGGATGGATGGATGAAGTAACAAGTAAAAGAAACTTCAGTAAAGTATTATACAATAAACATAAGTCTAGAAACCTAGTTCTTACATTGCAGTAGTAATAACTTTTACTAAAAATAAATTAAATTTAAATATATCTTCAAAATTATATACATAAAGTTCAGAGAATAAAAATTATGAATGAGATATTACAGTCAGAGAAGTTAGCATTTGTTGAGTCATTATCCTGCAAAATAATTCTCACCAGTCATTCTCAATTAAACATATGCAATTCCAGTTGCAAAAGTAGAAAGTTGGTAAATAAAGCAAAAGCATATTATATTTTTGATATTAATCATTATGAAAAATTAACTTTTACTTTAAATTATATCTAACATGTATATTGATAGTAAAAATATAATTTTAATTGATAAAGATTTACAGTTTTTAAATGATATTCTAAATGTTTAGTAAAAATGTTAGAGACTTCATATTGGGAGATGCATACTGCATGCAGTCTGAGAAAGACATTTAGCATGTTGTTAGGTTATCTTGGTGTAACTATTCAAATCCAAAGCAAATGAGTTTAAAATGTTCCCACAAATGTATTTTTGCATGGTTCATTGTTAACTAAAATTCTGAATTAGTGAATAAACCAAATTTTGTAGATACATTTATCTACTTAGAGTCCAGAACTAAATCTTCTGGGGTCATTGTGTTTTAATATCTTTTAATTCAAATATAATTACATGGCTCCCCTTTCTAGGTTTAACCTCTTTCGGCTTCCTCCAATAGTTTCCAAGTCCCTTGCTCCCCTTTCAAATTAGGCCTCTTTTTCTTTGAGTTTTTAATAAGTGTGTTTGTGTGTGTGTGTGTGTGTGTGTGTGTGTGTGTGTATTTGTGCGGATGTATGTGTGTATGTGTGTACATGCACACAAGCGCATGCATATGGACATGAACAAAATAAATACAGCCAGCTGAATCTGTTTTCATTGTTTGTGTTTTAGGGCTGACTACTTTGTATTGGATAACAAATTCATCTCTAAGGATGCACAGTCTTTCTCTCTTAGCAGTCATTGGATGACTATGGTCCTTATTTTCCCCATTATTGTATTCTGTGACATTAGGCTGTATTGACAGGGACCTTGAAAGTTATATACAATGTGATATGATAACTTTTAAAGAAAGGATTTGAGGAGTCAGGAACTGTTTTCTTTTTACCAAGAACGTAGATGTCTGTTATATGCAAAGAAAGTATTCTCCCTAAAGAGACGCACTTCTCTATTTGTGTTCATATTTACACAAATAGAGACAGACACATCGATATTTCCTATTGAAGATGACTGCCATATGGGTTGAACATGGCTGGGGTCTCTAAGCATTGCCCTACTAAGAAGAGGTTGTTTTAATATCTTAAAATTTTAAATTAAAATATTCTTATGAAATTATTTTTCAGATATTTTATTATATTATATATATGAGTATTTTGCTAGCTTATGGTTCTGTATATCATGAGTGTTTATGATTCCCTGAAACTGGAGTTTGGGCTACTTGTCAGAATCAGTGTGGGTTCTGAAAACCAAAGTGAGGTTCTCTGCAAGAGCAGCCAATGCTCTTACCTGCTAAGTCATCTCTTCACCTAGGAACAATTAGAATTTAAGACTCCACTTTCCCTCAAAAACATTCTTCTTTATTACAGTTGGAGCAATAAAGTAAGCACTGTTGGAAAAATAAAGGGAAGTTCACCTTGATATCCTTTAAAATAGTAACTGACTATTTAAAAATAGTTTCTCTAGTATAATACAGAAATATAAAGAATTATGGATCTTCCCAACCACACCTCTACCTGCAATCATGTGTCTGCACCCAACTCTCAAGCCCACAGCTCTGCCTGCTTCCGGGACGCAGCCTCCCACCCACAATAACTAGGTGAGACACCCATGCCCCAATCCCCTGTCCTTTACCCTCAGCAAGCCCAGCAGCCATAAGGTCTGCCCTTTTCTTTCTGAGCTCCATCTTCTGGTCCATATCTTTATCTGCCATCATGTGAGTGTACTGCACTCACCTGACTACAGCTCTGCCTGCCTCCTGGGAGGTCAGTTCTCACCTTGGACAACCAGATGAGATACTTACACCCCAATCAACTGCTTGTTTGGACCCAACAAGCTCAGCAGCCTTGAGGTTTGCCCCACTCTTCTTGTGCTCCAGCATCCAGTCCACACCTCTACTTGCCACTGCACATCTAAACTTTACTTCCCCAGGCCACAGCTCTGTCTGCCTCCCAGGAGGTCTGATGACACCTGGAGCAACCAGTCCCAGAGACCTACTATTCCTAGGACTACCAGGTCTGCTAAAACCAGAGGCAACCAGATGGCTTAAGACAAACAGAAGTTACAATCAACAAAAGCCAGTGCAATATGGCACCACCAAATCCCAGATCTCCTGCTACAGCAAGCCCTGGATATCCTTACATACCTAGAGAGTAAGACAGACTTTAAATTTCATCTTATGAAGATGATAGAGACCTTTAAAGAGGAAATGAATGAATCCTATAAAGAATTACAGAAAAATTAAATCAAACAGGTAGAAGCAAATAAAGAAAAAATAAATAAATAAACCTCTTAAAGAAATACAGGGAAAGGGGTGGAAGAAAAGTCTAGAAGTCCCACACATTGGATTGGATGAGGCTCCCAGGAGTCAATATGGGTGACCTTAGCCAAAATGTCCAGCAGTGGGGCTATGGAACCTGAAATGACCACTACCAGTAGTCAGGACTCCTAGCAGATGGCTGAGGACACCAACCAACCTAAAAAACTTTTGACCCAAAATTGCACTTGTCTAAAAGAAATGCAGAAACAAAGATGGAACAGAGACTTAATAAATGGCTGACCATTAACCAGCCCAATTTTGGATCCATAAAATGGGTGGGTACCAAACTCTGGGCACTATTACTGATAATATGTTGTACTTGCAGACAGTAGCCTAGCATGGCTGTCCTCTGAGAGGCTCTACCATCAGCTGACTGAGACAGATGAATATACTCACAGCCAAGCATTGGACAAGTTCTGTAGGCCACTATTCCTAATTGGCTTTAAACATTTTAACCTATTTGTAATTCTAACATCTCTCAAAGAAAAAAATAAAACCTGTCATGTATCTTTTCATGGGTCTTGATCCTCTGTGTAGATGTCCCTAGCCATTGAGCTAGACAATTTCAGGATTGACATCTGTTCCTAACATTGGCAAATGCTTACTTGTTCCAGTCTTCCTCCTTTTACTCAGTTTGTGGCTTTGCTGATGCCAGTTTGTCATATGAGAGTTAAAATTGAATCTTTATGTTTCTTTTTAAGCATGGTATGCATTGACTCTAAATAGATTACTTAGCTCTTTGTTTCAAAGGATAGTCTCAATCCATGGTTGCACCTGTAGAATCTAATGAAAGATACATCTTACATTTCAATGATACTTGTATCTGAGATGCCTATGTCCACTTAGTATATTTTGTTCCTTTTTGAAGTTCTGTCTCTTCCTTAAGTGAATGATCCTTTGCCAATGAAAATGCTTGTGTTCTACTGTAAAGAGTGATAATAGTTTTATTTAAATGGGTCCACTTTGTCTCTTTCTGTAAATATGCTTATCATAGATAGAAATAATAATTCCAAGCAGAGCAAAATTTCCTAAAGCAAACACAAATTTTTTTGTGTATTAAATTATGCATATAAAATACTTTTAACTAGCTAAATTCTGTAAGGTTTATTTCACCTAAAAATAAAATGTTTTTGACTAGTTACAATGTAGCTAGGGTCCTACATGTTTTCTCTTGTGTTTGATAAAGCTTGTCCCTTGAAATCTTATATATTCTGCTATACATTCAAGCTTCCATTTCAAAATTAATCTAACATAGTCCTCCCCACCCCCCAACCCCCAAAAAACCCACAACCTAGATTAAATATCAGCAACTGCAATTTAGGAGAATTAACTCTTGACATTTATTTATAGCAGCACTCTGAATTACGGTTCTTTTTTCGTCTTAGTTGTCAAAAGTGAGTTTAATGTGTTATAGTAATTAGAAGTAACCTTCTAATTATAATCCTGGAATCACAATCATATGTGAACAATAGAGAGTGCTTTAGTCGAATGCTGCTCATAGCAATTGCATGTCTGCAGTTCTTAAAGGGGGGGGCATCCTCTTGGAGACAGGGAAGGAAGAGGAATGTGGTGAAGAACTATCGGATGGTAGACTGAGAAGAAGATAGTGACTGAACTGTAAGAAAAAAAGATTAAAGGTAATAATGATAATAATAATAATAATAATAATAATAATGATGATGATGATGATGATGATGAAGGGTGTGCTTGAAGTTTGTAAGCCAGAGGGAGTTCACTTCAAGCTAATTCTGATGGACAAAACTTTTAACCAAGCAAAGTAAAATAGCAACAATGTTTGACGAATGGTTTGAGAACTTAGATAATAATGCAAACTCAGTTTATGGCGAAAATACCAATTGAATTCCAGCAAAGTTAGAAATAAATGCTAAAAATGGGGTGAAAATTGCTAATACTAACTTTGGTTGCATGGAAAATGTTAGATTGCTAATCTTTAAAATAAATATCTACTTCCTCCTATTTTGCTACTTTAAGATTAAATACAAGTATATTTCTTTTTTCTTAATTAATTTATTTACTTACATTTCAAATATTTTCTCAGAATCCACTCCACAAACCCCCTACTCCATCCACCACCCCCTTCCTCTAAGACAGTTCTCGCCCACCCACCCACCTATACCTGCCTCACCCCTCTAGCATCCCTCTTCTCTGATGTAAGAAGCCTCCACAAGACCAAGTACCTCCACTCCCATTAATAAGGCAGTCTTCTGCTACATATGCATCAGGATCCATGGACTCACCCATGTATATTCTTTGGTTGGTGGTTTAGTCCTTGGGAACCCTTAGGGTCGAGGTATTTGATATTGTTGTTCTTTCTATGGGATTTCAATCCATTTTAGCTCCTTCAGCCCTTCCTCTAAGTCTTCCTTTGGGGTCCCTGGGATCAGTCCAATGGTTGGGTGTATCTGCATTTGTCTTTGTCAAGAGCTAGCAGAGCCTCTCAAAGGAAAGCCAGGCCATTCTCCTGCCTACATCTTGATATCAGCAATAGTAACAGGGTTTGGTGTCTGTATGTAGGATTGGTCCTAAGGTTGTGTGGTATCTGGACAGCCTTTCTTTGCATCTATGCTACATTTTTTCCCTGCATTTTCTTCATACAGGAACAATTCTGGGTTAAAATTTTTGAAATGGTTTAGTGGTCCTAGCCCTCATTTGGGGGCCATGTCTATCAAATGGAGGTGGTCTCTTCAGGTTCTATCAGCCTGCTGTTGGGCATTTCTGATAATGTCATCCCCATTTGATCCTGGAAGCCTCTCACATCCCTGGCTCCTGGGACTTTCTAATGGCCTCCCACCTGTTCTTCACTTCCTGCTGCTACATATTTCTTTTCATTCTCCTAGCTACTGGACTTCTCTTCCATTGCTTCCCATACATGAACCAGCCCACTTTTTTCCTGCTTCCTTCCCTCTCCCATCCAGAAACCTCCCTCTCTCTACTTCCCATGATTATTTTGCTTCCCCTTCCAAGTGGAATTGAAGCATCCACATTTTGGCCTTTCTTCTTGTTAAGTTTCATATGGATTATGAATTGTTTCATGGGTATTCTGAGCTTTTGGGCTAATATCCACTTCTCAGTGAGTACGTACTATGTATGTCTTGGGTCTGGGTTACCTCACTAGGATGATATTTTCTTGTTCTATTCACTCTACTTATATGAGTTTTTAATCTCAGCCATTCTGATTGGTGTGAGGTGGGATCTCAGGGTCATTTTGATTTGTGTTTCCATGGTGACTAAGGATGTTGAACATTTCCTTAGGTGCTTCTCAGCCATTTGACATTCCTCTGTTGTGAATTCTCTGTTTAGCACTATACCTCATTTTTAATTGTGTTATTTTCCTGCAAAATTCATGAATTTATCAATTAATAGCTGTGTACTATTTCTGTATGGTACAGAAAATGTACCATATTTTCTGTATCCATTCTTTCCTTGAGGGTCATCTGGATTATTTCCAGTTTCTAGCTATTATAAATAAGGCTGCTATGAACACAGAGGAACATGTGTCCTTGTTATATGTTGCAACATCTTTCAGGTATATGCCCAGGAGTGGTATAGGTATAGCTGGGTTGTCAGGTAGAACTATTTCCAATTTTCTGAGGAACTGCCAGACTGATTTCCAAAGTGGTTATACCAGCCTGTAATCCCACCAGCAGTTGAGGAGTGTTCCTCTGTCTCCACATCATCACCGGCATCTGCTGTCACCTGAGCTTTTAATCTCAGCCATTCTGATTGGCATGAGGTGGGATCTCAGGGTCATTTTGATTTGTGTTTCCCTGATGGCTAAGGATGTTGAACATTTCTACTTGCCATTTGGCATTCTTCTGTTGTGACTTCTCTGTTTAGCTCTATACCCCATTTTTTGATTGTGTTATTTGATTTTCTGGAGTCTAACTTCTTCAGTTCTTGGTATATCTTGGATATTAGCCCTCTATCAGGTGTAAGGTTGGTAAAGATCTTTTCCCAATCCGTAGGTTGCTGTTTTGTCTTATTGACAGTATATTTCTTAAAATACAAAATATTTCTTAAAATGTAAAAATATTTGCTGCAAATAGTAAGATCGTGGCACTGAGGATATAGTCCAGAAAAGTTTTGTTTGTGTGAAAAAAATGCTCATTTGTATGTGTTAAATGCCGGAGTGCAATATGCAATGTCTGCTTTAATGACATATATAAACAGAGCTGTCAATTGCAATATTTCTTGAGTTTAAAGGAGAACATTGATGTCCAAATCCCATCTGCCTTACCATCTCCTTTTCTACAGTTGTAAATTGTCACTAGCATGTCACCGCTTCTCTACATAAGACTGCAGTATGCTAAACAAGTAATAATTTGGGGGTTAAAATTTGGCTCAACAGTTAAAGATACTTAGGGACACTTACTACTTTTGTAGCAACCCTGGAGTCTGTTCCCTGAACCCACATCACTTCAAGGGTATCTGATCTATGTGGGTATCTGCATTCAAATAGTGCACATAAACTCATCCAGACACATATCCTACATGCATACACAGAAACAAATAATCTTTTTAGAATGGATAAAACATATTTGACACTAGATATTTAATTTTTGTCTAAGAGAACATAGGACTCCCTTGTCAGAATATAAGCAACTTACTTTCAAAGAATTATCTTAAGCTACTACTATTATCATTAATAATCTATAATTTAATCTATCCTTTAAAAATGTATCCACTTTAATATTCTATGCATCTATATTTTATTTTATATTATGAAGAAAATATTACAGTTTTGCAAATCCACACAGAATAGGAAATATTTATAGTGGTAAATACAGTTGGATAAAATATTAGTAGCATGTTATCAATATTGCCAAAATATGAATTTTTCATATAGTTTTAAAATATTACATTTAATGTTGATTATTTAGAACCACATAATTATCTTTCAAAAGACTGAACACTTTAAATGAGAAAAGAAAGTACTTAACAATAATGCTGACAGGTTATATGCAATAACTTTAAATATTATATTAATAAAAACCATTATCTACCATATTTATCTTATTAGCTATTTTTTATGGAAATGATAAGGAATAATTATATATATATTATACATCCCCTGGGTAATTATGAATATTCATTTATCTTTACGTTTTGATTTTCTTTACCTTCTTTAAATACTTTAAATATGTCTCTCTACATATTTATATCTGTATATTGGTGACTAAAGGTTTGTAAGCTTTCATAAGTGATTCGGGAAATGACTTAAACTAAATCTCTCTTTCTTCATGAACACACATCCTACTGCTCCATTTCTCTGTGAAATTGGGACTAGTAGAGAAAAGGAGAAGAATGTTAATTAAGGTATATTCATAATGATTTTAAAATCATATAATTTTTGAAACTCTAAATGTATTTTTAACATCTCTATGTTCCTCAATAATACATAAAAATGGCAAGAAAAGAAATACCACTTTTCTGCAACATGTACTCAGACATTCCCTTTCATCTCCAACAATCTGTCTACCCCTTTTTATAGAACAAAACTAGTCCTTCAAGGGAAGTTAAACATTAAAATATCATTAGGTATTTTACTTAGTTTTTCTTTATTTTAATATTAATTTTTAAAAATCTCACTGGCTTATAGATGACATGTTTTAACTGTCCAAAAAATACCATGGAATATTTTATTTTTGATGTTGCTGTTGATAGTCAAACATAGATAAAGGAAGGAAATATCTGAAGACATCATTTAATTTAGTATATAGTAAGATCAAATTTTGAATAGGAACATATTTCTGGCACATTCTTTGCAGGACAATATGGCTGAGCTGTTAAATCTCAATGCGCCTTAAAGACTCCCTGGCTGATGGTCCCTCTTATTATTATAGTAACCTTAGATCCTCTTTAATTCCTAGTACTAGATATATTTGTGTTCTGGGTATTTCCACAAAGGAGCTGCACATCATTCTGTGTCTTATCAATGACATCTGATAAGTATCATAGCTGGTTATTGGTCTAATTTTCCAGAGGATCACACAGTGAAGGTTATCTCACATAACTCTTAAATAATGCATTAGAGTTAGTGATAGGACACTGGATTGAAATTTATATTTATTGACAGACAGAAATGTCAATTATACAGAAACGACAAACTGTGCATATTTCTGCTCCCTAAGTGCCAGTCAATGCAACACTGTGAATTCAGTTAACATTTCTATATGCAGAAGTCCTGGTGCAGTTAAAGCCCTGCTGACAGATGTGTTTATAAGTAATCCAGGTCACTATAAATTTCCATTGGAAGAGGATATAAAAGATGGCTAATTGTGTGTCAATTATATTGTTTCTTGGTTCAGAGGAGAGGTGAAAACACATTCTAAAAAACAAATGGTTTAAATTACTCAATGATCTTTTTGTTAACTCACATATGCCAGGTGGCCTCCCATAGTACCACTTTACCCTCCAAAAATATGAATGCTCAAAAATAGCTGCATGAGTAACTTGAAATATATATTATATTCATTTTGCATTGCTAAATATCAATGCATGCTTAAATGACAAAACCATATGGAAGGATTCAGTGAAACATACACTTCTTAAAGTATTATAGTTTTCTTAACCCATAAGGCCAATTTATTTTAGTTAATAAACTTAATGAGATGCACATCTGATTAAAATGTATTTGATGCTGAAGGTATAACAAACCAACAAAATATCCTGTATTTAAATATTCTGTGATTACTTGCATGTATACACAAACACATAGGCAAGCACATACATTGCTAAACATCTACAAGAGTAGTAATTTGTTTTGTTTTGATTTTTAATTTAAAGGTATTGGAAAAAACTCTACCATATACTAGTTTGCAGACACACAGGTAAGAGAGTATGTACTTTCAATGTGAATAGTTTCCCCCTTGCACTCTAGTCAGTTTTTACTAAAATAAGGATATTAACCTTCAAGAAGACAATCTGCTTCATTCAGTCTCAACTCAAATGTTGACTATATCAACAAGCACCCTCAAAGACACATAAGAAATACATATGGATCACTAAAACTTAAACAGAATTAATTATCACATGACTGCCAATTTCAAAATTTAAATGTCAATCCGTTTACATTCATTATCATAACATTCTGCTAACCTAGAAAAAATACATCTGTTGAAATAATAGCTTAGTATTAACATTATAAAAATGTACACATGTACTATTTTATACATGTACTAAGAATTAGATTTATAAATCTCATATACAGGAATTATAAAAGCTGCAGTTAATTAATTTTTATACTTATCAATTTCATTGTTGATAAATATTTGAGGAGTTTCTAATCGGGACTATAGGAACAAGTTAGTGATTCCTGTCCTTACTTAATACAAAAATTTATTTTTACTTGTAGATAATATTATACACTGTTGCCTTGGTCAAGAAGTGCTCATGGTCAAGAATCAAATGTGGCAGTTCCTGGGGAGGTCCGGCCAGCAACTGACCAATGCAGACGCGGATGCGTGGAGCCAAACATCAGACTGAGCTCAGGGAACCTGGTGGGGGTATTGGTAGAAGGACTGGAGGAGCTAAGGGGATTGCAATCCCATTAGAAAAACAACATAGGCTGGCCTGACTACCCAGTTCTCCCAAAGTCTAGACCACCAACCAGGGAGTATACCTGGAGGGATCCATGTCTCCAGATACATATGTAGCAGAGGAAGGTCTTGCCTGACAGCAGCGGGAGGGGAGGCCCTTGGTCCTGGGGAGGTGGGATGCCCTAGGGTATGGGGATGCTGGGGTGGTGGGGCAGAAGAGTGTGGGGGTGGGGGTGGAGCACTCTTATACAGGCAAAAGGGGCAGGGAAGGCAGATGTGGAATGGGGGTGGTGGTGGTGGAGAGGTAACCTTAACCTGGAAATGGGATATTGTTTGAGATGTAAACGAATGGAATAATTAATTAAAAAAAAAATTTAGAAAGACAAAAAGAAAGAAAGAAAGAACAAAAGAAAGAAAAGCTGATGTTTTAAAGTTATTTCTTTTTCTGTGTTAAAACTTTCAATAGTTTGGTCATTTTGTTTGTATAATATTATTGACTAGGCTCCAGATATTGCACTAAAGAAATTCTGGATCAGAACAGTTGACATATTCAGCATTTCCAAAGAAATCCTCTAATATTTTTATTAAAAGGACTTTGATAATGGTGTGATAAGGTATTTATAGGAGCTAGCAACAGAGGTGAACTTTGATTGGAATGAAAGCTAAACTGCTCAGAAAATATCAAGTTATAATTCCCTACTGCCTGTCTTTCCAGTGGATATAAAAGAACATCAGCCATTTGCAATAGCATCCCGCCTTCATGCTGACCTGTGCTCCTGAAATGCAGAAGGACTCCCATCCTAGATTCTGGCACTTCACACATGTTCTCAGTGGTGGGTAAGGTGTGAGGAAAGCTTGAATACCCCTTGAAATGATACATATGTCTGCCAGCATGATAAATGAGGTCAGGTGTTCGTCTGATAGAGCTATACCTATATTGGTTATTTTTCTTACTGTATTCTTATATGGAGGCATCCATGTACAGTGACATCTACAGAGGTCAGAGGACAATACATGAAGGTGATACTCTTCTTCTACCATGTAGATGCAAAGAAACACTGCCAGCTATCTGGAATATATAGATTTTTTTTTCCTGAAATGAGTCAGCATTCACTTCTATTCTATGTAATTGAGTACCTTGATTGACATGAGCTATCACTTACAAACTTTTCAAAGGGCCCTTATTCTTGGAGAGTTATAGATGGCTAATTGTAGAGAGAGAGGCAGATGCTCACAGCCAACCATTGGACTGAGCACGGGATCCTTAAAGGGGGAGTTAGAGAAAGGACTGAAGGAGCTGAAGGGGTTTGCAACCCCATAGGAAGAACAATGTCAACCAACCAGAATCCCCAGAGCTCCCAGGGGCTAAACCACCAACCAAAGAGTACACATGGGGTGACCCATGACTCCAGCCATATATGTAGCAGAGGATGGCCTTGAGAAGGCTTGATGCCCAACTGTAGTGGAATGACAGTGTGGGAAGGAGTGAGTGAGTGAGTGAGTGAGTGAGCACCTTCATAGAAGCAGTAGGAGGGGGTATGTGATAGGGGGTTTCCAGAAGGAAAACTAGGAAAGGGGATAACATTAGAAATGTAACTAAAGAAAATCTCAAATGAAAGAAAAAACAAAGAACAAAATATACCCTGGATTCTCCAGTTTTCAGGAAGATTTGAGAGGATGTACAAGATGTAGGTTCCAAACTGTGCTTGGGCAGAAAAGAGGGTGTCTTCTGGCAATTAGCTTAGACTAGTTCTGTATAAATAGTTATTTCTAAGACAGTTTTCTTCAATGGCTTGATGTTGAAATAGTTCTACCAGTAATATTGTGATTCCATCTGAGACTTCACATCTCCAATGCCACAGCTTCTCACCTGTAATAAATTCTCTAGTGAACAACGGTGTCAGTTTATTTATATCCTCAGTAGTCAGTCTCATACATTTGTTTATACACCATATTTAAGAAAAACGCATGTATCCCCTGACACCTGGAAACTAAAACTAAGCCTTATATTCACTGAGCCACACCGTAAGATGGAAAAGTAACCACATCTCTATGTTAGCATAATACGACTGTGCCAAATATCTGACACACTCTAAGCACAAAAACAAAAAGATTTATTTTGGCCATGTTTTCATAGGTTTCATCCCCCATTTTGGTTAGCCCCAACTCTTTGAGCCTTCAGTGAACTGAATGCCATAACCAGAATTATTGGGTAGGGTTGAGCAAAAGAGAAATTAAGACATATAGATAGATAGATAGATAGAGATAGAGATAGAGATAGAGATAGATAGAGATAGAGATAGAGATAGAGATAGAGATAGAGATAGAGATAGATATAGATGTCATAGTGGTAATGGTATAGGCCCTTAATCCAAAAATTTTGGAGGCAGAGGCAAACAAATCTCCATGAGTTCAAGGCTAGCCTAGCCACAGTTAAAGTAGTGAGAATCTGTTTCAAAAAATAATAAAAATAAACAAACAACAAGCAAAACAACCCAGTAACAACAAAGATAGTCCACTTCCCATTCAAGGGCACATCCAGTGACCTACTTCTAAAAGATCCCTTCACTCCCAGGTACTGCTAACAGCTTGAACTTGAGCCTTTGTCCACTGAAATCTGAAATTCATTACCTAAACCATAATGACTTTTTAAATGTCCTTGCCTGCTATTTGATTAAATATGAAGACCTCTCCATATACCCAGCCCAAAATTGATAAATGGGCCATCATTTCTTAAAACTTAACACATGTGCAAAACCACTAAAAATCTTGTTAAAATGAAAACTCTCATCCTGTGGTTATGGGTGATTCTGAGACATGACATTTCCAGTCATTCTGTTCCTTGAGGATGCTGTTACTAGAATCAAAAAAATAAATACAGAGTATAGATAACTGCCCTAGTGTATTTTATTCAATCATTATGTTGCTGAAAATAAATCACTGGAGAAGGTCTCCTGTCACATGAAAGACTACAAAGTCAAATAAATGACAGTTTTCTTTTCCCAAAATTTAATTTTCTTGAGAAACAAATATTTACTAGTAATTTACACAGAGTAATATCTAACAAATTCTTATGGCTATCTTTGATTAACAGACACCTGGGAGAAACAAGAATGAGTTGGATTAAAGGTCTGGGCTATGCTGTCTCCCTCTGTGATCCTACATACTTTACTTTTGTTTGCAAGTCAGGGTAGTTCTGCAATTAAGTAGCCAAGGTAAGTGAAGGTGTTCATTCTAAAAATTTAGTACATTCTGAAATATGCCTTGTTAATTTCGGCCACTAAGCCTAGTTTCTAAATCATACTGTACCTGCATAAATTCATATCATGGGTATGTATCATACATCTTTTATTAAAACCAGTTACAATTGGGCCTGGTCTACTTACATCTAACTTACATCTAATTACTACTAATAGTAGTAATTAAGTAAGTAGTTAAATGTAATCTACTTACATTTAACTTACATCTTTAACTTACTATTTATTCTTTCAAACATTTTGACACCTCTTGACATCCCAGGAAGTGAGGATACAAAACAAACTGAAATGTGTGTTATCAGCTCTTTGGCATCCCATAACCTGCATTCTATGTACATGCTGCTCTGTACCAGCTTCCTGCATTGAACAAGGACTATTTTAATTTCCCTGGGGCTCTGTATCTCAGCTCTTTGGGATTCCATTCCTCTTAATGAAAACCATCTTGAACACTAATGCTAGTAGCTTGAATAGTCTCACTACCAGGATAATATGCCATTCTCTATCAGCAGTTTGAATGATTGGTTTATAAATTTTGACCTCTGCTAGATTTATACTTCAATATGAAATCCCTACTTTAAAAACTTCACAGTTGAGAGACTCAGAGATTAATAAAGTTTGGTATTTGCTATTCCTGACATTCTATCTTCAGGTAGCCCTAGCACAGTTAAACATGGAGTGCCAAGGTGCAACATGGAAACCTACCCAACTCCTTTAAATCACCTCCCTTTTCCATATGCTCTGCTCTTGCAATGCATAGTGAGCTGCAACTCTTCTCTTTGTCTCTTCTCTTCTCTCCTCTCCTTTCCTCTCCTCTCCTCTCTTTTCTCCCCTCCCCTCCTCTCCCCTTCGCTTCCTTTTTCTTCTTCTCTTCTCCTACATTCTCTTTATGTTTTGCTCTCTTTCTATCTTTCTATATATACATCCATACAGAAAAAATAGGGACAGATGTAGAGAAATAGATGGTAGACTGATATTGATAGATAATAATCTGTCTTTCTATCATGACCTATTTTTTTTCAGAACACTTGGTAAAATATCCCATTTTCCAATTATATTCAGAATTCTGAAGCTAATCCTGAAATTAAGTGTTTGAATAGTCATGACTATCAGGATTACAATATATGTGTGTATGCCATGCAAGAAAAAATTAAAGAAGACAGGCTGGAAATTTTTAATATTAATTTTTAAAATAATTCAGTGAATTCTATAACATAAAATTCTTGTCTTTCTTGTGATAACATTTTACAATATTTATTGATTATATGAATGTATTGGATTCCTAGTTGCATCTTGATCATTTCCACCAAATATTAGAGTAAAATAGAAAATCTCTTAGAGAGCACTGAGGCAGGGTGGAGCTCACTCATGCTTACATAATAAGTTTAAAGACTTTTCTAAAATTACTAAAAACCATTCAGACATAAAATTGTAGACTTTAAAAAATAAGGAACAATAATATTTGAGCTATTTAAAAAACTTAGCTTATATGTATTTGTTCTTGAGTTTTAAGAAAATTGATATTCATGTAAAATACTTCCTTGTCTACAGATGATTTTGTCTTTTAGTTAAATATAAGAAAAAACACAATGAAAATGAGTGATTGTTATTTTATTTCTTTTCTACCTACAAAGTCTCACATTATTTTTTAATATTGTCCTGGGCTTTCTGGCGAAAACATCACTTATCTGAAGTGGATAGGTCATTTTAATGTCAGTTATATTCTTACCAAACCTTTATTACAAATACTTTTTTCCTCACTTGTCTCCTTCCTTGAACAAACGTGACATAAACCATTTCCACAAGAGCCTTTCCCAGAGAAATTAAGGTCAGTGAAAGGCCAAATTGAAAGGTGACAGATTTAGAAGGATGAATGATGCATTTCCTAGCTGAACTAGGAACACTGAGGTAGGTTTTCCTTTTAGTAAATATTTATAGACTGTGAGAAATCACAGTGTTTAAGTGCTTATGTAAAACAGGATGGAAAATAATCTTTAACTCATTATTCTGATTTCCATTAAGATATGACATATTGAATATTTTCCCATTCATCTAATTCTTTTATATTGTTTGGAGAAGAATAAATAGCCTGCAAACAATTTGAATAGCAGCATGTAGGAATAGGTAAGGATAATTAACAATTAACATCTTAGAGGTAATTTTCACTAGCAATATGATAAGATAATTAAATGATGTGGTAAATTGATAATCATATAAACAAGTATCCTAATTTCCCTGTAACAAGATCTTGCCTCTCCAGAGCTATCTCGTCCTACCAGAATGTGAGATTTAGTCTCCTTTGATTGAGGTGATCTTTTGACATTGCATCTTTTCCATTGACGCACCCAGAAAGCCATTTCTCCAGGTGATCTCTCTGGTTGGTTGCTAATGGAACACCTGGAGACTAGACCACACCAGTTTATGTGACCTACTAGATTTCTACTTTTCATACCTTCCGCAGTGCATTAACTTTACAGTCAAATTGTTTTACCCAAAAAACTTGTCTCAAGTATGTGTTATTTCATTCCCACACACTTTAATCATTCTGAGAGATGTGTAAAAGCATTTACCATATTTATGCAAAACAAATCCTTCCACTTTCACAAAAGATGATAGACATTTACAGTCATTCTATGTACATTCTGTTTAAGGTTATGGCTTTGTCATATTTAAAAGCAATATTACTCCCAGGTGACTTTAAATTATGTACTCTAAAGCATATATATATATATATATATATATATATATATATATATATATTCAATTTTAAGTAGCTCAACTCAAAGAGTAAGCCTCACTCACCCTTCATCTCCTTCAACTAAGTAAGCTCTTTACTTTAGCTAAACTATGTTCTTTGTTTTCCTACAAATACCATGAATACTCTTCTTAAGTTTTTGTGTTAATTTTTCAATATAATTTCTTATTATCAACCATTTATCTTTTTGTCCAATTTTGTAACATATTTATAAGTTCAGATTGATCACTACATGCTACAAGTAAGCTGGTATTGACACCAGATTCTAAACTAACTCACATCTTTTACTGTAAATCGACATGTGTTACAATTGGTGATTAATCCTCTCTAATCGCCCCAGCAGTGGCAGCACTAGTTCCTCACTAGCCCCCCCAAAGTTCTGGTTTCTCACATGAAAGACACACATGAAGTCTGCATTTTATATGACTTAATCAGCTCATTGGCTAGGCCACTTCCAAGCATCCACGTGGCTAACACATTCTCCCTTACAATATTTCTGAATTATAACTTAATATATCCTATATTCCATCTTGGCCACCCCAGGACCAGTGGGGAAGGGGGATGCTGGGCCACTCTGTGGTATGCTCTTTCTTTTGCAGCTCTCAAGCCTGCAATTTATTCCTCTAAGATGAATGGTCTGAAGATTATTTTATTTATGATCTTGTTTTTTATTGGTTATTTTATTTACATTTCAAATGTTGTCCCCTTCCCAGTTTCCCCTCCTCAAACACCTCATGCCATGCCCCCTCCCCTGTGCCTCTATGAGAGTGCACCTCTCCCCACTCACATACTCCCACCTTACTGCTCTAGTAGTCCCCTATACTGAAGCATCAAGCCTCCACAGGACTATGGGCCTCCTCTCCAATTGATGAGAGATATGCTAGATATATAGCTGAAGCCATGGATCCCTCCATGTATAATTTTTGGTGGATGGTTTAGCCCCTGGGAGCTCTGGGTGGTATGGTTACTTGATACTGTTTTTCCTATGGAGTTACAATCCCCTTCAGCTCCTTCAGTCGGTCCCCTAGCTCTTCCATTGGGGTCCCTGGGCTCAGTCCAATGGATGGCTGTGAGCATCTGCATCTGTATTGGTCAGGCACTGGCAGAGCCTCACAGGGGACAGCTATACCAGGCTCCTATCTGCAAGTAAATTTTAGCATCAGCAGTAGTGTCGGAAATTGGTGTGTGCAGATGGATTGGATTCCTAGGCGGGGCAGTCTCTGGATGGCCTTTCCTTCAGTCTCTTCTCCATTTTTGTCCCTGCATTTCTAATTTTTCATTTTATCTTCTTTCATTCCCTGCTTCTGTCTCCCTGCCCAACCATTGGCTGCTGGAAACTTTATTTACCAATCAGAACCAACTAGGGGTAGGGACACTTGGCGTCTTACATACGGATTTCTGTGCAATTTGTGGAACCCATTTAACATAATTCAAGTGTTAAGCCAAACCCACAACATATGTGCCTACAATTTTTATATGAGCATATTAGCATGTATCCCACTTAGATGAGTAACAATTCTCTATGGAGTAGACATGTTTAAAGAGTGGTTTGTTTGTTTTTTTCAAATTCCATTTAAACTCAGAAAGTAACTGTATTCTCTACAAAAATTTCCCTTCATTCAGACTATCCCTATATTCAGATTCTTGTAGATTCCCTTTTGTCTTCATATTTTTCACTCAGTTTAAACACCATTTTCTAGGAAAATTTCTCTGAGCATTATGACATTCATTGACTCATTTGTTATTGAAGTATAATACATAGAATATTCTATGGATCTTTTGAGGGTGTTTTGAGAATAAATAAACATATTATATTAGACTAGAGTTGTGGAAGACTAAAACATTTTGTCACGAACTTAGATGGCACAATTTTCTGCTATACAATAAGAACATGGACCATTTCTGTGACACAGAACCAGAAAAATAATAATCTCACATATATGTCTTCTTCTTCTTCTTGAAAAATGTCTCTAAGACAAATTAGGTGATTTTGGTTAAAACACACCTGAACCATTAAGAATATATACTTCCCTTGCAGAAATCATGAGTTTGATTTCTAGAATTCTAATTGGCTGATTCTCCACACCTGTAATTCCAGCTCAGGGAATTTGTCACTACACTGGACTTGCACACGTTTGGTCGTGTCAATAATCAGTCACAGAAAGGAGGTGAGCTCATGGGGTCTTACTCATCCCCAAGGAAATTAATTATTGATGGATATCATTTGAGGGATAATCTATGACTTGAGTTGCATGCCCAAGTGTGATCTCACCAATATTGAATAGTTAGTTCTGCATCACTGGACACAAGGACTGAGTAGTTATCAAAGCAATATAACAAGATTTATATAAGGGACAATATCACTTAGAAGTGTGGGAAAGAGATGAGGGGAGTAAGGGTGAAAGAAGTTAGAATATACTCTACATGTGTATGAAATTGTTTTATATATATATATAAATTCGTGACAATTTCATACACACATATATGTGTATTTTTATATATATACACATATGTATGTGTGTATATATATGCATATATATATATATTGCTGAAATTTGTGAAAATTCTTTTAAAAACAACAAATATTCAGGAAATATATACTATTAGTAGGTAAAATTGTATGACATTACAGTAAAGACTTTTTAAAAACAAAAATTTACAGTAAATCTCTTGAGACATTTCCAGAATCAAAAGAAACATAAAACAGGAAAGCTGATTTCAAGTACTAGCTCTCCCACTTATTTGCTGTTACTTGGAAAGAAAATTCATTTTTCTGGTAGTAAAAAGCAGGGATGGAGCAGTCACATTACTTGTATGAGCTGCTCAGTTCAATTCCTCACACTGCATCTAATACATAATACTGAAAAATAGTCACCATATATCTTCTGTTCCACCTAAAATGAATGGGAACTGATGTGTGTAACTCATCTAATCTCTTAAGTTATTATGTAAACAGTAAGTGTTTTGATATTAAGAAATTGCTATCATCAAAGTATACAAAAGAACATATATTGCCCACATGAATGAAAATCAACTTTACTGTTAAGAACTGTTTTGGTTATTCTGTTTTTTTTGTTTTTCCATATGAAATTGATAATTGCTTTTTCCATGTCTGAGAAGAATTGTGTTGGAATTGTGATGGAGATTGCATTGAGTCTGTAGATTGCTTTTAGAAGGATGGTCATTTTTACTATGTTAATCCTCCCAATCCATGAGTATGGGAGATCTCTACATCTTGAGTTCTTCTTCAATTCCTTTCTTGAGAGACTTGAAATTCTTGTCATATAAATCTTCCAGTTATTTGGTTAGAGTTATACCAAGATATTTTATATTATTTATGACTATTTGAAGGGTGTTATTTCCATATTTTCTTTCTCAGCCAATTTATCGTTTGTATAAGGCAAGTCTAGTGATTTGTTTGAGTTAATTTTATATCCAGCTAATTTGTAGAACTTGTTTAGCAGCTATGGGAGTTCTCTGGCAGAATTTTTAAGGTCACTTATGTATACTAACATATTATCTGCAAATAGTGATACCGTCACACATTCATTGCTAATTTGTATTCCCTTGATCTCTTTTTTGTTTTTTTATTGCTCTAGCTAGAACTTCAACTACTATATTGAAGAGATACAGGGAGAGTGGACAGCCTTGTCTTGTCTCTGATTTTAGAAGGATTGCTTCAATATCCATTTAGTTTGATATTGGCAGTTGGTTTGCTGTGTATAGTTTTTATTATGTTTAGGTATGGGCCTTGAATTCATGATCTCTCCAATACTTCTGTGAGAATCACCATTTCTGGCCTTAAGCTGTACTACAGAGCAATAGTGATTTAAAAAATGCATGCTATTGGTACAGAGTGAGACAGGCACATTAATGAAATAGAATTGAAGACCCAGAAATGAACCCACACATGTATGGTCACTTGATTTACCACACGGGCACACATGCTCCACTATGTTCATAGTGGGCTTGCCTGTGATATCCAGAATCTGGAAACAACCCAGATGTCCCACTATGGAAAAATGGATACAGAAAATGTGGTTCATTTACACAATAGAATACTTTTCAGCTCTTGAAAACAAGGACATCATGAGTTTTGCAGGTAGGTGGATGGAACTAGAAAATATCCCATGTGAGATAATTCAGACCCAAAAGGACATGCATTGTATGTACAAACAAATAAGTGGATATTAACTAAAAAGTACAGAATAACTAGGATACAATACACAGAACTCAAGAAGTTTAACAATCAGAAGGTCCCAAGTAAGGCTGCTTCAGTCCCACTTGGGAGGGAGAAGAAAACAATTATGGAAGGTAGAGAGAGGGATGGACCTTGTGGGAGAAAGGAAGGGAAGGGGAAAGGAAGAACATGATCAGGTATGGGAGTGGAGCCCTGAGGAACAGGAGAATAAATGGAAATACGCAACCTCAAGGGGGTCCAGGGACTGGCCCAGCTTGGGATCCATCTCAAAGGGAGGCTTCAAGGTCTTAAACTTTTACTGACAGCACGCTAGCATGGCTGTCTTTCTGAGAGCTTCAACAAGCATCTGACCGAGACAGGTGCAGAAAATTACACCTAATCATTGACCTGAAGTCAGGGAACTCTGTGGTTGAATTAGGAAACGGCTGGAAGAAACTGAGGAGGAGGGTGATCCCATAAGAAGACCAGCAGTCTTTTCTTTTCTTTCTTTCTTTTTTTTTTTTTATTGGATATTTTCTGTATTTACATTTCAAATATTATCCACTTTTCCGATCCCCCTGAAACCCCCTATCCTATCCCCCTCCCCCTTATTCTATGAGAGTGTTCCCCCACCCACTCACCCACTCCCACTCCCCCCCCACATTCCCCTACACTGTGACATTGAGCTTTCAAGGGTCTCTCCTCCCATTGATGTCCAACAAGGCCATCCTCTGCTACATATGTGACTGGAGCCATGGGTCCATCGATGTATACTCTTTGGTTGGTGGTTTAGTCCCTGGAAGCTCTGGAGTCTGGTTGGCTGATATTGTTGTTCTTCTTATTGGTTGCAAACCCCACCAGCTCTTACAGTCCTTTCTCTAACTCCACCATTTGGGGACTTCACTCTCAATCCAATGGTTGATTGCGAGCATCCACCCCTGTATTTGTCAGGCTCTGGCAGAGCTTCTCAGGAGACAGCTATATCAGGCACCAGTCAGCATGCACTTCTTGTCATTCACAATAATGTCTGAGTTTGGTGACTGTATATTGGATGGATCTCCAGGCAGGGCAGTCTCCAGATGGTCTTTACTTCAGTCTCTATTCCACACGTTGTCTCTGTATTTCCTGCCAAAAGTATTTTGTTCCCCTTTCTAAGTAGGACCAAAATATCCACACTTTGGTCTTCCTTCTTCTTGAGCTTCATGGGGTCTGTGAGTTTATTGTGGGTATTCTGATCTTTTGTGATAATATTCATTTATCAGTGAGTGCATACCATGTGTGTTCTTTTGTGATTGGATTATCTCACACAGGGTGATATTTCCTTTCTTTTTTTTTTCTGAAGAAATTATTTTATTTATATGACAAATATAAGAGCACATAGCAGATAATTTTAATATAAACTACTTAGTATCATTTTACAATATAGTAGTAAAAACTACACCAGAGAACAAATTAACATGATCTAAAAATTAGTTTCTAAGCTTAGATATAGGAGAATTAAAATTGCAATTTCAATTATTAAGTATAATGAAAATAACATAGTTTTTTGGGGGGGAGGATATTTACTTTATTTACATTTCAAATGTTTTCCCCTTTCCAGGTCTCCCCTTCTGGAAAACCCCTATCCCATCTCCCCTCTTCCTGTCTCTATGAGGGTACTCACCCACCCACCAACTCCTGCCTTCCCTCCCTCTCATTGTCCTTACATGGGGGCATCTAACACCCTCAGACCAGAGAGCCTTTCCTCCCACTGATGGCCAACAAGGCCCTCCTCTGTAACATATGTGGCCAGCACCATGGGTCCTTCCATGTGTATGCTTTGATTGCTGGTCCAGACTCTGGGAGCTCGTGGGTGGGGTGTTTGGCCAATTGGCACTGTTATTCTCTCCATGGGGCTCCTTCAGTCCCATCTCTAACTCCTCTATCCAGGACCCCACACTCAGTCCAATGGTTGCCTGTGAGCATCCTCCTCTGTATTTGTCAGGCTCTGCCTGAGCCTCTCAGGAAAGAGCTTATCATGGGAAGCACTTCCCAGCATTCACAATAACGTCTTGGTTTGGTGGCTATATGTGGGATGTATCTCCAGGTGTGGCAGTCTCTGGATGACATTTCCTTCAGTCTCTGCTTCATACTTTGTCATCATAATTCCTCATGTGAGTATTTTGTTCACCCTTCTAAGAAACACTGAAGCATTCACATTTTGGTCTTCCTTCTTCTTAGGCTACATATGGTCTGTGAATTGAATCTTAAGTATTCCAAACTTTTGGGCTAATATCCACTTATCAGTGAATACATACCATGTTTGTTCTTTTGTGGCTGAGTTACCTCACTCAGGATGATATTTCAAATTCCATACATTTGCCTGCAAATTTCATGAAGTCCTTTTTAATAACTGAGTAGTATTCCATTGTTTAAATGTACCACATTTCCTGTATCCATTCCTCTGCTGAGGGACATCTGGGTTGTTTCCAGCTTCTGGCTGTTATAAATATGGCTGCTATGAACATAATGGAGCATGCGTCCTTATTACATGTTGGAGAGTCTTCTGGGTATATGACTAGGAGTGGTATAGCTGGGTCTTCAGGTAGTACTATGTCCAATTTTCTGAGGATCTGCCAAACTGATTTCCAGAGTGGTTGTACCAGCTTGCATTCCCACCAGCAATGAAGGAGTGTTCTTCTTTCTCCACATCCTCACCAGCATCTATTGTCACCTGAGTTTTTGATCTTAGCCATTCTGACTGGTTGTTTTGACTTGCATTTCCCTGATGACTAAAGATGTTGAACATTTCTTTAGGTGTTCAGCCATTCAATATTCCTCAGTTGAGAATTCTTGATTTATCTCTGTACCCCATTTTTAAATAAGGTTATTTGATTTTCTGGAGTCTAACTTCTTGAATTCTTTGTATATATTGGATATTAGCCCTCTATCAGATGTAGGTTAAGGTCTTTTTCCAATCTGTTGGTTGCCGTTTTGTCCTTTTGACAGTGTCTTTTACCTTACAGAAGCTTTTCAATTTTATGAGGTACCATTTATCTATTGTTTATCTTAGAGTTTAAGCCATTGGTGCTCTATTCAGGAAATTTTTCCTGTACCCATGTGTTCGAGGCTTTCCCCACTTTCTCTTCTATTAGTTTCAATGTATCTGGTTTTATGTGGAGGTCCTTGATCCACATGGACTTGAGCTTTGTATAAGGAGCTAAGAATGGGTCAATTTGCATTCTTCTACATGCTGACTTCTAGTTGAACCAGCACCATTTGTTGAAAATGCTGTCTTTTTTTCCACTGGATGATTTTAACTCCATTGTCAAAGATCAAGTGGCCATAGATCTGCAGGATGATTTCTGGGTTTTCAATTCTGTTCCTTTGATATACCTGCCTTTCTCTGTACAGTTCCATACAGTTTTTGTCCCTATTGCTCTGTAATACAGCTTGAGGTAGGGATGCTGATTCCCCTAGTTCTTTTCTTGTTGAGAATAGTTTTCACTACCCTGTTTTTGTTTGTTTGTTTTATTTTTTGTTTTTTATTTTTGTTCCAAATGAATTAACTATCCTGGACCTCTGTGATCTCTCAGATACTGATCCACCAACCAAGTAGCATACAGGAGCTAGTCTGAGCCACCCTATCCCCCACTGGACACTTATGCAGCTGAGGACTGCCTGGACTGGCCTCTGTGAGAGAAGATGTACCTAACCCTCAAGTGACTTGAGGCCCCAGGGAGTGGGGAGGCTTGGCATGGGGAAAGGGTAACATCCTGTTGGAGACAGGGGGATGTGGGATGGGATGGGGAACTGTAGAAGGCCAGACCAGGAAGGGGGACAATGACTGGACTGGAAAAAATAAAATTAATAAAACAATTTAAAAGAAGGAAAGTCAACATTATGACTATTTCTGAAATGATGTTCATAAGAGAGGCCATTAAAAATTAAATGGCTTCAAAACTCCACTGGAAAATGCAGTTACTTCAAAGAAACCTTGCCCACAATTATTCTATCATTGAACAAGTGACTAATTGTGGCACACTGTGAAAAGTGACACAAGCAGAGTCATCTTTGCAAATGGTTTCTGAAACACTTGATATAGTCAAT
The DNA here is from genome assembly GCA_019843965.1 of Rhynchomys soricoides. Taxonomy (NCBI): domain Eukaryota; kingdom Metazoa; phylum Chordata; class Mammalia; order Rodentia; family Muridae; genus Rhynchomys; species Rhynchomys soricoides. The sequence continues at coordinate 16,135,387 of JADRCH010000014.1, read as the reverse complement.
ACATGTAACATTAAGGCTGATATTTGCTGAGCAAATATCTTGACTCTATGTCGAAATGAAATTAAAAAACAATGTCAGTTCCAATGTGCATTTAGGCTGACATATATAAACATTCTAATTAACTGCCTTTGGAACTGCCATCCAATTTTCATTTACCCCATTGCCACATAACCAAACAAGTTCCTCCATCCTGAAAATCATCACATGATGGCATTAGAGAGATTTTCTCCCACATGTTGAACTATCATATTCTGACTCTTCCTCGGAAAGAAACTATTAAGTTGATCTTTCAAAAGTGAAACAATCAATTTGATGGCAACAGATCAGTGCTTCTCAACCTTTATGACACTGTGACCCTTTAATACAGTTCCTCATGTTAGGGTGACCCTGAGCCATAAAATTATTTTATTGCTACTTCATAACCATAATTTTGTTATTGTTGTGAATCATAATGCAAATATCTGAAATTCAAACTAGAGGTTGAGAAGTGTTGGAATAGATGCAGAACATAAACTTCCCAACGTGGGTGCTACAATGCTCAACACGGCACCAGTACTACCTTCACAGATGGCCGGATAGAATACTACTATGAGAACAGAAGCCCCAGTGAAATACAACTGAGCTTCATTCAAGACCCAGTAGCAAAGTCATATATCAAAATATCCAAGAGGGTTGAAATAATGTTTCCTTTAGGTGTCTTTACCTCTTTAGTTAACCATTTGCCTTCATTAGAGTGTCCCAGACTTGAAGAAGGAGACAGCAGGACTTTGAAAAATAAGACAAGAGAAATTGTTTATTATCTAGCTGTTAGAAAACTAATTTTTATTGCAAACATACCAAGCTTCTTTAAAATTTTTTTATATATACAGAGATATCATCAAACCTTATTCTAGTATACTCTTCTCTCATGGAGTAGTATCTTTAAAGAAATTAGTAATATGTCTCTGTCCCAAAGTTTATTTTGAGTTATAACCTGAAAATTTAAGACCAGGCATTTTCATGACAACTTCCCTAGCTTGTTACAAGATTTTAATTGTAGAATCATCATTTTTACTGTTAGTACATTCAGTGTAACTGTTTCTGGTTCAGATATCGAAAAATGGCTCAGTTCAGGGCTTGGTCCAGTTCTGCTGGCTGACCCTCTAGAACAACTGCACATAAAAGATGGAGCCACAACATCTCCAGAGCAAGATGCCTGGATAGATCATTCAAATCCCTGAGCTTTGTGTTCAAATGAGAGATCATATGTCCAAATATAAAGATGAGAGTTACTGAGAAAGACAAACTACCATTAATCTTAGATCTCCACAAGCATGCATGCAAACATGTATGTGTACCTGCCCACACATGCAAATATAGAAATATAAACATGAACATACAACATAGCATATGCATACCCAAAACTTATTGTCTTTACTTGGTAGTAATTATTAGTTGGTCTCTATATTTTTCTGCTGAAAATCTTTATACATATATATGAATATATTTTATACTGGGTTTTACACATCACAGTTTCCTTCTTCACTAATATTTTGAGTTTGTAATCCTCCTCTGTATTCTGAATATTATTATACTTTTACCTGTACTGTTTCATATGTCACAGGAGGCAATAAGAGCAGATCTGCCAACCAATTTGCTATGGGAAATGCAGCATTTAGTGAAGTTTCATTAGATCAGGGAAAATCTGCATTAAATAGAAAGAACTCATAAGGAAAAGCCCCATACTGCTGCCAAGACCCTTAGTGAAATGAAAATGAAAGTTGATCTACTGTTACCAGCGGACAAGTGACAAACAGTCAGACTTAAAAACACATTCATTAAGTAATTGCTGGGTACTCCCAGCATCATCTGTCTTTAGAACTACTTGACTGTTAGTACTGGGAGCTGCAAATGACAAAAGCATCAATAGGAAAAATAACACAGGCGGGAAAGTGGTTTAGAACTCAGATTGAACCTGTTTGTCTATTAGGACTCATATTACAGCAAGTAACCTCGACTGAACTCAGCCACTTTTGCCAAAGTTTCAAGAAAATTGGAATGAATTCTCTGCAGTGCAGCACCTTACACTCTAACGTGGTGATATTGCTTTTATTGCTGTTACTAGAACTGTATCCAATATCCATACAAAGTAATAACACTCCTTTCCTGATCATTAAGGAGCAGTAATTTAGGCAGGGCTTAAATGTTCTGGATGAAAATATTTTAATTTGTATTTATTCATAGCTATTGCTCATGCTTAAATTACCTATTAGCAACTGCAACTTAATTTTTATTTATATCTAATGAAGCAATCAAATCCAACAGTAAATTTTAGTTTGAAAGTAGGTAGGAAAGGTATTGCATACGCACAGCTTCTGAAAGCTGACAAAGAATATCAGTATTAAGGGTTGGTCGTATTTTGGCCGTACACATTCATGGATTGCCTGGTGGAGCTTCTGAGTATAGCTAGCCTGAGGGCTAAAAGCAGTAATGACCCTCAGCAAATAGCTGTAGTGATTTCTTGGACAGTTCATAGTAGTTGGTTAATGGAGTCTCTGAGGATAAAAGCAGAAACCTCTTACGACCAAGTAAGTTAGGAAGAAAGTCTTTGTACAGCCCTGAAGGGAGCTGTCTGAATCCCTCTGAATCACTCTTCTGCCAAAAGGAGAGACCAGGCTGTTTCTGTATTAGTAACTCTAACAGTTACAAGTACTTTTTGTCAAATAAGGTCATCCAGACTTATAAGGAGTGCTGAGGTATGTTCTTTTTATCGATTCTATTTCACAGAGAAAAATTCTACCTTAGGACAAGCTGAGTTTGTATAGATATAACTGTTTGGCAACTTTAGTGCAGTACATATTATGGAAGAATTAGTATTCCATATTATGTCTTATGTGTCACATAAGGAGCATAATAATATATAATGATTCAATGTATGTAGGTCACACCTCCGCAATGCTTCAGCATTCTGGAGTAACAAAGGAGATAGAGTGTGCTCTGGCCTACTGCATCTTATATAGGTTTATTGATCTTGTTATTGCTACAATGATCACAAAAACAAAGGCAGCGATTTCTCAAGGAAGGCTCTGACAGGATTAGAATCTAGGATATCCTTAAATCAAGTTTTCAATATCCTCCTACCTGCTTCTAAGAGTATCACTTCCCCCTTCAATTTCTCATTGCCCTATTAGAAACTCTGCTGGGGAGAAATAAATCCTAAGAAGAATATGACAAAAATAAAAGGAGATGTGTTTGCCTTGGGGTAACTTTGATTACAAACCTAAAGAAGGGTGGTGTCCATGGTAAAAAGCCTCACTTAGCAATCAATCATATTGGGAAAAGGGACTAGCCTCTGCGAAATGTAAGTTGTCTTCCTTGTCTTATACCCCAAGAGCAATTGATATCAATCTTGAGCTCAACAGACAAGAAGTTAAAGCCATCCTATTTTTATGTCAAAGTGGAATATGTTTTTTTCTGGCCTGAAAGACTTTCTTGGAATTCTTGAGCTTTTCTCACCTCTGAATTCCAAGTCCAAGTAGTTGCTTCTTTAGTTCTCCACAATGGTGCCCTAGATATCTCATACCAGACCCTTACTCTGATGTTAATTCCTTGCTATGGTTAGTTTGATAAAGAAATATGGGAATGTTTACCAGATAAAATTTATTGGATATTTTCTTTATTTACATTTTAAATGTTATCCCTTTTCCCAGTTCCCTCCCCCCAGAAAGCCCCTATCCCATCCCTTCTCCCCGTGCTTCTATGAGGGTGTTCCCCTACACTAAAATTTAAATGCAGTATTAGAATTTCAGTTGATGCCATAGTGGCCTGGGAATTTTGAATTTATTTTGCTAATGTTATTCCTCCAGAAACAATTTAGGAATCATTGTGGGTCAGAGGGCAGACTATAACTGGCAAAATAATGACCTCAGTAATACCTAGGAATGTATGACTGAAAAAAAATACGTTTTCCTGTTGTGCTAAAGTTAAGAAAATTAAGATAGGGAGCTAAATTATTCTGGTAGTCTCAGTCTAAAAACAAAGTCTTTTAAAAATGAAAATACGTTCTATTGCAATAAAGTAGATGACATTATCTTGGAAGAAAGGTCAGATTAATTAAATGCCACTGGATATAAAACTGGGTAGGGGAGGCCATGGGCCAAGGAACATGACAAGTCTTTAGAAGATTACCAATCACTGATTCTCCCTCAGGGCCTCAAGGAACAGGTCACATGTGCAGATGTTTAACGCAGAGCCAAGATAATCAAATTGTGTGCTTTAAAGTAGAATACTATGATAATTTTGGCAGCAATAATTAACAACTATTACAAATTATAAAAATCTTAACCAGTTACTGAGTGTTCAGGTGTAAAATTTGTAGAGAATTTACCATGTTCAGGAATTTTCTGGTTTACTACTAGGTATTTAATTCATGTTCTTTTTATTTACTAATTCATCCAAATATGTATATTTATTCATATATATAATAGAATCAGAATGATGGATAGATAGATGTTGGATAGATAGATAGATATTATTTATGTGATGAGGAGTTCTTTGAAGGATTCCTCTTAGATCTTTCTCCATCTTTTAACCTGATCTTGGTGTAGCCTCTTGTTGAAATTGTTGATATGCATATAAGTCCGGAGACTTAATTTACCCTTCAATCTTCAAATTGTGCTGACTTTTTAAGAGCATGTATAATTGCTAGTTCTAGTTCTCTGGGTACTCCTCAGTAAAGGCTGCACATCCAATAGTACATGGGAGGCAAAGATTGAACTTGATGAGTTTGTAAAACTCTAGTTTTACAAACTAGAGTTTTACACTCTAATCTAATCTAATCTAGGCCTCTAATCTAGAGGCCACCCTAGTGGCCTCTGATTAAAGCAGCCTACTTTCTCTTGTCACTATTACTAGAAGGCCATCAGGACCACAGAGACTCAGAAGACTGTCTCTCAGAGGAGGTAGAAAGCCTTTGGTAGATAGCTCTCCCATGCTGACCTCACCTAGCCCACTGCACATCAGCTCTACCCTTGAGGTGGGAAAGTGTCCCTGAAAGGCTCTTATTGAAAACAGTTGGGATCTCACAATCACGCATGCATTTTTAATTCCTTTGAGAAGGTGTCACACACTTACACCATGCAATCACATCTACCATAGTATAAAAAGAAACATATACCAAGAAATGTCTATGTCTGTGGATTACACTCTCTGAGAATGAAAACCAATAAGACATATTGCCGTTTTACTGTAATAAACAGGAAAATGAAAAGATGGGAGAAAACAAAGAGAAGCATGGGTAGCGTAGTTTATAAGGAATCAGGAATAAAAGTTTGTGCTGTGAACATAATTTCCACATATATGTTTAGTTACAACATTACTCAATCAATCTCTTATGTGGTTTAGATGGGGACAGTTTTCTAATATTTTCCTAAATTATCATATAAATTTAGCATCTGAACCTTGAAAATCCTTATTTTATCTGAATGGATATTAATCTGAGACACATATCCATGAGTTGACAATCGGAAACATATGTGTGTGTGTGTGTGTGTGTGTGTGTGTGTGTGTTTAAAGTGGCAGCAAGATGCCTAGAACTTATTTACTACATTGATCCTGTTATCAGTTCAATTAAATTATCTGTATTGGTAAAGGAAAAAAAACCTAGAATTGAATACACATTTCCTGTTTATGTGGAATTGAATTCCACATTGTCCAGTATTCTTGAGTGACAGACTCAGTCTCAGTGTGATTCTTATGAAAGAATCACATTCAGTTGATAGCATTTGGCACAAATTAGCAAGTCATTGTCTTTCTTGAATCGTCAATACCTCTCACAAATAGTGGTTACAGTATAGAGGATCAATAAAGGCATGATTAAGGAGAGCTAATATTTGAAGATGGTATTCTCAAGAAAAATTAAAAAATCATTTTTAAAGGCAGCTCAGATTCTGATCTCTCAGTAATTTCATCTAAATCGTAATCACATTTTCAGTATTTTGTAAACACTAAAGCAACCACTTCTAAGAAAAGAGAGAGGGTAAGAGAATTCTTATTCAGTACATTTTAAATATTTGCAAACTGCTCACAAGAGCAAAAGAAAAACCCAAAACAATAACAAAATAATAAAATGAATCCACTTTTATAATCTTAGACTACTGAAAATTTGTAAATCTGTGCTGTCATGTGATAAATGATACATTTTAAGATTAATTAGTTCTTTGTGGTTACCATAGACAGCAAAAGCATTTGATAGGTTCATATGCATTGGAAATAATATTTCCTCATGATTATGAGTGAGGATTGGAGATATTCTGGGTACATTGCTGTATATTGTTCCAGGTCTGACGTTCTTGTGTTGGTGAAGATCTTTACAAAAGACTCAATTAGGTTACAACGTATACTACAAATGGTTCTCAACCTGTGGATCATGACCAGCACAGAGGTTGCATATTGAATTTTTAAATATTCAAATTCTGATTCATAACAATAGAAAAATTACACTTATGAGGTAGCAACAAAATAATTTTGTGATTGGGGTTATCACAACATGAGGAAGCATATTAAAGGCTCACAGTATTATGAAGGTATGAACCACTACTACTAGATTGAGGGACTCCCACATGAGGAAGCTGGTCCATGGAATATGGCCTTAAATTTATATATATATATATATATATATATATATATATATACACATAATAAAAATTTATATATATAATATATTATATATAACATATTATGTTATATATTATATATAAATATATACATTATATATTTTATATATAACATATGAATTATATATTTTATATATAACATAAATTGTATATTATATATAACATATTATATGTGTGTGTATATATATATATATATTAGAGAGAGAAGGTTATATATATAATCACTCTAGAATAGAAATAAACAATGCTTTGCATTGCAGACACTATACCCACCAAACCTTCAGACCTTTCCTCCTTTACTGTCTTCCTTCCATTCTTTCTCCCTCTCTTCCTCCCTCCCATCCTTCTTTCCTTCCTTCTCTCTTTACTCCCTCCCTCCTTTCCTTTCAAATTTCTTGTCTTCTTCATTTTCTATTTTCACATTTCACCATACTTCTTTCCTCTCTCCCTTCCTTTTTTCCTTCCTTCCTTCTCTCCTTTCTTTATTTTTTAAAATCATAGTATTGCTTAAAGTTTATTTAATTGGAAATATAAATCAGAGTGTCAAGCAAATTCTGAAGCAATATAACAATCAATTTAAGTAAATAAAAAAGCTTACAATGTATTACTTTTGGTGCAATATTTGTCTGAATCAATGTTAAATTCACTCACTCTAGTAAGTTTGTAATGAACGTCTTACATGTAGGAACATTTTAAATTAAAAGAGTTTGATTTATCCTCACCAATCTCTGTGTTTCTCATTTTATTTGTTCTTGCCCCTGGCTAGGAACTCAAATATTAAAGTTACCTGAGCAAACACTGCTGGCCTTTCTCAGTCCCATGATCATTTTTCCTTGTGTAGTTTATGCTGGCTATCAATGTTAATGGAGATCCCTTATCAGTCTTTTTTTTTTTTTTTTTCTGAGTTGGTTAAGAAACCTTGCTCATTATTATTCTTTGGCTGTTGAGTCATCTTGGAGAAATGAAATGAAGTAACTTTTGACATTCTAAGTATCCATGTGCTTGTTTTCTGTGCATTGTGTTCTTCCACATTGTCTATTTCTATTTAATTCTCTTGATATTATTGTTTTAAATTTTCTTTATATATTATATTAGAGATCTTTCTGAGAAACAATATTGATTTATCCCAATGTTGAGATTTCATTTCATCAAATACATATTATGAAAATTATTTTTAAATTTGTCTAAGTTGAGATTTTATTGAAATTTATAGTGTTTTTTCTTCCTATCGAAACTACCTGGACATTTTAATTAAAAGACATCACAATTTTCCATATAAAATTAACTAACTTTAATGTGGCTAACCCAATTCATCACAGACTTAACAATGCACATATTGACCTTTACTTCATTTTGAATTACTGTTTTTAATGGAGAATTTTAGAAAATAAAATATTGAGTTGTTTCCTGGTCTTTCTCCAACAGGATACTCAATCGTCCCAGCAATATTTGTTGGAAAGACTTTGTAAAAAAATTATCTATTCATATATTTTTGCACTCATGAGGATAATTAATTGTCTGTGTAAGTGTGTTCTTTCTTGGCTTTATTTTCTTCCATTTCCCTGCTGTACAATTTTTTTATCCTGATTAGAATGCCTTGATTACTGAACTTTTGGAAAATTCCCTTAATTTATTCTTCACGTGTAGATTCTTTTTTTCACGATCTTGGTTAACACATAGATTTTTAATTCATGTGGTAATTTATCTTAAAATTGTACTTGCATTTCTGTTGGTGAACTTTCCTGTACAGGTCTTTTTGGAAAGAATGGATACTTTCAACACCATGAACTTGTAAGTCTCTAAACATGATGTATTTACTGCATTGACAGTTAATCCCATCAAGTTTTCCTTATATCTTATTTCTCTTTTCATCTCCTTCTATCAAAAAGTCTTAAAACATTTTTGGTCACATAGATGTAAAAATATATAGCTTTGTGACATTTTGTAAGTAAGCATTTATTGTATTTTGTATTTTATCACTACACTTAAACAAAACAAAAGCAAAAGAAATAATAAAACCTTTGAATGCTTATTGTATATAGTGAAATCTAACCGTTTTGCATTTGTATTCTATCAGATTTTGAAGATTTAGAATGTAATTTTCTCCATATCTTCTGAGAATAATAGTACCATATATTGTTTTTAAAATTCCCTTGCTTTGTAGAGAGGCTAATAATCATAATGAAATCATATATAAAAGAATAGGCTTTTAGAGAAAGTTCAGACATTAAGAGCAACAATTTCGCTTGCAGAGCACTGACAAAGTGACTCACATCCCTGTGTATCTCCAGTTCCAGGCATCTGATGGCCTTTTCTTGTCTCCTCAGACAAAAGGCACACATGTGATATATAGACATTCATGCAAGTAAAACATATATATATATGTTTTTATATATACTGATATATATATATATATCAGAATAAGGCATGTACACATACCTGCACATGCATGATCATGGGAATATTTCCTGACCAAAATATAACAAAACTGAGGCCTCTACACTATATTTTATTTATTGCTAAAACTAACATAAATTCATATATGCTAAGTCAGTACACATTACTTGATGACATTAAGTTCTATCTGCTTAAAAAAAAGAAAAAATGTGGGTATTTTTGTATTTCTGTCTGACTTTCAGAATTCAGATTGCAATCATAAAGTATAATTTCATTTTTATTTCACTATTTTGTTCTTTTATTTGTTGAAAATTTGAAAACCTCTTTAAATATCAAAATTATTTATATAAAAATTTTATGGTACATAAAAATTATATTTATTACCAAGCTACCAGATAATATTAGGTATATACATACATTGCATAGTATTAAAGTAGGGTTATGCATATTTATCTATTATTCCTCTAACATCTTTTATTTCTGGGTAATAAAAACATCCAAACTCCTTATGTTTAGCTGAGGATGTAGCTTAGCTTTTGCTGAGTAGGCCTCGGGCCCTGGTTTTGATCAGCAACAGCAAGAAGGTAAATATATTTTTTAATTCTTTGAAATGCTAATTCATTATAGTTACTGTACTCTGCAGTGGGATCACAGAACGCCTTGATATGAACTCTTAGTACTCTGTGGCCAATCTTCCTTAAGTCTCCTGTCACTCATCTTAAGTAGCAGCTGGTCATTACCATTCTATTTTGAATGTTTTAAAAATCAACTCTTTCAGATGCCACATAATAATAAGGCCATGCTGCCTTTCCAGTGCTCTACTCGATTTATTAGTCTTAACATAAAGGTAAATATCTCCAGTTGTACTCTTCTTGTTGCAATTGCCAGAACACCTTTCATTTTTATAGTTGTGTAATTTCATAATTTTCTGTACCCTTTCATAAGCTGGTGGACTCTTCCACCATTTTCCTTCCATGAAGTGTTCTAACTTTTAATTTTCTGAGATACTTTCTTTAGTTGATTTTAAAGGATGTCAACATCTCTTCAACATCTGTTGAGATCCTTCTTTGTGCAAATACAGACAAATGCAACAATTCATTTCCTAATGTTACCACTGATATAATATTTTGAATGTTTGACATACATCTCATTTTATCATGGTCATTTATTGTCATATTTCCTTTGGAATCTAATAGGCATTTAAAGATTTATAATATCTATGTTACTTTCATAGATTTATTACTAGTAATTTTCATTTATTTCACATCAGAATTAGTCAGGGCTGTTTGGCATCAGTGTTACTCAATTGGGAAACTTAACAAATGTTCTTCATAACTCTATTTTCTAAACAATTACAAGTCTGGTATTATCTGTTCCTTACATGTTTGGTAGAATTCTCCTCTGATGTAATTTCTACTTGAAGTTGATTTTTTTCAGTGACTACTTAAGAGACTTTTAATTATAAATTGAATTTGTTTTATATCTTTTCCTGAATGAGTTTGAGACTGTTTGCCTTTCAAAATTTTCATGCTTCAACTCTTATTATATATATTCTCAAAACTCATGATGTCCTTGTTTTTAATAGCTGAATAGTATTTCATTGTGTAAATGTACCACATTTTCTGTATCCATTCTTTGGTTGAGGGACATCTGGGTTGTTTCCAGCTTCTGACTATTACAAATACAGCTGCTATGAACATAGTAGAGACCGTGTTCTTGTGGTATGGTGGGGCATCTCTTGAGCATATGCCCAGGAGTGGAATAGTTGGGACTTCAGGTAGAAGTATTTCCAATTTTCTGAGGAACTGCCAGATTGATTTCAAAAGTGGTTGCACCAGTTTGTACCCCTGCAAGCAATGGAAGAGTGTTTCCCTTGCCCCATATCCTTACCTACAGGTAGTATCGTCTGAGTTTTTTATCTTAACTATTCTGATTGGTCTAAGGTAGAATCTCAAGGATATTTTGATTTGCATTTCACTGTTGACTAAGGACTTTGACCATTTCTTTAATGCTTCTGAAGCATTAGAGATTTTTCTGTTGTGAATTCTCTGTTTAGCTCTGTACCCCATTTTTGGGGAGGGGTTATTGGTTTTTTGGAGATAAACTTCTTTACATATTTTGAATATTAACCTTCTATCAAATATAGGATTGGTAAAGGTTTTTTCCTCCATCTTTAGGTTGCCGATTGGTCCTAATGATGGTGTCTTTTGCCTTACAGAAACTTTTCAGTTTCACGAAGTCCCATTTATAAAGTGTTGATCTTAGAGTCTGATCCATTGATGTTCTGTTCAGGAACTTTCCCCCTGTGCCAATGAGTTCGAGGCTCTTTCCCACTTTCTCTTCTGTTAGATTCAGCATATCTGGTTAATCAATCTATATTAGTGATGATTATTTTCATTGCTCTTTCCCAAACCGCCCTCATCTTCTACTTTGATTCCGTACATGTTTTCTGAGACCTCTTTATTACTGTTCATTATCTCAATGTGCCTGCTATCTGAAGAATAAAATTGTATGATGAATTCTTGAACTTTACATCTTCATTTTTCACTAAAATATAGAGTAGACAGTATAAATTTCCCTTTCAGCATTGATTTACTTTATCTTATAAAAGTTTTCTAATTTTCTTGTGATTTCCTTTTTGGCCTGTATATTACCTGGAATTTGAATGCTCACATACTTGGATTTCTCCTAGTTGTCTTACTGCTATTAATCTCTAATTTAATTCTGTTGCCCTTACTTTCAATCCTTTTTAGCTTATCATTATTATGCACCAAAATATAATCTATTTAAGTGACAAATGTATGTAAGTTCAAAAAGATTTTTCAACTCACACTAAATAAATAAAATTGAATAAAGAAACAATTAGAAGAGTTGGCTGGAATATGAAGATAGATTTCAGCATAGAACAAAATAGAACTGCACAAAAAGTGCAAGTAGATAATTAGAAAGTGTTTATATTGAAGAATAATTTAGGTCTTATTAGTGAAACACATAATATATAATATATTAGCAAAATAATACTGGTCTTGGAGATGGGGAGTAACTATAAAAAGATAGAGCATGTTGAAGAAAATAAAAATTTAAGTAGTGACTGAAATTTCAAACTGTCTGCAGCTTCATCTTACACTTCCACTGATCATTACATATAGCTTATGGAATCTTTCTCTTTGTTGGAGAGTAGGAGGAAGATTCAAATAAGTATTGCTATATTCATCTATGATTTGAAATTATTTATGATTATGCTTTGGAGCACTTATGAACAGTGCACAATAAAATATATAACTGAAAATACTAAAATGACATTTTTTATCTGTAGTATGAATAAATCTTAGTCATGTGATTTGAGTTAGGTGGGATCAAAGGAAATAATGATGCTGAATTAATATTTAGATATTATTCCAAGTAACACTAAAATTATTATTCATACAATACATCATACATCATACAAAGTTGATATAAATTCAAAATCAGCTTACCTTCTCTTTTAGAATATAAGAAATTTAAATGGAAGAGTATACAGCTCACTAACATAGTAGAGATATCTTACCGGTTATACTAATGTGGTATTTCCTAAGTGCTAGCATGATGCATTTACTAATATTTTATTTTTCAAATTTGATTTATTATGAAACAAATTAGATGCATTCTAAGTTTAATATCTAAAAATAGTAGACCAGCAGGGATGCAAAACCAGATGTCAACTTCTAAAACAAGGTTATTTCCTGTGAATAACTTTGATCAATGTACATTTTAGGTTTACAAATTATATTTGCAAATTTGTTGCATTGTTAATATTTAAAAAATAATATGCAGTTAATTATTTTCTCATGTTGTAGGTTTTTGAATATGCATAGTAAATCAGTATGGTTGCTAAAATTTAATTTCAAAGTTATAAATTAAAATAAGATATATTTTGGATGATGGTGAAGACTCAATAAAGGAAAAAAGTATTGCACTGGAAATTAGAATACTAGACTTACCCAGTATTAGCTAACATGATGCAGGATATATTTTTGTCATGGTAATATATTTAAGTCCTTACAGTTATATTCATAAAATACTTCCCCAGTTTCCTAAACAAATTCCCTGCAAAATATCTTAACTTTATTTCTCACCTATTTCAAATGGCAAAACAGATAACCAAAGTAAAACAGAGAACCAGGATAACCACGGTTGTATGTTTGATTAATTAAAGTGATTAATAAAGTTCTTATATTCGAGATAAACCATGAAAATGTTCACTGTCTTAGCGTATTGGTTATCAGTGTGTCATCTCTCAGATCAAAGGTAGCTCTCGTGGTGGTTTGAATGTGCTTGGATCATGAGAAGTAGCACTATTGGAAGGTGTGGCCTTGTTAGAATAGACATGGCCTTGTGGAGGAAGAGTGACACTGTGTACGCAGCCTTTGAGGGCTTTTAGGACTCAAGCTCCACCCATTGTGGAAGAGAGTCCCTTCCTGGCTACCTGTGGAATAGTCTCTTTCTGGCTGCCTTCAGATTAGATATATACATCTTGGCTCCTCTAGCACCATGTCTGTGTGCACACTGCTGTACTTTCCACCAGGATGTTAGTGGACTGAACTTCTGAAACTGTAAGCCAGCCAGAATTAAATGTTTCTTTTATAAGAGTTGCCTAGGTCTCTTCACAGCAAAGAAACCCTTAGACAATTCTTAAGTATCTGTGCCAAAGCTGTAAATTGGCATTAAGCCTCTCTTTTTGGCAGTAAGAGCAATACTAAGCCAGGTCAGTTACGAGTTCAGAGAGGGAACTATAGAAGAAAAAAAAAAAACAGATTCTTTTCCCCATTCTGTTCTTTTTTGTTCCTTGCTGTTTGAATAGGCTAATTTCTCTAATCATCTTTTCATGCTCCGGTCAACACAGACATTTTATGTTTCCACGGTCCTGTCGACATAGATATTCTGTGTTCTAGTCTTTGCAGTGACATTCTTAACTCTACTTTGTGAGTGCTAACGAGCCTTAATATCCTGTTACTCAGAGGTTTTCTGTTTCTTTGTTTGTTTTTTCTGCTTTACTGTCTACCATCTAGTGTAAGACATCTCTTCACCTCCTACCAAGTCTGAACTACAATCTCAAATGAGCTTCCTGTCTAGTCTGTTCCTCCTTGGACATTTCGCCTAAGGCATAAAAATATGTTAAAATTCTCTTTATATATTTATAGTTATTTATATTGAATATCATTTGTTAAAATTATGTAACAATATAGTTATGTCTCGTTTCTGTCTTCAGATTATACATATAGATCTATTCAGTTTTAGTAGAATTATTAATTTCATGTTATTTTACTTTCTAATATTTTCTATTAGCTCATATAACATGTATTCACACACGGATATTAGTGAATTTCTATTCAGTAATTTAAAACAAAAATTGAAACACTAAAATAATTAAAATGAAATATAATCTAAAATTCAAATGCATGGCTAATATGTGTAAAGGATTAATCTACTGTAGATATTTTGAAGTGATGAAGGATAAATTCCATTGGTTTTGTATTTATAGCTAAAATTTACTCCATAAATATTTTTATTATGAATGAAAAATTTTTATGCTAAAAAATTTACAAAAGTATTGTAAAGACCCTTCTATGATATGTATCTAAAAAGATTCTTAAAAAGTATAAATTGTCAAGAGGGAAAGGGAATATATGGTATTTACCTTTGTATTTGTTCTAAGATTTGGTAAAGACTAAGATTTTAACATTTTTATGTGAATTGTTTCCAGGTTTACAGTTGCTGGCTAGGTTTAATGTAGATCCAATGTAATTTTGATTTTTATCCATCAGTGATGAATTATCTTTAGAAAATCACAGTATAAGTTTTGAATTCATAATTTATTCTGCTCTGAAAGTGGGATTTTTGGATGTTATCATTACCATTTTTCTGTATGGTTGACATTATTATTCATGAAGCTCTTATCCTAACAATCTTTGACCATTTTCTCCCACTTGAAAAGCAATTAAAAATTTGTGCATATTTTTCTCCATGAATCATTTGCAAATGACACTGTGTGGGAGGGTGCTTTGCAAGCATTGGCAGTAGTAGGTTTTTTATTAAAAAACATAAATTTTCTGAAAGACCCAATATACCTCCAGGGAAAAGCCAGTGCTAAAACATTTTTAAAATCTTTGCAGTTGACTAGAGATGACATTTAAACTAAAAGCCTAGAGAGATTTGACAATGTTCTCTCGAAAGCATTATGACAAGAACTCCTCTCTATGAATTTTATAAGAATTTTTCCCTGATACTGACAGTTAGAGATAGATTCTATTACTGAAGAGTGAAGACATATCCTTTTAGCTCAAAATGAAAAGCCTAGCCATTGATAGGCAAATGTTTTTTTCCCTTCCTTTGACTAATTCTGTTTTAAGTTAATAGCACTCAGGATAAATATTCATGGAATGTAAAAACTATTTTTAATTTTCCTAGAATAATGTTACCTGTAATAGGATGACATGCCAGAGATTCCTGTAACTCATTGTCAAACACTTAGCCTATTGTGTAAATCAGTTCTTGGGTCAGATTAGGATTAAACAAAATTAGAACTTTTTAAAAGTCATCATATTTTTCATGCTTTTCCCTAATTAATCATTTTCCCATGCCTTGGAGTTAAGAGTCAATTAACCAAGGAAAGGAAAAAATATGATAGAAAATAAAGTATACGCAGAATATATAAACTGGCAACATAAATGTACATGAAATTGATTTTTTGTAATGTGAATATTTCTCCCCAGTACAAAATTTCTGGAACAATTTCTTTTAAATAATGGCATATATAGAATGACATCATTTGTCTCAATTCTGCACAAGGTCATCCTTCAAGATTTTTTGTCACAAAATAGTTTTACTTGTTCTACCATTGTGAAAACAAATGATTTAGATAATAAAATAGTAGAAGGTGTTCCCATTCCGAGAGTTCTTCCTCAATGTCAGAATGTTCCTTGTCTGAAAGTTTAGTTCTCAGGGTTCATATTAGCTTTTTCGCTTCAGTCTTGGCTGAGTACTAATTTTTGAATATCATTTCCAGACATTATGTTCATAAAGGCTGAAATTTACTTGAGGAACTTTACCCTAGTAAATAAAAATGCTTTACCATAAAGGTTTCTAGAATAAGTGGTTATCTTTATGTCATAAACTTTAGGAAATGGATTTTGATGCTTTTCAAAGTGGGTCACAAGAAATATTAGAAATAAGCAAATATTATAAGCAAAACTCGTAAGTATTCCACAATGAAAAGAGAAAGTTCTAAATCCTCTATAAATTCTAGCTATTTTCAATTTTTTCATGTGAACCTGAAATCTTCAAAATTTATATATTCTAAATGGAAATGACTATAAGTGTAATGAAAAGTGCCCATATATTTCAGAAATTAAATTATTAATAAATTGCTTTGAAAACCAAAGACTGGAATCCATCTATCCAATATGTCTACAAATTGATATTATAAGTTTTTGTATAACAAACTAGTTAAGATTAAATTTAAGATATTTCATTTAATTATCTGAGAAAGATAGTAATATGTACTTACAAAGAAAGAAGCTTAAGATAGGGAATAATTTTATTTAACTTGAAAAGTGGTAAGAACAAAACAAGACTAAATTCTTTTGCAAAACATAGGAAGTGCTATTTTATTCATTATTTACCACAGTTCTTGTTTTTTATTCCTTTCATATTGCTCGCTCTCTCTCTCTCTCTCTCTCTCTCTGTGTGTGTGTGTGTGTGTGTGTGTGTGTATGTAACTATTTGCACTTGGTAATCAGAGGAAATTTTTCAGGAGTCAGTTTTCTATTCCACCCATGTAGGGTCTAGGGTTAGAACTCTGGTTATCAGTGCTTGCTATCAGTGCTTTCACCCACTGAGTCATCCTCCTGGTACTCATTCACAGATTACAAAATGATGTTGAAGTTTTTATATTTTCATTAGCTCTTTAAAAACTTAACCTTCACATTAATTTTCATCACTTAATGAATCATACTGGAGAAAACAAAGTAAAAGAAAGATTGTTCATTAAAGATGACTGATATCATTCTAGATGTAGGCTTTTCTATTTCAGAACTTACAAGGGCCTGAATAGGTGGTCATGAGTGAGAGAAACCTCCTTATATGTATGAGTTTTCAGAGACTGGCAGAAATTAAACCAGGCATGAGGCTATTACATCCAACTTCCTGGATGATTTTCAGGACAAAAGTTTTCTTCTGTTCTTTATTACTCTGAACATTTGGTCACATAGATATATACTAGATTTTATTTCCAAAAATACAAACACTTTTAGATAGTTCTTCTGCTGCCGGGTCACTGTGATATGTTGGCTTGGTTTTGTGCTCTAAACAGATATAGATACTGAGAGAATCAATGTGTGCAGATCCCCAAGTGTATCGAAAGGGTGCTTCTAGTCGCATAGCCCTGCCTATTGGTTTATTTAGGAATGATTTGGATTAGTCAATAAGAATTTCTAGGGAAAATGTGAGTGTGTAGAAAGTTCAAAACTTGTCATGGGATAAACTGGTACTTAAGGGGTACACCTGAGTAGTAATGAAGCCAGGACTCACACAATATATCATAGATCACATTATCTTCTTTTCCCAGGAGTTTTTGACAAACTTTCCTTTCAGAAAAAAAAAAAAAAAATCATACACTTAACTTTTTAAGACCACACTTGATTACATAATTACTTAATAATTAAATGATTTTCTGAAGCCTTATAGAGAGTGCCACAGTATTTCTCTCAAATCTATAAATAGCTAAAATGATCAGCAGGACAAAGCTAATTCAAAGTCACAAAGGAATAGTTGAGAGGAGGCACAAAAGAGCTGAGAGCCATAGACCCATCCTTAGATATTCAAGAGAACAATAACACAATTAATGGAGTCAGGAATAATTATTTTGATTCAGAGAGAGCGTGAACTAATTAACATAATTCTAAACTGCTGTAGTAAAAAATATTTCCTTTCTCTCATTTCTGAAGTTTGAGGCAAATGCTTGGTTTTCATTGTCTGCAGAGGTAGGAGGACTACTAGGATATTATTCTTGATCAGTTAGTGAAACAGAAATTTGAATGCTGCCTGAGTCCTTTCATCATGTAAAGACACAACAAGATGGTACTGCCTGGGAAAGCCTAATCCCAGTGATAGACTTCCTTAGTTGCAGAAGTGTAAGACACCATATTCTGTTGTTTATAAGTTACATAGTATAAGGGATTCAGTTTTTGTTGTTTTGTTGCTTTTCTGTAGCAGACTGAATGGATTTAGATACACAGTTTATAGTCCATTACAGTCTCTTGTTTCTCTTTCTTTAACAGATCTTATCCAATCTAAATGAGTAAATACTGTGTCCTATTGCAGATGCAATGGGAAAGTATAGGTCCCTATACTTTTCTCAATGTTCTGCAGTGTTTTTCAATGCTGAGGAGATTTTATGAATCTCTTTAATAGAGTTCCACACGCTGTGGTAACTGTGAGTCATAAAATTTTGTTTGTTGCTACTTCATAACTAATTTTTCTAGTGTTTTGAATGGCAATGTGACTATCCAATATACAGGCTATCTGACGTGAGACCCCATTAAAGTGGCTGAGAACTGCTGCTTTAAGGCATAGAGTGACAAAGATGTGGAATCTACATTTGGAATGAAGTAGGTTAACAAGTACGTGGTCCTGCTATGTAAGACGTTGGCAGATTCGCCAGGGGATTCGTGAAAAGTTTTGATAAAAAGGAAGAAGATTGCTGCCTGAACACAAAAATCAACAAAATAAAACAAACACAAAACAAGACAAATAATTGAATCAGCAGTCTTTTGTAGTGGGTTTGGCCTAATGCTGCCTGCATTCTGATGTTAATTTGGTTCCCCCAAAACTGTTTTGCTGAAGAGAGTCTGCACTTAAGACACTGACACTGAGGGACCCTGCCTCTGGTTAATTCTGATTGGTAAATAAAGATGCCAGCAGTCACTAGCTGGGGAGAGGAGACATGGGCAGGGTTTAGGTTTCCTGGGTTTGGGAATAAAATAAAGGAAAGGGTGGGGAGAATCACCATGCTTTAGAAGAGTGTGCAGAAGTGGAGAGAATGAGAGGCCGTGGAAAAAGAAGAAGAACAGGTAGGAGAGAGAAAGAGAGCCACCATGTAGAAAGGCCGAGAGAAGATGGCCCAAAGGGCTGCCTAACTGGGTCAAGAACAGCCAAGAAGGAACATAGAAATTAGTAATAACCTGGCTGTGGATCGAAAGTAAATTCTAACAGCATGGCGGTTAGGCAGTTACTCAGCTAAGAAAAAGGCTCTGTGTGTGTGAGTGTGTGTGTGGGTGGGTGGGTGGGCGCGGGCGCGCTTCATCTGGGAAGACAGTTTAAGACAGGAAGTAATCACAGGATGGGATTTTAAACATTTTTTTTTCCTACTACATTTTTTCAATTCGACTAATTTAGAATTATTAATGATATCACTTCTTTTCCACCAGCCACATTGTGGAGATGATTTACATCAGCTCATTTCACAGTATGCTTAAAACTTAATGAAGTATTGACAAAAAAAGAAATGTTTGAGAAGCCACTCCAGCCAGGACACAAAAGACAATCATGGTATTATAGGAAAGTAGTTTATCCTACAAAGTAATTTCTTGAGATGGCTACAGAAGAGAAAGAGAGGGAGCTGTTAGAATCAGCAAGGATAACTGGCAAATTGCCAATTTTACACATCTAGAGAAAAGTGGGAGTAAGACATGGTTAGAATTTTCTATCCTGAAATTTAAGTTGCTACAGATCCTTATGAATGGCAGCAGAAAACTTCCCATTTCATTGATACTGTAAAAGAAGTTTCAGAACTCAATTCTAAATTAGAAACTATTCATGTGTTAGAGATTAAATCATGCCAAAATTTAAATAATAAATCACCATTTTCATTGATTCTGAAGCCAGGGAACTAATAGAAGACATTGAGCTTAAAGAAAGAAAGAAAGGTAGGGCTTTGCTTAATAGGATTGATCCCTTTACAAGAAGAGAACATGATACATCTCTGTGTTAAGAGAAAGTCATGACAGGACCAACGAGAAAGGACGTTCAGAGCAAACGAAGGAGGGAAAACCCAGCATAGAATAACACTCACAGGAATTGGACCTAGGATTCCCACCCTTCAGGATGGAAATATTTAACAGGATGTTTTCTTAATTAATGGAAAAAGAATAAAAGAGGTATATGCGTATGCAATATAGATGGAGCACTTGCTTAGCCTGTGGGATGTCCTGAGTTTAATCCTATGTAAACACATACACACACACACACACACACACACACACACACACACAGAGAGAGAGAGAGAGAGAGAGAGAGAGAGAGAGAGAGAGAGAGAGGTAGGTGGGGAGAAAATACGTATGGTTATGGCAAAGGACACATTTATTATCTCAATAAAACAGGAAATAGTGTCAGCAGGTGAGAAGGGTTGAGAGGACCAGGATTTATTGGAGAAGAGAGATCGTGTAGTCATTTGAGAAATGGCTATTTAATTGTTACAACCATTGCCTCCCATCCTTTTCACTTCCCTCCCTGCTTTCCTCTCTCTTCAGACAAAATTAAATAAATTAAGCATTTATATAAGTTTTAATAAGTTATCTGGGGCCACTGGCTATATTTTCACTCATGTTTTCCCAAGATAAATAGCACTTTCTATTCCCTAAAGAAAATTTATCAAAGGTGAAAGTAAGGGTTCAAAACACGTATGAACTTGAAGTGGAGGATAATGGTGCTTTTGACCTAGAGCCATGCTGAGGTGCAATGAAAACTGGTTATGAATTACCACAATGGCATCAGCCCTTAAACCATGACCCGCTGGTCCACAGTGTGCTGACAATTGAACCGTGGCTAAAAGGTAATTTCCTTACAGAGAGTCAGTCACATATTAAGAGGTCTTAGGCCTTCACTGTACAACTGTACTCATAACGATCTGTAGGTTTTGCATAGATTGAAAACATTGCAGAATGTGAAATGTTTGCAAAGAGAGTCTTTCAGGTAAATCTTACAAGTAAAAATTTGTGAAGGGGGACTCAGATATCTCAAGGCCTTAACATTGTGTTTAACTGGTGTATACATTTTAATGTTCTTTCAAGTTGCAATTCAAGATTGTTTCATGAGTTTGCTAATAAATTTATTCTAAATTTCACATAAAACAGAAGAGATTTTAAAGGCATAATTATCGTACAAGGCTGCAGATAAGCACATACATATATACACACATACATGTGTACATCATATACATATCATGCACATATACATATCACGCACATATACATATTTACATCATATACTAATTTCTTGAGATAAAACTAAATTTGAAAATTCCTCTTGAAAAAAAAAAAAGAAAGAAAGAAAGAGAGCCTGGCAGTGGTGGTGCACACCTTTAATCCCAGCACGTGGGAGGCAGAGGCAGGCAGATTTCTGATTTTGAGGCCAGCCTGGTCTACAGAGTGAGTTCCAGGACAGCCACAAGAGAAACCCTGTCTCGAAAAACCAAAAAAAAAAAAAAAAAAAAAAAGGAAAAATTTCTCTTGGTTTTAAATTTTGTTTGTTTTGTTGGGTGTGTTCTTAATGTCTGTCAATTATATTACTTTCTTTATTTCTACATATTTTTGAGACATTATCAAAGTATAAATCCATATGTAAAGCTTTAACAAATAAATGTTACACTCTCATTATTAAAATAAAACTTTATTTTCTCTTCTGTTTTACTATTTTTCCATGTTATTTTCTTAGTCACCTTAAATGTTAATTTAGACATATGTACTCATAAAATTGACTTTATTGATTGAATTTAGAATTGATATCTTTATAGTATGAAAATTTCTTATTCATCAATATGCAATATTTTTCTAATTATTCTCCTGAATAATTTAATTTCTTCACTGTGTTAAAGTTATTTCTCAAGTAGAATGTTTCAACTGATTTTTTAGAATTTGTACCTAAGTAGTTTATGTTTTTGTTTGCTAATATTAGATGTTTCTGTATAAATATTTGATTTTATTGTAGTTTGATGTACACTCATTACATTATTACTAAGTTAGCTATTACAAAGTACCAAAGATTTGAGGACATGCAACAATAGACATTATCTCACAGTTATTGATAACAAGAAAATCATGTCAAGCTGCAAGGGCCACAATTCACTTAGAAAGAGCAAACGAACAGCCTATTCTTAAATCTTTTGTTTTTTACTTTTAAATATAGATAATATTCTCTGTTATGATGTTAATCACATTGAGTTCAGCAATGGAGGCCTTCTCCTAATTATGATATCAATAATATCCCTATCACTTTTTCTTGTTAGCCTATATAAAGGTATATCAATTTAATCCATACTAACAAAAACAAAGCTTTTGATAATTTTATTGATATTGTTTAATTTCTATTATTTTTTAACATTATTTTTAAGGTCTACTTTTATTGTTCTTGTTATTGTAGTCTTATATTATTCTTTCTAATTTCTTATATTAACATATTTATTAAATTATTAGATATTTCAATATAGGCCATATTCTTTTCTCTTTCTTTTTGATTTATTTTGTTTAGACTTTTTTCTTTTCTTTTCTTTTAAGTTGAATTATAACAGTAACTTCTATTTCCTTGGCATGAACTCCTGTCTATACTGTCCTGGTTTGATGTTTATTTATAAGGTTCACTTTGTCTATAAAGTCTGAGAATTTTACATTCTTGGTTAATAAAATACAAAAATAATGTTGTAAATGTCAAAATTATTTGAATTATCTATATGGTAGTGTATATGTAAAAAGTTTATCAAAATCAGTGTTAAAGCCTAACTTGAATTCAACAAAATATTTTCAACAATGAATCTTAAATGACCTTAATTATCAGGGAAATACAAATCAAAGCAACTCTAAGGTTCCATCTTACACCTGTCAGAATGGCCAAGATAAAAAACTCAAGAGATAGCACATGCTGGCAAGGATGTGGAGCAAGGGGAACACTTCTTCATTGCTGGTGGAAATGTAAACTTTTATAACCACTTTCAAAATCTATTTTGTGGTTTCTCAGCAACCTGGGAATAGTTTTACCTCAAGACCCAGCTATACCACTCCTGGGTACATATCCAAAGATGCTCCAACATTCCACAAAGACACTTGCTCAACTAGCTTTATTCATAATACCCAGAAACTGGAAACAACCAAGATGTTCCTCAACTGAAGAACAGATAATAAATTGTAGTATATCTACACAATGGAATACTATTTAGCTATTAAAAATAATCATGAATTTTGCAGCCAAATGGATGGAACTTGAGAATATCATCCTGAGTGTGGTAATCTAATCCCAAAAGCAAATGCATGGTATGTATGTACTCCCTTGTAAGTAAGTAGATAGTAGCCATAAAATACAGGTATCACGCTATACTCCATAGACCCAAAGAAGCTAAACAAGAAGGAAGAGCCAAACAAGGAAGATTGAATCTCACTTAGAAGGGGGGATAAAATAATGGTAAGTAGCAGATGGAAGGAGGGAACTGGGAGGGAAGGGGGTGGTGAAGTGAGTGGGGGTCTCAGGATCGGGTGTGGGAAAAGACAGGAAAGATGGTTAGATAGACAGGAAAAGAAATGGAAATATCCAACTGTTTGGGGTGAGGAGGTAGGGGGCATCTCCTGGATGAGATAGAAACTTGGAATAAGAGAGGCACCTAACAATCAATGAAAGTGACCTTAGCTGTGACTCACAGCATTGGGAATATGGAACCTGAAGAGACCACCTCCTGTAGCAAGGCAGAAACCCCACTAGAGCGATAGGGACACCAACCTATCCACAAAACTTTCAAGCCCAAATTTATTCTGTCTACAACAAATGTAGGAGTGGGGAATGGAATGGAGACCAAGGGAATAGGTGACCAATAACCTGCCCAAACTCTGATCCATCCCATGGGCAAGCACCATTACCTGACACTATTATTGATACTCTGTTATGCTTGTGTACAGAAGCATGGTGTCGTCTGAAAGGCTCCACCCAGCAGCTGACTCAGACAGATACAGACACCTACAGCCAAACAGTGGATGGAGCTTGGGGAATGATTTTTATGGAAGAATAGGAGGAAGAATTGAGGGCCCTTAGAGCCTATAGGAACTCCACAGAAAACAGAGTCAAATAACCTGTACCCTTGGGTCTCTCAGAGTCTTAACCACCAACCAAAGAATATACACCTATATAGCACCTATATAGCAGATGTTCAGCTTGGTGTTGGTGCAGATGTTGAACAACTGGAAATGGAGCTATTCCAAAAGCTATTGCCTCCATGTGGGATATGTTCTTATAGATGGGCTGCCTTGTCTGTCCTCAGTGGTAGATGAAGCACCTAGCCAGAGACTTGAAGTGTCAGAATGGGGGTATACCCATCAACCCCCACATACTCAGATGAAAAGGCCAAGTAAGGATTGGGAAAAACTGTGGAAGGGTGTGACCAGGAGGTAGGCCAATTAAATTGAAAAGGGATTGACAGCACAGAGGTTACTCAGTCCAGAGACTGCTAGCTCTGTATTTGTAATTTTGGGGATGATGTTCATGGCTGAAGGCACAATAAGGTAAAACCTCATTTTCTTCATAAGAGACTAAGCTATCATTTCAGTGTGCTATATCATGTAGCATAGCTCAGATGTTGAGAGCACTGACTGCTGTTCCAGAGGTCCTAAGTTCAATTCCTAGACACCACCTGGTGGCTCACAACCCTCTATAATAAGGTCTGGCTCCCTGTTCTAACACGTAGGCACATAAGCAGGCACAACACTGTATATAATAAATACATCTTTAAAAAAACCAAAAACAACAACAACAACAAAAAAAAAAATACAGTACACCATCCCAACCTGCTTCTGAGGCCAAATACATTAAATATAGATTCTCTGGGTTGACCCTGAGTGGACCTTTTCAGCTTTATACTACAGCCACAGAGTTCACTAAATTTCCCAGCAAAACTTTGTATTCACTCTGTAGGCCAGGAAAATATTGAACTCTCAATCTTCCAAGGTTGATTGCATGCTGAACATCCATCGCAAGTCACAACTTTAGAGTCAGCGACTATTCAGAATCACATTAGTGATTTCTCCTGTTCTCACATTTTCAGAAAGGACAATTTTAGCTGCAAGAATCACAGTTGCAGCTATAAATTACTCCATTAATATCATCTCCCTGTGTCCATTTTCATTTCTGGAAAGGGCTTACTGTCCGTGTATATGTTTACCCAAATAAACAAAACTTCTACGGATCATCCATCTTCCTCTATTGCTTGTTTACTCTGTATTGTCAGTAAACTTCATAATACTTGAATTTTACATTAATAAAGTCTTGAAAAACTTCAACTTATATTTTTCTTCTTAACTCCATGATCTAATATCTGTTGAGAGCTGACAGTATGCTTTAAATGGTTTGTATTATCTCATTAGCTATTCTCCTTCTATAAGACAATTCTTTAGTTAAATACTAGGAAATACACAAAGGCCAGAGACTTTTGAAAGCTGAATACACCAGGGGGAAGCATGGGAGTGTAGACTGGGCTGTCCAGATTCCCAGCTGTCTGAATTTGACAGCTGGCACTTATCCAGAGTAGTGATTTTTTTTTCCTTATGACAAAAGACAGCAATGCAAGTTGGAGCACTGATATGCCATTAGGCTCCTACCTAGCTCAGGGGCTAGGATTAAGATTGTTTTCTTCCTGCATGTTTGCATTTCAAAGATATGGCTCTCAGCCCTGGAAAAAGACTATAGTAGGTGGTGGAACTTATCTCTAATCTCACAAAAACTCTCCAAAGTAAATACTCTAAGAAGGAAGTTGGGTTTATCTGCTTATCAAAAGGTTTTTGGCTAAATAAATGGAAATTACTGACATCAGGAAGCTTTCTCTGCAGGATGGGACTAAATTTTGGGTTATCCTCCAGCACAAATTCTCTGTTTCTGTTTTCTGATAGTCTTGGTTGACCATGTGAAAGGGTTAATTGACTTCTCCAAAAGGATCATGACCAGTAGATTGAGAACTGTCAAGAATTTTACCATTAAAGTGCATTATATAACATCTGAAAAACCAAGAACTTTAATCCGATAGAGTTTAAAGGAGAAGCAATGCTCTGAGTGAATCACGAATCAATTTACTAAAACAGATAAAATACTAAAACTCACTCACAGAAATTACCTAGATAATAAGATAGCTACATCGATACTAAAGACTTTGAATTAATAATTAACTGCATTCTAAAAATAAACAAATAAATATGTAACAGGCAAAGGCAGTTTTGCTAGTAAATACATTTTTAAAAATATTCAATTAAAAAGTAATATTTAACAACATAACCACCCTGCATGGTTCAGGAAAGATGATCTCCCTTCTGCACTGTCTTTGAAAACAGAAGTGGAAGGAAGCTTGACTCATTTCATTAAGATAGCTCAAATGGCTGAGAAGCACCTAAAGAAATGTTCAACATCCTTAGTCATCAGGAAAATGCAAATCAACACAACCCTGAGATTCCTCCTCACACCAGTCAGAATGGGTAAGATCAAAAACTCAGGTGACAGCAGATGTTGGCAAGGATGTGGAGAAAGAGGAATACTCCTCCATTGCTAGTGGGAATGCAAGCTGATACAACCTCTCTGGAAATCAGTTTGGCGGACTCTCAGATAAATGAACATGATACTACCTGAGGACCCAGCTATACCACTCCTGGGCATATACCCAGAAGATGCTTCAACATGTAATAAAGACATATGTTCCACTATGTTCATAGCAGCCATATTTATAATAGCCAGAAACTGGAAACAACCCAGATGTCCCTCACAGAAGAATGGATACACAAAATGTGGTACATTTACACAATGGAATACTACTCAGCTATTAAAAACAATAACTTCATGAAATTCACTGGCAAATGGATGAAACTTGAAAATATCATCCTGAGTGAGGTAACTCAGTCACAAAAGAATGAACATGGTATGTACTCACTGATAAGTGGTTATTAACCCAAAAGTTCGAAATATCCAAAAGTCACTTCACAGCAACAGTAGGGCTAAGTGTGAGATCCCAGATGGAAGAGTTGGAGAAAGGAATGAAGGAGCTGAGGGAGTTTGCAGCCCCAGGGAGGGAGCAACAGTGACAACTGGCCTGACCTCTCAATACTCCCGAAGACTGAATCTCCATCCAAAGAATACACATGGAGAGACCCATGGTGCTAGCCACATATGTGGCAGAGGAGGGTCTTCTTAGCCATCAGGGGAGCAGAGGCCCTTGGGCCTGAGAGTGTTAGATCCCCCAGTATAGGAGAATGCCAAGGAGGGAAGATAAGAGTGGGTGGGTGGGTGGTTGGGTAGAGGAATACCCCATAGTGGCAGGAGGAGGGGGAGGGAATGCGGAGGTTCCAAAGGGGAGATCTGGAAAGGGGGAAACATTTGAAATGTAACTAAAGTATTAAAAAAGTTATACCATATCAAAATTAATCAAGAATACTATTATTAAAAGAGTGGCAAAGCAAAAGGAATAAAGCATGTGACAAAGGACTCTATTTGTAATACAGAATAAATTACAAATTATCTCAAAAAAAAAAAAAAAGCATTGCTCTGTTATTAAGCTGAAAAAAGGTACCGTGAAAGACACTCCAGATAGTATAAACCCAGATATCAACCTGGTTAACAAAATGCTAACAACATTAAAACCAATAAGATGAAACTGAACAAGGAATGCAGGTGCATTCACCAGTGCTCATTCAATGACTGCAAGCTTCATTACAAAAAAAAAAAAAGATTTTCCAGAGGTTTGCATGACTTAAGGGACCATAAACAAAGACATCAGTGTGCTGAAGTAGGGAGACTCTGTCAGATTTTAGTCTCATTTTCAACTCCTGACAGACCACTTCTAGGAGGAAATGCAAGCTATCAGGAGACCACTGTTATCACCCTACCAATCCAACCTTCCACTGATTAATGTGACTACCCTATATTAAATCTTCCTGATCAAAGGGAATGCTGGAGAAAGATAGTTGAAATTCACAAACATCACTTTAGTGTTTTATTCACAGAAACTGGAATTTGAATAAATACACAAGGACTTACACAAAATCTGAAATGATCCAAAGTATTCAAGAGAATTGAGAGAGACTCGTTGATTTTAATCCTCATAATGAACAGAAGAACTATCATATCTATGCAAAACCATGTGGATATCATCTACAATAAACTGCATGGAATTTGAATTTACTATGCAAGATGCATAGGATCTGTATTCTGTGCAATGGAAAGCAAGACAGAAGGAAGCAATATTCTTCACATTTTTGTGATATCAATTAATATCTTCATAGATATGCTTTAAATAATAAAGAAAAATTTACAGTAATAGACTACCAGATGATAGTTTTCTTTATGTCCTAAAACTTCACTGTGTGAGTAAAAAGCCTTCATTATTAAAAAATCAAAATCATTCTTTCATTAATATTAATATTTCATAGATTTTATCTTAATTTTCCTTCATTATTTTCATAACTGGAAGTAAAATTACTATGTGAGTAATTACTGAGCAAAATCCCTCCCTTAAATATAAATCACTTCTATCTATTAAGTATCTATTACTCAACTCTTACAACTTCCATAGTAAATACCAATACATTCATCTTTCTGAACAAAGCATGTGTTCCCTTACCTATTTCCTTTTTCCTCCTTTTTCCATTGCTAAATAAGATATACAAGCTACAAAGAGCTTCTACTGAGAGACATCTGGAAAGTTTACATAAATGATTATATTTACAGATAAAACAGAAACCAGAGATTTTCCCCTACATTCTTTTACTAATAATAGCAAGAAAGCAAATAATAACATTGGAAAAGCAGGGAGCAGTAGAGACCTCACACATGGCCTTCCAAATGCTCATTGGACATGCTATTTGCTTCAGGCTAATGGAAGAAAATTATCTCTCACAGCAGGGAAAACTTGAGTACTAAAATATGTTCATTTTCTACCAGAAAAAAAAATTGTTTAAGTTAGGTGACATTTACCAAAAAGTCACACATCATGAACTCAAGATTTTAAGATTGCTTACTTCAATTTATCCTAAACCAAGGATATTCAGCTAAGAAAATTGCATAGATAAAGAATCTCTCCCAAGAAAAATATCATTTGTATATCCAGCAGAATTGTAAATATCAACATGTTTACTAGGAGACTGCTATCTACTGCATTTATCTCTGGATTTCCAAAATATTACATAACAAACCATAACAACCTAAGTGTTTTATTGAATGCTTCTTCTTCAACTTAGTCCTCATTCAGCACATCACTCTCATCCATTAGG
The DNA here is from genome assembly GCA_019843965.1 of Rhynchomys soricoides. NCBI lineage: Eukaryota > Metazoa > Chordata > Mammalia > Rodentia > Muridae > Rhynchomys > Rhynchomys soricoides. The sequence goes on along the minus strand of JADRCH010000014.1, from coordinate 16,106,022 downwards.
AAAATCTTACCATTTACTGAAGTTAAGGAGGTGTCTACAGCCAATACAGGCTTTTGCTTACCAATCTAGCCTTTAGAACCACTGCTCTGGTACGTCACTACTAGAGACACTGCTACTACCATGACTTAGGCATCCCTGCTCTTGCCTGTGAATTTTCCACATACTTTAGTGCCTGTGTCTGTGTTACAGCCTTGCTGTGGAGCTGTGTTCTTTAATCTCTCCTCATGAGTTAAAATAAAAGGACCATAAATAAGCTGCCAAAGTGCTCAATCCCTTTACAGTATCCCTTACCAGCTGCTTAGTGGAGGAAATTAAAACTCAGATGAACTGCTCTTGTAGTCCATCTTTTCTATTTCTTTGTCATGTTGTACTCTAAGGACATCCCCATGGACTTGGAAGCTGTCATTAAGCAACCGTTACTACAGTAAGGCTATAGTTAAAATCTGTGTCTACTGGGAAAGAGCAGTGGCTCTGAGAACACTCTGTACAAAGAGTTTGCCTTATTTGATTATTCAGTCTCTCTAAGTCTGTGGGAGATGCAGATATCCTGAGCTCCTACAGGTTAAATGTCCCCAGACATATTGCGATTCTACATTCAAGCTCCCCCTGTGGCTAGGATCTTCTTTTAAATAGTGTGATTGCAGATATGACCAATTTAAAATAATGTCTCCAGGGAAAGTTAACAGGTGGCTAGAGTTCTCCTCTGAGGAGAAAATGATTTGTGAAGATAAACAGATAGCAGGAACACCATGATCCCAGAAGCAAACTTAGTGATTGGTAGCTAGCTGTAAACTGTAGAATGTCAAGTGTTCATCCCACCTACTAGAAGCTATGAGGAGAAATGGGGTGATTCTGTACCTGGTTCGTGGGGCAGTACAGCTCAGGCAAACCTTTGACTTCAGAACTTTAGATTCCAGAAGTGTAAGAGGATCAATTTTCTGTTGTTTGAAGTTATCAATTTTGTAATCATTTGTTGAGTTGAGCAAGGAAATTGGTGTGTAGGCTTGCAGAGCTTATGAACCCTGAGACAATTTTACAGTGTTAGAGAGGAACAAAATGTCTGTAACGATGAGAAAACTGAGGGGAGAAAACAAATCACATCTATCAGTACAGTCACCAAGTGCTCTAATATCTGACAGAACCAAACCTTAAATTCATAGAAAAGCCATTAGATCACAGGAAGGCATGGTTTTCCCGAAGGAAAAGAAAAAAATCCTAAGTTGCTTTTCCAATCAGCATCCAGCATCCCTTGAGATGGGATGAGAGGATTAGAGGTTCAGTCTGAAGCAATGGAGCATCTTCTAACACCATAGAATCCTAGGTGGAAGAAACAAGTAGAAAATAACCAAGTAGGTCAGGTTATCACTATTATTCAGAGTGTAATAAAATATTTTCAGCATTTCCTACAGCAGCATAAATAAACCATGTCTATTTTCAGAGGGGAGAAATAAAGTCTGTCTACCTCACTCAGCACAGCTAGCAAGTATGAAAAAAATCAGAAGCCAAAGTGTGTCCCAATAATCTCAATACTATTAAACAGCAGCCATAGAAGACTCTCTCTCTCTCTCTCTCTCTCTCTCTCTCTCTCTCTCTGTCTCCCTTTATTTCTTCATCTATCCATCCATATATCTATTTACAGATCATCTCTCTCATGTGTATTTGTGTGTGTGTGTGTGTGTGTGTATTTGTGTGTATATATGTGCAACTTAGAGTGTAGACAATGCCAGTTCCATAGCATCTGTTCTAAGGCAGTTTACAGATGTATTGGTGACTTCTGCCAATGCTAGAACTCAGCTATTATACATGCATTATAAAATAGGACAAGAAACTATTGATCAACTTACCTTTGCTTTGCCATTTCATATTACACTTGGTTCATTTACAGAGCAACTATACTGACCAGTGTTTTCTTGTAGGTGATTCAGATTAATCACTACTGCAACCATTCACAGGTTTTGGCAAGGTTAGTGTTTGGTAAGCAAAACTGGGGGGAAGGAATTTATTTTTTGGCCATCTGCATCAATCTTTATTTGGAGAACTAAATGAATCGGTGTAAAACCACATTTTCTAAATGGTTGGTGGGAATTGGTAGCATTCAGTTAGTAATCACCTGATCCTATATTTCCTCTGGGTTTTCTATTGTTGATGTTATCACCTGCACCTTTTGATTACAAGCATTTGAGGCACCAAGCCAGCTCCTATTTCACAACATAAAGCTGATCTGAGCAGGCAGAAACCACACTACTCAGCACCTTTAAGAAAATGAAATAATTTGCAAATTCTTGAATGATAGATCACAATAAGGAAATTCAGCATTCTGTGCTTGGAAAATGAGGTTGAAGCAGTAACTCTGCTGAGAAATGTTCAGCCACTGCACACCTTACTGTGAGACTATTGTTCGCTAATGGATACTTTGCTATAATTATGAACAAGATTCATTGTGATCTCTAATTAACCAAACTTAGATATAACACATTTTCTGAGAATCCATAAGCAAAAGGATTGTAAATGCCTGGAAGGAATTACACACAGAGATTTACAGCCATCTGGAATTGTCAAGCTGGAAGAGATACAACACACATAACAGATTCGTCTATGAGGACAGTGGGTCAGGAATAGTGAGACAGTTGGTATAATAAGAACGAGCAACCATTTTACAAGAGCACAGGAAACAAAAAAGAAGCCTATTTTAAATAGAAAAGAATTAAATGAAAATGTATTAAGAAACCAGAAATGTAATAGAATTTAAAATCAAAAGTTAGCAAAATTTAAGAGCAAATTTATAAAATCTGTTGTTTATGTCAGACCTTAGATTTATTGATCTGTATGGAAACAAGTACCATCTTAGGAAACAGTTTTGTTCTTTAATGTTTTATATACAAAAGGGGAGGGGTCAGTGTGATGGTTTTCCAGAAAAAGAATGGCACCTACCATGAAGCTTGATGACCTGAGCTCAATTTCTGCGCTTCAAGTGATGGAAGGAGAGAACCAGATGAAGCAATCCGTACTCTTACCTGCCAAAAGAAGGTCATTGAACATGACATGCATGCAAATGTATGTATAGACATAAGTATGCTTGTACACACACATGCATGCATACATACACACACACACACACACACTACAACTGAAAGTGGAGCTGAAATGTTGAATAAGCAGCTTAAGGATGGTTGAAGCAGCATGGATGACTTGTTCTGGAGCTGAGCAGATGAATCTGAATATGATCACCAGAATCCAAGTGAAATTAGCCAGCATGGTGGTTCATATTCTTAATCTCAGCAGTGGGGAAATAGAGACAAGCAGATCCCAGAGGCTAGCTGGCTACTTATCCTGGCCTACTAGGTGAGCTTCAAGCTCAGTGAGAGACCTTGTCACAACAACAGCAAATAGGTGGTTGGTTAGCATCGGAGGACTAATATATGTAAGATTGCCCTCTGGTCTCCATGTTCACACATATGGACACACATTCTTTTATGCCATGAAAATACACACACACACACACACACACACACACACACACACACACAGGAGTTAATCAGGATCTACCAGGTTTTCAATACCTCTCTCTCTTAAATATAGTGTCCTGTGACTATCTTTTAAGGTCTAAAAGTAACAGCTTCTAATTTTAAAGCATTATATCACCAGGCATAAAATCTGGTAAAGGGCACATGAGAAGGCTGAGCATGTAAAAACATTTATCATCACTCTTGGGAATCTTAGTTGCATCTTCAAGCCCCACAGAGTAAAAGAAGTGAACCAACATCCATGGTTGTTCTCAGTCTCTACAAACATAAGAGCTTTCCCTCTTTTCCCCCATCTCTCTCTCTGTCTCTCAGTCTCTCACTGTTTCTCTGTCTCTCTCGCTCTCACTCTCTCTGTCTCTCTCTGTCTCTCTCTCTGCCTCTCTCTCACACACACACACACATACACACACACACACACACACAAATAAATGTATTTGCAAAAGGAATATGAAAAGATCTCACAGAATTTTGCAAGGGATTTGCAAGCATTTTGTAAGGAATGCAAGAAAAAAATGTGTATAAATAGTTAAGCAGTTATGGACACTTTATGGACACTTTCTGTCCTTGCAGAGAACCAGCTTTCAGTTCCCAACATGTGAAACAGGTACTTCTGTCTGAACACCTGCATGCACATGGTCCATGCACATATGCTTAGGAACACACATATAAACACGCATATACATACACACATGTGCACACTGAGTGAGATCAATATGAGTATTTTTAATATTTATTCTTTTCTGATATATATATATTTTGACCACAGTTTTCTCCCTCCATTCCTTCTAGTTTCCCCATTCCCATCACCCCTCTATTTAGAACAAAGCAAGCCTCCCACACATAACCACTGAACATGGCAAAACAAGATGCAATAAAACTAGGCACCAACTCTCATATGAAGGCTGGATGAAGCACCCAACTAAGAATGAAAACAGTCCTAAGAGCAGACAAAAGAGTCAGAGACACCCCCACTTCTACTGTTAGGAATCCAACAAGAACCACCAAGCTAAAACCCATAACATATGTGCACATGACCTTGCTCAGACACATACATGCTCCATAGTTGCCACTCAGTCTCTGTGAGCTCCAGTAAGTCCTGCTTAGCTGATTCTAGTGGCCTAGCACTCCTGGTGTCCTTGACCTTCCTGGCTACTGCAGTTCTTCCTGCCTGCCTTCTTTGGGGATTCCAGAGCCAAACATGAATAAGAATTTTAAAGCCACTGAGAAATAGTAAGGCAGTAATGTTCCCACTGTCCCTCTACACTAAAGAAGAGCACTGGGCAAACAATGATATATTTTAATAAAAATAATAATGGTTAGTGACAAAAAGACTGGTGATTCCATCATAAAAGATTTTAAAAGGATGTTTTAACTGTACTTATGTAATTTTTAAAAGATTTTTTCTTTCTTTTTTATTAATTGATTACTTATTTTTTTACATTTCAAATCTTGTTCCCCCTTTCTGGTCTCCCCTCCCCAAACCCTCCATCCCATCCCCCTCCTCTTTGTATCTAATAGGATGCTCCCCTACCTGCATATTGACTCCAGCCTCACCAGTCTAGCATCCCCTCTCTCTGCGATAACAAGAATCCAAAGGACCAAGGGCCTCCCCTCCCATTGATGCCATGTAAGGCAGTCCTCTGTTAGATATGCAGCTGGAGCCATGGATCCACCCATGTATACTCGTTGGTTGGTGATTTAATCCATGGGAGCTCTGGGGGTCCGGATAGTTGATAATGTTGTCCTTCCTATGGGGTTGAAATCCCCTTCAGCTCCTTCAGTCCTTCCCCTAACTATTCCATTGCAGTCCCTAGGCCCAGTCCAATGGTTGGCTGTGTGTATCTGCATCTGTATTAGGTGCAGGCAGTGCCTCTTAGAGGACAACCATACTATGTTCCTGTCTACAAGCAATTCTTGCCATTGGCAATAGTGTCATGTTTGATGTCTGCACATGGAATGGATGCCAGAGTGGGGCAGTCTCTGGATGGACTTTCCTTCAGCATTTGTTCCAAGTTTTGTCCCTGTGTTTCCTTTGGACAGGAACAATTCTAGGTTAAAAGCTTTGAGATCAGTGGGTGGCCCTATTGCTCAACTAAGGGTCATGCCTATCTACTGAAGGTGGTCCCTTCAGGTTCTATCTTGGCTCTGTTGGGTATTTTGGCTAATGTCATCCCTATTGGATCCTGGTAGCTTCTTGCTTCCCTGGCATCTGGGATGTTCTAGTGGTCCCCCTATCCCTGGTTCCCCAACCCCCACTGCTACATATTTCTATACTCTGCTTGGGCCAGGAAATCAACCTGGGCTTCCCACATGGCAGGCAAGAATTCTACCACTGAACCACCAATGCCCTATTTATTCTCCTGGTCCTCTGGACTTTCTTCCTGTCTCTTCCCATACCAGAGCCTTCCCCCTCTCTTCTCCTCTTCCTTGGAGTTCACTCATTCTCTTTACCTCCCGTGATTATTCTGTTTTCCCTTCTAAAATATTGGGGTGCAGCCTTGACAAGAGTTGGGTATCGTCAAGGACTAGGAATACCTGGTAGGCGAATAAGAAAACACACAATTGAGATATAATACTGACAGGCTGTTTTTTTGGCATGTGAGCCATTGAACATTGGAGTCAGGGTATTCACCTAGACTTGACTCAGCCCCAGTCTTTTATTGAAATCATACAAGGGAATTGGGTTAAAGAACTCAGGGGTGGGTAGGTAAATGCTTTTCTATTTTCCTGTGCCAACATTTTCTTGTGACACAGAGCAATACAGATTTAGAACAGAAAAAAAGGGAACTATACAATCTCAGACCAAAAATTTTACAACAAGCACAATTTTTTTATATCTTCCAACCACCAGGCACCAGTGAAGTCAAGGGCAGCAGTATTACAGATACAAAGTCAGTATCTTTCAGACATATGTGAGACAATACAGTTTCATAAAAGGGCAAACATGAGGCCATACTGAGGACCCTGCAGTCTTTATAATTTTTGGACACCATCTGTCTGTCTACAAAATAATCCTTACCTAACCTGTATAGAGAAGTCCTAGTGGTCTACCACTATCGCCCCTAAACCTAAGGAACCCATTGCTAACTTTCTGGAAAATATCTGTCTATTATTCTATCCACAATTTTATGATAAAATATTCAAGTTTTATTATACAGAATTGAGACTAAGATTGAGGGAACAGCTGCGGAATTACACATCTCTGTCTGTGGCTCTAGGTTACTTTCATTTCAACCTAGAGTGGGTGACTGTAACATACATTTCTCTTGAATTCATGAACAGCCTTCACTTTAATATTATTGGTAATACCTAAATTCTGGATATCAAGTGGGCTCCTACTAGATCTTGCCAGGTCACCAATTACTGGTTTAATCAAGGAAGGAAGAAAGAGAAGAAACAGTTAGTAGATTTAAAAAAAAAAAAAGTACTAAAGATAATTGCAGAAATGACATCACAAATTGTGTGCGCCTAAGAAACAGGCCTTGGGACATCTCAGTACTAATACTGGGGCCCACACGAGGCCATTGCCTCACGCTCTGAAACACAGTACCCCCAGCAGATTTTTCTTCCTTGTCATCAGAGGTCCCAGGAAGCTTAATATGAGGTGTCTCCAACACTAAAAGTAATTGAAGTACCCACATTTTGATCTTCCTTCTTGTTAAGTGTTATATGGTCTGTGAGTTACATTGTGGGTGGAGTCTCAGGGTCTTCTTGATATGCATCTCCCTGATGACTAAAGATGCCGAACATTCTGTTAGGTGCTTCTTGGCCATCAGAAATTCCTCATTTAAGAATTATTAGTTTAGCTCTGTACCCCATTTTTAATAGTGTTATTTGGTTCTCTGGAGTCTAACTTCTATAGTTCTTTGTATATTGTGGATATTAGCCCATTATCGGATGTTGGATTTATAAATAACTTTCCCCAATCTGTAGGCTGCTGTTTTGTACTATTGACAGCTCTCTTTGTTTTACAGAAGTTTTTCAATTTTACAAATTCCCATTTGTCAATTGTTGGTCTTACAGCCTGAGCCATTGGTGTTCTATTCAGGAAAATTTCCCACATTTTGATGTGTTCAAGGTTCTTTCCCTATTTCTCTTCTATTAGATTAAGTGTATCTGGTTTCATGTGGAGGTCCTTGATCTACTTGGACTCAAGCTTTGTATAAATGGGTCATTTTGAATTCTTCTACATTCAGACTACTATTTGAAACAGCACCGTATGTTGAAAATGCTTCCTTTTTTTCACTGAATAGTTTTTGCTTCTTTGTCAAAGATCAAGTGACCATAGGTATGTGGGTTTATTTCTGGGTCTTCAATTCTATTCCATTGATCTACCTGTGTATTTCTGTTCCAATAGCATGAAGTTTTATCACTATTGCTCTGTAGTAGACCTTGGGGTCAAGGATGGTGATTCCACTAGAGGTTCTATTATTGTTGAGAATTGTTTTCACTATCTTGGGTATTTTGTTATTCTGGATGAAGTTGAGAATTGTTCTTGCTATTTCTGTGAAGAATTGAGTTGGAGTATTGATGGGGATTGTGTTGAATCTGTAGATTGCTTTGGTAAGATGGCTACTTTTAATATGCTAATCCCAATGATCCATGAGCATGGGAGATCTTTCCATCTTCTAATATTTTCTTCAATTTCTTTCTTCAGAGACTTGAATTTCTTGTCATACAGATCCTTCACTTGCTTGGTTAGAGTCACTCCAAGATATTTCATATTTTTGTGACTATTGTGAAGATTGTTGTTTCTCTAATTTCTTTCCTAAACCATTTATCCTTTGTATAGAAAAAGGCTACTGATTTATTTGAATAAATGTTATATCCAGCTCCTTTGCTGAAGTTGTTTATCAGCGATAGGAGTTCTCTGGTGGAGTTTTTTAGGGTGGCCATGTATACTAGTCTATCATCTGTGAATAGCAATATCTTGACTTCTTCCTTTCCAAATTATATTCCTTTTACTTCCATTTGTTGTCTAATTGTTCTGGCTAGAACTTTGAGTACTATATTGAATAAATAGGGAGAGAGTGGGCAGCCTTGTCTTTTCCCTAATTTTCGTGATATTGCTTCAAGTTTCTCTCCATTTAATTTGATATTGGCTATTGGTTCACTGTTTTAGGTTTAGGTATGTGCCTTGACTTCCTGATCTTTCCAAGATTTTTAAAATGAAGGGGTGTTGAATTTTGTCAAATGCTTTTTCAGCCTCTAATGAGATGAGCATGTTATTTTTTTCTTTGAGTTTATTTATATCATGGATTATGTTGATGGATTTCCACATATTGAGCAATACCTGCATCACTGAGATGAAGCCTACTTGTTAATAGTGAATGATTCTTTTGATGTATTCTTGGATTCGTATTGCAAGAATTTTGTTGAGTATTTTTGCATAGATATTCATAAGCGAACTTGGTCAGAAGTGCTCTTTATATGTTGGACCTTTATATAGCTTAGGTATCAGATTAACTGTGGCTTCATATATCAAATTAGGTAGTGTTCCTTTTTTTTTCTATTTTGTGGGATAGTTTTAGGAGTGTTAGTATTAGCTCTTCTTGAATGTCTAATAGAATTCTGCACTATGACTATCTGGTCCTGGGCATTTTTTTGGTTAGAAGACTTTTACTGACTGCTGTTATTTCTTTATGCAGTTATTGGAGTATTAGGTGGTTTATTTGACCCTGATTTTACTTTAGTAACTGGTATCTGTCTAGAAAATCATCCATTTCATTTAGATTTTCCAGTTTTATTCAGTATAGCCTTTTATAATAGGATCTGATGATTTTTTAAAATTTCCTCAGTTTCTGTTTTTATGACTCACTTTTCATTTCCGATTTTGATTATTTGGATACTGTCTCTGTGCCCTCTAGTTAGCTTGGCTAAGGGTTTATCTACCTTGTTGATTTTCTCAAAGAACTAGCTCCTAGTTTTCTTGATTCTTTGTACGTTTTCTTTGTTTCTAATTGGTTTATTTCAACACAGAGTTTGATTCTTTTCTGCCATCTACACCTCTTGGGTGTGTTTGCTTCCTTTGGTTCTATAGCTTTCAGATGTGCTGTTAAATTGTAAGTGTAGGATATCTCCAATTTCCTTATGAAGATATTCAGTGCTATGAGTTTTCCTCTTAGCACTGCTTTCACTTGCCCATAAGTTTGGGTATGTTGTACCTTCATTTTCATTAATTTCTAGAAATTCTGTAATTTCCTTCCTTATTTCTTCCTTGACTATATTATCATTGAAAGTTTGCTGCATACAGTAGCCTGGGCTGGCATTTGTGTTATCTTAGGGTCTGTATGACATCTGTCCAAGATCTTCTGGCCTTTAGAATCTCTGTTGAGAAATTTGGTGTAATTTTGATAAGTCTGCCTTTATATGTTACTTGATCTTTTTTCTCTTACTACTTTTAATACTCTTTATTTGATCTATGCATATAGTGTTTTGATAATTATGTGATGGAAGAAATTTTTTTTTCGGTGCAATCTATCTGGTGTTCTATGGGCTTCTTGTACTCTTATTGTTTTCTCTTTCTTTAGGCTAGGGAATTTGTCCTCTGTTACTTTGTTGAAGATGTTTACATCCCTTTTAGTAATTTTCACTATCTTTTATACCTATTATTCCTCGGTTTCATCTTTTCATTGTGTCCTCAATTTCCTGGATGTATTGGGTTTTAAACTTTTTGTATTTTCTTTCACTGTTGTATCAATATCTTCAATGGTATCTTCTATGACTGAGGTTCTCTCTTCTATTTCTTATATTCTACTGGTGATGTTTGCCTTTGTAACTCCTGATCTCTTTTTCTAGGTTTTCCTTCCCCAGGATTGTGTTCCTTTGTGATTTCGTTATTGTTTCTATTTTCATACTAAGATCCTGTACCACTTTGTTTAATTCCTTCTCCTATTTTGTTGTGTTTTCCTGTATATCCTTAGGGAATTTCTGTATTTTCTCTTTAAGGGCTTCTTCCTATTTACCTGTGTTCTCTGGTATTTCTTTAAGGGTATTATTTATATCCTCCTTATAATCCTCTATCATGTTCCTTCGATGGGATTTTAGTTAAGAATATTGCTTTTCAGGTGTATTAACGTATCCAGGGCTTGCTGTGGTGGGAGAGCTGGATTCTGATCATGCCTTATGGCATTGGTGTCTGTTTCTTATGTTCTTGTGCTTGCCTCTCACCATCTGCTTATCTCTGGTGTTAACTGGCCTTATTGTCTCTGAAGGGAGTTTGTCCCTCCTGTGAGCCTGGTCATGATGGGTCTCCTTGACTCAGGCTGTTTCTGTCTGTGGGAGGTGTTATGGAGTACTTGATCTGTGAGCCTAGCTGTGACAGACCTCCCATGAACCTGGTTGGGTCATAACTCCTGGGAGTGAAGCTGTCTCTGCGTGTGGATGCAGTTGGGGATTGGGGGTTGGAACACACTTTCTGTTCAAAGTTGCAGTTGTAGACAGGAAAGAATCATTTCCAGCAGGCTAGTAGATCCTGTGTTCTCTGAGCCCCGGGGGTTTCTTGTTAAGCCAGGTATTGATGCAAGGGTCTCACCTGTGAGCCTGGTGGTATCAGAGCTCCTGGGGTTCAGGCTGTCTTTGGGTGTGAACAGGTTTGGGGGACTAGAACACAGGATCTGGTAATGGGCAGAGTTGTGGACAGGAAGGAAGATGTGTCTGTACTTATGTCTTATTCCTTGAATTTTGGTGAAATATTCATATAGCAATAAAATCATTTGACAATATTTGCTTTGTTTTCCAGTGAAATTCATATGTTTAATTTTCAACAGTGATTGGAAATAAACCTTTAAATATTGTGTTGCTCATAATTTTTTTTTTTATGGTCATTTATTCTTTGACCACTTTGAATGGTAGAGTCTCTGTGAAAACATCTATGTGGCTTCCTGATTCTCCTGAGATTCCCTTGGGATCTGCAAATAAATTTTAGTTTACTCGGTAAACTTTCTTATTCTACTAGATTCACTGGGCTGCCATCTTATCAGTGTGAAATTCACCCACCATCAGTACCTACAATTTGATATCCTTTCTAAAGCAATTTTGATGAGAAATGTATGAAATGTCTAATCAAGTGCAGAATTTCACCAAAAGTAAAGTCATGCAGACGTTGTTTTCCACGTGTCTGAGGATTAAAGCCGTTCTCATTGGAGAGCATTCCTTTGCTAAGCATGTTTGTTGTGTCCACAGTACTTTCGGAGACTGAGAATTCAGAAACACAGTACCTAAAATCCTCAGATAGCGTTCAGGTGTCCACCCTTCTTATCCACAACAAAACCTTTAATAATGGTTTTATTTAATAATTGTTTTATTTTACTTATTAAATAATGGTATTATTTAATAATGCCAATTATTCAGTGAAATTCTTAATTGTATAGCTGTCAGGAAACACCAACACAGTGGCTGCCAGATGCATGCAGTGCTATTTCCAATGTTTAATGGCTTTACTGGCCATCAAACCTTCTCCATAAAAAGCTTCATAATATTTTCTGGCCATCTTTTCCCTACTACTCAAATATGTATATTAAAAGGGAAGTGACTATAATCTGAATGTAAATGGATATCTCTATTCATACATTTTTTTTTTTTTTACAAGAACTGGGATGTAGTAAAGGACAAAAGAAAGCCACAGATTGATGACAACTCTCTCAATTTTATATCTAAAGTTTCTCTTTTAAAATAGAAATACAAAATACAGTAGTATGTAGAACAAAGCCTCATATATATGTCATAACATAGAACAAAACCATATATATGTCTTCTTCATTGATTAACTTTAGAATTATTACTTATATCATATTCAAACATTTCATTGGCTTTTATTTTATTAATCAGATGTGCAAATCACTTTTTATATATGTCTCTTATTATGTGATTTAAAGTCCCTTTGTTTTGTTTCAAGAGTCACACTTTCAGTCAGTTTTTTCATAATTGGGGAAATCTAACCACTGGTCTCATTCTCAAGATGGTTGGTGTGATGGGTATTTTTAAATAAGTAATTCAACCACTACTCAGTAATTTTCCAAATCTATATTTGTATTTATTAGGGTTTCTATTGCTAAACAAAGTTCTATTCCTACAAAGCAACTTGAGAGGAAAGCATTTATTCAGCATATACTTCCTCGTTTAGGTTCATCACAAAAGGAATTCAGGACAGTAACACAAACAGGGCAGGAGTGATACAGAGGTCATGGAGGAGTACTTTTTATTGGCTTGCTTAGACTGTTTTCTTATAGAATTTAGGATTACCATCCTTAGGATGGCATCACAATAAGGGTCTGGGACCTCTCCCACTGATTACTAATTGAGTAAATGCCTGAGAGCTGTATCTCTTGGAAATGTTTTAGAAACGTTTCCTTTCTCTCTGATGACTCTAGCTTGTGTTAAGTTGATACACATAACCTGCCAGTTCAATATTGATGGCTTATTATACAGAAGTATGCTCAAGAACTTAGAAATATAGCAACAGATACATTTCTGTCCTCAGGAATCTTGCATTATAATAGGAGGGAGGCAAATAACAAGCAGAGGAAGAATGCATAGCATGCCTTGCAGTGCCAATAATAGGAGTGTGATGGCAAAGGCTGAATGAGAATGTCTACTGTTCCATATGGCAATATACAGATGAATATAAGTGAATTAAAGTGGGAAGTTAATATTACCATAATTCACAAGTGAACTGACTCTAGGAACAGGCACATTTAAGTGTTCTATCCTTTCTCCCTGAATCTGACTGATTTGACTTTATATTTCTACTTCATCCATATGGAACAACTCTACAGTGATATGTGTCAATTGTTTTCAGAAGAGCAGTGCAGCCTGGGAGTGAGGCTCCCTAGAGAGAAGCACAGAGTTACCCTTTTATTTCATGAGAGAAGTACTGGACCATAAGTACAATCGGACCCTTCCCTCTATAAGGATCCCTGTCCTATTTATAGTCCTTGCTCTCCTTGAAGCAAGCCTACTTCCTCATGTCTATTTTTATAATAGTTGTATAATTTGCAATCATAACACTTAGCGCACTGTTTTAAAGCTAATGACACATGCATAGAACTCATTATGCAAGTATGGGAACGCCTCCAAAACAAACACTCCATCTTACTTCATCTTACTTAGAAATCTTACCACATTCCCTGACAGAGAGTTGCTATTATAAATGCTTATTAAATTAAGTTGATGGCAGGTTCATTGTGAATTTTCTCTATACTCACCATAAACAGAGGTGCAAATAGAGTCAGGAAAGTTATTTTCTGTCTTCATTCAGAGATATTTTAAAGTAAGCCAATGATGAATGATTTTTTTTTTCAATTTTCTCATTCTTTTAAGTCTTGTAGCAATGAATAAGCTTATTATTATCATAGAAATAAAAATAATAGCCATGCTAAATGTAACCAAGTGAAGAGATTGGTTGCTATTTACATATAAGAGAGTACTGAGATACGATTGAACTAGAAGAACATATTCTTGCTAAGTATTTCAAATAGAAAGATAGGAGATGTTGATATCTGTATTGTAAAATAAATTATAAGAACATAAATTAATAAATCATAATATGTGAAATTGTATAACAAAGAATATATTAAATAATTTCAATTTAACTTAATGGGCCTATAGCATGGTTACTCAATAACACTTCATATACATAGTGATACTTTCAACTTTATAGGTTAGTCTTAGTGAGTTTACGTTCTTGAAGTCATCATTTTCTATTATGACTATTATTTCTTCAACAAAATTTTCAGCTTCCTATGGCAAAATTATTTTTAAAAAAGATTATATAGATTTCTTTGATTTTTATCTCCTAAATATCTTATCTCATATAGACTATCAAAACACCCAGAGAAACCAGTTGTTACTGTTTTGTTTTTCCACAATGATCATCCATCATAACCTTCTTATCTAGCCTCTCCCAGATTTTCTTCACTTATTGAAAAATGGGGAAATGCAACTTCTTTTATATATATATACTTCATATGTTTTCAGGACCCAAAATGGAGAATTTTTGTATATTTTTCTTCAGGTTTTGCCTTACAAAGCTGAAAATTTTTGTCGTAGAAATAATGTTTATCAAAAAATGATGACATCAAGAAAGTAAAGTCACTAATATACATATATACATATAATAAGATATACATACAAAAGTAGATGTGGAAGAATCTGCAACTGCCTGTTTATTATCCTACTCTGATGTGAGCTCTCTATTTTATAATGTAAGCAAACTAACAAGACCAGAAATAGACATATGACAAACATAACTTTCCAAATTTTGCATACATTCTTAGAAAATGGTAAATCACTTTTAGTTATTTTGGGGGTTTTAATGTGTTATGGTGATAGTTTGTTATTTTATTTTTATCATCATCATCGATAATCACTATTATTATTACAATTAGTGCCATTGTTGTGGTTGTTGACACAGCGTTTTACTTTGTAGTTCAGACTAGTTTGGAGATAACTATACTCACAAGGCTTTCCTTTAAATCATGGAAGTGCTCTTGTCTCAGCTTCCAGCGTATTTGGATAAGGGCATAGACTTCAATGCCTAGCTTGTCTTGTTTTCAAACGTAACATTTTATTTTATTTTATAGTATTTAATTTTGTTTTGAAACAAGGTCTCAGTATGTAGCTCTAGTTGTCTTGAAGCTTCCCAAGTAGATCAGGTTGGCCTCAAACTCACAGGGATCTGCCTGCCTCTGCCTTCTGAGTGCTAGGATTAAAGGTTTGCATCACTATTGAGTAAATATTTTATTGTTGTTGTTCTTGTTTTCTATTGTAAACTGAAGCAATGGAGTGAAATGATGTTTAACTGTGGAAATTATGTGGTTGAACATCAGTGTTATAGGCATGTTATACTTTACATAGTAAAGGTTACTCTGTATATTAAGGATGGGTCATGAACGGTAATCAGAGTGTTATTCTGTTTCAAGGTCATGGCATGGCAGATGACAATGGACATGCCCAGGGTCCTCACACTTTCACAATGTCCTCATATCCTTTCTCACAACCAAATTGGTACAATTTATTTCAGCAGGCAGGTGGTTCACCACAAAAAGTTCACTTCTAAATATTTGGAAGGAAAGATAATCATGGTTCTATCTTTCAGAAAAGGCCTGCTAAATGTCAGGATAGTTGACCCAGAGTATCCTCAAGACTGATAAAGATCAGAGCAGTACATTGTGGTATATTTGAACAGTTTACCTTGGATATTTCTGTAACAACTTCTTTTGCTGCTATCATTTATTTATTTATATTTTTATTGGTACATAAATTCAATATGATGACCAAGTATAGACTGTAAAAGGTATATATGTTCCTTTCATGGAAATATCTGTGAGTTCATGGGCTTGGTTGATATGTCTCCTCTATTTGAGAGAAAAGTCTAGCTCAATATTTCCTATTCTAGTTAAAACTATGGCAAAAATGACCCCGTTATTTTTCCAAGTGCCCACTTACAAACATTAAATAAGTTACTGGATTATTATTTTCCTTTAATTACATTACTGAGCTCTTTCTTTCTTCTAGAAAGGTTAAATTATTTTCATTAAATTATTTTAAACTATTTTGTTTGAAAAGTCAAGTTAAAGTTTATAATGTAATAATTTATAGTGATAATGTATACATTGATAATATTTATAAAACTGAAGCACTACTTACATCTTGGAGGAACATATTATAATGTCTTTATGTCAGAGCAAACTTTGTTTGAAGATGCCTGGTATCTATGTCTCATATAACGTAGACAAGGTAATGTAACTTAGGAAACATTATTTATCATTATGTATGAAATATCTAATATAGTAAAATGTTTGCTACATAGTAGTAGATACTGACTGTTTCCTTTTAGCTCAATATTCCAAAATTTACATAATACAGTATATAAAATTATTCATCGATTCAACTAAAATATACTGTAAACAAGATAAAACTCTAAAATGGAGAATATAAAGAAAAAAATTGTCTTCTTTCTTCAGTTTATTCAATTTTTAGAGTTTTAACTTTTACTCTGGTTGAATAGTAACCATTTTATGTTAAATTCAACCTAAACAAATACTTTCTAACTTTAATTTCACACACACACACACACCCACACACACACACATTTTCTATTAGATCCAGATCTTTTGAATTATTTAGTAGGATATTCTTAAGGCAATTAAAAGGGCTCATTCTGCAGGATTTAAGTCAACAAATCAGTCAGCAATTTCTGTGCACCTCATAAAGCAGTTAAGCATTGCATCTCATTCTGTCTTTTGATATTTCACATGCCTTTATAATAGAGCTATCAATTTTTTTGATTTGCAAGCCAGTTGACATAGTTAATACCCTAAAGGGCCATTGAAATGTTAAGCTCCTAAAATTGTTTTAGACTCCCTGTAAATTAGACTATAGCCCAATCATCTACAATTTTATCCATGTGTTCCTAGAAAAAGTATGAGCTCACGCTTCTAATAGCAAAGCCCCTGAAGATAGGCCCTGGGATCAATTTGCCACTTTACCCCCAAATCCAATGCTCACTAGATTTATCATAAAGTAACATCTCATAAGTCTCAGAAATAGAACAGGATAGGGGTTATTTTGGGCTTTTCTGAAGTCAATATTGCAAATACCAGTGTAGCTGACATATATCTATAGCTGATTGCTTTTGTTGGCTACAGTTAGGAGAAGGTTTACAATAGCTTTGCATAACATGTTACCTATTATCATGAAATCACAGATTTTGACCATAAAAGTTACCAGTATTATAAAGAAATACGTGTAAAATTATAAAAAAAAAATAGTCTACAGTATGTCTTTTGCGTTCACTTTGGATCCTGCTCTGCAGTGTAATTTTGTGATTTTATAAGATTTCCCTCTATGTATCCTACAAGGCTTGGTTGTGAGTTTGTGCCTAGTTGAGGCTACTGTTGTCATAAGATAAATAATGAAAAAACATTATCAATTTTATAGTACTATTTACTAGATTAAAAGCTTCTCAGTGTAGATAGTTTCACTAGAAGGCCTAAGCGGTTTTATCCTAACTGTAAAATATTTAGGATACGGTAAACAAAATGTTTTGTTTACACAGATGCATACTCAATCTTTGCATTAAGAATGATCCAAAAGGGGTACATCTTTCCATCATTTCCCATGCCCCACTTCTCTGTGAAATGGGTTGCTCTCACATCTCCATATTTATAGTAGGTACCAGAACTTAAACATAATTCTTAGTCCTTCAGTTATTTGGTGACTTTGCAGTCTTGAGTCTAACAACTGGTCTGACATTTCTCTCCTCACATCTCCCAAAATGACTCTTAAAGTCCTCCTTGATGTTTTCTGGTGGAATTGTACATATCTAACTACCATCTGTCTATATTCCATCATATTTACCAGTGGCCTTGGTCCTTCAGTACTAATTTGCACCTTAAAATCAAGTCTTCTTTTTCAACTTAATTCAGTGTTCTTTGATTTTTCCATTTTTCTTCTTTTTTCATTAACAACCTGTCCCCATGAATGGTTTATTCAAACTAATATCTTTTCCTGTTACCTAATACAGGCACAGATCCTAGAGAGAACCCAAACTTGACATACTTTTTTTGTAACGGAGTCTACTGATAAATATAGTGTGATTAAAATGTAGAGAAATTTTAGTCCAGCAGCCTGTTTGCTCTGGTAAGGGATCACATTCAAAGACCTAGATCTGTGACATCTGGCTGGAATGTCTATGTGCCACATGCTTATATTCCCACTGGTGGGTATATAGACACACCCTTAATACACACATTTAAGGTTAATTTAGCTTGTAGAGAAAGCAGCCACATTTGAAAGTGATATCCAATTGAGGGACAGATGAAGTAACTATCAGAGAAAATTTTGGCAGACTGAGTCAAGAATCAGAGATAGGATACGCCCAACTCTCAGGAGAAAAGGACAGAAAAGACAAGCTTTTTAAGAGTAGCACAAGCAGAGTGGTCAGTCAGTTGGGAGTCACTGCACTGAATACAGTGCAGTGGAGGGGAATTCATTTGTGAGTTCATGCAGTCCAGTACAGATCAGCAGAGGCAGTTGAAACCAGAGTTAAGAAGGAGCCAGAAGATTAGAATAAATTTCTAAAGTTAGTTTGAGGCAAAGCAGAGCAATAAAGTGGGAAAATGGAAGAAGCCAGATTGAATCAGTCAGCTCAAGAGAGGAGAGGAGTTTGAGAGAGAATGGGTAAGTTCAACCAGCCATTCTGAGTTCAGAAAGGACAAGAGAGGGTGAGTTTATTCAGCAGTAAACCTCTGAGATGACAGTTATGTTGAGGTCCATGGATTATCCCACAAACCACACAAACACTGATCTCAGTCAGACAGGGATGGTTTATTGAACACAAACCCTAAGACTGATCAATCAGAACCATATCTCAGAAGTCGAGGGCCGAGGCAATGACCCTCAAAATTTCTCATGGCCAGCTTTATAAAGGAAAAAAAAAACACAATGAGCTCATGTGAAGGTACAGAAAGTGCTGCCCAGTGGTTGGCACTGATTCAAGCTATTTTGGCTAGCTGGACAGAACAGTTGTAACTGACCTTTATTATGATTGATCATAAGTGGAACTTATGGTTGTCTAATATCTTAAGATTAACAAACCTCAGAACATATAGAACATAACAGGGTATGTGATCTGAATGACACAGCTCTGAATAAAGTTACTTTTCTGTGTCAATGACTGGCAGGTGTTTAATAGCAACAAAATAGCTGGTAGATATGGAACAAAATGGTTATAGTTATAGTTATGCTTGGGGGTGGGGCAGATCTCAACAAATTACATCTGGAGAATAAAATTTACTTTGCATTAAAAAGAGTTTTATTTTATGTATATGAGTGTATGTATATACTTCACTTTTTTCCTATACCTGTGAAGACCAGAATAGGGTGTCAGAAATTTTGGAACTGGAGTTACAGATGATTGTAAGCTAGCTGATCTATGTGCTGGTAACCAAACTTGGATTCTCTGTAAAAGAACAAGAGATTTTAACCCATGTGACTTTACTCCGGTCCCATAATCCTTAATAATTTTAAAATTATTAATATTTATAAAATAGTTTTACATTCTTTTTCTAGAATAGAAACATTTCTGGACAAGAGAAAATATTTATTTATGTTTAGGCAAGTTTTTATTTAAAAAGAGTATTATAAGTATTGAAGCATTCATTGCAGGAAGCTGATCATAACTTGGGAGACACTTGAAAGCATCTCTGAGCTCTACTCAAAGGGAACAAGAGTCATTGACTGTTGGGGTTGGTTTTGTGTGCTGTGTACTCAGATGCTGAATCTCTACCCCATGATCACTTTGTTGTCTGGACATAAATATTGTCTTGACCAATGTGCTGTAAAGAATGCTCCCTAATAATCCCTGATTGATAAATAAAAATCTAGAGCCTGTGACTGGGCAGGGGTAGGAGGGAGAGAGAACTAGAACTTGTGATTGAGTGATGGTACCTCAGGTAGAGACCAGGAGGAGAAGGATAAAGGAGAGAAGGAGAAGTGAGGTCTCCATGACACATGATGGACCATGATCACATGGCCAAGAAAAGCTTGTCCAGAGCTCACACATGGAACAGTGCAAGACTCAGTGCAGATATAATAGGGCATTTATCTGTGTATCTATAGTCAGGTTAGACTAGATCAGAACTTGCCCAGCATATAGCCAGCAATTGTTAATAAAATATGAAGTCTCCATGTCATTTACTCAGGGACTAAATGAGATAGAGTGGGACAGAAATGACCTTTAAAATTATTACAACAGCTGACAGCCCTTTCTTGTAGTGTGACAAAGAAATATGTGAGTGGGTACCACTGATTAATATTGATAATATTGATGCCCCAAATGAACACTTGTCCTCTAAAAAGTAGTTTGGGATTTTGTGACAAAGATCAAATATTTTTGACCTCGATGTCAAGCTTCCAGTGGTAGTATCAATATGTGTGTGTGTGTGTGTGTGTGTGTGTGTGTGTGTGTGTGTGTTTTCCCATAACTCACAATGTTTTGTGTCCCCCTAACTCTTATGTGCTCTATTTCAGGAAAATTTATAATTCTTCAATAAAGTGGACATCAGCACAGGCTATATTTTACTACAGGTTTTCTAAACTTAAAGGGGTATTCTAAAATATGTAAAAATCTTTTGTATGTGAGAAGTAACTGAAGAATGTACCGGCTCCTACAGGCCCTTTGTTGGGCACCTCTGCCTCAGTTGAATGAATTCTCACAAGGCTATGCAAGGCAAACCATAATTTATAAGAGAGTTCATGCAACTAAAAGGTATTTACATTCTTTAAAATTACCATCAGATTTGTTTGTTTGTTCTTGTGTTTTTGTGTTTTGTTTGTTTGCTTTTGCAACTATCACATTAAAACATTACTAGGCACAAAACAAGACAATTTGAACAGCAGTCGAATTAGACACTACAATGACAAATGGCACTGATACATCCTGGTCCACATATGAATTTAAGCAAACAGGCTTGCAAACAACACGCACACACATCAGTATGCTCTGTGTTCCTTCCCTTCAATCTCCCAGATGTGACAATGATTATCTTTAGAAGGTTTTGTAAATGTTATATACAGAACTTCCTGAACATTGTTTTTCATTATTTAAAAAAATAATAGAAGCATTTTTATTGGAAAAACTGATCTAAGAGAAGAAACTTCATTGGGCAACATTTTAATGGATCTTATTCGTTGATACTTTTTGAAGCTTCAAACAACCAATAGATCATATCAATAACATAAATTCCAGTCAGTGGAAAAAAATAAATTTACCACTTGACATAATATTATATTTAGCCTTGAAGGAATTAAAGAGTAAAACTGACAATGAACCTCAGCACAGTAATGGCCTCTTCCTTTTAAAGGCATCAAACTTCGCTTAGCAGCTTGATCCTTTAATTTTTTAGGATTAGCCAAAGTTAATTTCTCTTTATTACTTTGAGCAAAGCTAAGCCTTTGAGTTTAATATCCACTTAAAAAACCCTACAAACTTGGCATGCATTATTATGTCAGGTTTTAAAAAATAAATATTATGTAAGTATATGGGGTTTGTTAATATTTAGCTACCTTTCAGTCAACAATCCTGGAATGTTTAGAACACTGTGCAATCACACAGGTTTTAATTTTATTTTAAAAGAAGACAGACTTTTCTGACTGCTAGTATTCAATAAGGATCCTGTTTGAAGCTAATACCACAGTTTAAGATAATTCCCAGAGTTTTCTATCATCCAGCTGTGACAAATCTCAAAATCTATGCTGCATTGATAATGGAACTCTTCCAAGACTTACTGTGCTTGCTAATCTTTTCTCCATAAGGCTTCTAGAAGTCTTAAAAAGGAAAGAGGAGAATGAATTTAGGAATGGTTGTATGAATTCTGAGCAGAATAATAGTTGTCTTATGCTTATAAACATAGTTTTTATTTATTCCAGTACAGTATATAAGATACTGATACTATACATTAATTGAAGTTTTTT
The DNA here is from genome assembly GCA_019843965.1 of Rhynchomys soricoides. NCBI lineage: Eukaryota > Metazoa > Chordata > Mammalia > Rodentia > Muridae > Rhynchomys > Rhynchomys soricoides. The sequence continues at coordinate 16,084,021 of JADRCH010000014.1, read as the reverse complement.
ATATCATTGATATAAAATCAACTTTTAAAAGTATTTTCTGTGAACAAAATTCAGATGTCCATTTCCTCCTAAAATAACAGAGACAATTAGATAACCATATGTTTTTATAACAGAGGTATACTATCATGACCCACCCCCCTGAATGGTAAATCATATTAGAGAATGAGATGTTGAAATTCAGCATATAACAGTTTTTGAATAAGGCAAGTACCTTTTAAAGTTTATAATATGCAAAACTTTCTTATATAAGAATCACAAGTTAATAATAATTAAATAATTAAATGGTGGATTTAATGCAATTAAATTTTTTGATTTGTGTAAAACTTAAAAAGACATTATATAATTATTTTATGTCTTAGGTTTCCATTGCTGTGAAAAGACACCATGACCAATGCAACTCTTATAAAATACAACATTTAATTGGGGCTAGCATGGAGGTTCAGCAGTTCATTCCTTTATCATCAAGGAAGGAAGCATGGAGAAATCAGGCAGGTTTGTCACTGGAGAAGAAGTTGAGAGTTCTACATCTTGTACTGAATGGCACCTGAAGAAGACTGACTTCAAGGCAGCTAGGATAAGGGTCTCAAAGCCAACTCTTACAGTGATATACTTCTTCCAACAAGCCCATACCTATTCCAACAAGCCCATGCCTCCTAATAGTGCCTCATACGCCCTGAGTCAAGCTTATCCAAACCACTACATTGTATAAATATAAAACATTTTAAAAACAGACATTCCTGTGATGAGTGTAATGAGTTATATTTAGTATTTTATTTAACATATAAATCAATGTAAAAAGAGCCACAGTCCCTGATTGAAGCATCCTATCATAGTAGGTTTCAAATAACAATTAGACCAGTTGGATTTGTATTAACATTGATTAATTTCAGAAATCCCTGTAGACAATATTATTTTGGATTTTAAGTAAAAATGAACATTTTATTTATCTATAGCATTCATATTTGAAATGTGTATTCAGATGTTTAATAGGCAATTACAAACTGTGATTATTAAACTCAGTTGTCTATTAGATCTAGGGGATGGCCTCTCAGTATACCTATGGGGTATTATCTTGACAAGATTCATTAAGGTGGGAAGCTCCATCTACTGTGAGTAGTATCATACTCTGGGCTGGGATTCAGGACTATATTAAAAGGAAAAAATGAACCATGGCCAAGCATTCACTGCTGTTTGTTCCTGAATTTGGATGTTTTCGAATGTTGAGGATTTGCTCCATGGCCCTACTGCTTTGACTTTTCTGCTATGGCTTGTAGACTATGGCTTGAACTGTCATCTAGAATGAAACTTTTCTGCTTTGAGCTGGTTTTCTCAGGGTATTTTATCACACAAAAGGGAAAGATAGAAAGATAAATATGTTGAGGTAACCTGCATGAGATTTGTAGTTCTAGCTTCATCAACTTTACTGTAGAAGTTTTCCAAGAGTTATTTTGAATATATTTAATTTTATAATGAAAACATTGATGTTATTATCATTGATATCAAGTGATAGTCCAACAATGTAAATTGTACCTTTTAGTTTGAATTTTATTGAGTGGTATTTTATATTCTACAAAATGAGGTCAATTATATTACTGAGTGTAGTATGGAAAGACAAAATTGAATCTAGTATATAAAAAATTAAATGCAAAGAGACCTTTAAAATGTTATTCTTGACACATCCACACATTTATTTGATTGACTTATCTGCTAAAATATTGAATGTATAAAGTATTTAAAGCTATAGTATCATTTTAAGAGATTTTAACATTTATAGCAACAAAATATGTATTTAATATAAATATACATATTAAAATGTGTCAAGATATTTGAACAACCACAACTTACCGTGTGGAGCTTTATCCCTTCTAGTACTATCTCATATTATTAAAGTCAGACTCCAATAGGATTTATAATTTCTCAAGGCACATAGTTCCGTCCTCAAATGAATGTCTGAGCAACATTTTACAATGACCTGGGCATCATGTCTTTCTTTTTTAAAAAATATTTTAAATAATTTTCACAATCCAGTGTCCATCCCCTTACCATTCTGTACTCCAACAATTTCCTATCCCATTTCTCTTCCCCTTGTCTCTAAGAGGATGCCCCTATAACCCCACAACCCCCTACACCCCTCCAGGCCTCCCCACTCCCTGAGGCCTCAAGTCTCCTAGGGCTAGATGTGTTTCTTTCACTGAAGCAAGACAAGGCAGCCCTCCACTGTATAAATGTCGGGGCCTTGGACCAGCCAGTGTATGTCACCTGCTTGAAGGCTCAGTGTCTGAGAGATCTCAGTGGGTTAGGAAGTAGGAAAGTCAGATAAAATAGAATAATTATGCGCACCAAGGCCAAATGAAAAGCAATCTCACACAAATGAAATCTATACAACCATAGTCCAGGGCTAAGGTTAGGGGAAATGGGAACAACTGTTTTTTACAAAGAGTTACCCGGGCTACTGAGATGTCTCCATCCTGGCCTAATGCAGGCAGTTCCCTATTTCAGATGGCAGGTCCCCTGGAGGGATGAATCTCCTGCTTCTCAGGGTCCCAGACACAGTCCTTTGTTACAAGGAGCTGATGTGGGCTTCTGAGATGTCTCCATCCTGACCTACTGCAGGCAATCCCTGTCATTGTGTTCTGTCTCCAGCACCAATGTAGAAACAGTACTAAACAACTTAACTGAAGATCACATGAGCAAACATGTTATCAACAAATAGCAAAGGAGGCTAGACTTACCAGAAAGCTAGATGAAGAAAGAAGACATTTTCAGTCCTGAAAAACAAAATAATTTTAAGAAACTTGACCAAAAAGCAATTTTATGATAATTAGATTCTCATGATTAATGATTAACATTACAATCAAATTTTACTGTGGATTTAAACATCTTTCATAGATTCATTTTACTGGTAAAATTTTAACTAGATTAATAGAACAATACTAGTTAATACAATAATGATTGATTTACCGAGAACCTAAAATATGACACATGATCGTTTTGTGAATAAATAACCTTAGAGTCATACATAGTCAATAATTTGACTAAGATTAAAGAAGCAACCGCTGGAAAGCTTCAAACAGACAGCAGAAGACACAGAAGCATATTCTATTAAAATTTCCAGTAAATAAATTGAGGAATGTTGAACAACAGATATCAAGAGAGTTGGAAAATAGCTGGAAATCTTTAGCTTCAATCTCATAGGAAAACAGAGAGCTTTATGGAGAAGAGTGGGGAGTACAAAGTCCAGGTGAACAAAATGACATAGTTAGAAACTCTAACTTCCTATTAAGAGGGAACAAAAAAGCAGAGGTTTTGAACTAAGTTTCTCAGAATCTGTATTTTACTTTAAGTCACATATATTCCAAAGGCAGGGATTGGGGAGCAAAATTTGCTTGAAGTAGCAGCAACAGCAGAGCATGTTGCACTGGAAAAACCCGCTAATTTTATTCCTTAACCATAACATCAACAACAAAAACATTGTTTTTGAAAGACCCATGTTAAGTTTGGGGCTTTCAAACCCTGAACATCCCATTGCCTGCACACTCAGCACTCAGGGACTGTGGAGTGAGTACCTGACAAATCTATTGAAACATAGCTAGCAAATGACATCTAGACAATTAGCAAGAGAGTAAACAATATTCAGCAAGATGGAAATCTATTTGGAGCTGATATCAGTGGTAAGATTCAGTCACAGTGAGAAAAGAAGCACCTAACCCTCAAGAGTATTGAGGCCCCAGGGAGTCAAGAGATTTGGTTGGGTGAAGGAGGTAGGGGGTGGGGACACCCTCTTGGGGAGAGGCAGGGAGTATGGGATGAGGAACAGTCTGAGGGCAGACCAGGAAGGGTACAGTAAAATAATGATAATAATAATAATAATAATAATAATAATAATACACTCACAGGTTCCAAACATATATTAGATATCACAAAGGACCCTCCAGGTTTGTGACCAATTTTTTCCTAACCTATCTGAGAAGGTCTGCCCACTAATAGTACCAGAATTTAGGATTCTATAACCACCAAAGAAATGCCCTGAAACATGAACAACATTTACAGTTGCCTAGTCATGAGACTGTCATTTATTATAACAGGAACTAGTTTCTAGAGTTAAAGCCATATCCAATACCCATGTGAGAGACCACTTACTGCAACCCCTCCCTCCCCTAAACCAGGAAAGGAAATATTTTAAAAATAGGAAAACCATCTCGATAAATAAACCTAGCTAAGGATTTTTTAAACCTGCTAAAGTTTGATATCAAAGGCAATATGGCCAAAATAGACAAATAAATGAATGTAAATATGTAAATATACATATATATGTACATATATATATATATATATATAGAGAGAGAGAGAGAGAGAGAGAGAAGGGGGAGAGAAAATGATATGATTATGAGGATGAGGATGAGGATGAAGAGATGGAGATACAACAAAAATGATGAACCCATGATGAGAGTAGAATAACTAAAGCACAATGATACAATGAAAGATTTTTTATGAAACATGTTATTAAATCATTAATCATATTAAAGTAATAATGCTGTCAAATAATTAAACAATGGCACATGATTGGCAGAAAATCTAAGAAGTGCACATGTAGAAGCATTCGTACAATATTTCCACAAATTTGTATTAGAAACACCAGAATGTATTGGGCTATTAAAAAACATAATAACTACAAACAATAACCAAACTTGTTTTATGTTTCTGCATTATTTCTGGAACACTGGATTCATATATCTTTTCAGAACATATGAGGATGAGGCAAAATCAATGTTTTTTGCATTAGTTTAAGAGAGTAATCTGTGGAAAGAAAGAAGGTCTATCAATCACACTAATACTTTATTCTCTGAATAGAAGAGCTAGAGGACTGTGCACTCAGATTCACCAGGTATATTATCTTAATTCTCTGCCCAGTTTATGTTGTGGTTTAGTCACTGATGTTAGCACTACAGTCTAGGTAACAAGGCAGATGCTCTTCGGCTTCATGATCTGTCCAAGATACGGGAAAAGCAGGAAACACAGTGTTCTTTTAATCCCAGGGCCTTCTGGAACACCTTCTCGTGACAGCAACCTCAGTCTCTTTGTACACTGCTCCAGAAGAAACAAAAGACTGTAATACAAGTGATGTGTGTTAATGACTGCTGATAATCAAACACTATAGCTCCCCATGAACCTCATCTACCAAAGCACCCATCTTGAATAATACCCCACTTTTAATGGCACATACACCTTCTAGGGCATGCCTCTTTCCCAAGAACACCACCATGAATGACATTCTACTTCCAGTGCACTCTATCGTCCTGTGCCACAGGTATATTTTTCTTCCCTTATGGTTTGGAAGACAGACATGGAATTCAGCATTGATTTGGAGAATAGTAAGAAATTAGAGTAGGCACTTAGTGTAAGGGTCAGTCTACAATTGAAATTTCCTCCATATCTCTGTGACATGCTGAGATTTTACTGTCTAATACGCAAAACCGAGCTGTTTATAAAATCTGAGCAAGAAAATCATTTAATATTTGGGGTTTTTTTGTTTGTTTTTTGTTTTGGTTTTTCAAGACAGGATTTCTCTGTGTAGCCCTGGATGTCCTGGAATGCACTCTGTAGACCAGGCTGGCCTCGAACTAAGAAATCTGACTGCCTCTGCCTCCCAAGTGCTGGGATTAAAGGTGTGCGCCACCACTGCCTGGCTATATTATTATTATTATTATTATTATTATTATTATTATTATTAATTATTATTATTATCATTATTATTATTATTATTTTGAGACAGGGTTTCTCTGTGTAGCCCTGGTTGTCCTGGAATTTACTCTGTAGACCAGGCTGGCCTCGAACTCAGAAATCTACCTGCCTCTGCCTCCCAACTGCTGGAATTAAAGGTGCACACCACCACTGCCTGGCATTTAATATTTGTTAACAATACGGCCTAACCTGGTAAAATAAAACACTTTTATTAAGTCAAGCAAGGTAAGATAAAAGAGGTAAAAATCTTTTTATCTAACCCAAATCATGAAATTTATTGTTTATTTTTTACCATATCATGTTAGTTCACATGATCATAAATAATTCCAATGTAAAAGTATTTACAATCTAACATAGTAACAAAGAAAAATTAATCTTCTAGATAAAATTATAATACAGTGAATGACCATGTCAAGGGATCAATCTCTGTGGTTAAACTTGGTTTTAAAATCACTTATTGTCACGTGAACCCCACAATATTGCAAGAGCATATTCAGAACAAAATAAAGTGGTTTTGGTATAATTGTTCACTTTTCTGAGACTCCATACTCTTGGGTAATACTATCTTAATACATTCAGATGATCACCCAAGTAGATAAGTATAGTGTGTAATTCTCACACATAGTTTAGAATCATAATGTTGCAACCTATGTTTTCTGTGTCAAATCTAGGTATAATTTGTTGTGAGAGTCCTCCATTCTTTTTGATTAAGACATAAAGTGTCTGACCTAATCAAGTTAGCTACTGAGTATGGAACAAGTCATCAGAATATTGCTAAAACTTTGATGTCAGTCTTCTCTACTTACAAATTTCCCAGTGAACCATTCATATTAGTATTCATTCTTAAAGTAAAATATCATATTGGTTGTATTTTACTTAGTAGAGGACAGCACTTTGTCTTACACAGAATGTGTTAAGTAGTATGTTCAAGTATTTGGGTTAAAGGACATGTAATTTTAGGACAAAGATATTGCATGTAGTAATATTAAGAGATATGCATTCATTAAAAAGACATATGGTCTAGACACATAAAGAAGTCACTCAACCAGGTTCCTTTCAGTTAGTAATGATGAAAGATTGTTCTCAATCTTGCCCAGAGTGGTTGGACTAATTCAAATTCCCACTAAAAGTTCATAAGTATTTCCCGTTTTCTGCATCTTTCTGCATTCTTGTTGAGAATACTCTTTGATTCTCATTGAGGAGAAAATTAAATCTCAATGTGTTTTAATTAATTTGAATTTCTCTGATGATTAAGGATGCTCATTTTTTCATGTTCCTTGGTTATATGCTCTGTATCGTTTGAGAAATATATACTCATTTTATGAGCTCATATATTGACTGAGTTGTTAGTTTTCCTGTTCCTGAGCTTTTTGAGTGTTGTATATCCAGGGGTTAATCGTCCACCAGAAGATTACCTAGCAAAGTTTCTTTCTCATCCTAGATTTGTCTCTTCATTCCAGTAATTTCATATCTGGCTGTGCAGAAACTTGATTTCATGAACTCTTATTTATCAAATATTGGCATTATGGACTGAGCATGAAGTGGCCACATAGGAACCCACTGTATTTTCTAACAATAATAAAAATAAAAAAGAGGGATTTTAAACTAATATATGAAGTAGCAATGTATAGGCACATTGTTGCAACTGTGGATGAAGAAATGTGTGCCTCCTTCAGTGTCCCTCGAGGAACATGGCCTAGGGAAAATATAAGGATTCAGACAAAAGGATGAAAGCGAAGGCAACACCATGTAATACAACCAGATTAAACAAAGGTTTCTAATTTATGAGTGGCTTTACCACAAGGAGACAAAGCAAAATCCCTTAGTATATATACTCTATTTTTCCTGAAAACATTACTTCATTTTGCTACATTTTCTGTAATAGCAACTGCAGTGTGAATGGTTTTATAAAACAAATGCAGCAGAATTGAGAGTACAACAGATTTGAGACATTGTAAGGCTTTAAGGACCAGTGTCAGGGTGGTTTTTTTGTTTGTTGTTGATGTTGTTTTGTTTGTTTTGTTTTTTGACACTTTATTTACATTTCAAATGTTTCCTCCTTTCCAGATCTCTCCTTTGGAACTTCCCTATTTCCTCCCCCCTCCTCCTGCCTCTATGAGGATATTCCTCCACCCACCTACCTGCTCACTCTCATCTTCCCTACTTGGCATTCTACTATACTGGGGTATCTAACACCCTCAGGCCCAAGGGCCTCTCCTCCCCTTGATGGCTAACAAGACCCTCCTCTGCCACATATGTGGCCAGCACCATGGGTCACTCCATGTGTGTACTTTGTTTGGTGATCCAGTCTCAGGAAGCATCAGGAGGTCAGGCCAGTGGACACAGTTGCTCCCTCCATGGGGCTGCCAATTCCCGTGGCTCCTTCAGTCCCTTCTCCAACTCCTCCATCTGGGACCTCACTCTCAGCCGAAGAGTTGCTGTGAAGTGAATCTTGGGTATTCTGAAATTTTGGGCTAATAACCACTTATCAGTGAGTACAAAACATGTTCATTCTTTTGTGACTCAGTTACCTCACACAGGATGATATTTTCAAATTCCATCTATTTGCCTAAGAATTTCATGAAGTCATTGTTTTTAGTAGCTGAATAATATTCCATTGAGCAAATGTACCACATTTTCTGTATCCATTCCTCCGTTGAGGGACATCTGGGTTGTTTTCAGTTTCTGGCTATTATAAATAAGGCTGCTATGAACATAGTAGAGCATGTGTCTTTATTACATGTTGGAGCATCTTCTGGGTATATGCCCAGGAGTGGAACAGCTGGGTCCTCAGGTAGTATTATGTTCATTTTTCTGAGGGTCCACCAAACTGATTTCCAGAGAGGTTATATCAGCTCGCAATCCTACCAGCATTGGAAGAGTGTTCCTTTTTCTCCACATCCTTGCCAACATCTGCTGTCACCCGAGATTTTGAACTTAGCCATTCTGACTGATGTGAGGTGGAATTTTGGGCTTGTTTTGACTTGCATTTCCCTGATGACTAAAGATGTTGAACATTTCTTTAGGTGCTTCACAACCATTCAAATTTCTTCAGTTGAGAATTCTCTGTTTAGCTCTGTTCCCCATTATTTGATAGGGTTATCTGGATCTCTGGAGTCTAACTTCTTGTGTTCTTTATATATATTGGATATTAGCTCTCAATTAAATGTAGGTTAAGGTCTTTTTCCAATCTGTAATTTGCCAGTTTTTCCAACTGACAGTGTCCTTTGTCATACAGAAGCTTTGTAATTTCATGAGGTCCCATTTGTCCATTCTTGATCTTAGAGCACAAGCCATTGGTGTTCTGTTCAAGAACATTTCCCCTGTGCCAAGTGTTCCAGACTCTTCCCCACTTTCTCTTCTATTAGAATCAGTGTATCTGGTTTTATGTGGAGGTCCTTGATCCACTTGGACTTGAGCTTTGTACAGGGAAATAAGAATGGATGAATTCACATTCTTCTACATGTAGACCACCAGTTGAACCAGCACCATTTGTTGAAAATGCTGTCTTTTTTCCCGCTGGAAAGTTTTAGCTCCTTTGTCAAAGATCAAGTGATCATAAGTGTGTGGGTTAATTTCTGGGTCTTCAATTCTATTCCATTGATCTACCTGACTGTCACTGTACCAATACCATGTAATTTTTATCACTATTGCTCTGTAATACAGCTTGAGGTCAGGGATGATGATTCTCCCAGAAGTTCTTTTACTGTTAAGAATAGTTTTTCCTATCCTGAGTTTTTTGTTATTCCATATGAATTTGAGAATTGTTCTTTTTAAGTCTATGAAGAATTGATTTGGAATTTTGATGGGGATTGCATTGAATCTGTAGATTGGTTTCAGAAGGATGGCCATTTAAACTATATTAATCCTGCTAATCCATGAGCATGGGAGATCTTTCCATCTTCTGATGTCTTCTTCGATTTCTTTCTTCAGAGACTTGAAGTTCTTGTCATACAGATCTTTCACTTGTTTGGTTAGAGTCACACCAAGATACTTTATATTGTTTGTGACAATTGTGAATGGTGTCATTTCCTTAATTTCTTTCTCAGCCTGTTTATCCTTCGAGTATACATAGGTTACTCATTTGCTTGAGTTAATTTCATATCCGGCCACTTTGTTGAAGGTGTTTATCAGTTGTAGCAGATCTCTGGTGATATCACTTAAGTATACCATCATATAATATGCAAATAGTGATATTTTGAGTTCTTCCTTTCAAGTTTATATCCCTTTGACCTTCTTTTGTTGTCTAATTTCTCTAGCTAGAACTTCCAGTACTGTATTGAATAGATAAGGAGAGTCCCTGATTTTAGTGGGATTGCTTCGAGTTTCTCTACATTTAGTTTGATTTGGCCACTGGTTTATTGTACATTGCTTTTACTATGTTTAGGTATGCTCCTTGAATTCCTGATCTTTCCAAGACTTTTATCATGAAGGGATGTTGAATTTTGTCACATGCTTTTTCAGCATCTAATGAAAGGAGCATGTAGTTTTTTTTCTTTGAGTTTATTTATGTGCTGGATTACATTGATGAATTTCCAGGTATTGAACCATCCTTGTATCCCTGGGATGAAGCCTCCTTGATCATGGTGAATGATCTTTCTGATGTTTTCTTGGATTTGGTTTGCAAGATTTTTATTGAGTATTTTTTCATAGATATTCATAAGGGAAATTGGTCTGAAGTTTTCCTTTATTGTTGGGTCTTTGTTAGGTCTTGGTATCAGTGTAACTGTGGCCTCATAGAATGAATTGGGTTGTGTTCCTTCTGTTTCTATTTTGTAAAATAGATTGCAGAGTATTGGTATTATGTCTTCTTTGAAGGTTTGATAGAATTCTACACTGAACCCATCTGGTCCTGGGCATTTTTTGGTTGGGAGACTTTTAATGACTGTTTTAGGGGTTATGGGACTGTTTAAATGGTTTATATGATCCTGACTTAACTTTGGTATTTGGTATCTGTCTAGAAACTTGTCCATTTCCTCCAGATTTTCCAATTTTGTTGCATATAGGCTTTTGTTGTAAGATCTTATGATTTTTGAATTTCCACAGTTTCTGTTGTTACATCTCCCTTTTCATTTCTAATTTTGTTAATGTGGATACTATCTCTGTGCCTTCTGGTTAGTCTGGCTAAGGGATTATCTATCTGGTTGATTTTCTCAAAGAACCAGCTCCTGATTTTGTTGATTCTTTATATAATTCTTTTAATTTCCATTTGGTTGATTTCAGCCCTTAATTTGATTATTTCCAGCTTTTTATTCCTCTTGTATGTATTAGCTTCTTTTTGTTCTAGAACTTTCAGGTGTGCTGTTAAGCTGCTAGTATGTGCTCTCTCCAGTTTCTTTTTGGAGGTATTCAGAGCTATGAATTTTCCTCTGAGCACTGCTTTCATTGTGTGCCATAGGTTTGGGTATGTTGTACGTTCATTTTCATTAAATTCTAGGAAGTCTTTAATTTCTTTCTTTATTTCTTCCTTGACCAAGATATCATTGAGTAGAGTGTTGTTCAGTCTCCATGTGGATGTGGGCTTTCTGTTGTTGTTGTTGCCATTGAACACCAGCCTTATTCTTTTCGATCTGATAAGAGGCATGGGATTATTTCAAACTTCTTATATATGTTGAGGTTTGTTTTATGACCAATTATATGATCAGTTTTGGAGAAGGTACCATGAGGTGCTGAGATGAAGGTATATTCTTTTGTTTTAGGATGAAATGTTCTATAGATATCTGTTAAATTCATTTGGTTCATAACATCTGTTAGTTTCACTGTGTCTCTGCATAGTTTGTGTTTCCAAGATCTATCCTTTGTTGATAGTGGGGTGTTGAAGTCTCCCACTAATATTGTGTGAAGTGCAATGTGTGCTTTGAGCTTTAGTAAAGTTTCTTTTATGAATGTGGGTGCCCTTACATTTGGGGCATAGATGTTCAGAATTGAGAGTCCTTCTTGGTAGATTTTTCCTTTGATGATTATGAAGTGTTCTTCCTTATCTTTTCTGATGAGTTTTGGTTGAAAGTCAATTTTATCTGATATTAGAATGGCTACTCCTGACTGTTTCTTGGGACCATTTGCCTGGAAATTGTTTTCCAGCCCTTTACTCTGAGGTAGTGTTTGTCTTTAACATGGAGGTGTGTTTCCTTTGAAAATATGCTATAATTGTGGTTTGCCTATTTCTGAGGTTTTAAGACAAGGACTCTGATGCATTCATAATTTAATGGACATTTGTGAAGTGGTTGAAATCTAGGAAGCAGATCGTGGCTAAAATAAAAGGGCAAATGATAGCATGCTCATGTGGAGGTATCTTTTCCTTGGTTTCTTGCTCTGTGGTATAAAATGCTACCCACAATCAAATGTATAATTTTCTTCCACATGATATCCTTATGCTCCATTAATTGAAATTACAAAGCATGGCTTAAACCTCTGAAATAATTAGTAAAAATGAACCTTTCCTAACCTATGTTTGTTTTCTCAGGTGCTTTGTCACAGTGAGAGAAATCTCACCAACAGCAAGACTGGATAAACTATCCAAACCACAGATTCCTATTTTTATATTCTACTTAAAGAGATTTGGGGACAAGACAGCCTTTCCTTTCTCTTCCACACTGTAATATCATTGAATCCAGAATAAAGGACACATGAGTAAAATATGACTTACAATTTATTATATTGATTCATGGGAAATTTTATATAATTTCTAATTAACTAACTCATAGATGAATTTTCAGACCATAGACTGTTTTTTAAGTTGAGGAATATTATACTGACCACTTCCATACTATTTAGACAGAAGTTGAAATGCATGAAAACAGTTATATATCCATGCTGCAATATTTTACATATAGATAGTCCAATAGTAAGAACAGCAAGTGCATAAAGAAAACAGTGACCGATTTTAAAAGAGTAAAAGCATTGAACTATGCAAAATATTTTATTAGCACTGTGAGAGACATCTCGTGAGAAAGACATCCAGAGATAGAGGGAACCTATTTCAGTCCAACAGTTACTAGCTATAGATTCAGAAACATATGACACCTACTAGTGCTCAATTAGATTTGGGGTTGGAAATACTTGGAGAAGTAAGTAATTGAAGGAAGAGTTCACTGTTGCCATACATGTAAGAACTAGTAACTCCTAGTTCAGGTTGCAGGAACAATGATTAGGTTTTCAGATAGGGTTTACACACAAGCAATATTATATAATATGATAGATGTTAGAAGAGCAACTCTGAGAATTTCTCATCTCCAGCTATTCTGTGTTGGTGATCTGTCTACGTCTCCTCACAGTTTTCTCTGATTTTATCTCACTATCTTGGCTTGGTTCCAAGTCAGAAAGCATACTAGTACCTCCTTGACCTCATACTCAGAGCAGTCCTTATCCTTTTGAAGATATTTCTTTTAATAAGAAATTTGATTGCCCTCCCCTCACCACTCCCATGACTGAAAGAAAAAGATTAAAGTCTTTCCTCTGTTGAGACTCTCTGATCTAGCCTGTGGTGAATCTGGGTTTCATGTTATAAAATTTTTCCATTAAAATATAACAGAGTATAGGTTAAACTGTGAACCATCTTGTATATGTAACACAAGAGGTACCTAAAGTATTTGAAATCTATTAGAAACCAATAGCTGTATCATATGCTCAGTCAGGGCAGAGATCAGCTTCCTATCTGGGCCACACATTTAATAGGATGAGAGAAAATGATTAGGGTCTTTCAAAATGTCAAAATAGTTAGACAAGCTTGTCTGTGTGAATGCCATTTTGAGGACTAATGGCAATAATTATGCTGGAAACTCACACTTAATATAGTACAATAGCCTTCTTGACAAAAAGAAGCCTATATGGGATTATTATCTTTCTGATGGATATGACACTTTTAGCCTGCAAATATTTCCATTATTGAGAGTGATTTGCACTAGAAACATTTCCATTGTTTTCAATCCCCTTGAGTTAGATTAACATGCATTAGATCTTGCACCAGAGGCCTATCTTGAATGACGTGGGAAGAGTCATTATAACCTGACCTTAACTCAGCGGTGACTAGTGACATTACTTTGGTTGTCAATATCAATCTTTATTGGCAGAATAGAAACCTATTCTTGTTCACAATCTGTCAACTCCTTCTGAAGTCACTTAACTCATACTCAGTGTGACAGAACTAATATCAGAGTCGTTGACCTTCAGCAGTTTTGTATGAACATGGTTGACAGGTATAATAGTCAGAGGAAATGTAGATAATTGGATCGAAAAAATGAGTTTCAGTGTACAGCAATATAATTCCCTGCCTGGTTTCAATGTTGATGGGTTAGATATAAATTTTGTTGGCTTTTAAAGGCATTTTACCATTGTAAAGTGTTGTAGAGATTCTTATCCCAAATCCCTCAAAATCTTGAAGCTGGCTGCTTCATGTTTGTTATTTTCATTTGAAAGGGAGAGTGATATAAATAGAGCAAGGTACTTTAGACAAAAAGTAAATATGAAAATAACTAATGACAGATTCTTATTGCATAAAAGGAAACACTTTATGTGTACAAGAGTAACATGATTGTACATCTGCTGCAGTGTGGCATGGTATATATAGAAATGTTCAATTTGTACATCAGTAATTTGTAGTTTGTGGGAACTAGCAACTGAATAATAAGGAAACATTTATAATGGAACATGATCTTGTTCCTTACTGCATGGTATCTTCATTCAATGTTATTTCCAGTTGTTTAGTTTCAAATATCCTATTATGGTTAACAAAGTAATTATGTGCAGCCAAATACAGAACACTTGGAAATGAATATTTTCAAGTACTGTTTCAGTGGTAAAGAATGTAAACATTACAATTCAGTAATGTATACTTTGATGTGAGAGCATAGTCACTTCCTAGCTGTGTAAACTTAAAAATGTTAATTAACAAGTTGAAGCTTGTTTCCCTCTACACAATGGGAATAATTAGGTCTTATATCTTAATACTGCTGAAGGATTAAGTGAACCCATGTGTGTGAGCAGTAACTACTGTGTCTGCCCCACAACAACAGTTCAATGTGGAGTATGCTGCTTTCCTGCTGTTGTTCCTGCTATTAAGGCCTATACTATGCATTTACCCTTTGCTATTCCAAAGCTAAAGGCAAGAAATCCAATAGATTAAGCAGAATGACCTAATCCCATTGAGAAATTTATAAGGGTGAACATTTTCATCTGGAAATTTTAGCTTTTGAGAGTCTTTTCCTTCAAAGGCTAATGTAGCTGAGATTTAATATTTCTTATATATTTGATTTTTAAACATTTTGCTGTTAACTTCTCTAAGAATAGGGCAGTGCTGGTTTAAGGAACACCTGACTTTTATTTTCAATTCCTACAATAATGCTTTTCCTAATTAAATGAGTTGTAGACCTTTGTTACGTGCCTTTTCCATATAAATACAAACAATTACTCTTCAAATACTGAGGGAATCTTTAAAATACTATTCAAAATCATATAATAGATTTACGTAAACTTACTTTTTAAAATACAATTAAATACATTCTTATTCTTGGCTCTATAACAATGAACAAACTGACCTCTAAAATGATCAATTTAAATTATGTCTACTATAAATCAGGATGTGTTGTGTAAAGCTTTGCTTTAGATTTCAGAATTCCCTCATAGAGGAAGCTGGATGGATCCCAAGCCTCATGAAATTCACAAGTAACTCAGGCAACTTAGGAGATAGAAGCCCCTCTCCAAGCAGCTTGAAGTAAATAATGGCTATGCTGAGGGATGCTTCAGTAACAGTATCATGGCAATTGTTCACAGACTCCAGGAATAAACGTTCCATTGGTCTTTCTCTTTTTCATCTTGAGGTGGGATTTTCAGTGATGGTAGTTTTTTCAGACATATAGAAGTACAGTTGGTAAACTCTTCTCACTATGTTCTTGAGGGATTCATTTTTTGGTCTGTCATTTACCTACCTTGAGTGAATAGTCAGTTTTGTATGTTTCTCCAGGAGAAGTTGTGCAACAGTGTGGTAAATCAAAATTCTGCATCTGTTGAGTAATTATTATTATTATTATTATTATTATTATTAATATTATTTTGATGAATGACTAAAGATGCATCGCCAAATTCAGGAAGTATTTTCAAAAACACATCTGTTCAGGGACTGGAAAGTGACTTTAGGAGTTAAGAGCACTAGCTGCTCTTCCAGAAGAACTAGGATCAATATTGTCTAGCACCCTCATAGTAGCTCACAACTGTCTATAATTCCAGTCTCTGGGAATTCAATGAAATCCCCTGACTACTGAGGATACCACATTCACATGGCACACAGAAATACAGTCAGGAAATACATATATCCACATAAAATAAAGTGAAAAGATATTTAATAAGCAATACTAGACATCAATGAGCACAAAATAGGAGGAAGTAATTGTTCTTCGTTTTATACTTGACATTAAATATTTAAAGGTAGTCTGTTCCCAGAGCTGATACTGTGCTACAGTGTCTGGAGCTGATACTGTACCACAGTGTTCCATGCCCAAATACCACTGTGAGAGAGCTGTTCTCCCAGGAGTGTGGACAAGCATGTGAGCACAAATAAGACCACCACTCTGCTCAGAGGGTCCTGCCAGAAACCCTCACGACACAGGAACCAAGGAGCAGCCTGGGACAGAATCCTTTTGGTTTCTATTGATGCCTGAACTGATTCTGTGCCACAGCTCTCCATACCTAAATTCCTCCTGGAGAGAAATGGTCTCCCAACAAACAGGCTTGCAGGAGGGACAAGCAACAGTCAGAGACAGAAAAACCAGCTAACACCTAAGATAACCAGATGACAAGAGGCAAGGAAAAGAACATAAACAATAGAAACAAAAGCTACTTGACATCATAAGAACACAGTTCTCCCAACACAGTGAATTCTAGATACCCCAAAACACCAGAAAAGCAAGAATCTGATTTAAAATCACATCTCATAATGATGATATATGACTTTAAGAAGGACATATATAACACCTTTAAAGAAATACAGGAGAACACAGGTAAAGAGATAGAAGCCTTTAAAGGGGAAACACAGAAATCCCTTAAAGAATTATAGGAAAACACAACCAAACAGGTGAAGGAATTAAACAAAGCCATGTAGGAACTAAAAATGGAAATAGAAACAATAAAGAAATCATGAAGGAAGACAACCCTGGAGATAGAAAATATAGGAAAGAATCAGGAGTAATAGATGCAAGCATCACCAACAGAATACAAGAGATAGAAGAGAGACTCTCAGGTGCAGAAGATACCATAGAAAGCATTGACACAACAGTCAGAGAAAATACTAAATGCAAAAATATGCTATCCTCAAACATACAAGAAATCCAGGACAAAATTAGGAGACCAAACTTAAGGACAATAGGTATAGAAGAGAGTAAAGATTCCCAACTTAAAAAGCCAGTAAATATCTTCAACAAAATTCTAGAAGAAACCATCCCTAACCCATAGAAAGAGATACCTATAAACATACAAGAAGCCTACAGAACTCCAAATACATTGGAGCAGAAAAGAAATTCCTCCTATCACATAATAGTTAAAATATCACATGCACAAAGCAAAGAAAAATATTAAAATCAGTAAAGGGAAAATGTCAAATAGCATACTAAGGCAGACCTATAAGAATTACACCACACTTCTCAACAGAGACTCTAAATGCCAGAAGATCTTGAGAAGATGTCATACAGACACTAAGAAAACACAAAAGCCAGTCCAGGCTACTATACTCAGCAAAACTGTCAATTACCATAGATGGAGAAACCAAGATATTCCATGACAAAACCAAATTTATACAATAACTTTCCACAAATACAGCTCTACAAAGGATAATAGATGGAAAATACCAACACGAGGAGGGAAATTACTCCCTAGAAAAGCACGAAAGTAACAAACTGGAGTAGCCATTCTAATATCAGATAAAATCAACTGTCAACCAAAAGTCATCAAAAAAGATCAAAAAGATAAGGAAGGACACCTCATAATCATCGAAGGAAAAATCTACCAAGAAGAACTCTCAATTCTGGACATCTATGCTCTGAATGCAAGGGCACCCATATTCATAAGAGAAAATTTACTAAAGCTCATAGTACACATTGCACCTCACACAATAATAATGGGAGACTTCAACACCTCATGCTTATCAATGGACAGATCTTGGAAACACAAACTAAACAAGAACACAGTGAAACTTATAGACCTTATGGACCAAATAGATTTAACAGTTATCTATAGGACATTTCATTCTAAAACAAAAGAATATACTTTCTTCTCAGTACCTCATTGTACCTTCTCCAAAATTAGCCATGTAGTTGGTCACAAAACAGGCCTCAACAGAAACAAGAAGATTAAAATAATCCTATGCATCTTATCAGATCACCACAGACTAAGGCAGGTCTTCAATAGCAAAACCAAACAAAACAACAACAACAAACAACAGAGAACCCACAAACACATGGAAACTGGACAATGCTTTACTGAATGATAACTTGGTCAAGGAAGAAATAAAGAAAGAAATTAAAGATATTTTAGAATTTAATGAAAATGAAGGTGCAACATACCCAAACTTATGGGACACAATGAAAGCAGTGCTAAAAGGAAAACTCATAGCACTGAGTGCCTCCAAAAAGAAACTGGAGAGAGCATACACGAGCAGCTTGACAGCATTCCTGAAAGCTCTAAAACAAAAAGAAGCAAATACACCAAGGAGGAGTAGATGGCAGGAAAGAATCAAACTCAGTGCTGAAATCAACCAAGTAGAAACAAAAAGAACTATACAAAGAATCAACAAAACCGGGAGCTGATTCTTTGAGAAAATCAACAAAAGAGATAAACCCTTATTCATACTAACCAGAGGGCACAGAACAGTATCCAAATTAACAAAATCAGAAATGAAGTGGGAGATATAAC
This sequence comes from Rhynchomys soricoides, assembly GCA_019843965.1. Taxonomy (NCBI): domain Eukaryota; kingdom Metazoa; phylum Chordata; class Mammalia; order Rodentia; family Muridae; genus Rhynchomys; species Rhynchomys soricoides. The sequence goes on along the minus strand of JADRCH010000014.1, from coordinate 16,065,382 downwards.
CACAGAAACTGAGGAAATTCAAAACGTCATCAGATCCTACTACAAAAGGCTATATTCAACCAAATTGGAACTTCTGGATGAAATGGACAATTTTCTAGACATATACCAATACCAAAGTTAAATCAGGATCAGACAAACAATCTAAACAGTCTCATAACCCCTAAATAAATAGAAGCAGTCATTAAACGAATCCCAACCAAAAAAAGTCCAGGAGCAGATGAGTTTAGTGCAGAATTCTATCAGATCTTCAAAGCAAACCTAAGGGAGAGAAGGTGTGGGATGTGGAACAGTCAGAGGGTGGACCAGGAAGGGATAAAGTCTGGACTGTAAAGATTAAAGAATAGAATTTTTAAAAGAATCATTTTCTCTTTACATTGTGCACTTTCTCTTTCAAATGGCATTTTTGTAACTATAGACATTAGACTAGGAGTGCACTCAGAGTTCACAACTATTAGTATGGCTACTTTTGGTTTTCAATCATTAAAACCCACATTCCAGTGAAGGGGAGGTTTTGTTTGGCTTTGGTGTTTGTTTTGATGAGACATTTTAGATGTAAAGATAAATTAGTATCAATAATTCTAAAAAGTTAATATTAAAAAGATATTCTTGGGCAATGTAGAGGCATCTTTTCCTATGCCTTTGTGTATGACAAAGCAGTTTTATAACTTCAAATAGAACTTTGGTCACTCCATATTCCAGTTGCCTAGTTTGTGAGGTCACCGGACACCATCAGTAGAAAAGATCTCAAGGAGACAACTCTCCCTTTCAGTTCCTTGTGGTAAATGTAAACTCCAGGATCACAAAATTCCAAATGTCTGATTTCAAATTTACATTTCTGGCTACTAAGAGAAGAAATGAATTATACAACACCATCTACCCGTTCTGTTACAACACTGAATGAAAGTAATATGCTATTACTAAAACAGTGCCAGACACACACTCTTGTGTAATTACAGCATGATTGTTTTCTGGAATCTCTAACAGGCCATTGTTCAATTTGAACAAACCCCAGGAGTATAAACAAATGAACTCATGTTTCTTTATTCTGACAAATGTACTTCTCAATAGCTGATTTCATGCAATTTTCTCCATGAAAATATACCATGATATTTTCTCAGAATTATTTATATTTTAAAATAAACTTATTGTTTTTGAAGCTTTCCAAAAGAAAGTTTCCACTTATAGATATAAAATTATGAACTTCACCAAACAATGAAGAAAATAACACAATTCTATACTATCTCTTTTAAGTAATAAAGGAAAGTACATGTTTTTAGCTCCTGAAGACAAAAATTATACTTCCTGATGGGGAAACCCCACAAATCCTTGGAGAAATAAAAAGAAAGCATTTTCAGTAAATCTAATTATTACTTAATACCTCATGAATTAAAAATTATTATTATTATTATTATTATTATTATTATTATTATTATTTACCAGTTAATTTTATCAAATTGTTTTCTGGTATGTGATTAGGTTAGTTTTGTTTTTTTTTCTTTTATATTTGTTTGTTTGATTGATTTGCTTAATTTTTAAATATTTAAAAGCTTACTTGTATAGATTAGTTATGGTTTTTATAATGTGTTAAAACACAATGAGAAAACAACTTAGGAAGAAAAAGTTTATTTCATCTTATACTTCTGGTCGTACTCCATTGCTAAAGGAAGTCAGAGCAGGAACTCAAGCAAAGCAGAAACTTTGAGGCTGAGATTGAAGCAAGGCCATGGAAAGGTACTGCTTCCTGGCTTGCATCTCATAGCTTGATCAGTCTGCTTTCTTCTACAATTCAAACTATTGACCTTCCTATACTAGCCATAAATTTAACAAAAGCCTCCAAATGTGCTGATCAGCAATCTAATTGGGGTATATTCTAAACTGAAATTCTCCATTTTCTATAACTCTAACTTTTGCCAAATTGACAACAAAAATACTTTTAAAACTACTAAGGTGTTAATAATAATAATAATAATAATAATAATAATAATAATAATTTAATGATGATAGTAATAAATAATATGTTGTTATTCTGTTTCTGATCCTAATTGAGAAAGAGAATAAATGAATCAAGATTATAAAAGTAACTAATTAAAATACATATGATATATTTTGAGTACATTTGTATATATTTATATTGTATGTTAATATTCTGTATAAATATACTTTACTGAATAATTCATTAATGTTGAGGATTGACACACAGCAAAATTAAAATAGAATTCATTCAGTTGATGTCTTTGATACAAAGCTAAATATAATATAAAACCAATCTGTACATATAAATGTGATATGATATGTATGTGTCTGTGTCTGTGTGTGTGTGTATGTGCATGTTTGTCCATGTGTGTATGTGTGTATGTGTGTATGTGATACAGATTACTGAACAGCTATTGCCTTTGTGTTCTTTATAATATCATTGAGTGGATTGGTTCTCACTGAACAGCTAAACACTTTTTATTAAGTCAAATTTGTTTTTGGGAAATATCTCACATGTATGCAAAACCTACTGGCCACTCTCACCTTCGGCCTCACTGCCACTTTATCTGCTTCCTCCTACCCACAAATTTTCTCTCACATGCCCAACATTTTATTAATTTTAATAAAATATTTTGTTTCATGTTTGATGGAATGGATTGTAGAATAAAAGTTTAATAATTTAATTCACAACTGAACCGACTTTCAAGGTCTTCTGTAGTCAATAATGGTTTATATTTGAATAATACATTATCTTCTTCAAATGACTTCAAAATCATTTTGGACATGTTCTTCTTTACTTCTTCGCATCTGTCTAAAATACTGTGATTTCTAATAATTTGAAAAGCTCTAAATACATAGAACTCTTGTCTCCATATAGGGGTATTTTGTGAGAAATATAAAAAAGAGTACAGCATGTTCTCATGCTACCCCCAGCTACTCTCAGTTCCAACAGTCTTGCCAGCTAGTTCTTACCTCGTGGAGACTCTATGACTCAGAGCTCCAAAATCTCTCCATTCAGATCACTAAGTTCCCTCTGTCAGATTGCTACCATGCCAACCCCATGCTTCAAAACCCCCATGGCCTTTTGTGGGGCACATTAGGCAAATGTATACTTTGCCATACCTTTCTCTCTGGAACCCAGTCTAGTTGCAAAGAGAAAGAAAACACCATATAAACTTAGTTCAGAAAAAAAGGTAACTCAATCTCTGAGCACAACAACAATTAATATCTATATCTATATCTATATCTATCTATCTATATATATACACATATATGTATAAATCCATATATATATATGGATTTATATGGATTTGATTTTTATTTTTTTATTGGATATTTTCTTATTTTCATTTCATTTCAAATGTTTTCTCATTTCCAGGTCTACACTTCGGAAACCCTTATTCCATTCTCCCTCCCTCTGCCTCTATGAGGGTGCTCTTCCACCCACCCACCCACTAGTGTCTTCCTTTCCTAGCTTTCCCCTACACTGGAGCGTCAAACATCCTCAGGCCCAAAGCTATATTAAATCTAAATCCCCCAGTGGTGAATCCTGGTGGATCTGCATTTGAAACCAGGAGACACTAGTAGCTACATCTTGTTCTTTCGCTATCCCTGTCCAAAAAGTCCCTCATCTCTCTCCTGCTCCTCTCTTCCTCTGTCCAACATGGAAGTTCTGCCTACTCACCCAGTGATTGCTCCCTTTATTCATTTCGGTGAAGGTTCACAAGAAGTCACCTGAGTATGCAACTCATTCCTCCTTCCAGACAGCCCCTCCTGGGAAAACAGAATTAATATCAAAATACAGGTAGCACCATGGCCATCCACAACAGGGGTGTCATAGCATTCTGTCTTTGGAACAATGCTCTAATCTCTATTAACCTCTGGTCATTTATAACTTACCAAAACATACCTGTAGTTAACATTGGTGTACTTCCTTGCTCAATGGATGTCAAATCTGGATCTATGACTTCCCTTAACCCTATAAATTATAATTTGCAAATGTTTTATGTAAAACAAAAATGTTGCATGAAAAAAAATAAAAAAAAAAAAATTGGATATCCTTCCCAAAAGACATCTTGTTAAAATGAATGTCAGCTTCTTCAGTCCACCCCTACTTCCTCTATGAAACAAGAAGCTACAGATCACACAAATACCAAGAATTTGGGTTTATTTTTTAATCATATAGGCTCCCTACTAAGAGAAATGTACAAAAACATCTATTGTTGTTGTTTTTATATCTAACACTAAGGATTGAGAATGCTAGGAACAATTTGTTTGATAGCTGAAAATATTACCCTTCTCATCTACCAAATACTAAATAGTTACATATATATTACTAAAGTTATAAATTAGGATGGTAAGTTACTGGTAGAGAATTTATGTTATACGAAAATACGAAAGAATAAATTTTTTATGTAGAGATGAATTCAAACACTAAAGGTAAGTTATCCTCACTACAAGAATTGGAGTAATTTTTCATTTCTTAAGCTTATCATACTAATATTTTTAAATGTCTTTGGAGAAATATTAACTTTACAGTGGCTTTAATGTTTAGCAAGTACTATTTTTGAATTTAATCTAAACAATGTAAAATATTCTATATTACTGAATTCATAAACATAATACGTTCAAATAAGAATGTCAAAAATTGCCACAATGAAAGAAATTATTTTTTATAATAGTGTCTAGAGAACTGAACAATTATGACAACATAGATGATGTTACTTGTAGGCATTTGTCATTCTGAAGGTGATTCAGAATCAAGAGCAATCAAAAATTATACCATAGTTTTAAGTCATTGTTTGATTTCTAGGATAGTTTAGAGCCTTTGCCTATAGACAGACTAATTCAAGAATGCAGATGCAAACATTATGAGTACAACTGACTCAATATTCTGTACATTTAACTTGACTGTTTAGGATAAAGTACCCATAGTCCAATAGGATAACTTGTTGCGGCACTTTCTGCCCGTTGAGGTTGTGGCTTTCACTACTGAACAATAGCTATCTCATTTATTCTTTTCAGAAGAGAAAGCCCTGCATATGCACATGTTTCCAAAATCTTAAGTGCACTTCCCCAAATTTTCATTAAACTGAAATATGCAATTTTTACATCACAGATCCAATGACACCCCTTTAGAGCTACTGGTCCTACCCTGAAAGGCATGAGTACAATCTAATTTTTTCATTTACATAAGATCATTTTTCTTTTATACCATTTTTTATACTTTTTAGAAATGATTTTTCACTTAAAATTAGTGTCATCATCTATGATTTAATATCCTTGAGAGTATGTTTGGATACTAAAAAGAATTTCTGATCCAAACATTATAAATGATTTACATAAGGATTTAAATTAATACAATAAGGTATATTAAGTTGAATTAGGGAAAAGCTGGAAGAAACTGAGGAGGAAGGCAACCCTGTAAGAGGACATCAGTCTCAATTAACCTGGACCCCTGAGATCTCTCAAACACTGGACCACCAACCAGGCAGCATACACCAGCTCATATGAGGCCCCCAACACATATACTGCAGAGGACTGCTGAGTCTGGGTTCAGCCAGAGAAGATGCACCTAACCCTTAAGAGACTGGAGACCCCGATAGGGCAGCATTAAACCACTGCTGTGAATATCTAAGTGTTTCTCTTTCACCACAATATTCTCACTGAAAGACTTGGCTAAAGTATCTTCATGGTAACTTATCTGAATTGTTTTTAGGAGAACATAAAGGCTGGGAATGTAGCTTAGTGGGACAGTGCATGCCTTCCAAAGTTCAGTCCCTACTACTTCCAAATACAAACTCTAGAAGCGTGAAGCTCATTTACTGGTTTACTGAGAGTGGAGTAGGAAGGAGATTCACAACATTTAGGACTTGCTCCTTAAGCGTGATGATCACAGATACCATATATAAATCAGAGTGGCCATGGCTGTTTTGTTTGTATTACTATCAGCTTCAGGAGGGGGGAGCAATGAAAACATAGAACAAATTTGTTAACCAAACTAGCTCAAATACAAGCTCTGTTGAACAAGAGATACTGTCTGAAAATATATGGCTGACAAAATTGAGAAAGATAGCTGACCTCATCTTTGACTCTAATATACATGCTTACCATGCAAGTGCACATGTGTGTGTCTACATATGTGCTTGTTCCTATACAAATGTGCTTGCATACATGTGAAGATGCAGACAGTCAAATGAACACTACAGATATGTATGGAAAAGCAAAGAAGAACATACAGTAAAGTATGTACTTTGTTTTTCCACATGTTCCTCATCACAGCACTGTGCCTTACCATAGTCTACAAGCAATTAAATAAAGGAGCCCAATAGAAACCTAAACTTGGAAAATATCCATTGAAATAACTCATCTTTAAGGGTTTTGTGATGTTACACATTTTGCCACATGAAAAAAGCCTGATTTGCAATGTAATCTTTTGGGTGTCAACCTACAGATGTCAGGTATAACATAGAAATGACAACTGGGGAAAAAATAAAATCGATAAAAACCAGTCATACATAGAAGCAACATATGGAAATTGGCTGACCAGAAATTTAACAATTCCAAAAATCTAACTTGAAGTCTGACTGCAGGAAGATATTGGAGACTGATCCTTACAAGCAGGATACTGGGAGCTGCAAACACAAGAGATCATGAGTTGAGCTCTACTCCCATCAACTACCCCATAAAGGACACTTTGAAAACTTATAGGCATCAGTGGCCCTAGGAAGCTACTGTCTTAACAGTCAGAGGACACAAGTCTGGATCAAGAATTTGCAAAACAGATATTTTAAGCAAAGAGACAAAGTTAGTCTATGTAGAATGTAAACACAACCTGAGTAATATGGCCTCTAAATAAAGGAAGCAAAACTCTAAAGAACTCTGAAACTACAGGTCTATGCTAACAAAATAATGCAGTTACATGCTACACATTCTACTCTGAAAGAAAAAATATCTAATCTAATATATATTATAGTATTATATATAAAACAATATATAATATATAACAGTTTATATATAATATATATTCAAAATATTGAAAATGCATTTATCATTAGATAACTCAAAACTGAAAGGAAGCATAGTTAATACATTAATATAGATGTTTAATTTTGATTAGTATTTTTTAATATACAAAAATATTACAATATTGTTAATATAAGAACTTAAAATTATATCTATTATATGAATGGTATAATATGTTAATTAAAGCTATGAATACCTCCACCACTCATATATTCTATGGTCATTTCCTTTATCATTAGGACAAAGATATCGCTTAAATTCATTCTTTAGAAGGCTGATGTTTTCATCCCACCTCTATGATGAAGTATTTTTCTAACGCATATGAACAAATTTATACACTCTTTAACTGACAGGACTGCAAACTCAGGAACCAGATCAGCATTTATTTAGTCTAGGTATTCAAATTTACATGTACAGTAAAAGATAAAGAAAGGGAGAGTTGACTAAGATGATGTAACTATACTTGGCCAATGCCCAGTTTCCTAAGCTTCTAAATAAAATATACTATCACACATGCCTCTATAGCACAAGTGGTTGTAAGAAGCCAGTGACTCATGGTTTCATACCTAATACTATTTGAACTGAAAGAAAACACTCGAGATGCTACAATGACTTTCTGATATTAGTTCTTGTTACTGTTGTCCCCTTAACGTTATGGCTTTTATAACTTCTCTAGCTCCAATCCTGTGTCGACTGCCTGTACTAGTGGTTTTGGCCTCACTTCTGCTTCCTCCTCTTCAGTGTTCCTCTCTCCTTCTTTATTGACCCCTGGAGTGATGACTCTGTACTATTTATCTTTCATCTTTAGAAATGTTTTACTGGAAATTTATTGCTAGATCTAAATGTTACTTGTCGGTCTCATTCCATTAGCCCTTCGATACTTTTAATTTTTATTTTATTTTTTTTAATTCAGTATTTTCTTTATTTACATTTCAAATGTTATCCCCTTTCCCATTTCCCCCCTCTTGAAAACCCTTATCCCATCCCCCTTCCCCCTGCTTCTATGAGGGTATTCCCCCACCCACCCACCCACCCACTCCTGCCTTCCTGCCCTCAAATTCCCCTACATTGGGGCATCAAGCCTTCACAGGACCAAGCGCCTTCATCCCATTGATGCCAGATAAGGCCACCCTTTACTACATATGTAGCTGGAGCCAAGGATCCCTCCATGCGTACTCTGGTTGGTGGTTTAGTCCCTAGGAGCTCTGGGGTGGGTGGGTCTGGATGGTTGATATTGTTGTTCTTTTTATGGGGTTGCAAACCCCTTCCACTCCTTCAGTCCTTTCTTTAACTCCTCATTGGGTACCTCATACTCAGTCCAATGGTTGGCTGTGAACATCCACTTCTGTATTTGTCAGACTCTGTATTTGTCAGGAGATAGCTATATCAGGCTCCTTTCAGGAAGCATTTCTTGGCAGCCACAAAAGTGCTGGGTTAGGTGACTGTATTCAGGATGGATCTCCAGGTGAGGCAGTCTCTGGATGGCCTTTCCTTCAATCTCTACCTGTCTCTGTAAACAGGAAGTGTGCTTCATAAATGGCATGGACTACATCAGGTCTCATATTCCAGCAAAATCTTTAAGCTGTAATAGAAGCATAGAAAAACTTTGCAGAGGAAAACATCCTTTCTCTAGTTGTCAAGGCTTCAGTGGACTCACAATTCCTTGGTTACTGGTAATATCAATTTTTCCTATTTTAACAGTTCTGATTCCTGAGGATTTGTAGTAGACTATGGTTGTAATATGTGTTGTGAGGATGGAAAATAATGCCGAGTGTATGTTTGCTCATGTTCCCAGCATCACATGTCGTCTTACTGTGCTTACTAACTCCTCTTACATATTAGGAAAGAATTACTTATACTCTGAATTGATTAGTATATGAAAGTATTATTAAAATACCTTTTTATACTTTTTGTCTCTTAATATGATCAAAACATCTATCTTTTTTATTTGGTTCTATAAGTCCTAAGAAATCTTTCCAAATTGTGAACCACTGAAATGCTCTCCTTAGTTTTGGAGTTTGTCTTTGTTCCCATGCCTATATTTTTGTCTCTAATTAATTTTCTCAATACAAAGTTCTTGAAAATGACTAAACTTTCTGGATTAATTTTAACACATGTATTTAATTGTTCAATTAAACAAATTATTTAATCACTATTTCTGTAAAAGTATTCTGTTGAATTAACTAACTGGCTTGCCATTCAAAATCAATTGATGGAGTATCACATCTGTCTACTGCTATCATTTCCTGAACCTCATCTCCTGCCCATCCACTCTCTTTAAGGAAAAAAAAAAAAAAAAAAGGTTCTTAGAAATAACAACCAAACATGGCAAGGTAAAGTACAATAAAATGAAGCAAAATTATCATATTGAAGTTAGGCATAACAACCCTACAGGAGGAAAATAGTCCCCAAAGCAGGCACAAGAGCCAGAGCCCTACTGTAGAGACTAGAATGTATAGATAAAGGTTCCTTGTAGGCACCAGCATGACTTCTCCTAGCTCAATGAGTTGTATGGTGATTGTTCTTGCCAATGGGGCTCTTCTGTCAGTCTGCAGAGAGCTATATTTTGACTAGCCAGTAGCCTGGATTACTTGTGTATTTCCATGGGATCCCCTTGGCCAATAACTCAAGTGAATGTAACCTGGTCCCACCATGGGAAGCATCACCTGGTAATGGCCAGTTATGAATCTATAACCCCCATTACTAGGAGTTATCATTAGAATCATCTTCATTGATTCCACAATGTTCCTTAGCACTAGATTTCTCCCCAAGGCCCACCAATTTCAGTCCCTCTACCTGTACTCTCTCCCCTCACTTAATCTTCTCACTACCTAATACCAATGTTCCCGTTCCTAGTCTGCCTCTAAAATCTATTCTATTACTTCTTCCCAAGAGGATCCATTCATACTCCCCAGACTCCTCTTCTTTACCTAATCTTTCTGGGTCTATGGAATGTAACTTGGTTATCATTTACATAATTGCTAATATCTAATTATAGGTGGATACATGTCTTATTTATCTTTCTAAGTACAGATTACCTCACTCAGAATGATTTATTCTAATTCCATTCATTTCCTTGCAAATTTGATGATGTTAATTTTTTTAACAGTTGAGTAGTATTACTGTATTGTGCAAATGTATCACTTTTTTTTTTTTTAAACCATTCTTCTGTTGAGGGACATCTATGATTCTGGCTATTATAAATAATGCTGTGTTGAACACGGCTGAGCAAGTGTTCTTACAGTAGGATGTATTATCCTTTGGTGTATGCCCAAGTGTGGCATATCTGGATAGTGAAGTATATAATTCCAAACTTTATGAGGAACCACCATATTGATTTACATTGTGGTTATTCAAGTTTACATTCCTACCCGAAGTGGAGGAGTGTTTACCATGTTCCACATCCTTGGCAGCATGAGCTGTCACCTGTGTTATTGATCTTGGCCTTTCTGACATCTATGAGAGGGAATGTTAAAGTAGCTTTAATTTGTATTTTCCTGATGGATAAGGTTGTGAAAAATTTCTTTTAATGTTGTTCAGCCATTTGAGGTTCCCCTATTGAGAATTCTTAGCTCATATCTGTGCCCAAATTTTAATTGGTTTATTTGGTTTTTTGATACCTAGTTTCTTGAGTTCTTTTCTTTATATATTTTGGATTGTAGTCCTCTTTGGATGTAAAGTAGGTGGAAAATCTTTTCCCATTCTCTAGGCTGCTATGTTGTGCCCTTTCCTTTAAAGAAGGAAAATACAGTTCCATGAGGTCCCATTTAGTAAGTTTTTATCTTAGTGCATGTGCTATTCCTGTTATCTACCCCTTTTGGGTGAGCTTACTTATTTTTTTCTAAGGGTTCAGGGTTACTAGGTTACAAATATAAGATCTCTTCAATTTCTTTATGAAGGCACTTAGTGCTGTGTTCTTTCCTCTTAGCATAACTTTCCTCATGTCCCATGATTTTAGGTATGTTGTGTATTAATTTTGTGTATTGAATTCCATGAAATCTTTTTTTGTTTTTTATTTCTGTCTTGACCCATTTTCCATTCAGTAGTAAGATATTCAGTTTCCATGAGTTTGTAAGCTTTTTGTTGTTCTGTAGTTGTTGATATCTAGCTTTAATCTATCACGGCCTATTATAATGCAGGGAGTAATTTCAATTTTCTTATACCTTTTCAGATTTGCTTTACGTCCTAGAATACAGTCAATTTTGGAGAAAGTTCTATAATGTACAGAATATGTATTCTTTTTGGGGGGGTGGTGGTGGTGAAATGTTCTCTAGATATCTGTTAGGTCCATTTGGTTTACAATGTCTGTAAGTGCCAGTATCTTTCTGTTTCATTTCTGTCTGGATGACCTGTCCATTGGTGAGTAGGTGAGTAGGGTACTGAAGTGTACCACTGTTAGGTTGTGGGGGTTAATATGTCATTCAAGCTGCAGTAATGTTTCTTTTACAAAGGCAGTTGCCTTTGTATTGGGGGCATAGATGTTAAGTATTGAAATGTCACCTTGGTTAATTTTTCCTTTGATGAATTTTTAATGTCCTTCCCTATTCCTTTTGATCAGTTTTAGTTTGAAGTCTATTTTGTTGGATATTAAATAGCTGTACCAGCCAGATTTGTATGTTCTTTTGTTTGGAATATATTTTTCAACCCTTTACATTGAGGTAATTTCTATCTCTGATGTCAAGATGTGCTTCTTGTATGCAGCTGAAGGATGAAACCTGTCTCTACCTCCATTCTGTTAGTTTATTGTTGTGGATAGCCCTGGGCTGTTTGTAATCTGCTAATTCTGCCCTCCTGTGAGAGGCTTCAGAGGAGGAGTGAGTTACACCTGTGCCTTCTTGTGAACCAATCCCCTAATGAATAAAAGAACCAATCACTGGGTGCATAGAGAGACTTCTAGGATGGAGAAGAGAAGAGAGAAGGGAGAGAGAGCTTTTTGTACTGGGTAAGATGTAGCTACTAGAGTCTCCTGGTATGGTGGATCTGCAAGGATTCAAATATAAATAAGGCTTACAAGTTTAGGTTTAGTTGATGTGCCCAGAGATTGATTTATCATTGTTTCTGAACTAAGTTTTTCTTGCATTTTCCTTCATGCAGCAGCTCGTCTGGGTTCCAGAGAGAACGGTCCGGCAGCAAAGTATGGGTTTGCCTGATGTGCATCACAGAGGCCATGCAGGTATTAAAGAATGGGGCTGGCATGGTAGAGACCCGCCAGTGGGAACCTAGTGAGCTGGGTGGAGAGATCCTGGAGCTCTGACTCAGAGCTCCATGAGATGAAAGCAGGTTGACCATTGCCTGCCAATGCATGGCTGGTCAGCCCACCTGGGATGAGAGAACCAGGGCATAGTTCAGGAACATGTGCCATACTTTCCATCATTTTTAACACTTCCCACAATAGGTGGTGAACCAACATGTGGCTGGGCATGGATCCACTAGAAATTTAAGTGTATTAGCCTGAGAGTTAGAGTGTTATATTTCTTTAGAGAGTAGCTGGCTAGTGCTGATGAATCATGTGGAGTCAAGAGCAGGAACTGAAACGAAGCAGGCTGAAGACAGATGCTCCAACTTCCTGACTTACTGGAGCTGTATAGGTAGGGAGCTGTCTCTACAACTTGTCTCAGGTCTGGAAGCTGTGTTAGGCTTCCTATATCTTCAGACAATGTTGGTCATTCTCAGATTTCTGTCAGGGTTGAAAAATTACTTATAGTCTCTTAACCAACCCAGGTTATTTACTTTGAGAGAACAGATTTGAGAGGATGATTTTCAGATAGCATACATTCTAAAGCCAGGACATAAATCAAGGTAGAATCATAGTCTTTTAATTTAGGATGGATGACAATGTTCTATCTTAATGACAGAATTGATAGACTGGGTGTTAGGCCTATCTGTGCCTTACAAATTACAGCATAGTTGTGCTCTATATTTAAGAGAAAGGTTTTGGTTTTTATTCCAACAGAAAGGGGGAAATGTTGTGGATAGCCCTGGGCTATTTGTAGTGTGCTAATTCTGTCCTCCTCTGAGAGGCTTCATAGAAGGAATGAGTTACACCTGTGACTTCCTGTGAACCAATCCCCTAGCGAATAAGAGAACCAATCACTGGGTTCATGGCTGGGCGCATGCTGGGGATGAGAGAACCAGGGCACAATGTGGGAACATGTGCCATACTTTCCTTCATTTTTGATATTTCCTGTGACACCAAGTCCATTGATATTGAGAGATCAAAGACTAATGAATACTTATTCCTGCTTTTTTGCTGGTGGTGGTTGTGGTGAAGTTGATGATGGTATGTGTGGATGTGTTTCCCTTCTTTTGGTTTTGCTACTGTAATATTATTTATTTCCTGTGTAGATAGGCATAGTTAACCTCCTTGGGTTAGTGGTTTTTTCCCAAATATTTTCTGATTTGTGAATAGTTATTGTTTAAAATTGAAGTCTTTGTGTATTATCTTGTTTTCTCCACAGAAGGTGATAGAAATTTTTGCTTGGAATTGTAGTCTGAGCTGGCATCTGTGGGGTCTCTCAGAGTTTTTAAGACATCTGTCTAGGCTCTTCTGGATTTTAGATTTTCTGTTGAGAAGTCAGGTGTAATTCTAATAGGTCTGCCTTTACATATTACTTATTCTTTCCTTGTTTTTTATGCTTAGTGTTTTAATTATGTGATGATGGGACTTGCTTTTCTGGGGCAATATATTTGGTGTTCTATATGTTTCTTATACTTTTAAAGGTATCTCCTTTAGGTTAGAAATTTTTTCTATTTTTAAAAAATACTTTCTGAGCCACTGATCTGAGAATCTTCTCCTGCTTTGATTGCTATCATATTTTTCACCAATGTATTTATTCATTCTATAATATTGTTAATGCCTGATTTCCTCTCTTCCATTTCTTATACTCTGTTGGTGAAGCTTTACTCTGTAGGTTTTGTTTGAATTCCTAAATTGTTAATTTCCAGTATTCCATCCTGTTATATTATTTTAATTGCTTCTGTTTTCATTTTCAGGTCTTGAACAGTTTTAATAATTTCCTTCAACTATTTGTTGTGTTTCTCGGATTATTTTAAGGGATTTACTTATTTTATTTTTTTAAGGATTACTATCATCTTCATAAAGTTGGTTTTAAGATTCCCTTCTTATGTGTCAGCTATGTTGGAATATTCAGGACCTGTTGCAATAGGATACCTGAGTGCTAGTAGAGATATTATGCCTTGGTTATTATTGATTGCATTTTTAGGCTGGTTTCTAGGCATTTAGGTATTAGATAATTATATGTCTAGATACTAATTTCTGAATTTGTCTTCATTGGGTGGGTGCTTTGTTCCTTGATCTATTTACTCTCTGAACTTTTGCAGATTGTGATGGCTGTGTTTCCCCACCCCCCACCCCCCGTTTACTCAGCTGGTATGTTCACAGGGAATGCCTGCTGGTGTTGGAGGCTGGGATACTGGGATGAGTTTGGGGATAGAATGTTGGAGGAGAAGATCTTTGTGATCCCTTGGAGGTGGAATAAGAGAGGAAAGAGAGGCCATGTACATCGGTTGTGCTTTGTTTAGAAGGCTTTACTTTCTTAGTGTTCTTCATCCCTTCTGGCTTTTACACTCTTTCAGCCTCTTCTTGTGCAGGGTTCACTGAATTCTGGATGTAGGGATTTCATGGAAACATTCCTTTTAGGACTGAGTGTTCTGCAGTTTCCCATTCTCTGCCTACTCTTTAGCTGTGGAGCTTTGTATTTGTTCCCATCTGCTGCAGGGGAAAGCATTTCTTATGATGGCTGAACATGGAACTGGTGTATAACAGTAGCAGAATGGTTCTAAGAGTAATTTTATTGAGACATTCATTTTGTGGAACAGTAGTGTTTGGTTTACCTCTAGGTTCTCTTGGGCTTTCTAGTTTTATGAACTTGGTCACCAAATCAGTGTAGCAACAAGTTTTATACCACTATTGCGTGAACATATCTTGCAGATAGGATGACATTGTAGAGCAAATAGTTTATAGCTTGGTTGGTGTTTACATTTCTCTTTTGGTAGCATGCAGAGTACTTTCTGGTACCAAGAATCCAAGCCAATAGAAGTGAAAACTCCAGGTCATTACTACTTCAAATAGTTCAACTTCCCATGGTGAATGAATAAAGACATCTTACTAAAAGTCTTTGATTTGGCTGGGGAAAAGTGGGTTTTCCTAGCACAAGATTTTTTAACTTTTTTTGTGACACATTTCTATGTTTTCAACCTGATGTACATATGTGAGAAGCATGGGAAGAAATTCACAAGGTTAATGGATATCTTTTCTTTGTCTAAAACTTTGGAAGTTATTAGCCCTTATTCTCTTCCAATCATACAACTATTAAACATTGACTGACTGACTGAATTTTGTTTCTGCCTGTTTACAGTAGATTGTTTTCTTTACAATACTCTGACAAGATAACAGACACCATGGCTCTATTTCTTTTCTTCTTTTTTCGATGATGGGTTTGTCATTTTCTTTACTATAGTTGATTTATGTTTCTTTGCTTTGTCTATCCTTTGATTCTTTTCTCTTTTCTCATTTTTACTTTGAATATATAAGTTTTTATTAGTGCAAGAATAATATACTCTGCCTGTTTCTTCTGAATTGTAAAATAGTCACACCTCATATACTTTTTAAAAATTTGCCTCCAATCTGGTTTATTTTGTCTTTACTTTTGTAACAAATAAATTTTATTACTATTCTAATCTCTTCCTGAACTATGGAATTTCTGACTCTGGATTGACACTAAGTGTTCCCTAGAAATTTAGCTTACATCTGTCTTTGTACCTCTGTATTTTTGTTAAACTAGCAAAGGTCTCTTGAGTGACTATCCTGTTAACTCCCAGTTCCTGTTTCTCAGAGAATTTCAAGTGGTTTCTGAGATTGCATTAGCTTTTCATCTGTACACATCATGTTTTTCATTCACATGATGCTTGGAGTTTTAAGTCATTCTGATGGTGAATACTGATACTGTGCATAAGTAGCAAAATTAATGTTGGTATTAAAGAAAAGTGAATGTTATACCTTTGGGATTTTTAGTCACATCTATGTATCTGCTTATCAAATCTAACTGAAATGCTGATGCTTCTCTGTGGGTGGTTTTCTTTACACTGAGCTTTTCATTTCACATTTCAAAGTAAGCCTTTAAAGTGGCTATTATTCTTTTATCATTGCACTGGCAAATAAGCTCAAGTATTCTTTCTGAATAGGATATACAATGAGATTGCATTATTTTAAAAATCACAAAAATGTAGTGTTTATATTACATTCTATTTAAAGCATGCAGAGAAACCATAAGCAATGTCATATTTAAGGAAATGGCAAAAAAGTATTTCACATACCATAGTATGCCTATTTTTAATTAAAATATTAAATTCTGGATTCATATTTTTAAAATATATTAGTGCTTCTATGATATATGGAAATTGCAGTTATACTTATCAAATATTTGACTTTACAATGTACTTTATAATTTCATGCTGCACATTTGGACCAAAGGAAATGCTTTCTATTAGTAGTTTACCAAAGATTCTCTGTTAACTTATTCTGAGTTTACCCAAGATCCTCTATTATGATTATTGATATCTCTAGTGGAAATAGGATGGTGAGGTGCAATTATTCTCTCATCAGCTTTCCTAAAAGAATTACATGTATTCAATCCATTTGTACTTATGGCCATTTACTCCCATTGTTGTAAAAATAAAAACATTGGCACATTGTTTCTCTTTAAACTCTTCTCCTTAAACGGGTTTAGAATATCCACTTAAATGGATAGTCAAAGGCAGAAATACTGATAATAATGATCTTCCCAAATATGCATATTACAAATTATAACAGATTAAAACCTCACTGCTCTACATGTCTTTTTGTTTGTTTGTATGTTTGAGGTTATAGATGAATCAAAGGGTTCTAAATGTTAAGAAGAGTTAAGGGTTTACAGAAATAACATGTCTAATATGACTGAGTGTGTGTTTGTGTATCTTTGTATCTGTGAGTTTCTTTTATCAGTCTGATTGCTATGAATTTGAAGTCCCATACATGTTAGTTAATATTTCCTAACAAATGCATGCTGTTCCATTACTATTTACTTGGAATATACACATATTTAAACATTTAATTTTTATTATTAAATCTTCTTTATAAAGTAACAGTGTTCTGACCTTTCTAAAATTCAAGTTATAGTTTACTCAGATTTCAACAGATTTCATAAGTATTCATTTGTTGTGTGTCACTGGACATTATTTTGAGATATTTAAATGGAAATATTCACAAAACTGTCAACATCAAGTCCAGAACTGCCCTGTTACCCCAAACAATGACCTTTCTCATGCTGTTTGTCTCTATAGTACTCTTCCTTCATCTTTGCTTGGCCACAAACCTTTGATTCTTTTACCACATAATATTTGTACTTTAAACTTTTCATGAATTACTGATAATTTAGTAAGGGAAATTCAATGCTACTAATTAGTCTCTGGTGAGAATATAACCTTAATAAATATAAATGTGACTGATTAATTTAATAATCACAATTAAAGGTATCAAATTTACAACGTGAATTTTCATTCTCCTTTAAATGCAAAACAATTCATACATGATATTTAGTGGATATCTCAGTACCATTTCACATTTTTGGTCTTATTTAAATTCAACATCATTTTACCCTCTAGAATAAAAGGATTTCAAGTGAATACCTTTATTGAGCCATTAAACTTCAAAGTTCACATACAAACACATGCTAAGACATATTAGGATGGCTGAAATCATAAAAGTAACTGCTATGTGTATATTCATTGCTTTTAAATAGATTAAATATTTCTTTCACAGTAAAGTAAAGGCTAATTTAAGCACTATAAAACAGTGGTCAAGGGAGAATGAGTATGAGTCTGTTGTCATTCAGTATAGAACTGAATACATTGATCAGATTTTTTCACAAAATAGAAATTTTTGGCCAGTTCAGTTTCAGGTAACACTGCCTACTGCTTTCTACTAGAGACATCCTTAAAGGGAAGTCAAGCATTTGTATGTGATCTTTTGCATTCTCAAAACTCTCAGAAGCATAAGTACAAGGGGTATAATTCCTTAGTGTCTACATAATACATGTGTTGGCTCTGTTTTATTAGCCATCTTCTCATGAGTGTCCTGCAGCATCTCCACAGAAACATCAGCATGCTTAGCTTTAGAAGGATTTAGAACTGTCTTTAGAAAGCTTTAAAATCTTTAGAAGCTATACTTATATTTAAGAAAGAAATTCCTCTACTCTAAAGACAAGTATTCTACAGTTGGTTATGGATTTTACCAAGCTTAACAGAACTCTCTACAATTAGCATGAACAATCTAAAAGTTGAAACCACATTACAGGGGAAAACTGTTATCACTTTCCACATACATGATAAATATTCAGATAAATTACAGAGTAAGCAAGATGCATTAAAGTACTAAGAACTGTACCTGGAACAATGGGCACGCTCATGTTCATGTCTAAGGAATGTGTGAGCCTTAGAAAACTTAGTTATAAAGTGATAATTTTGTTCATCTTATTTGAAAAGCTCAACTAAGATTAAAGAACAGGCAAATATTGTGAGAATATCTAAGCACATACAGTCAGACATTCAGAGTCCATAAGAGTTTCAAGACATTTAGTAAAAAGAGGCTTCAACCCTACACAGATAACTACAGGCAACTGAGGAAAGCTGGAAGTGGGAGAGGTGGTATTCCTTAGGGCAGAAAACTTTAATTGAAGTGCCAAACAGTCACCTGTGAAAATTATATATCTATATCTATCTATCTCTATCTCTATCTCTATCTCTATCTCTATCTATCTATGTGTGTGTGTGTACATATATGTGTATGTATACATATATGTGTATGTATATACATATATTTATACAATAACAATTAATGAAACAAGATGCTATGAATTTGAAGGAGAACAGGAAGGAATATTGAGGCCTTGGAAGGAGGTGTTAACTGAAGACTGAAAATGGGAAAATTGCCTTCTGGTCTGGGCTGGTGCCCTAAACAGACCTTGGGTGCAAACTCCTCAGCCAGTTCCAAAACACTCAGAGGAAGCTCAACTCCCAGGTGCTCTAACACTCCCAGGATCACAGGATTCCAGGAGTTTGGTCACACTAGGATCTCAAGGTCACAGAGGCAGCTTGACTCCCAGGATCTCTATCACACCCAGGAGTTCAGGGTCACAGGTTCCCAGAATCACAGGATCCAGGAGATAGCTGGGCTCTGAGGAGTTCTAATACAACCAGGATCACAGGAAGGACAGACTCCAGTCAGATAAAAGGAGGGCAGGTAGCACTAGAGATAATCAGATGGCAGGAGGAAGGCACAAGAACATAAGCAACAGAAACCAAGCTTACCTAGCATCATTAGAACCCAATTCTCCCACCATAGCAAATGCTGGATACACCATCACACCAGAAAAGCAAGATTCAGATCTAAAATCACTTCTCATGATTATGATATAGGACTTTTAAAAGGTCATAAATAACTCCCTTAAGGAAATACTGGAAAACACAGGTAAGCAGATAGAAGCCCTTAAAGACAAAAGACAAAAATCCCTTAAAGAATTACAGGAAAACACAACCAAACAGGTGAAGGAAATGAACATAATCATCCAGGATCTAAAAATGGAAATAGAAACAAAGAAATCATAAAGGAGAGAACCAGGATTGGGGGAATGGGGGGAGATTGAAAACCTAGGAAAGAGATCAAGAGTCATAGATGCACACATCACCAACAAAATAAAAGAAATAGAAGAAAGAATCTCAGGTGCAGAAGATGCCATAGAAAACATTGAGCCAATAGTCAAGAAAACGTAAAATGCAAAAAGCTCCTAACCCAAAACATCCAGGAAATCCAGAATACAATGAGAAGACCAAACCTAAGGATAATAAGTATAGAAGAAGGAAAAATTCCCAACTTAAAGGGCCAGTAAATATCTTTAACAAAATTATAGAAGAAAACTTTTCTAAGATTAAGAAAGAGATGCCCATGAACATACAGGAAGCCTACAAAACTCCATATAGACTGTACCAGAAAATAAATTCCTCACATCATATAATAATCAAAATACCAAATGCACTAAACAAAGAATACTAAAAGCAGTAAGGAAAAATGGTAAAGTAACATATAAAGGCAGACCTATCAGAATTACACCAGACTTCTCACCAGAGACTATGAAGTCTAGAAGATCTTGGGCAGATGTCATTCAGACCCTAAGAGAACACAAATGCCAGCTCAGGCTACTATACCTAGCAAAACTCTCAATTTCTGTAGATGGAGAAAACAAGACATTCCATGAAAAAAAACAAATTTACACAATATCTTTCCACAAATCCAGCCCTACAAAGGATAATAGATGGAAAACACCAACACAAGGAGGGAAACTACACCCTAGAAAAAGCAAGAAAGTAATCTTCTTTCAACAAACCCAAAAGAAGATAGCCACACAAACATAAAAATAACATCAAAAATAACAGGAAGCAACACTCACTTTTCTTTAGTATCTTTTAACATCAATGTACTCAATTCCCCAAAAAATCCATAGACTAAGAGACTGAATATGTAAACAGGATCCAGAATTTTGCTGCATGCAGGAAATGCACCTTAGTTACAACGACAAACACTACCTCAGACTAAAAGGTTGGAAAACAATTTTCTAAGCAAATAGTCCCAAGAAACAAGCTGGAGTAGCCATTCAAATATCAAATTAAATCAACTTTCACCCAAAAGTTATCAAAAAAGTTAAGGAAGGACACTTCATGCTTGTCAAATAGAAATATTAATGGGGTAACTTCAGCAAGTGTTATAGGTATCTGATGAATCTCAATGTAATATCCTAGGGAAATGCAGAAGAATGTTGCTCTCTGCTCAGAGTGAAGCTAAAATATCTTCAAGGGAGAACATTGGAGGTATTTGAATTGTATATTCACATTAGGAAGGTGAGTCCTATTTTAGAAGACTAATACTTATTTTATCTGAATTTAGTCAGGATTTGTCAACTTATTTCTAATTGAGTATGACAGTTGTAAGGTTTTCAAAGCCTACTGAAAACAAGTAACATTTAACATGTGACTCAGGAGATTAGGTTATGTGCTATTTTAACTGAAGTCAACTTTCCTTTGTCATTTCAAAGGAGAAAAATGAATGACCTATAAAACTGTAAGAGTTGATATATCAGAAATAATTTCCAATTGCATAATATTTTTAACAAGTGGTTTAGTTTATTTTAATCATATTTATAATGTGAAATTATGCTGATAATATGGGCTTCTAAAGTTTTAGCCTAGAAAATAGGATTTTAATTATTATAGAAATGTCTACAAGTAATTTCATAATTAATTGATTCTGTATTTAATTTTGACATATTTCTCATAACTTATCATTGTATATAATACTGTGATAGATATCCCACAGTACATACATATAAATTCCTAGAAATATGTTTACTAGATAAAATTTTATGCACAATTAAAAAATAGATAAGCTTAACAATCTTATTTATAACTTTAGCTCTCCCATTGATACTCTGTACTCGCAAAGACAACTGAGAATTTAACAACCTTTGGTTAGAGAGTATCAATTAGTAAAAGGTTATCCATTTGTCAGCAGGAATGTAATTACCATTTGAATGCATAAAGAAAAAATTTAAGTATTTAATATTTAACAGATTATATTCTAACCTCAGACAACTAGATGAAGAAATTTTACAATAAGGTGATTTATTGTTCAAAGATCACTGACTCTGACTGTTTTTTGTTGTTGCTCTGGGTATTTTTGTTTGGTTGTTCTTCTGGTTTTTTGTTTCTGTTTTGTTTTTGTTAAATCTAACAATAAAGTTATTTTAAAAGAAAAAAAAAGAAAATGTGAAAATCACAGTTTTGATTCTAGTATCTTATATGATAGGATAAGATATATCCATAGTCTTAAAAAAGATCCCAGTCTCAGGGTAAGAAACTAAAAAAAGAGTCATAATGAAGCAAATAGTTCATAATGAGATGATTGAATATGATTCCTAGAAAATGATTATAACATGACTATGGGATTGGATGAATATTCTCTATAATTCTAGAGAATATACCCTGATATTTTGAATGTTGGTTGATTGTAAATAATATTCTTATAGAATTTTTTATTTAAATATAAAATTTATTTTTATTTACAAATTTTAAGTTAAATATGTTGATATACTTAGCAAAAGTATTATATAAAATCCATGTTCATATAAATGTGTATGTACACAACTATATCTATGAGTCATAAATATTAACTTTGATACTTTAATTTCATCATTACAGAAAAGAACAACCTGGATAGATATACCAACTTCTTTCATAATCCCTCTGATTTAATTTTTTTTTTTTTCATTTGAGTGCTGAAGTCTCAGCACTATGGTATTCATTGTGGAAGCCTGTCTCTTTTTAAATAAGCTGTATCTGGTGGCAAACCACATAGAATACTATGTAATTATTTCTAACTTGATTGTAGATTCAGAATATCCAAGCCTGATAGTTCTGAGCATGAGTGAACTAAAAGCGTACTGAAAATATTTATTCACCTTCACTTTCTATTTGAAATTTATTTATTTATTTATTTATTTACTTACTTACTTACTTAGTTAAGGGAAGCTGTACAAAGAAGAATTAGGCAAGAAGACTGTAGATCCCTAATTGATGCTCTGGCCTTTAAATCTGTCTACACATAAGCTGTGAGCTCCTAAAGAAACACTTTACTCAAGGGTCCATTAGGCAGGAGTGTTGTTTCCTGATAAATGATGCCCTGCCCTTTCAATTCATCTTTTTCAAGGTGGCTCTTTATTTAAGGAGAGCAAGTTGGTGTAGGCAACACTGAAGTTTACTCTTATTATCTCATGTTCAATGGCCCACTTTTAAGATTCATCTTCTTCAAAGCAGATACTTTGAAAGAAATACGGTTGTAATGAGAGATTTTAGACCAATGATACTAAATACATTCTCCTCTATATTTCTTTTCTTAAAGGAAGAGTTGGGCATCAGGTATTTGCATTAGCTCTGTGACAATGGCTTCAGAGAGATCTTTATGAACTTAAAGTATTCCTTATGGAGCTATTTGGAGAATGGAAGAATAGCCACTAACATGAAGATACTAAGCTAATAACTATACTATATACACAGATTACCTGGTACAGACCCATGTAGGCCCTGCTTAGTTTATTCAGAGGCCTTTTTTGGCTTGGTGTCCTTCCTCTGGTTCTTGCAATCTTCCTACCTCTTCTTACACAGGATACTCTGAGCTCTGATGGAGGGATTTAGTGGAGACATCCCATTTATTCTCTCTCTCTCTCTCTCTCTCTCTCTCTCTCTCTCTCTTTCTCTCTCTGTGTGTGTGTGTGTGTGTGTGTGTGTGTGATGTCTGATTGTGGGTCTCTGTATTTGTTATCATTGGCTGCTGAAGTTAGCTTCTTTAATGCAGACTGGATAAGGGACTGATTTATGAGTACAGTAAAGTGAGAATGAGTGAGTCTCTGACTCATCTTTCTGATCTTGGGTCTCTTTTCCTCCTGTTCAGTTGCCATGTCCAACTTTGATATGATAGCTTTTGGTTCATCTTATTTTATTTGTCATTGCTTGGTTGTTATCTCTTAGAAGAATGTTCTTACTTAATAAGAGACAGAAATGGAGTGGATCTAGAGAGGAAGGAGAAAGGACCTGGGAGAAACAGAGAGAGGGAGACTGTAATCAGGGTGTATTGTATGTAAAAAGAATCTATTAACAATAAAAGGAGTGAGAGAGGATGAAAGAAGAGAGAGAGAGAGAGAATCTTTAAACACCACCAAGGCTTAGAGAGAACAGTCACATTGCTATAATTTGCCAGTCAGCGTGACTCTCACATCAGTCATGTTCTCTTCATTATCTTCATTCATTAATTTCTACTTGTCCTGAGACACAGGTGACATTAGACAATTGGCTGGACAAAATAAAAACCAGAAAGCAGAGCAAGAAAAGGGATGGGAAGCACATGTTCAGTGCTGAATGAATTGCAGATATCTAAACACATGGAGAAAACCTCTAAATGCCTATAAGCTATTTGTGGCTAAAAATTAGAAATGATTAGTTCTTTTTGCAAGGCATTTGTAGCGTGTGGATGGTGACTTGTGACAGATGATGACAGCTTTTTTCCTGAAAAAAAAAAAAGTTCTAATCAGGTTTTATTCATTGGCAAAATGAAAACTAACAGAACATAGCTGTAAGGGGTAGTGGGTTGGATGAAAGGGACACTGAATTCTCTATAGTCCATGAGTCCTGCCTTACTATGCTAAATTAATATCATGATTAGATATATTTAATTTCCTGGGGTCTGGGTTAGTTGAGCCTGCTGGTCTTGTTATGGGGGTCACTCTCCCTTTCAGCTTCTTCAATTCTTCCCCTAATCCAACCATAGGGATACCCGACTTCAGTCTAATGGTTGAATATAAGTATCTGTGCCTGTCTCAGTCAGCAGCTGGTTGGGCCTCTCAGAGAAAAGCTATGCCAGGCTCCATTCAGTAAGCATATCTTAGCATCAGTAAGAGTGTCAGATCTCGGTACCCCTACCCTCCATGATAATGGATCCCAAGTTGGGCAGGTCATTGGACCACCTTTCCTTCAATCTCTTCTCCAGTTTTTGTTCCTGAAGTTCTATTAGACAGGAACAATTCTGGGTCAGATTGACTGTGGGTTAGTAACCCAGTCCCTCTACTTGAGGTGGTGGACTGTTGGGCGATTTGGCTAAAGTCACTCCCAATGAGTCCTGAGAGTCTCTCACCACCCAGGTCTCTGGGGCTTTATAGAGAGTCCCATCTCCCCCGAAGCTGCTTATTTCCAACCATTCTCTTGGTCTTCTGGGCTTCTCTCCTGCCCCTCCCAGATTTAATACTGTTCCCCTTTCCCCCTCACCCTCCCATCTCCCACCCATGCCCCTCCCTCCTCTGACTTTTCTGATTATTTTCTTCCCCCTTCTATGTGGGATCTAAGCATCCTCACTCAGGCTTTCCTGCTTGTTAAACAACTGCTTCTCCTTCTCCTTCTCCTTCTCCTTCTCCTTCTCCTTCTCCTTCTCCTTCTCCTTCTCCTTCTCCTTCTCCTTCTCCTCCTCCTCCTCCTCCTCCTCCTCCTCCTCCTCCTCCTCCTCCTCCTCCTCCTCCTCCTTCTTCTTCTTCTTCTTCTTCTTCTTCTTCTTTTGTTTTTCGAGACAGAGTTTCCCTGTGTAGCTCTGACTGTCCTGGAACTCCCTCTGTAGACCAGGCTGGCCTTGAACTCAGAAATCCACCTGCTTCTGCCTCCCAAGTGCTGGGATTAAAGGCGTGCACCACCACTGCCCAGCTTTGTTAAACTTCTTAAGGTTTGTAGGTTATATCCTAGGTATTCTGTACTTTTTGGCTAATATCTATCTACTAATCTGTGAGTACATATCATAAGATGTCCTTTTGGGTCTGAATTACCAATCAGGATAATATTTTCTAGTTACATTCATTTTCCTGCAAAATTTATGATGTCCATTTTTTTAATAGCTGAATAAATAGTATTGCATTGTGTAAATGAACCACATTTTCTGTATCCATTCTTCATTTTAGGGACATCTGGGTTGTTTCTATCTTCTGTGTATTACAAATAAGGTTGTTATGAACATGGTAGGCCACCTGTCCATATGGTATGGTGGGGCGTCTTTTGGGTATATACCCAGGAGTGGTATAGCTGGGTCTTGAGGTAGAACTATTTCCACTTTTCTGAGGAAGTGCCAGATTGATTTTCAGAGTGAGTGTTACAGTTTGCAACCCCACAAGCAATGGTAGAGTGTTCTTCTTTTTCTACATCCTTGCAGCACATGCTGTCACCTGAGTTCTGGATCTTAGCCATTCTGATTTGTGTACAGTGGAATCTCAGGATTATTTGATTTGTATTTCTTTGATGACAAGGGACTTTGAACTTTCCTTTAAGTGCATCTAGGCCACTCCAGATTCTTTTCTTAAGAATTCTCTATTCAGCTCTGCATCCCATTTTTTTAATTGGGTTATTAGTTTTTTTGGAGGTTAAATTCTTGAGTTCGTTATATATATTGGCTATTATCCCTTTGTTGGATGTAGGGTTATTGACATTCCCCCCTTCTCCAGGGAGCACCCAGAGACTGAGCTATCAACCATGAGAATACATGGGCTGGTCCTAGACTCCTGGCACATGTATAGCATAGATCTGCCTGGTATGGCCTCAGTGGAAGAAGATGTGCTAATCCTCCAGAGACTTTTGGCCCCTAGGAAGGGGGAAGTATACTCTGGGAGGCAAAGGTAGTATCAACGGAATGAGGATCTGTGATGGGAGGACTTAGTGGGGGGCAACAACTGGAATATAAATAAATAAAATAATTTAAATTTAAAAAGAAATATTTAGTTTCATTTTCTAGTTGTTTGGACTTTGCCCAAAATTCTGCTCTTGATTATAACAGCTCAGTATCTACCTTACTCTATTTTCTGTTTTCTTTTTTTTTTCTTTTTTTCTTGTATATTTTATGTATTAACATTTTAAACGTTGTCCCCTCTTCCCGGTTTCCCCTCTGGTACTCCACTCTCCCATGCCCCTTCCCCCTGCTTCTATGAGGATTCTCCCCCTCCTACATACCCATTCCCACTTCACTGCCCGGTCATTCACCTGCACTGGGGAACCAAGCCTTCACAGGACCAAGGTCTTCTCCTCTTATTGATGCCAGACAATGCCATCCTCTGCTACATATGTGGTTGGAGCCAAGGGTCCCTCCATGTGTTCTCTTTGGTTGGTTTAGTCCCTGAGGGGTCTGGTTGGTTGATATTGCTGTTCTTCCTATGGGGATGCAAACCCCTTCAGCTCTTTCAATCCTTTCTCTAACTGCTCCATTGGGGACCCTACAAAGAAAGATAACTTCAGACCAATTTCTCTTATAAAGAACAATGCAAAATTATTTAATATAATTCTCACAAAGCAAATAAAAGAATATATCAAAATGATCATCCATCATGATCAAGTAGGCTTCATTCTAGGGATACAGGGATGGCTTAATATACAGAAATCCATCAAAGTAATCCACTAGATAAACAAACTAAAAGAAAAACCTGCATAATTATTTCATTAGATGTTGAGAGAGCATTTGACAAAATTCAACACCCCTTCATGATAAAAGTCTTGAAAAGATCAGGAATTCAAGGCCCATATCTAAACACAGTAAAAACAATATACAGCAAAGCAGTAACTAACATCAAACTAAGTGGAAAGAAACTTGAAGCAATCCCACTAAAATCAGGGACTAGACAGTTCTACCCACTCTTTCCCTACCTATTCAGTATAGTACTTGAACTCCTAGCCAGAGCAATTAGACAACTAAAGATACAGTCAAAGGGATACAGTTTGGAAAGGAAGAAATAAAAAATCGCTATTTTGATATGATAGTATACTTAAGTGACACCAAAATTCCATCAAAGAGCTCCTAAACCCGATAAACATCTTCAGCAAAGAGGGTGGGTATAAAATTAACTCAAAAAATTAGTAGCCTTCCTCTACTCAAAGGGTAAACAAGCTGAGAAAGAAATTAGGGAAACAACTCCCTTCACAATAGTCACAAATAATATAAAATACCTTGATGTGACACTAACCAAGCAAATGAAAGATCTGTATTACAAGAACTTCAAGTCACTGAAGAAAGAAATTGAAGATCTCAGAAGATGGAAAGATCTCCCATGCTCAAGGATTGGCAGGATTAATGTAGTAAAAATGGCCGAAAGCAACCTATAGATTCAATGCAATCCTCATCAAAATTCCAAATCAATTCTTCATAGAGTTAGAGAGAGCAATTTTCAAATTCATTTGGAATAACAACAACAACAAAAAAACAAAACAAAAAACAAAAACAAAAAAACACCAAGAGAAAACTATTCTCAACAAAAGGATTTCTGGGGGAATCAGCATCCCTGACCTCAAGCTATACTACAGAGCAATAGTGATAAAAACTGTATGGTATTGGTACAGTGACAGGTAGATCAGTGGAATAGAATTCAAGACCCAGAAATGAACCCACAGACCTATGGTCACTTGATCTTTGACAAAGAAGCTAAAACCATCCAGTGGGGGAAAAATAGCATGGGGGAAAAATAGCATTTTCAACAAATGGTGCTGGCTCAACATGTATTTTCTATTTTATTTTATAATTTTTAGTACTCCAGAAGCATTCCTCCTATTAATTTACTGTTTTCTTTATATCTCTCAGTAGAGTATAATTTTCTATGAAAAATGTCTATGCCTTGTTCATTTTTATATTGAGATGTCAAAGCATCTGCTGCATGGATAAGATGGGTTCTAGACTGAGAGAATGGCATTGAAGGGAATTTGGCAGACCTGTACAACACCTCTGATATATACATCTACCAGAAGAAACAATAATAAAAATAGACCAAAATAGAGTTGATTCAGTGCTGTCTATGTGCTGTTTCTTGTTTGGATACAATGCTTGGTATTCTAATATTCCATGTAGAAGAAAGAAAGCTTATAAAACACATCATTTTTCTTGTATTCTGGACTAGCTATGATTTGACATAGCGATACTTAGCTAACTAGTTTGTCAGTATCTGTCAATACAGGTGAAAAAATAAAATGAGATCAACATTTAGTAAAATTAGTATTAATATTTGATGAGAAAGGAAATAATAATCCAGAAAAATGGCAAGGGCATTATTAGAAAACAGACTTGATACATTGCAACATCATTCCACAAAGAGACCTTTATTCTTCTTTTTTAAAAAAGAAAACAATAAGAAGAAAATTCTTTTTAAATTCCTATATTATGACTGAAACAAAAAATTATCCCATTTTACTTGTATATAGAAAGTTGTCTTTATATATAAGTATCATATTGCCCATTTACAATGGGCTATATATGTTACAAAGTCATGCTGGTTGTATGTGCTTTAACTTTTGAAAATGACAGTGAAAGACATGTGATTTCATATTGCAAAACATTTTATGTGGTAAATAAATAATAGCTTAGATTCTAGCTATTAAGTCAAATAAAAGCATTCATTATATACTAAAAACTGAAAATGAAAATGCGACTTTTTATTTGTTCTTTCAATATAGTAGCCTATGGAAGTTTCAGAAAAAAAAAGTATCAAATGCTCATCCATCACCTAATTGAGCAACATAACCAGATTGAGGAAACAGAATAAAAACGACATCAAGATGAAATCTTTCTTTATTCAGACTATTTCTTTTTGATAAAGGCAGGAATCAGCTCAGACACAAATCCAGAAACAACTGCACTGGGCCTCCCTGTGGGCCTGAAGTAATGAAGACTAGTTTTAAGTAGTAGCATTTCCCCTGAACCAGAAACTACCAGGAATCTGTAATAATGGCAACAAGTGTGCCTGAAATCCCTTTAAAGAAATGAAGAATCAATGAAATTACATAAGATTCAAACAGAACGGTTCAAGTAACAAAACCCATGTGATTAACAAGTGATAACCGAGGAAGGAAACCGTTATTTGTAAATTAATTGATCTCTTTGGATTAGAAAAACAATAGAAATATAAATCAACTTTTATGAACAAAGTAACATTAAAAAATATTTTTAAAGTTTTTTTTCTTGTGCAAACATATGAGAGAAGAAGGGATGCTCACAATGAATCATATCCAACGTTCTCATGGGTTCAGGGAGGTTGAACTTTAGGTTCTTGATATTTGTATTTCAACTCCATTTTTGGTGCTACTGTATTTGTCCCATATCTAGAGAAAAGTTTTGGCTCAGCCTCTGCTTGTTGTCTGATCTCCCTAAATATACTTCTCTTGTTAAGCCTCTGCCCCAAAGAGTTTTCTACCCATGTTTTGTCTTCTGTCTGTTTGATATTTATACTATTCCTGGAAGAAAGAATTGCACTCCAGTTCTTAATCTATTGTCAGTGACGCTGCCTTGCTTCAACATTTATGGAATACATTGGTCAATATTGTACATCTCAATACTTTTAGTCTAAAATAAAATAAAATAAAGGAGGAAAGCCTTAAGAACAATTATTCTCAAGCATCTCACACATCTCTTCCATTGTCACTAATGTGACATCATGAAAAGACTCTGTAATGTATGCTAACAAATTAGCAAAAATGAAAGTAATTGAATTTTATTAAAACTTAGAAATATATAAGGCAAACACAACAATTTTGAATAAATTCTGAAACCCTAGAAGTTGTTATAACACAAACCACTATGCTCGACTTGATTTCCTAGAAACTGGAGGAGAAAGAAGGAATTCATAAATAAACTCAATTAAGGACATTAAAAATATGTACTTCTTAAGAATTGAAGTTCAAGAAATCACTGCGACAATACAAAGTACTTCAGTTCAATTTGTGAGGTAATTAAGAATAGAGGTATGGGCAAAACCAACTGAAATCTTTCGGCCTTGATAAAAGGTTTCATATACCTCCAAAGAATGATGAAAGTGTAAAATTCCCAACACATAAAAGTGATTAATGTTTGACGAGTTGGAATTGCTGTTATAACCCTGACTTGGTTACTACCCATTGTATACATGCACTGAAATCCCATAATACAGCCAATAAAATACACCCATACTGTGTCTCAGTGATGAGACAGGATCACAAGGGCAAAACATTTATGTGCTTATAGTAAAAGAAGAAAAGGAGAAATGAAAGATAAAGCAGACAGAGGCTAGGAGGGAGGGGAAGCAATGAGGGAGGGAGGAGAGAGCAGAGAGGGAGGAAGAAAAGAAAGCAGGGGTCGAAAGTATTACTTAGTAAGCCAAAACAATAGAACCATTTCAATAGTGTAGATTTCATGCTGTCTGGCAGCTTTAATACCAAGCTAAGCAATTAAACTTAAAATAGGTATATAAATTTCCCCAGAGAAACAAAACCTTAAGACTGATCTGTCAAAAATAATAAAAATAGAACTTTGTCATTCAGTCAGCCAGGCCCCAGAGGAAGTTAAATTAAAGCAACAGATGAATGTGTTGCTTTCAGCTGAGAACCTTTCTGATGGTACTAATTATTGCTTGAACATAGGCTTGGCTTGATGCTAAAAGATTGGAGGAAAGACTGCCAGGCCCTGAAACTGTGTCTGTACAGGCCCCAGGAATCTGCAGGGTTGAGTGTCTTCCTCCCTCCAATTTGCTACAGGCCATTTACAGTACTGAATAGCAGTGGAATCCCAGAGAATATGTTCTGCCTCCTCCATGATTACAAGTTCTCTGGGAGCAAAAAGTGCATCAGTTTTTCCCCAAACAGTGCACTCCTTTTTGGCTATTTATTGATTGCTAAGCAGCCTATCTAGGCATCTTTTGCTTTAACTACTCTCTATGAGTTTATTTTGAAAAGCAAAATCTCCAAGAGGTTTCACATCTGAGAGTGTGCATTCAAGGTTGTCCAAAGGTTAGAGGGTAGAGCACCAAAATGCTGTGTGTGTGTGTGTGTGTGTGTGTGTGTGTGTATGTGTGTGTGTGTGTGTGTGTGTTGGGGTGTATGCAAATAAATTGAAATAGCTTTGCTGTAGTTGTGTAATTGTGTTCAAAAGGGTAGATACAGAAATACACGAGAATGTGAAATGTTACATGTGTGTTTATCATACTTTAGTTATCTATGTAAAAGAACCACTTGGTGTTCTTAAAATGAGGCATAGTGTCAAAATACTTGTACCAGAGTCAGTAATCTTATCCTAATCCCAGCCAATTATGCTCACCTGATAGGAATTGATTGAGAGAGTATAAAGTTAACCCCCAGATCTCATGACTGCAGGGTTTAAGTAGCTTTATATTAATTGTTTAACAAACCTGAAAGTCTAAAATTAAAGGTGCACAGTATGAGACTATCCTGTGAGATGCCAGGCCAGGAGCAGTTCAAGCTCTGTATCTCCATCTTTGGAGACATAATTCTAAATGGCAGGAGTGACAGAAGGTTCATTTGTCCATTTGCTCATTTGTATATTTGCTCATTTGCCTATTAGTCTCATTTGCTACTGTGTTAAATCTTCTACCACAGGCAACTCAAACTATTTTGTTTGTTTGCTTTGTTTTATTTAAAGATTTTTCATTCTTTTTATTTGTAAGTGTTTGTCTCAGGGATGGGAGTCGTGTGTGTGTGTGAGTGTGTGTGTGTGTGTGTGTGTGTGTGTGTGTGTGCTCCTTTTCATATGGAGGTCAGATGAGGTCATCAGATTCCTAGGGGTAGAGTTACAAGTGTTTCTGGGATCCCTGCATCTTATACTCTTGGCCATTCTGAACTCCACTCCTTAGGAGTGAGAGCACCAAGCATCCTTAACCCAGAAACAGATATATCCACAACATTTGATTTACAACAGATCAGGAAACCTCTTAAGACCTTTACAGGGACTAATTTATTCTATTTGGACAATGATTTTTAAAATAGATAAGCCTCATTATCCTTATTATTATTATCATCAAATTTTACATATTTCCAAGTATGGAAATAAAATATACTAACTATAGCTTGTAGAAATAACTTTAAGAGCTATAAGGAGTAGAGAAGGGGTAGAAATTTAAATTTAAGTAGACATATGCCTAGCAGTGATGGTTGAAAAGTTAGAAGTTGTAATTTTACTAGATGTGCTATCTTTTTCCTCAATGTGTCTAGTACCTTCCATGTATGAAGATGGCTTAATTTCTTCTGAAATGACCTTTATATGATACCTCTTTATCACAGTGGTTTTTGTGGCATCCTACTGATTTCATTTGTCTCTCCACTTCCCTCCCTACAATTACAGTCTTACAAAGTAGTCAAGTCAACCTTTTAAGAAATAAGATCTCCTGTACTTCAAATCCTTGCAGGGTTTGTATCAAACTTTCAATAAAATTTAAGCTCTTTGATCTAGTATTTGTGAAGCCCATCCCCCACATTTTTGTGTTAAGCTTCTATTTTTCCCTTCTGTAGATGAGAAAAATTATACTTCTGGAATTGAAGAGCTCAGTAATCCTTAAAAATGTCTTGTACTTGCTCATATTGCAGATATGATCATATCATAGAAATACATACACCGCACATCTTTGTACCTTCTTGTTAAATGGGAACACACTTGGGATAACTGATTTCCAATAAATATATGTTGAATAGCTGACTGAAAGACTGAAGAATGAATGAATGAATGAATGAATGAATAGTTCATTTTCCTGCAATAAGAGCTTCCTGCCAATTAGATTTAGTTGATTATATTGTAGCTATTTTCAGATCTATTGTAAATGCATTATAAAGTGGAAATAAAGCAAGACAAACCATGACCACCAGAGTAAACAAAAGTGACATTTTCAGTTGGTTGTTATGGCAAGAACCATACATCTGCAGATATGTTTCTTTATCATAGCTTTACAAAAACAATTTGATGCAGTAGTGACTTCAGTAGAGTTGGCAGCCATCAAGTCAACACTCATGGGCAATGAAAGCAAAACGCCAGGAATGAACCAGTAAGTAATAAGTGCCTAGGTAAAACCAGGTATTAGATGGATGTGACTACTAAATTTCAGGAGGCTTTAGAAACTCAGACAAAGAACATCTGGACTGTAAAAAACAACAACAAAAAACAAACAAAAAAAACCTATAATTACTGTTGAGATATGTCATAGTTTTATGTGACTGTTTTGAAATACGTAGGGACATTTAACTATTTCAGTAAACACAATATGTATAAGGAAATGTTTAGATCAAATGATGAAGTACAAATAAACGTCAGCTGAATCTGTGGGCCTGCAGATGAGAACGTGTGAATATTACAAATGGAAATCCTAGAGGCAGCCCCTCACTGGCACCTGACTCTTTTGTTGTATTGTTCTGAGTGCTGTGACAGACACTTTGTCTAAACATGACAGTGTTTCATCACCTTCATGAGATTAAAGCTCCTTTTCAAATACTGCTGCCAACACTGTTCAAATATGTCAGCAAAGTAGAAAATTTAATAAAAATCCCCGAGGGTGAGATGCCAATTAGGTCTGAAGATGCCAAGGTTTGCTCTTGAAGTTGGCAAAACCTGGAGTCCACTGGGGATGATGTAAACAGCAGGCTTCTTAGACACTCCTTTATACTCCTGTCCTGCCAACTTTGGGGGACTGTTCAGTGTCCTTCTCTTCCTTCTTAAAGGAAGTGAACAAGAATGGGCTTGCTGCTAATGTGCAGTGCATCAAAACAAGTACCTTGAAGGTTCTTTAGGGCTTGCTCCTAGCAAACAAGAGTTTCAAAAAAAATCACAAACAGGCTTAGAGTATTTATTTGTTTCTTTTACTGGATTTTAAAGTAGAAAAAATAAAGTCATAGGAGACTGTTATTTGACATGCAGAAGTTTCAGCTTTTCAACCTTGTTCAATGTCTGTGTATGTGTGTGTTCCCATTGTTCTTCATATCTTAAGATCTCTTTAACCCTTTACAGCTTTGATATTTCCAATACAATCATTATAAGGGAGTAAGAATTAACAAAGTTTGGTGAATCTGTAAAAATTCTAATTCATTCATTATTAGATTTATTTATTTATTGTTTATTAGATATGCTGAGAGCTTACTATATGAAGAAAGCCGTGATAGGGTTGACATACAATAGAATAGTGCCAATGGAGAGTCAATTCTCAGAAGGAGAAGAGAAGAAATATCCATAGCAGCCTAAGCTTAGCTAGCAAAGGAAAATACCCTAAAACATCACAGATGCTTCTGAACATGACAGAGGTCTGCGGTGACAGTAAAAGGTTAGGAACAAAATTTTAAATCTATCACTCAATTAAAAACAGTCATAGTGTGGAAGCAAAAGAATAAAGAAAATGACATTGAACAAGAACTTCACTTCAGCCTAATTATTTTTTAAGGATTTTATATGTAAACTGTGTAGAAAGAATTATTATAAG
The DNA here is from genome assembly GCA_019843965.1 of Rhynchomys soricoides. Classification (NCBI taxonomy): domain Eukaryota; kingdom Metazoa; phylum Chordata; class Mammalia; order Rodentia; family Muridae; genus Rhynchomys; species Rhynchomys soricoides. Next base: position 16,030,496 of record JADRCH010000014.1, on the reverse strand, counting down.
TTAACAATCTAATTAACTGAGATGGTGAATTATGTCAGAAAAAAAGCTTTTTTTTTTCTTTCTTCTTTTCTTTCTTTCTTCTGTTCTTCCTTTCTTTCTTCCTTTCTTTGTTATTCTGATTATTTCCGCTTTTATGCACACACACATACTCATATATGAACTTTACAGAACAATTTAAGCATTAGAAGATGGAATTAATATTTAATAGTCATGTGGTCTAGGATTTAAGAATTTTATTTACATTAAATACATACTAGTATATTCAGTTACAAGTTTTCATAAAAACTGTACATGAAGGTACAGCTCACTGTGCACCATGCATAATAGAACTTGTATAATGTGCTTTCTGAGCTTAAATATATATGAATTTTGACTGCATGTTATTGTGCAATGTCTGAAATGAAAGAGAAAGAGATCTGTCCTCAACAGAATAAAGTAATTGTGTGCAATTTGTTCTGTAAGACTTTACTTGGCATTTTCATGAACATAATTTAAAAGAATTATAATTTTAATAGGGATCAGATAAAGAAACTGAAAGTATTGCCCTAGATGAAAGAAGACTGGGGGCTGATAAATCTGTATTTGAAAGATTACCATGTGGATATTTGTGTAGTGGAGGTTTTGTTTTCTACAAAAGTAAAATATACCCATTATTTTCAAACTTTAGGTTAAGTATATAGAATAAACAACATAGCAACAATAAATAAATATATGTGCCTGTATTTAGGATTTTAGAAGAAAATGATTTCTTGAGATGAAAACATACAAGGGAGACACAAAACATAGAGATAAATTGAAAATTCAACCATAAAAATTAAAGTCAATTTACTGCTAAAATCTTTACAGTCAAATTACAGATAGTATTACAGCAGATAATAAAATTTCATTTGTTATACTTTTCACTGAGATTTGGTTAATATCCATATGTAAAGGTTGAATTTCTCTAAATCAATAAGAGGAAAATCATACTGGTTAATGTATACCATCTATGCATATTACATAAGCAGAAATTCATGTAGAAAAGTAATATATGGATCATACTAAATTTCAGTATAAAACATTTCAAGGATATGTTATTTCACATTTTTACAATTGAAAATGTATAAATCCCTAATTATGGTAGAAGATAAGAGATTATAAGTCATTTAATATACTGTTAGAACTACATTTTCCTGAATGTATTTTAGAGGGATTTTCACAACTTTCATTAAAACCAAGAGTACTGTTGTCCAAACATTCAACACCTAGATCTACAGAATTAGACCCACAGACTTACTGTTCAATGTTCATACTTCAGTTGTTTAGAAACATCATGGAAACCATGTAAATGCATGAGACAGTGAAATAACGAACAATGATACAATCAGTGACTCAATTCAAAGGAATAAAGTAGCTAAACATTTTTCATTGATAAATGTTGAAACAAGAACAGTCATTAGAAACCTGGATTTCTAGTGGAAGAAAATTCACATTAAAAAACAAAGCAAATTGAGTTTTTGTGGAGTGACAATTGTGCTACCTGCAAAAAAATTATTAAATTATATTCATCAAGTTTATATTTATGTTTTCCTCTGGGAAGCAAGTTTGGGAAAGGATTTTTAGAGAAAAGTAATAAAATGTCACTTAGTTTATTGGTTTTATTTGCAGTAAATCAATTTAAGTCCAATATGATAGCTTGGCAAATTTACAGTAGTAAACATAATTGTGATTTCCATATCATTTTGCTGATTAATTTTTTTCTGATAGCAAAAAAACTTGTTTAATCTTAAAGAAATCGAGATAGTTGATAAATGTCGAGTTGTAATTTGTCAGTATTGAAAGGATATCAAGAGTTATCAAAGATTAACAGTTTTTCAAGTACAGCTTCAAAGAAAATAGAATTAGATGACAAGGTAGTTACAATGATTTTGAGGGAGCAACTATTTCAGGGAAATTATCATTAAGACAAGACAGATTTGACATTGTTTGTTTCTTGCTTAGGGTTTTGATTTTGAGACAGAGTCTTATTTGGTAAAACAGTCTAGCTACCAACTCCTTACTTTCTAGGCATCTTTAGTACTGCCATAAGTGCGTTCGGCCATACCTGTCAAAGAAGTAAAAATTTTGAAAGATAATCTTAATTGTCTATTTATTGCCTACTGTTATATCTTTCAGTGAGGGATACAAATAATAATCAATTTAGAGTTTACAAGTTTCAAAATTGAACCCAACTTATAAATGGATGAGATATCAAATATTCAAAAACCTACTAATATCTTAGCCTTTCCTTTGCAGCCACAGCATAAGTTTGGAATTGTGGCTCCCAGGAAGGAAGCTGCATTGTGAGGAAATTGAGAATTTTCCATTTCATCATTTAAATATGGGCAAGCAATCAGATTTGGGATTACTCATCTGTCACTGCTCACTGGTTTTATTTTCTTTTTCCTACTCTGAGCCCTTTCAATTCCTCTCTGAACATTTTTGGGAAATATTACTGTGGTTCTCAGTCAACCAGGAGAGCTTAGCTAACAAAGAATTGGCTGGTTTTATTCACAGAGGAAAAGCAGGGAGCTGCTTCAGTGACCATGATGTGAACCAGCTAGCTAGAATGAATGGTGACTCTGGGCTCATTTCCTCACTGGCCCAGGGATGAACATGAGATTTCATAGGCTTGGTGGGTAGTTCAGCAGTTGGGTGAAAATGTAACAAAGAGTGAAACAATAATTGAGGTGATCTTCATAATCTAGCTGGTGTCTTTTCTCCCATTCCTTCCAAATGTTGTTTTCCTGAGTTGTCTGTCTGTATCTGTGTGGGTAGAATGGAGCAAAAACAAATGAAAGAATATGAGGACTAAAGGAATCCCTTTAAGTGCCGGAATACAGAAGGCAGATCACAGGGGTCAAATGCCTGGGATTGCACCAGAACCATGCTAATCAGATTCCCCAGGTGGTGGTAAGCAGTGTAGACATCTTCTGTTCTAGAGGGTAGGGAAATATATCCTTAGGAAGACTAATGTTTCCTGCTTCCTCTGGACACATAGTACAAGTTCATCCTTAATCATTCATTGAGCAAATCGGATCATTGGAAAGAAGAAAGAGTAGGTAAAATTCAAGAAAATGTGTAAAATTAGACGCAAAAAATAATGGACCTATTTTATTGTTTTCTATATTTTTCCTTGACCATTTAGAAAGTAGCAGGCTCAAAATTGATACAATAAGGTGGAAATAAAATTATAGATGTACCTTACTATATGAAATGTACCTTGAACTATGTAATAGAATGATGGGTATGATTTGTTGTGGATTTTATTATGACATGTCTACCTGGGAACCTTGGGAAAGTTAAGTCATTTTATTACACTATGGAGAAATGAATGAAGCAAGATACCCATGAAAACAATGCCATTTCCATGGTTCTGAAGGAAATTGTTCACAAAGGTGAATATAAAATATGGGTTTCCTGACTTTATTTATTTTTTTACATTTTACTACACTGGGATATAATCACTAAGTTAAATGTTACACATTTGATGCAAATACATGTTTGCAGGTGCCAGAGATGTAATATAAATGTCTTCACTGGCTGTGTATAAACCAGAGAGTAGAGGATTTGCTTACCATGTTCCACTGATTGTTTCAGCAATGCAGAAGAAAATTAAACCATGCATATTTACTAAGCGCAAATATATTGTTAATTTTATTTTTATGTTGTGGGAAAGTGAGACATGAATTGGCGATTAAAACCCAAACCCAAACAAAAATTTTCAGTCACAGCAATAAAAAGTGTAACATGGCCTTCGTAGTCCATATTGTGGTATACTGAACATTTTTCTGGGTATAAGCATTTTTAACATGTGCTATGATACAACTCTCATAAACACGGAATGTATGAATTTGGAATTTAAGGCAGAATGAACTCAAGCTGATGGGGAAAAGGTGGATGAGGAATGTACTTAGACTAGTGAGCCCTAGGATGATTAAATGTGCAGTGACCTAGTTTTCCAACTGGAAGGAGTTATCAGAGTTAAAGGGAAATTCTAGTAGGTATTCTGAGACCACAACCAGGTCTCCAGAGTATGTTTCTTGCCTTTTAAGCAGACTGTACTTATTCTCATGAGATAGCAAGATTTTCTACTTAAACCCAGAATAGTGTTTTCAGCCTCAGTGCTAGGATAAGAGGTCAAGAGAAATTCAGAGACAACAGCAAAGTTATTGAATGTCACGTTGATTGTTATTTTAATTTCACCTAAGCTAGCAAACAAAAGATTCTGTGCCTCAATTTTGCATCAAAATCGGCTTTTTTATCTAACTTGTAAAATACAAAGACTGTTCAGCTTATTTCTTTAGGTATGCTGAATTCTTCATTATTCTCTTTATCAAGAGTTTATTGTCAGTTTGACAGCTAACAAAATGTTCTGGTTGGTCCAGCTCAGTGGCTCTTTACAATCCTTATTGACTCCAAATCATTTCCCTCCCACTTTGTAGCGTGCTCTGTATTTTGTGAGAAAAACATTTCTTACCTTTTCAAGAATGTGAGCTAATACATTTTCCCGACACCTTACTACCTCATGAATAACTTTCATTTATCACCCAAAGACAGTCTGCCAACACAATGCAAGGTCAAAAATTCCTCAGCTCTCTACCTTTAAGGCAAATACAAATTCAGGAAAATATGTATTACATATCACTGTCTCATCAACACTGTGAAATCGGGCCATCCATCTGGATGAGGATGGAATTTCACAATGCCATGGTGCTTTATATTTTCAGCACCTTCTCATTGCACAGCATGGCAACAATCATATTATGACACTTCATAATCCTAGACAGCACACTCCTGGCAATTACTGAGATAGGATTTTCTCTTCAGTTTTCATTGATACATTTGATTTAAGGATTCATTTCATTTCCTGTTTTCATGAGCAGCCGTGTGCTAGTTAGTGTTCATAACCCCCCTAACGGTTTTACTCATGGTTTGCTTCTTTGCATAAAGACACAATCATACGGCACTTTGTGAATGGAATTCCACTTTCCTGATGTTCCCCTCAACATATAGTTGCTGCTGTGTCAATATGTGAAAGAACACATTGCAAAAGGAATTTCATTTTACTTTCTTAGATCTCATTTTCTTCCAACAGGCAGTTATCTGTTTTTGATTTTTTTTTTCCAATCAACACATTTCTTCATCAACTATAATTGCAAAGCATTAAATCAGATTGCCTCCTCTCAATCTTGCTTTGCTTCAATTCTCTTGTGTGTGTCTGTGTGTGTGTGTGTATGGGGGGGTGAATTATTATATTTGAAATCTGTACAGTGCTCAGCATTTAGGAAAAACTATTGCTTCGAAATGGCTTTCCATCATAATGTACCTTAGCATTGCATAATTATGATAATTTAAAAGCACATAAGGCTACATACTAAATGAGAACTGTTTTCATTAGAGAAGAAAGGAAAAGTACCATCTTAAAGCAGACAGCATTTTCACACATAACATGGCTCTATAGAAAGTTTAGATTTAAAGAAGGCTTCAGGCAAAAGGCTGTGAAGTAAATAGCAGTGCTGAGAAGGTCAATTTATATTCTAATGTAAAGCTTATGGAGACATTTTAAAAGCAGGTAGTGAAATCATCAGAGATTGATTGCATCCTTTGACAAATTATATAGTTAACTTCAATCCTGTGTCTAAACCTAGAAGCATAGTGGAAATAGACAGTATTAGGACATGGCATGCATTCTCTTTTGATTTACTACAATTACGAAAACTGTATCATCTGGTATTGTTATTTTTGTTTACTACATTGCTCCTTGGTCTCATTTAGATAAAACATGAAGCATTAAATAAACATTTTCCTTTTATCATAATATTTATTTTTCACTGGGACCACTGAGACTCTCATCCATAAAAACACCTTGCTTGCTTAGAGAAATCTACAGATGGCTGTCTTTATAAGAAGGATTTCACAGTGCTAACAATCTCACTGTAATTTTCTTTGGTTAAATTGGTTTGTATGCATAGCTTTCAGTCATTCTTATCTTCACAGATAAAAATAAAATAATACACCTTCTGAAGTTCTTGTTTTTATTTGCATACCAGACTTTACCAGAATTTCTCAAAATGTTAACTTTTTCTGGATACCTCCTAAATCAAACAAAACCATGAAGGTTTCCCAAACTAGCAAGCAGTCTCTTCTACACAACCTATTTATATCACCACTGGTAACTACTTACCCATTTTTCAAAGTCTTCCGTTCATATTACTAGATAAACATCAATTTCAATTCTTGTACCGGAGGGTATTCCTATACCTAGAATCCTAATGTCAAAAGCTGACCTTCCAAACATCAGATATTATGTTAAAGTTTTATGTTCATCTTTGACAGACAATATAATCTAGAGATTGGCAGGTTGCTGTAGATGACATGTGTATATTTAAAATTCCTTATTGGGTCTTCAACACTAGTTCCAGACTTAACTATTGTGGATAATTTTACTTTTAAAGGTTCTGGAAAAGAATTATTATACTGATCTTTGGTTTCTTTGTTTCTTTAATGGTTCCATTTCTTGCAGGTCTCTATTGAAACTCTTCACAGTATGCAACCTCATTAGAGTCATTTTGCTTTCCTATTTTTTATTTTTAATTCATTCATTTATTTATTTGCTGGACTTTGCTTAACAGCTAATATAAATATTGAAACATCCACAGTTGACCCTGAAATGAAGCATATGCTTTTATGTACTCCAGTCCTCAGGCTCATATTTCTTATTTGCATTTTTCAGTTTAAACAATTTTGTTTCTTCATATTTTATTCATTCAGCAGTTAATATTCTGAATGTCACAAGTTAGTTTACCTGAGAAAGTTTATTATTATATCTCAAAGATATTTCCACTTATAAGCCATATCATGAACTGAAATGCAACATAATTTAAAAATAAAGGAAATATTCCGAAAACAAAATTCTCTTCAAAACATACTCTTTAGTCTCTGTTCTCCAATAAAATCATTGTCTTCATATGCGTAATGCTTAATAAATACAGTTGTAGGATTCTTGGGACATATTTTAATTAAGAGCTCTGATTCAGGGGGCTGAAGAGATGTTTCAGAGGTTAACAGCACTTGTTGCTCTTTCAAAGGGCCCAGGTTTGGTTCTCCATCACCCACATGGCAATTTATAATAATCTGCAAATTGAATTCCATGAAATCTGATCTCCTGTTCTGGCTTCTGTGGGCTTTTACACATATGATAGACTTAAACCTGGTCAATCAAAAACATACATATAAATAAATAACTAATTAAACAAAAAAGTAATATTTTTAAAAGCCATAATTCTATGCTCTATGTTACTTAGGACACTATTCTAACCAATATGTATGGATTTTTTGTATGTATGATGATTTGTTGTGGGGAGAAATTTTAGTGACCCCAGCTACTGACATATCATTTGTCTTAGCAGAACCTAGTATATATTTCAGCACAGTAGTACTTATGTCTAAGACAATATAGAGTTGTAGAAGGTAAATAGGGCAATATGAAGAATGTAATATGTTCCAGTTAGAAAATTAGTACATTGAAGATGCAGCATAGATTTCTACATGAAACGTTTTCTACATGGAAGAAGAAATGACACAGCAAAGAAAATTCAAGGAACTCTTTATATTCATGTATATATATATATATATCAAACTTTTATATATTTTTATATGGTTATATTTTTATATATAACCAACTGTGTTAAATAAGAGGAAACGTGATTTATAAGAGATGATTAAGACAACACAGAAAGAGTAAGGACAGACTTAACTGAGCAGGTGGCTTTTTACTTGAGCCACTATCTAAGTCTGTCCATACTCAACAGATAAGTGGATAATGATAATATAATGTGTATACACAATGAGATACTAGTATACAGCTCTAAAGGAAAATAGAATAATGATGTTTTCATGTAAATGAGTGGACATAGAAAAGACTATATTAAGTGACATAACCCATACTCAGAAAGACAAATGCCACATGATCCATCTCAGTCAGAGTGCCTACCTCAGATATAAATGCATCTACCTTATCAAAGAAGCTTCTATTTACTTCACGTATAGACAAACCACATCAAAAAAAAAAAAAAACAGAAAAGGACTTTATGCAGAAATTAAGTGATCATGAGAACCCAGCTTCAATGTCTACATCTACATAATAACTTCTGCATCTGTGGATTATGGAACATCCTGGAGGAGGGTACAATAAGGAAAGACTATCAGAGACTGACTACCGAAAAGTCCCTAAGAAACAAGCTTTCATTCAAATGGCTACATAAACATGAAAAAAACGATAACAATATCAATGGACAAGTTAACATTAAAGGGAACATTTCTCAGGTCCCAACTCTAGATAAAGAATTAGAGGGAATGCAAGGCAGTGGGGAGAAGGAGAATGAACCTCTCCCAGAATTGAGCTGCCTTACAGATTACCCAATACAGAATGGTCAGTCAGTCTTAAAATCATATGCACACTGTCAATAAAAATAGACTCAGCAAGTTGTAGTGATTCATACTTTTACATACAAATATATAGACATTTACATTTATGTAACAATAATAACCAAATAAAATGAGATTATATACTTGATAGCAACACAGATGTGGTTTGAGGGAGGGCAACTGATAGGGTCTGGAGGAAGAAATAGGAAGAGAGAAAGAGATGTAATTCTGTTTCAATGAAAGTCAAATAAAATACAGTACATACAGGACACTTTTGAAGAATTCAGGAAAAGTTTCTGTTTGGTTTTCTTATCTTATATAAATGTCTAAAGTCCAGAAGCTTTATTACAGGGCATTATAGATATTACAAGGTATCGAAGGCATTCAAAATACTTAAAATTTTATTCTTCCTGCAATGAGCTGACATGGAAAAATCTTGAGAATGGAGGTCATGATGTGTATCCTATGTTTTACTTGGAGAAGAGCAACTGATTGTGAGAACATAGTGTTATAGAAAATTAGGTGTAATGGGGTAGAATAAAGATGAGATCTGGACAATGAATAAAATGAGAGATCAAAAGGGAATCATTATGTAAAATTCTGAGAAAGTGGCTCAGCAGGAAAAGTCCACACAAGTGCTGGCTGGTGGCTAGGTAGAATGCGTGGTCCATATTCTCAGCATGTGGAAGATGAAACAGGGGATCCCCAGAGCAATCTACATAGCTAGACTACCTGTGGGGAATTCAAGTGTAATGACAGAGACAACCAAAGGTGTCTCTGAAAGTACCAAGAAATGTGTCTAGAAACTGGGAAGTCATGAAGCAATCAACTTGGTGAACAAGATTGCCAAATTCCAATTTCTGGAGCCTATTGATATTAGACAGTATAAAATTAGAGTCAAATAGAGTTCAGACCTGGAGTAAAGAGAAATTAGGAAGATGGATTCTGGGAAATTGTCTAAGGACGTGAATAATTGTTCATGTCATAGAAGCAACTGGTCTTGAGTATAGAGAATCTCTTGTTGTCACTTAAAAGTTGAATAGAAATGGAGCCATAGAAGGAATCACATAACAAGCAGTGTGAGATATGCCTATCTTCATCAAATTAATATGATTAACTTACCTCCTAATTTCCTTTCATTCAATTGGTAGATCATTACAAATCTAGGTCTATATATAAAGAAGTTAAGGATTTGACCACACAGTAGGAGAATATGCTTTGTTCTTTATAGCTTTGTATTTGCTGCTTAAACAATCCATCCTCTAAGTTCCACTGTCGACCTTGTACTATTAATGTTTACAGATGCAGCGGTATCAGTGAATTCCCAGTCCACAAAATGACAAAGTATACAGGTAGAAGGTAGCATAGTGTGTGCATTTCCCACATAATGAAATCCAACTTTTCTTGAAGTATCCTGGCCCCCTTTAATAAAAGAAACAGAAAATTAATTTTTTCAATTCACATCATTTTATGTAACTGGTCAACAACAGACAAATTACTGCAGGAAAAAGGAAAAGTGAGCACAATGTCTGACCCCTAACCTAGAAGCCATTCACAATTAATAGCTACCAGGAAAAAGGAAAACCGTTTTCTTCAATAAAGTGACACTGGGGTTATCAACCACACCGCACAACAAAGCTCTATGTTCAGGGTTAAATGGTCAACACAAACAAGTTCAATGAATCTTGATTTGTTTCTTGTTGTATTTGTTTTTATTTGTTTATTTATTTTTAAGAGAGAAAACTACTAGAAAAATTTTAAGCAGGAAAAGGAAAATGAAAAGGACAAAATATATTTTTTAAAAACAGTTTTTATTTCTAAACTTTAAACAAAGTAGCCATTTCTAGCAGAGACTTTTACCACAGAATTCCTGATATTCTGACTTTTATAATCTTTCTGCTCCCTTCTCTATAAAAAAGACAAAGATAGTTATATTTATATTATTCTGCATACATGTATTTATATATGTATAAACATACACACATACACATATGTATGTATATATAAAACAATGATAATAATAAAAAAAGCAGGTATAAATTTTAGAATGGGTGGGCTTGGGAGGGCATAGAGCACAGCTACTTGGGAAGGCTGGAGGAAGGAAAGGGATTGGAGAAGTGATGTCATTCCATTTTCATTTAAATATATTAATATATATTAAACATATAATACCATAAAATATTGAAAACTTCTTCAATCACACATATTATTTACATTAAATAACTACTTAAAGAATACATTTTAATATATTTTTTAAAGTAAAATTTAAGAAATCATTAATTGTGTTTATTGTGAGCATGGATAGAATACTTTATTTTGAGGAATCATGTTTTATTCTCCTAATGATCAAATGTCTCTAACTATATAAAAGCTTTATGAAAATGGAAAAATGCTAGTATTCCCTTTGTTATCATTTGTTTTGAACTGTTCTTTTTTAATGTCACTTTCTAGAGAGAAGATTATAAAAGTAAAATCAAAATTAATTTGCTTATTGATGAAGTGTAATGAATATTTAAAGCGTCAGTTATACCTTATATCAAGGTGGATGTAAGTACTTCAATGAGCTGTGTTGTTACATAGATCAAAACAGGGAGGTGGTAGACAATAGCATAAGTTATAGATTAGAATCTATTATTGAACTTTATGTCTTATTTTATTTTTCAGTAGCTATCTGGTAGGTGCTGTATGTGCATATTGTAGTGAGACAAGACTCCGTTTTCAATGCATATAAACTAATTGTAGAATAAGCTTGGTAAAGAACAGAGAAACCAAGAATCTGAGAAGAAAAGAAAAAGCATCAACTTGCTAAAGGAGATGCAGGGAAAGAGGGTAGAAAAAGTATTCTGAGACATTTTCTCAAAATATTGTTATTCCCTATGGTATTAGTTAAATACTATCTAAGAGCCATTCTAGCTCTCCAGATCCAGAGGCTCTAGCATAATTACAATACATGCAACAAAACAAAACAAAACAAAACAAAACCCCACAAAACAAAACTAAGATAACAACAACAATAACAATGAAACAGAATACTGCATAAAAATTTCAAAACAGAACAATTACTATTTATGTCAGACTTGGGACATTCATATCCCTTCATGAGAAAGTAAAACATTAATTTTTTTCACCTTGACCATTTTCAAGGAGACATTTTTTTCATACTTTATACACATTTCAACTGTTTCCCCTTTCCAGTTCTCCCCTTTGGAACCTCCCTATTCCCTCCCCCTTCCCCTGCCACTATGGGGGTATTCCCCAACCCACCCACCACCCACTCTGCTCTTCCCTCCTTGGCATTCTCCTATACTGAGGGATCTAACACCCTCAGGCCCAAGAGCCTCTCCTCCCCCTGATGGCTAATAAGACCCTCCTCTGCCGCATATGTGGCCAGCACCATGGGTCCCTCCATGCTTATTCTTTGGTTGGTGATTCTGTCTCTGGGAGTATCGAGGAGTCAGGCCAATTGCCACTGTTGCTGCCTCCCTGGGGCTGCAAACTCCCTCAGCTCTTTCAGTCCCTTCTCCAAGTTCAAGGGGATATTTTTGAAACTGATGTTGCAGAACTAATGGAACACACAGCAAAATTAAGAGATTTATTGTTTCATTGGTGGGACTAATAATGGTTGCAGAATTTTATAATGCTATCTGCTGAAGGAATGTCTCCCTTATTTCTTAAATAGTGCATGATCTTTCAGATTTTTTTTCTTTCTTTATTGTCAATGAAACACATTTTGAAGAGAGCAATGGACAAATATTCAAATAAGTGATGTTCAAGAAAAGATGGCATTCAATTACTCAAGGGTGAAAGCAGTGTCTTCTGTGTAGAGATTTGAGTCATGGCTGTTCAGCCCATCATATTTGTATATGCACATGGCGAGTCTTAGATTTGGTCTCTGTGTAACAGGGAGAAGGAGAGAATTCATTTGAGTGTCTCATCTTTTAGAGGCTAATACTCACATGACAGAATCATGCACTTTCCGAAGTCAATGCAATCTGACCAGATCATGAGGGTGGAGAAATATTGATTTAGCAACCTCATAGTTACTTTTCTTCTCAAAAATGTGGAGATTAGAATAAATCAGAAGCTCAGTAATAATAGACAAAAAGTTTTCCTAATTCTATTTTTGTATATTACAGGTTTGAATGACCCACCCCCCCTTTCTTTTAAGCTTTCTAGATAGAAAACAGCATAAAATTTTTCTGTAGTCTTTCAATGTTACCCGACTCCTTTGGTTCCCTCCCTCCTTCCATTTGTTTTCTTCTTTTTTTATTGGTTATTTTATTTATTTACATTTCAAATGTTATCCCCTTTTCTGGCTTCCCCTCCACAAACTCCCCATCCCAACCCCTTCACTCCTGCTTCTAGGAGGGTGCTCCCCCACCCTCCCACCCACTCCTGCCTCACTGCCCTAGCATTCCACTACCCTGGGGCATCAGGCCTTCACAGAACCAAGGGCTTCCCCTCCCATTGATGCCAGATAAGGCCATCCATACTCTGCTACATATGCAGCTGGAGACACGGGTCTCTCTATATGTACTCTTTGGTTGATGGTTTAGTCCTTGGGAGCTCTGGGGCATCTGGTTGGTTGATATTATTGTTCTTTCTATTTGGCTGCAAACCCCTTCTGCTCCTTCAGTCCTTCCCCTAACTCCTCTGGGGTCCTCATGCTCAGTCCAATGGTTGGGTGCAAGCATCCACATCTGTATTGGTCAGGCTCTGGCAGAGCCTCAGGAGACAGCTATATCAGGCTCCTGTCAGCAAGCACTTTTTGGCATCAGCAATAGTATTTGGGTTTGAAGGCTGCATACGGGATGGATCCCCAGACGAGGCAGTCTCCGGATGGCCTTTCTTTTCTTTTTATTACCCAATATAGAACACATATCAGGCAGTGTTACATCAGATTACATTTTAGGAACTGATCATTTTGTTAATAGATAATCCATGATTGCTTCTGGCTGTATAGCTAACCTTTTGTGACAAGCCGACAAAAGAAACACAAGAAAGGTAAAAAAGTCCGTGCAGACATACCTCCCTAACCTTGTTTTCTCAGGAGGAGGGAGCATGACTGGCACCTACAATGTTATAAGCCCCTCTCTGGGATAGACACTGAAGAAAGTATTTTCTTCCTTTCCTTAAATATCCCAGAGAAAACATCTGCCACAGAAAACAAAGGAAAGCTGTCCATTTGATCTGATGTTAATTTTCAAAATTAGATATGATGGCAACAACATGTAACTTAGTCACTTCAGCCAAGTTGGTTAGACCCATAATATCTACTTATCTCTAAAACAAATTTGTGTGATGCACACATACACACACACACACACACACACACACACACACACTCCATTAAGCATCTCTCATCGAAACCCAAACCGTTAATATTATTAACAGTGATTCAAGTTCAGAATAAAATTAGCTAATATCTAGAATGGATAATTCATGAAATTCCTTATGTGCTACACAGAAATGGAACTATTAAGAAAATAAGAGTGGTAGTCTTGAGTTGCTGGTTTCTACTAATGATTTAGTCGAGTCTTAAAATTTATTTATTCAATTTTCTTCCTTACATTTTTCCATATTCCCTGATGGTTATTTCAAATCTGCAGGGGTACATCAAAAAGATGTTAAAACAGTGGAGGTGAGAGAAAGAGCCCAGGAGGCACTACTTGACAATGTTCTAGGTAATTGTTGGAACTGATCCTATTATGCAAAGGTGAGTGAATTCATATTAGAATTTATTTATCTCTGGTTTGATACTTACTTTGAAAAGTTTCATAGTTGCTTTTTCTCAACAATGTATTGTCTAAAGTTGGTTTCTGTTTTTGGAAGGCATCATCTAGGCATATAAGCTGAGGGGCACAGAGAAAGAAATGATTGCAATGGATGATCAGGCATTGCCATGCCTCAAATGAGAATATAAAAGCACACTTAAGGATGCCAACAGTCTAAACAAGGTATGCCATCTTATTGCAAAAGAATGAACAGCTTGTTCATGGAAAAAAAAAACCACAGAATTCTTTTCACATTGTGTTTCTCTATAGGACAGTGTTACCACCAACTGTGGAGTTGAAAGTAATTGATGATGTGTTCAGATAATTTTAGTGACACATAATTATCTCTTAATTTCCACAACATCTAAATGAGTGCATTCTGCAATTAATTGTACCCTGTGGCCATTTAGTTACAACACACACCCTCTGATTGTCTGTGGAATGAAAATTGTTGATACAAGTTTTCATGCAGAAACTAGCAGCCTCAGTGGGAGTCAGTGAAGAGAGCATTGAAGAAAGTCCTCAAGCCCTCACCTGCAGCACGATGTGGGCAGATCACTTCTCACTTCTAATCTTCAATTCTCTGGCTGCCATGTGTGACTAAGGTTGCCTTTCTCTTCCCATCATACTCTGGATATCTCATCCAATTCTCATCAAAGAAGTGTAAAACAGTGTAAAACTTTGGGGGTATGACATCATATGATGGCAAGCAAGTAAAGTCATCAACAAATGAGCAGAATGTTTCTCAATGAAGTCTGCCCCACTGGCTAGCAACCCAGCTTTAGACAACTCACTTTCCTTTTCTATAAAATGTGGACATTTCACTAGGTCTTGTTTGACATCTTGGCTGTCTCTAAAACACTGACATATACATAAGTTAGTGCTGTAAGTTATTCTCAAAAATACTTGCAGATATAATTATTCTATGTTCCTTTAAGATATATATATATATATATATATGAAATGATTATCTCTAAGAAAAACTTATTAGTCATGTGATTGAATTAAGCAGGTTTCTCTAAAGAACTCATAGTAAAGCTTCGCATCTTATTTGTGATCTAGGATGAATGCATGCTGAGAGAATTTAATATGAGGCTGACTTTCATCTTGCAGATTGTAGGTTCTGGATATGACTGTAAACATAATGACCCTGAACTACATCTGCATCACTCATGAAGCTGACTATTAATCTTAAAATATCCCCCAAATGTTCAAGTTTTACTTTATTCTTTTGTTCACAGAGCTTTGCATTTTGAAAAATCATTCACTTATAACTGATAAAAGAGTAGAATGGTTTTAGAATTTTCAGTGTGCCCTAAGGTGCTGTATATGATAAGGCTGAATTGGAATATGCTTTAAGAGACTATCCTTATATTAGGTCTTATGGGTGAGTGCATTATGTCACTGTGATTTATAGTCATCCAGCATTGCCTGCAGAGAGCATAGGA
The DNA here is from genome assembly GCA_019843965.1 of Rhynchomys soricoides. Taxonomy (NCBI): domain Eukaryota; kingdom Metazoa; phylum Chordata; class Mammalia; order Rodentia; family Muridae; genus Rhynchomys; species Rhynchomys soricoides. Next base: position 16,014,826 of record JADRCH010000014.1, on the reverse strand, counting down.
TTTTAGAGGATCTGCAGACTTGTTTTGGAGAATTGGTTTAGGTCTGCTAATTGGAAATTGTCAAAATGCATTCTCTGGTTCCATGAGGATTTACTAGGCTTACTTTACCAAACACCATGAAGTCTGATAACATTTCCAAGGCTGTACACATAACCACTCATAATTTCTCAATTGGATAATTTGACTGAAGATACTGTAAAGTTGAGTAATTTTCCTGGTCATGGAACTCTCAAAGAAATTATATAGGATAGAAAAAAAAATGTACTATAAATATGTCAGATAGTTTTGAACCTGAGAAAACTCATTTATCCAGTGTTTCTAAATTCACCAAATCTATTGCTTTGAGCAATTTATACTCTAGTACAGGAGTTGGTAAAGGGTGAGTGTGATTATAAATGTTTCTCTCATGGACTTCTGTACTACATTGTTATTTTCATTTCTTAAAATTATAGTTGTATTTGTTTATTTTGCATGCTTGTGCATCTGTGTGTGTGTGGGCATGTGCGGAAGCTAGAGGACATTCCACACATTTTTACATGTGTGGAAGCACAAGGACATCTTGTGGGAACTGGCTCTCTGTTTTTACCACATGAGTCTTGGGGATCAAATTCCAGGCTTGGGAACTGACTCATCTTAATGGACCCAAGTACTATAATGACTTCTATACCAACTATTCAACTCAGCCTGAATATTTCATTATGTATTACATATTCGGAAATGTATCAACATTTGGGTGTGACTTTGTTCAAGTAAAACTTTATTTAGATAAAATAGATAATGGACAGAGAAAGCAAAAGGTACTAAAGTTTACTCTAGTTGTTGACTTTGTCATTTGACTTATAATGAAAGATGAAAATGGAGATATAAATCAAATAAAGGTAATTTAAGCCAAAGAGAAGAAAATAAGAATATATGCATATATACTTTCTGGTAAGTATAATGAAATAAGCAAGAAATCAGCAGGGCAAGTTTATGAAATCAGGAGTCTTTCTGAGGACTTCAGCCAGGAGAAGTGCTTTCTGTAGAATATCCTTAATAAAAGCTTACCTTAGACACTTCACAATGAGTGAATATTTTGCAAGTCAAATGATTTCTAAAGTATGATGTTAAATTACTCCTTGATCCCTTAATTATCCCCAGGCAAGGTAAAGACACCAAAGAGTGGAAATGCATTCTTACTCAAATGCATGTCTTTGGAGTTCTTTTAGTTTAATTTTGTGACTCTCATAGATTTACTAAAATATGCCATAAAACAAAGGCTTTCTGATTGATGACAATGTAATTGGTTTAAAGAGTTTGTAAATACTCTCACATAGATAACTAATGTAAGAACTCCACTTCCTTTTCTCTTACACTTGCTTTGTCATTGCTATTAAATGATCTATAAACTCTCCTAGGGCAGTGACCTTGTTATTCTTATGCTCCTGTGCTTATCTGAAACAGAAACTAGTTTCACAGATCATCCTGCCAGTTCATATCAGTTATCTAAGCTGATAGGGTTAGGGTTAGGGTTAGGGTTAGGAGGGAGGACCGGAGTTCAAGATTACTTGGGGTTATCTAGAGAATTTAAAGCCTTGTTTGGACCATTTGAGACCCTATTGCTAAACAAATTAAAATGAAAAAATGACATGCAAATACTGAGATTAGAAAATAATGTTATCAATAACATATACTTATCTTGTTTCTTCTCCTAAATACATCAGTATCATTTACAGAGCCAGGTTGTCTTGTCATGTTTTGTGCTATCACCAGGAATGAACTCAATCCTCTGGTACATTAGGCAATGCTGACCCATTTAGCTACATTGCATCCCCTCAGCCTGATTGTTTTCCTTCACCATTTATTTTTGGCATGTGAGTTTGCAGTTTCTTAAGCCTGCCCTAGTCAGTGCTATCTGCAGGTGACCTTGTGATGTACTTGGCCTGGAGGTGAGGAGATAAGCATTGCTCTGCAAAGAAGTTCAATCACATACTTTCATGCTTTGTTTTACTTTTTCTCTTCAGCTATTATCATGAGAATATACCCATTATGGTAAGGGGTGGAGCCAAATTATAAGAGTTAACAAGGGCTGCCTATATTGATTGTGAGCCAGCTGATATCACACTTGGAAGTCAGTGTAGCACAAATGGACACAATGAGCTAAGGAAACCAGCAATTATTTAAAAAATAGTAATGGTTCTCCCTACTACTTCAGTAGCAATAGTTCTACTGAAGTATAGGTGATTTATTAGATAGCATGAATAAGGAATTATATAAACAATATTGACACAATCTACTATGTGCAAACAGAAGATCCAAATTACAGGACACACTAATAATTGCTTCTGACCTGTTATATTTGTGGCATTCATACAAATGACTTGATATGAAAATCTGACACTGTATTATACAGTAAATCTACTAGGAAACACCTACCCTGTGAATAGATATTTTAGTGTTCATGAAAAGAGATTTTAAAAAAAATATCTCATGTCACTCATGACTACAAAAATTTAAAGACTCTTTGAAACACATGTCATTTCTAGTATCAAAAGAAATGAGTACCAGATTGATGGGGTCCCGGAAACTGGCAAAGATAGGAACTCAGGGATCTATGTCTTCTTCGAAACCGAACAGATGTAAAGCTACCAGAATTAGCATCCAATGCTGGAAGATAACATTGGAATTACAGTAGCCTAACAAAAGTTATTCAGGACAAAGAAACACGAAACACAATGGGACAGTTTTATGGTGTTTGAGAGCACTGCTACCTCACACTTCAGACATATGAACCTTTGTAGCTATCATGATAAGGAGAAAGCTCGACAGACTGAGTTCAAGTTTTTTGGCTCATTTGTCCTGTGAGAATTCCTTCAGGAATCCTTGAAAATATAAATACTAAAAAAAAGTCCACATGTACTGAAATGAGCAGGCAGAAAAAGTTATGTATGGTTAAAATGTTAATTAAGCGCAAAATACTTCAGTAATGGAGTAAAAACGAGACAAAACAACCCAGTTGTCCCTCAATTTAAGAATGGATACAGGAAATGTGGTTCATATAAAAATGGAATAAGGTGCAGCTATAAAAAATAAAAAAGACACCATGAATTTTGCAGGCAAATGGATGGAACTAGAAAAGATCATCCTGAGTTAACCTAGACTCAAAAAGGACATCTGTGGTATGCACTTACTTATAAGTGGATATTAGCCATACAGTACAGGATAATCATGATCTACCCCACAGACCCAAAGAAGTTAAACAAGAAGAAAGGCCCAAGCAAGGATGCTTGAATTTCATTTAGAAGGAGAAATGAAACAGTGATAGGAGGCAGTGGGAGGGAAGGAACTGGATGGGAGAGGAAATAGGGAGGGAAATGGGGGGGGGGTCAGGATCAGGTGTGGGGAAAGACAGAGAGTAGGCCAGGAGAATGAATGGAAATACGCAGTGGTTGAAAGGGTGAAGGAGTGAGGAAATATCTAGGAAGTTCCAGAGACCAGGGATGGAGGAGGCCCACTTTAGTCAATGCTCACAACCTTAGCCAAGTTGCCTAACAGTGGGGACATGGAATACGAAGAGGTTATCTCCTATAGCCAGGCAAGATCTCAAGTGGAGGGATAACAACACCATCCTACTTACAAAACCTTTGACTCAAAATATGCCATGTCTAGATGAAATGCAAGGAAAAGGATGGAGCATAGACTGAGGAAGTAGGCAACCAATAACCAACCCAACGTGAGACCCATCCCATTGGCAAGCATCAATCCCTGACAGTATTAATGATACTCTGCTATGCTTGCAGACAGGTATGTAGCATAGCTGTCTTCAGAGAGGCTCTACTCAGTAGGTGACCAAAGCCAGATGTATATAACCACTGCCAAACATTGACTGGAGGTCTGGGACTCTTAGGGAAGAGTTGGGAGAAGGATGGAAAGCCCTGAAGAGGATAGGAAGTCGACAGGAAGACCAACAGAGTTAAGGAGGGACTGGGAGAAGGAGCAGCATTTGGGATATAAACAAACAAAGTAAGTAAAAAAATTAAGCAAAGTAATAGGAACAGCAAAGCTATTTCAAAAGTTTTCTTCTAATGTCATGAGTTAAATTGTCTACTTAAAAGACAAGGAAAGGAGGAACATATTTGATAATCTATGTGCTGTCTACAAGAGACTAATTTAACATAGAAGTATGCAAAACCTGACAGAAAAATCCAAGTAGAAACTAAAAGATATCTCTCTCTCTCTCTCTTCCTCTCTCTCTCTCTCTCTCTCTCTCTCTCTCTCTCTCTCTGTGTGTATCTAAAAAAGGCCATAAGTCAAAATTAATGTAAAAAAATAAAACTAGAAGAATGTCGCTTGCTAAAAGCTCTCTGTCTCTCTCTCTCACTCTCTCTCTCTCTCTCTCCCTCTCTCTCTCTCTCTCTCTCTCTCTCTCTCTCTCTCTCTCTCTCTCTCTCTGTGTGTGTAAAAGAGGCCATAAGTCAAAATTAATGTAAAAAAATAAAACTAGAAGAATGTTACTTGCTTAAAGCTCTCTCTCTCTCTCTCTCTCTCTCTCTCTCTCTCTCTCTGTGTGTGTGTGTGTGTTTGTATCTAAAAGAGGCCATAAGTCAAAATTAATGTAAAAAAATAAAACTAGAAGAATGTTACTTGCTTAAAGCTCTCTCTCTCTCTCTCTCTGTGTGTGTGTGTGTGTGTGTGTGTGTGTGTGTTTGTATCTAAAAGAGGCCATAAGTCAAAATTAATGTAAAAAAATAAAACTAGAAGAATGTTGCTTGCTAAAAGAATGTTTGGTGCACCAAGCATCTTTAACAATTGTATCAGATTCACTTAAAGCACAACCATAAAATATCTGAAATGAAATAAAATGAAACAAGGTTAAATGTACATTTCTACTCTGACTTTAGCACTGCTGTGGCTGATCTGTAGTAGGAGACAGGAGTTCAGTAAGAAACAAGAGCACTTGAAAACTATTTTATATCAAATGCATAAATGATCTTCTTATACCAATAAGAGATTAACTCAACATCTTAAATATATATGAGTAAACCTTGGTGATAGATGATATCCTAATCTGAAAACTAAGTTCCAATGATGTTTTCAGAGTGACATTATAGAAGGTGTCTTCTTTGACAATGGTGAAACAAACTGAGTGGAAATAATAGAAAATATACAATGATCTTTAGCAAGTAGGAAATGCAGTGACTAGAGTAAGTTCTATTCCGGCACATCCGCAATAGGTTGAAGAAAGTTCTCAACTCAAGACACTTCTTGACACATTTAATAATTAGTTAAAAGCATGACGAGGCAAATAGAAATTAGTCACAGTTTCCTCTGCGTAAATAAGGGAGATTAGCTATTTAAATCTTACTTGAGGCTAACAATGTCTTATTAATAATCCCAGGCAAAAGACTCATAAAAAGACCACAGGGTTATATTTGTTTCCATTGTAGATAAAACACACTTGGCAAAGTACTAGAAAATTAACTCCTAGTTCTAAAACTAACTAGGAACTAGATATATTAGAATTCTTAGCAAAGGGCAAGTATTGTTCTGCATAATGCATGTCAATGAGCAAAGGTAATGTGCTGTATTAACAGAGTAAAAGAAATTTACCACAGGATCATCTCAACCAATGCAGACAGAGCACTGAATAACAAGAAGCATTGTTTTATAAATTAAAACAACAACAAAATAATATGAACAATAATAGTTCTTAGCAAGGTTCTAAGCATGATACTGATCATATGCATCAATTTCATAGCCAATGTCATAATTAAAGGATATAGGGAAAAGTTCCACCTACAACTGAGAACAAGACAACAATGCAAATTCTAGGCAATACTGTCTTGAAGTTCTGAGCAGAAAACTAAAAACAAAGAAGAATGAAGGCCTATATTAAGCATTAAAAAATACCTTAAAGAGTAATGATGAAAATCATAGCTAAGGGAGTTTAAATGCACATCAATGATTTTGGTGCAAAGGTCAGTAGTAAAGGTAGGCTAGAAAAAGAAAAATTATTATGAAATACACTTCTAAATAGCACATATAGAACAATTATAGCAATCAAAATGTAAATTTCCAAGAAAATTAATTTAATCAAATGGAAAAACTACCAGTTCTGATAAGTATATAAGAAACATTTTCAATATCAAATAGATTGAAAGATTTACTTAGGGTGACTATAAAAACTAGTAAAAGATACTTCTATTTTTTTAGGAAGATAGGAGCTTTTTGTTTTTCTTTTTAAATCAATGTATTTATTTGTTTATTTACAACCAAATATCAGCCCCCTCTCCTTCAACCCTTCCCCTTTCAAAGCTCCTCTCTCATTTCCCCCTCCCCTTCTCTTCTGAGAAGGAAGAGCCTCCCCAACACCCCAGTATACCCTACTGAACCCCAGCACATTAGTCGCTGCAGGACTAGGCACATCCTCTTTCACTAAAGCCACACAAGGTAGCCCAGTTACAACATCAGGATCCACAGGCAAGCAACAAATTCAGGAACAGCTCCAGCTCCAAGTGTTGGGTACTCCCACGAAGACCAAGCTGCACTTCTGGTACATGGGGATCAGGGGAGTAGTTCCAGTCCACTTATGTTTTGGTTGGTGGTTCAGTCTCTGGGAGCCCCCAAAGGTCCAGGTTAGCTAAATCTGTTGGTCTTCCTGTGGAGCCCTTATCCTCTTCAAGTTCCTCAATATTTCCTCCAACTCTTCTATAAGACTCACTGAGCTCCAACTAATGCTTGGCTGTGGGTCTTTGTATCTCTTTCCATTTGCTGTTAAGTAGTGACTCTCAGAGTACAGTTATGCTAGAGTCCTGTCTGGAAGCATAACAGGGTATCATTAATAGTGTCAGGGATCGCTTCTTGCTATAGGATGCATCTAAATTTGGGCTAGTCATTGATGGCCATTCTCTTCATCTTTTCTCTATTGCTGTTCCTGTATATCCTCTAGGCAGGGCACATTTTAGGTCAAGGATATGAAGCAAGGGGAACACTCCTCCTTTGCTGGTAAAAGTACAGACTTGTACAACCATGCTAGAAATCAATTTGGCAGTTTCTCAGAAAACTGGGAATAGTTCTACTCAAGCTCCAGCTATACCACTCCTGGGTATATACTCAAAAAAGTGCTTGAACATCCCACAAGGACACTTGCTCAACTATAATCATAGCAGTTTATTTGTAATCTCCAGAAACAGGAAACAACCTAGAAGTCTCTCAAATAAAGAATGGATAAAGAAAATGAGGTGCATTTACATGGTGGAACTCAGCTATTAAAAACAAACAAACAGGGCTGGAGAGATGGCTCAGCAGTTAAGAGCACTGACTACTCTTCCGAAGGTCCTGAGTTCAATTCCCAGCAACCACATGGTTCACAACCATCTGCAATGTGATCTAATGCCCTCTTCTGGTGTGTCTGAAGACAGTTACATTCATGCAAATAAAATAAATCTTTAAAAAAAGAACCTTATTTTAAAAAACAAACTAACTAACTAACAGGAAAAAACAAACAATATGGGGTTTTTCAGGCAAATAGATGGAACTAGAAAATATCTTCCTGAGTGAAGGAACCCAGACCCCCAAAGACATGCATGGTATGTAACCTCTTATAAGTGGATATTAGAGGTGGATGCAGTAGGGAACTGGTTGGGAGAGGGGGTGGGGAAGGGAGTAAAGCAGGCACATCAGGTGTAGAGAGAGCAGGGGAGAGGGGGTAGAATCTCTAGTTCTTGCCAGAGACCTGGAATGGGAGGAGACCCAGAGTGGCTATGGGGTTGACTCTAGCTAAAACTGCTAGCAATGGGGAAAAGGCATCCTGAAGTGGCAAGTTCCTGTAGCCAGGCAGATGCTCAGTAGAAGAATAGAAACAGAAGATACATCTTAGAAACAGCAAGTCTAACAAAGCTCCAGTGATTGTAACAATATCTGAAGGAATAACTCTAAAATGAGTCATTTTTTCTCCAGTATATTCTAAGCAACTTCAAAGAAGATTATTCTTTAGACCTAAAGATAAGACCTAAAACATTTTAAGGAGTTGAAAATCATTAGTTATATTTTCCTAACAATAAATTAAAATTAACAATCAATTTGAGCCTGGGAACAGTGATGCCAAGCTGTAATTTCAGTTGTCTGAGAGGCTGTAATAGAGAGATTTCAATTTCAAGGACTGCCTTTACTATAGTGTAGGTTCAAGGCCAGCATGGGTAATTCATTAAGATTTTGCCTTAAAATTGTTAAATAAAGAAAAACTGATTTAATTTAATTCATTAAAAAGCCCATGATTTTAATTCAGAGGCAGAGTATTTGTTTAATAAAAATTAGGTCATAAATTTAACCCTATTCATAATAAATTAGATAATGTAATACTTTTAAAAGTCAACTTGATTTCAAAGTAGGATGGGACTCTCATTGGAGAATTGTCTTCATTTGATTGTCTTGTAGGTATCCTTGTTTGAGGTTGCTTGATCATGCACAGCCAAAAGTTTGGTCACAGACTATAAAGAAAGTAGAAAGTAAGCCAATCTTGAGTATGTATGATAAATCCAATGCCTTATTCTCTAGACTGAATGTAATGAGAGCAGCTGCTTCAAGGTCTTACTGTTGGACTTCTCCATGATTATATATAACAATCTGGAACTATTATCTAAAATAAACACTTCTACCACAATTTGCTTTTATTATAACTTTTATCATGACTATAAGAAACAGTACCAAGAAAGAGATAGACATATAGATATATGGATGATAGATAAATGATAGATGATAGATAGATGATATGTAGGTAGATAGACAGATAGAAAGATAGACATAGAGACAGATGATAGAGAATGAATTAAAGAAGATGAGAATTCACAAATACATAAATATATATTTGAGGAAAAATATATTATTTGTCAGTCTTTAAAATACATGTTCAGGTTAAGGCATAAATAAGTAATTATAATTGTAACCCTTTTAAACAGACATAATGTAATTTTCAGCTTCACTATAGTTCTGTTAATTTCTTTTAATATTGTTCTTATAAAATTACACTGCCCTAAATTGCAGTTATTACAGGTAGTCTTGACTGAAACTTGGTATTTGATAGCTAGGCTTTATCCCTATATTAATATATATGAATTCATGAAAAATTACCATATAAAAATTTTCATGACTTTATCATAACATGAATTGACACGCATACAATATTAAATGCCTGGGGCACTAAAATGAGTTAACATTAGAGCTAGGAATAGATAGTTTAATTTGTTTATTTATCACTTTTAGCTCTAGGTAGGATTCCATCATAATCCACCTGCTAATTAATAACTAATGCAGATCCATGCTCTGGAAAAGAACACATTTCGTGCCAATTTACCTAACTTGTATCAAATTCTGGCCTGCCTACTAAGTCCAGATAAATAACCTACTGTATTGAAATAACATGTCCGTTTAGAATAAACTTAAACTCAACAGAACAATATTTACGAAATATTACCTTTGAACAACATATTACAAATCAATCATATGGTTCTCTACTAGCAGTGTTAATGTTATCAATGCATTTTATCTCATTCATCATTTAAATTAGTGAGCTATCAGGCTGGTTATTTTGGCTTATTTAAGAATGCTAAAGGAGCTTGGGGGATGGCATAGTTGATAATCTATTTTTGATGAAAACATTAGGACATGAGTTTTATGACCCCCAGAATCCACATAAAAGTTTCATTATGGTAGCACCTATCTGTCACCAAGTGCTTCTGATATAGAGACAAGTGGGTCCCCAGAACTCACTGAATAACCAGTCAAACAAAGTCAGTGAATTCCATGAGCAATCCTATCTCAAATTTTAGAAGGAAAGGTAACAGAAACCATAGAAGCAACATTTTAGAAAGTATAAGAAAGAGTTTTCAAAACTGTAGTTTCCTGGAGACAAAGAGAAACCTGACTGATGAAAGTTAAATGATTTAAATATTGTTCAAAGGAGATATAGAGATATGGTTCACTAGTTAAGAGCACTGGCTGTTCTTCTAGAGGATTGGTTCCCAGCAATCACATGGTGGCTTGCAATCTTATGTAATTCTAGCCCCAGAAGACCTGATGCTTTCTTCTGTCCTCTGTGGACACTGCAAACATCTTTGGTACATATATACATGCAGCCAAAGCATACATAAAAATAAATTTTCTTTAAAAATTATTTTAATTGTTTATATTAGTCCATGATTAAACAAAAAGAAAAAGGTGTAACTTAAAATTTTCATGCCACAATAGTGAAAATGCAGAGTTTTATGTATAAGTCTTGGGATTCATTGGGGTTATATGTATGTAATTAATTTTATAACTTCAAAACCCAAAAGCTTTTCATAGTTCATCAACATCTGCCTGAAGCAAAAAAAGTGCATTTTGTTGGGAAACCAGGAACATCTCCTCTTATAAATAGTTCCCTAAAGGCAAAAAAGCAAAAGGAAGAGAAAACCAGAACAATCGATAAAATGCAGAGACAGATTCAGATGATAATGTGTACATTAGGTGTCAGCGCAGGATTTAGGTTTCGGTGAGGAATCCCTATGACCTTGTTTGTATACCTCTGTCTGCTCTCTGCAACTGTCTAATGTTCTCTGAAGTCTTTTTTAAAAATTATTATTATTAAATAGAGCTTTGGAGAAGAAGAAAGGGTATAGGATAATAAATAAGTTTGTATCTTTCTCTGGGTTAGATCTATTGATTTATATCTGAGAGTTCTACAGTGGCCACTGAGCATGGCACTTTAGAGGAAGAATTCAACTAATATCACAGTGAAGCAACTACTGGTTAGGAGCACTCACTCTCTTTGGTTCAGGTCACACTCACTATTTTGCTCCATTCTGTGGCTGCAAGTTGTTCTTGAAGGTATAAAATGAGTCAACACAGCATATTATCAGTAATGCTGACCATAATTTTAACAAAATGGTTAGATTTAGGTACAACTTCTTCAGCCCTGCTGTACTGGCTGGTTTTGTGTGTCAACTTGACACAAGCTGTAGTTATCACAGAGAAAGGAGCTTCAGGTAAAAAACTGCCTCCATGAGATCTATTTTTTCAATTAGTGATCAGGCGGGGAGGGCCCCTTGTTGGTGGTACCATCCCTGGACTTGTAGTCTTGGGTTCTATAAAAGAGCAAGCTGAGCAAGCCAGGGTAAGCAAGCCAGTAAGTAACATCCCTCCATGGCCTCAGCATCAGCTCCTGCTTCCTGAACTTCTTGAGTTCCACTCCTGACATCCTTTGGTGATGAACAGCAGCATGGATGTGTAAGCTGAATAAAGCCTATCCTCCCCAACTTGCTTTGTGGCCATGATGTTTTGTGCAGGAATAGAAACCCTGACTAAGACACCTCCATGCATAACATATAGAAGCCTGCACTTTACTAAGATTTTTATATTGAAAAATGAAAAGAGTTCTCTAAGGTGAAAGATTTGCCCATTCATTTAGAATATTTATGTTTGAATGTCATGCCTTTTGAAAAGCCTCATCATGCTTTCTACAAGATAGGAGTGGGTGGGTGGGTAGGGGAGCACCCTCATAGAGACAGGGTGAGGGTGGATGGGATAGGGGGTTTCTGAAGGGGATACCTGGAAAGTGGAAAACATTTGAAATGTAAATAAAGTAAATATCAAAACAAAAACAAAAAACCCTCAAAGACATTGTTAAAAAGAAAAAAAAAAAGAACCTATTTCAATGTAATTGGGAGTCACTCTGTAAAAAAAATATCTTATTTAGAAAGAATTTGGTTTTAAAGTTATTATGAACAACAAAATCAGTAGTCAAACCTAGACAACTTTTCTTTCTTCTGCTCTTACTGAATTTGCATAGAGATCTGATCTGATGATCAGGCTAACTTGACATTCACAGCTAATTGCACGATTGATGTTCTGTTCTTTTGTGGCATATAAAGTCTTCAAATACCAAATAAGACATATAGAAGCCATAGCTGAAAGTCATAATAAGAATTGAGTATCCATTTTTTTACATATTCTTAAACTCAAGTGTTCAAATTCTAGCATCAAAATGAGAAACATCTTTCCATAAACATTTTTCTACAGCAGTATATCATTTACAAACTGTATACCTTTCAATTACACAGTAGTCATCATTATTTGAATATTCTGTATTTTGCTATGGGTATTCTGATATGGATATCTGTGTGTAGGCATAATGTTTTCATATATTGTGTAGAGTTTACCCTTGTGTTACTCAAATTCTGATTTCTCTGCCCCCTTCTTTCAATCTTGACATGGATTTGCTATGTTCATTCTTAGAAGCTCCTTTCTCAAATTGGTATTAACATTGATTGTCATTCCTTCTCTGCCTTGCCATTACAGAGCTTTAGAAAGAGAACAGATGGCTCTTATTCTATGAGGGGTGAGGAAAGAGACAGGAAGAGGAGAAAAAACTACAAGGAAGATGGTGAAAACATCAGGATAAGAGAGCAGAATAAGGAAAGGACAAAATCTTTCAAGTAATATGGGGCTACATGTATGGGAGGAAGCATGACTAGCTTGGAAGTTTAGAATGGAGGAATAATTGCTTAGTATTTGACTTGAGGCAATTTTAATAAATCTTAGCCTCTATGTGTGGTTATTGGGGAATTAGATGTTTAAAAGATTACAGCCAATGGATAATATACCAAAGTGTAGATATACCACATTTTCCCCCATTCTTCAGTTGAGGGACATGTAGGTTGTTTCCGGTTAATGACTGTTATGAATAAAGCTGCTATGGACAGATTTGAGCATGTGTGCCTGTTTTTTAGTGGGACATCTTTTGTGTTTATGCATAGGAGTGTTGTATCTGGGTCTTGAGGTAGAACTATTCCCAATTTTATTAGAAACGATCAAACTCATTTTCAGATTTTATATAAATCTGCACTCCCACCAGCAATAGAAGAGTGTTCCACATGCTTCACATCTTCACCAGCATTGTGCTATCACTTGAGTTTTTTATATTAGCCATTCTGATGAATGTAAGATGGAATTTCAGAGTTCTTTTGATTTGCACTTTCCTGATGCCTAAAGACATTGAACATCCCCTTAAATGGTTCACAGGCATTACAGATTCATCTGTTGAGAATGCTCTGTTTAGCTCTGTAAACTAATTTTTAATACAGTGATTTGGTTTTTAGATGTCTACATTCTTGAGTTCTTCATGGATTTTATATATCAGTACTCTGTCAGATAAAGTATTGGTGAAGATCTTCTCCCATTTTGTTGGCTGCTGTTCTGTCCTGTTGATGGTGTCCTTAGCCTTGGAAAAGTTTTTCAGTTTTGTGAGGTCCCATTTCTTAATTGTTGATCTTAGTGCCTGAGTTATTGGTGTTCTGTTCAGAAATTTCTCTCCTGTGCCAATGGGTTCAAGAAAGTTTCCCACTTTCTCTTCTGTTAAATTTAATGTGTCTGGTTGTATGTCAAGGTTGTTGATACACTTGGACTTGAATTTCATATAGGATAATAGATATACATCTATTTGAATTCTTCTATGTTTAGACCAGCAGAACCATTTGTTAAATATGATTTTGTTTGTTGAATTTTTCCATTGTATGGTTTTGACATTTTTGTCAAATATAAAGTATCTGTAGGTATGTGGGTTTATTCGGGGTCTTTAGTTCAAATCCATCGATCAACCTGTCTTTTTTATGCAAAATACCATTCAATTTTTCTTATTGCTCTATAGTATAACTTGAAATCAGAGATGGTGATACTTCCCGAAATTATTTTGCTATATATGGTTGTTTTAGCTCTCCTGGGTTTTTTGCTTTTCTATATGAATTTAAGAATTGCTCTTCCAAGGTCTGTAAAATATTGTGGGATTTTGATAAGAATTACTTTGAATCTGTAGATTGCCTTATTTGTAATAGACAGAAACTGGAAAAAAAACCTAGGTGCTTCTCAACTGAATTATGGATAAAGAAAATGTGGTACATCTATACAATAGAATACTATTCAGCTATTAAGAACAAGGACATCATGAAATTTGTAGAAAAATGGATAGAACTCAAGAATATCTTCCTGAGTGAGATAACATAAACCTAGAAAGCCAAGTATGGTATGTACTCACTTATAACTGGACATTAGCCATACAGTGTGGGATAACCATTCTACCATTCATAGATCCAAAGAAACTGGGTAAAATGGAGGACTCAAGGGAGAATGTAGGAATCTCACTCACAAGGGGTAACAAATATTCATCAGAAGTGAATTGAGGGAGAGAATTGGGTGGAACAGGGTGTAAGATGGGATAAAGGAATGGAGATCTAGTGTAAGGGAAGAAGGAGGGGCAGAAGTGGTCTAGGAGTGACTACTGAAATAGGTTGAGGATATTTCTGGGACTAGCTGGAGACCTGGGATAGCAGAGGCTACAGGGAGTCTATGGGGTAACACTCCCTGAGATTCCTACTAATGGGGGATATAGAAACTGATATGTCTGCCTCCTGTATCCAGGCAAACTTTCAGTGGAAGGAGGGGGGCATGAAACAACCCACAAAACTTTCAACCCCAAATTTGTCCTGCTTATAAGATGTTCAGAGATAAAAATGGAGCAGAGATTGAGGGAACAGCAAACAATGACTGCCCCATCTAAAGACCTATCCCAAGGGAGAGATCCAACCCCTGACACTAATAATAATATTTTACTATGCTTGCAGACAGGAACCTAGCATAACTCTCTTCTGAGTGGCTTTGTCCAGCATCTGATAGAAACATATGGAGAGACACATAGCCCAATATGAAGTGGAGCTCAGGAAGTCTTGTGGAAGAGTGGGAGACAGGATTTAGCCAACCAGACAAGGGACCAAGGACAGCACAAGAGAACTCACAAAGTCGAATACCTGAGGCCATGGGGGTTCACAGAGGCTGAACTGCCAACCAAAGAGCATGCTGCGGCTAGAACTTCACCCTCATTTGTAGCAGCTGCACAGCTTGATCATTATGTGGATTTCCTATCAACTGGAAAGGGCTGTCTCTAACTCTGTTGCCTGCCACTGGATCCCTTTTCCCTAACTGGACTGCCTGGTTGGGTCTCAATAGGAGAGTAGGTACTTAGCCCTGCTGGGAATAGATGTCCCAGAGTGGGGTAGGGGACTTCCCTTTCTCTGAGGAGAAGAGGAGGAGTAATAGGAAAAGGAACTAGTAAGGGTGGAACTAGGATGAGAAGAGGGAGAGGGGTTCTGATTGGGATGTAACATGAATTTTTACAAAATATTTTTAAAAAAGAAATATAGCCTCCAGATTAATTCACTGCATAATAGAGATAAATCCTTTTGCATGTATGTGTCACTCTTAAATATTAATCAGCTTTGAAAACTGGTAATATATTTTTTTAAGTGTTGAAACTGAGTCAGATAAAAGAAAGATTGTATATTCAATTTCCTATGGAAAATACTCACCAGAACTTTTAAACTGCATTTTGATTTCAAGCCCATGCAAGTCTGAATAAGCTATCTCTGTCACACATATTATCAATTGTCACATGAGCACTGGTAAATTTGCATAAACATTTTGCTTCCCTTCTTAGACTAGACGACCAAGAAAGCCGGTGTGAGAGCTTTTTGTAACTCATTAGATATATGAGATATCTAAGAATCCTGTTAAATGCAGTTTATGATTAAGGTGGTTTGAGTCAGACCCTGTTAATATGCACTTCTAAATAAGCACCTAGGTCATATACACACTTCTTGTCTCACAAAAAAATTTTGAGATAAAAAGTCTTACAGAGTGAGCTATGCATATTTCAGCATAAATATTCACTAAAATGCATTGGAACACACAAACACACACACACACACACAGACAGAACAACTTCATGGGTGAAGAAATATCTTTCTTAAAGTTAATTATACAAATTTCCTATATGGCTGTCAAGTCTCTAAGAATATTTTTATCCAAAAATACTACAAACACTTTACATTTTGAAAAGGTAGGGGGTAACCTGTGTATGTCCTCAAGCATTCCAGAGTAGGTAATTCCAGAAGCAAGGTCTTGGACAAATGACGGTACCAATCTACAGACAACCCTCTAAGACTTAAGCCACCTCCTCCCGATTCTCTGATATTATTCTCCTACAGTCCTCAAAATTTCCTTCTATAATAATATTACCTAAATATTGGTCTGGGCATAGACTTTGTCAGTCATATAATTTATTTAGTTTTAATAAGTATCCATTGCTTAATTATTCATTATCAACATGCTTGACAAGTATATATCTATTATACCTCAAAGATCATTGTGATCTACCTGATGTTAGTAGTTTTATCTACATTTTAAGCAGACTGAGAAGACAAAGTTTTATACTCTTACAACATTAGCATTATGAGAGTGCCTCAGATGAAATAAAAGTTTCATGCTTGCTGAATAATGTCTGGGGGAATTCTTAAAAGAGAACTTCACTGTTTTAAAATGATCCAGTGATGATATAGAACCAGTATCCTTGATGCTACTGAAGTGATTTTTAACTAATGTAATTTGAACTAGAAAATATTAATTGCCTATATTTTTGAGGAACCATGAAAAGTTTTGTTTTAAATTTTAGGCATTCAGTGAAACCCTTTTATATAACCCCATGTCTTCACATTACCACTCAGTTGTCCTACTTTTTAAAAAAATCTCTTCTAGGGGTTATCTTCAACTCTGCCCATTTCTACTTGTCTCTTTATGAGTAATAGTCTCATATATTTCTTTTCATTATTTTTCATGAGATATATGTGCATTCCTTATTTGAGAGAAGCACAGAAGTCATCTGTAACATTTCTGTTACTGCAAATACTAAGGTAGATCCCCTGAGAATTTCTACACTGCATAATTTCAGGTTAAAATGTGGTTGTTCCTTCTCTCAGCAAGAACCAGTTATCTACAGTGTCTGTGCAGGTTGGCCTGTATATAAAAGGGTATTGACTGATTTCTTGGGATCTAGTCTTGAAGACTAACAAAAGAAGAAAATTTAAGATATTGTGAACTTTAATACAAACATATCATTTAGGTTTTTACTTGGATTAAAGGAATGGTTCTCACCCTGCAAGTCATGATCCCTGTAGTGGTTGAATGACTCTTTAACAAGGTTGCCTAAGACCGTAGGAAAACACAGACATTTACATTATAATCCATAACAATAACAAAATTGCAGTTATGAAGTAGCAATAAAAATAATTTTACGGTTGTGGGTCATCACAAGATGAGAAACTGTCTTAAAGATCTGCAGCATTAGGAAGGTTGAGAGATAGTGAATTAAAGGGTCCATGGTGTCATTAACTTCCTTGTATATCGATTATAATATTTGTCTTAATATATAGGATTATACAGTAACCATTCTATGCTATTGTGACATTAGGTATTTCCTACCAGGCATGCTCTACTACATCCTGTTTGTTGCAACACACTCCAGAATAGTGACCAAACAATACTGACCAAAACAAAAATCTGAAACTTATAATGCTTAAAACATCATGACATTTTACACTTTATCTTTCTTTATTTTTTCTTTGACTTGATTACATGGTTCTTGAGCATGAAGTTTGAAGATGGCATCATGATGCCAGAGAATTATGTACACTATTTGTATGGATGGGTTGCACTAATTGAAACTGATAGACACTGCTACGCTTGTTAACATTCCACCAATCACACAGGAACAAAGACACTAGTGAGAGTATGTGATTTATAAACTTAGACCTTGTGAAGTATCATAAACAGTATTCTGAGTATTTTGTGGATACTGTAGATTTCTCATCTCTCTATGGCACAATAACCTTGTCAGGGATCCTGCAACTTCAGAATTCAGTATGATTATATGCTAAGGTATATATATTAATGCTATGGATAATTTCTCAGAGGTCAGAGTATTTCAATAGCAGGAGTTGTTTTCTCAGTTAGGAAAGCAATTCAAGATTGTTCCTGACTCATCCTGATCACTGAAACACATCCCAGCAGAACACAGCTGGGCTGACATGCACAGTCCTCAAGTTCAGGCTCATTACATCATGGATTATCACTTTAATTACAACTCACAAATGTGAAATTTCAGATGAATTCAATTGAAAAGTTTTCCAACAAAGGAATTCAGAGTGTTTAGACAGTGTTGGTTTCAGGCTAAGGCCTTTTATGAGGTACTGAAACAGGATGCCTCAATTTAGTACAGACTGGGGGTATCTCCAGAATAGAAATGAAGAGAATATAATGAAATTATGTTTTTCTTGGGTGCACATTTATAGAGATTTATCTATTAGGAGGCTTTTGACTGAAAATAATAGGCTACTCAACTAAAAGTAACATAACAGATAAAGAAATGTGTTATTTCCAATAGTACTTCTGGTGGAGATGAGATTTCCAGAACCAGTTTAACATCACAGAAATTCAATCAAGGACCAATATTTCTACAGTTATGGTCATCCAGTTTAAGCATTGTGCTGATTACCCTCTCATTGTCAAAGAATGCTTTCTTCATAAGAGATATGGGCACATCAGTAAATATGAAGATTCACAGTGGAGGGAGAAGGGGGTTAGAGGTTGAGGTGGAAGAAGAATACCCATGAGACCATGGCCACATATACCAGATGAAAACAGGCAATGGTTTGTATCTTCTGAAGAAAAGCTTTTTCTATACAGTCATAAGTTGCCTGATTTTATTATATATCTTAAACAATCATCCAACATTATAAAATAATAGGGTAAATAATCTGTAAGTTTGAGCTTTACAGCAATGGATATAATCTAACAGACAATAAAGCAGTCAATGAGTGAAATAGTTGAACACAGAGAGTACTGGCATATGCAATGTCCATTCAAAAGGAAGTCACTTTTCACCTAGACGAGAAGTTCTCAATCTGTGTGTCACATACCAGATATCCTGCATATCATATATTTACATTATAATTCATGACAGTAGCAAAATTACAGTTATGAAGAAGCAACGAAATAATGTTATGGCTAGAGGTTGCAGCATTAGGAAGGTTGATAATCGCTAACATAGATTAATGCCAAAACCTATCTTTTACTATTGATAAGGATAGCTGCAAGATGCATCAAAGTTTCATGTTTTTTATATGACTCTAATGATATGTCTGTGAAAAATAAGCCAGTTACAAATAAATAAACAACAGTAATAAAAAATGCTGGTTAAATAAATCACACACCTACTTTTTTGACCTACTTTTTAGCTGATAATGAGCAAATGGGCCCATATAGATATTAAATGTACATTATTAAGATAATGTATAACAGTTTTTTTATTAATGAAAAAAACTAAAAATAATATTTGTCTATTCTGCTGATTAAGATAAAGATACAAGTTGTTTTTCTTTGGAAGAGCTTTTCTCACATGACTGTCCCATATGCACTATATGACAAAGACACCGGGAACTTCTAACCATTTACGAGGAAAAGGAAGGTACAAAAGGAAAGGCAAGGTTGGAGAAGTCTCCTTACCTAATCTTAAGACCCAGGATGAGACCATGGTAACTAACTTTTAGGAACTGCTGAAAAGAGGTTTAGACTGGAGAACGAGCTGGAAGTACAGTGCGAGAACATAGCCATCTTATCATTGATAATTAGCAAAGGTACATGATTATGTAAATGGAGAAAAGATAGTCTTTTCTCTCATTTTTTTTTGTTGACATTCATGATTACTTTATTATTTCAGTAGCCAAAGATTGAAAACTAGCATCCACATATAAGAGAGAAGATACAATGTTTGTTTATCTAAATTTATGTTACCTAAATCGGAATGCTTATTTCATTCTTCTTCCATGTGCCTGTGAATTCCTTAATTTCATTATTTTTTTCCTTTGCTTGTTTTTGTTTTTAGTGCACTAAACTATAGATTTTTCTCTTTTTCCATTTTGATACTTTATTTACATTTCAAATGTTTTCCCTTTTCCAGGTCTCCCCATTGGAAACCCTGTATCCCATCCCCCCTTGCCCTGCCTCTATGAGAGTATTCCCCCACCCACCCACCAACTCCTGTCTTCCCTCCCTGGCATTACCCTATACTAGGGCATTTAACACTCTTAGATCCAAGAGCCTCTCCTCTCACTGACGGCCTTCCTCTGCCACATATGTGGCCAGCACCATGGGTCCCTCAATGTGTATTCTTTAGTTGGTGATCCAGTCTCCAGGAGCACAGGGGGGCCTGACCAATTGACACTGTTGCTCCCTCCATGAGGCTACAAACACCCACAGCTCCTTCAGTCCCTTCTCCAACTACTTTACCTGGGACCCCACGCTGAGTCCAACAGTTGCTGTGAATTGAATCATGGGTGTTCCGAACTTTTGGGCTAATATCCGCTTATCAGAGAATACATACCATATTTGTTCTTTTGTGACTGAGTTACCTCACTCAGGATGATATTTTCAAGTTCCATCCATTTGCCTGTGAATTTCATGAAGTCATTGTTTTTAATAGCTGAGTAGTATTTGATTGTGTAAATGTACCACATTTTCTGTATCCATTCCTCTGTTGAGGGACATCTGGGTTGTTTCCAGCTTCTGGCTATTATAAATATGGCTGCTATGAACATAGTAGAACATGTGTCCTTATTACATGTTGGAGCATCTTCTGGGTATATGCCCAGGAGTGTTATAGCTGGGTCCTCAGGTAGTATTATGTCCAATTTTGTGAGAGTCCACCAAACTGATTTCCAGAGAGGTTGTATCAGCTTGCATTCCTGCCAGCAATGGAGGAGTGTTCCTCTTTCTCCACATCCTAATCAATATCTGCTGTCACCTGAGTTTTTAATCTTAGCAATTCTGACTGGTGTGAGGTGGAATCAGGTTGTTTTGATTTGTATTTCCCTGATGACTAAGGATCTTGAACATTTCTTTAGGTGCTTCTCAGCTCTTTGAGTTTCCTCAGTTGAGAATTCTCTGTTTAGCTCTGCTCCCCATTTTTTGATAGGGTTATTTGGTTCTCTGGAGTCTAACTTCTTGAGTTCTTTGTATATATTGGGAATTGGCCCTCTATTGGATGTAGGATTGGTAAAGATCTTTTCCCAGTCTGTTGGTTGCCATTTTTTCCTATTGACAGTGTCCTTTGCCTTACAGAAGCTTTGCAATTTTATGAGGTTCCATTTGTCGATTCTTGATCTTAGAGCATAAGCCATTGGTGTTCTTTTCATGAACTTTCCCCCTGTGCCCATGTGTTTGAGACTTTTACCCCCTTTCTCTTCTATTAGATTCAGTGTATCTGGTTTTATGTGGAGGTCCTTGATCCACTTGGATTTGAGCTTTGTATAGGGAGATAGGAATGGATCAATTTGCATTCTTCTACAGTCTTTTCAATGAATACAAACATATAAAAGTAATTTTCAAGAGTGACACATATAAATAATGTCAGAGGGGGACGTTTTAGAATAAAATATCATGATCTATAATTAGATGTCAAGAGATGACACTTAGACTGTTTGATAATGGAAATCATAAACCCTACATGTGAATTCTATTTTTTTTCTTGACCTATGACACTAAAATTAGATTAAACAGATAAATTAAATACAGATGAGAAAAAAGCTATTGATTATATATTTAGAAAGGACTATGTATAAACTGCATGGGACTCTGAAATGTCAGTAGTAAGACATAAACACTTTTGTACAGATACCTCACCAAATAGAATATCAGGATAATGTGTTTACATGAAAATATGGACAGCACATAATCATATAAAAATAACACCATTAGTAAAATTGATATTATGGCTACAGTGCAGTGTCATTAGGAAGAATCCATAGTTGATCAAAGAGCTGAGAAGGGCTGAATGCTCAAGCATAAACATGACATCAGTGCTCTGCCCCCAACAGGACACCTACACTAATCTCCTCACCACCAACGAGACTCGTGGAATTTTATAGAAGTGATATTGGAAAAATGTAAGAGGCAGAGGGTAGTAAGGAATATTCTGAAATGTCATGCTCTGCACAAATCATGACTAGCAAAATCATGGGCTCACAGTATCTATGGTTATCTGCATAGGACTTCTGCAGGATTAAGCCAGCCAAAATCTCTTATTGATATTCTGTTGTCAGTTGGTTGTGATTAGAACAGGTAAAATTATTTTTTGTACTGGTGTCCACCCCAGTAGGTTCCCCATGTTTTAGTGGATGGTCCAATACCCATGTACACATAGGCAGCATTAACTGGACTTAATGAGTTTTCAGAACAAGGAAGAAAAGGGAAGAAAAAAAATACAATGCAGAGTTGAAAGTAAGTAACATATTTAAAGGGATATAGGGGAACTTAGAGGAAGAACAAGGGGTATACATAATCATATTTCATTTTATATATATGTATATATATATGAAAACTAATATAATAATGAAAAATTAAAAACAGTCTACATAGTGATAAGATAACTTATAAATTAAATTGAAAATTGATGCTGTCTCATGACAACAACATCAATAATGTAAAATAAAAGTATTTTCTTAAAGTCAAAAGATTAAGGCAGCAGGATGACTTAGTATGTGAAGACACTGGTTACCAGGCCTAATAATCTATGTTTGCTCTCTGGTTTCTACATGGTAGAAATAGAGAATGGATTTTTGAAAGATGCCCTCTGACCTCTACATACAAGATCTAGCATGCATGTGAAACTATGTTTAACCCCGAATAAATAAATTGATATAATAGAAATACTATCCTTCAAAAACTCACAAATCATTCTTGGGAAAAGTAATCATAGTTTAATGTTTAGAAAACAAAGCAAAAATAAATGCTAAGAAATTTAATTAGGAATTAGTAATATTTCTAATTACATCTTACCTAGCAAACTAAAGCCTACTATGAATGCCATATTTTATGTATATATAAACAACTTGGGACTGCCATGAATATACAGAATATAGAATCAGTATCTCAGATATACATGACTTTGTTTCACTGTAAATTTCTTCTTTCCCTAAAAAAATCTCCATGTATATATCTTTTCTGTATTTGTTTTATGTATAAATGTTGAAGCGAAGGGATTAATACCATGTACTGTATGTTAGATTAAAAATGAACCCAGTATATTTCACTTTGATAAGATCTATAAAAACACAAATAACAATGTCTAGCAAGTTATTTTCCTAAAAATGTAGATCTGCCATGTTATTGTAAAATTACCTACAATGGAAATTTGTTATTTATACTGCTTAAGACATTCTGTAGCTGACAGAATAATGTTTACTTGCAAATTTGAAATATTTTTAAAATAAACCTGAATTACTGAAACAGGACTAATATATGGTTGTTATCATTCCTAATGGAAATACTTTTTATGAATATGTTTATCCTTACAGTATGTATGTGGTTGTTCAGTTAACACTTCTAAGAAATTAAATGCAATATTCTAAATACAATTACCATGGTAGTTCTAACAATCTGTTTTAATACTTCAACAATGATGTAATACATTTATTAAAAGGTAAATATTTTGAGATTAGTACCTATAGATTGAGATTATCACTGATATACATTGATTATATTATTTTATAATTCATACTAAAACACACATAAGCCTTTGATAAACTGTATTTTTTTCATAATATAAAAAGTCTAAATTAGAAAGGTAAAGGATGAAACAGGCACCCTATAATTCCCTAAATATCCACATGCATAGCTTGTGATGCTGATCTTTCAAAACTTCTTTTGTAGCTATTTGGAACTATGGCTACATAATCCAAACTGAAATTTTTCTAAACATATTTATCTAATGGAAAAAAGATTTGAAAGTTTCATAATGTAGATGCTCCAGATCTGACTGGATGAGGGTAAATAAAAAACTTACACCTCCTCACTGAATTAAAATAAAATACCATATACGAAGAACTCAAGAAGTTAGACTCCAGAGAACCAAATAACCCTACCAAAAAATGGGGAACAAAGCTAAACAGAAAGTTCTCAACTGAGGAAACTTGAAGGGCTGAGAAGCACCTAAAGAAATGTTCAAGATCCTTAGTCATCAGGGAAATGCAAATCAAAACAACCCTGAGATTCCACCTCATACCAGTCAGAATGGCTAAGATCAAAAACTCAGGTGATGGCAGATGCTGGCAAGGATGTGGAGAAAGAGAAACACTTTCCCATTGATTGTGGGATTGCAAGCTGGTAAAACCACTCTGTAAATCAGTTTGGCGGACCCTCAGAAAATTGGACAAAATACTACCTGAGGACTCAGCTATAACACTCCTGGGCATATACTCAGAAGATGCTCCAACATGTAATAAGGACACATGTTCCACTATGTTCATAGTAGCCATATTTATAATAGCCAGAAGCTGGAAATAACCTAGATGTCCCTCAACAGAGGAATGGATACAGAAAATGTGGTACATTTACACAATGGAATACTACTCAGCTATTAAAAACAATGACTTCATGAAATTTGCAGGCAAATGGATGGAACTTAAAAATATCATCCTGAGTGAGGTAACCCAGTCACAAAACAACGAACTTGGTATGTACTTCATGATAAGTGGATATTAGCCCAAAATTTCAGAATACCCAAGATTCAATTCACAGCAACTATTGGAATGTGTGTGGGGTCCCAGGTAGAGGAGTTGGAGAAGGGGGTTGAAGGAGCTGAGGGAGTTTGCATCCTTATTGATGGAGCAACAGTGTCAACTGGCAAGAACCCCTGTTGCTCCTGGAGACTGGACCACCAACCAAAGTATAAACATTGAGGGACCCACGGTGCTGGACACATATGTGGAAGAGGAGGACCTTGTTGACCATCAATGGAAGGAGAGGCCTTTGGGTCTGAGGGTGTTAGATGCCCCAGTATAGGGGAATGCCAGGGAGGGAAGACAGGAGTGGGTGAGTTGATGGAGGAATACCCTCATATAGGCAGAGAGAAGGGAGATGTGATAGGTGGTTTTTGAAGGGGAGACTTGGAAAGGGGAAAACATTTGAAATGTAAACAAAGTATCAAAAATAAAAATAATAATAAAAATATAATACCATGGCAAAGGCAAGGAGCAGATAACTGATGACCTAAGCACAAGATATCAAACTAAGTGAGAAAAAAAGTATAAAGAACTACTACCTAAGGACCCAACTATATCACTCCTGAGCATATACCCAAAAGATGCTCCAACATATAACAAGGACAAATGCTCCACTATGTTCATAGCAGCCTTATTTATAGTAGCCAGAAGCTGGAAAGAATCCAGATGTCCTTCAACAGAGGAATGAATGCAGAAAATATGGTATATTTAACCAATAGAGTACTGCACAGCTATTAAAAAAAAATGAATTCATGAAATTCTTAGGCAAATGGATGGAACTAGAAAATATCATCCTGCGTGAAATAACCCAGGCACAAAAGAACACACATGGTATGCACTCACTGATAAGTGAATAGCCCAAATGCTCCGAATACCCAAGATATAATTCACAGACCACATGAAGTTCAAGAAGAAGAAAGTCCAAAGTGTGGATGCTTCAGTCCTTCTTAGAAGGGGGAACAAAATACTCAAGGGAGGAATACAGATACAAAGTATGAGGCAGAGACTGAAGGAAAGGCCATCCAGAGAATGCCCCACCTAGGGATCCATCCCATATACAGTCACCAAACCCAGACACTATTGTCAATGCCAAGAAGTATATGCTTACAGATATCTGATAGAGCTGTCTCCTGAGAGGCTCTACCAGAACAAAGAGGTGGATGCTTGCAGACAACCATTGGATTGAGCACTGGGTCCCTAATGGAGGAGTTAGCAAAAGTACTGAAGGAGCTGAAAGGGTATGCAACCCCATAGGAAAAACAACAGTATCAACCAACCAGACCTCCACTCCCAGAGATCACAGGGACTAAACACCAACCAAACAGTACACATGGAGAGACCCATGGCTCTAGCTGCATATGTGGCAGAGGATGGCCTTGTCAGGCATCAGTGGAATGAGAGGCCCTTGGTCCTGTGAAGGCTTGATGCCCCAGTGTAGATGAATGCCAGGGAGGGGAGGCAGGACTGGGTGGATGGGGGAACACCCTCATACAAGCAGGGGAAGGGGGGATGGGATAGGGGATTTCCATATGGGAAGGAGGGAAAGGGGATAACATTTGAAATGTAAATAAAAAAACCCATTTTATTTACA
This sequence comes from Rhynchomys soricoides, assembly GCA_019843965.1. Lineage (NCBI taxonomy): Eukaryota > Metazoa > Chordata > Mammalia > Rodentia > Muridae > Rhynchomys > Rhynchomys soricoides. The sequence continues at coordinate 15,988,780 of JADRCH010000014.1, read as the reverse complement.
TTTGAAATGTAAATAAAAAAAAAACAAACCCAGCCATCAAACCCCTATGCATTTACAAATACACTTTATGTACCTACAGGTCTCCTGACAATTATTGAATTACTGAAATTATTGGTGACAGCTCAAAGCCTACAAGCTTGCGATTGCATACACAAAGAGACATCTTGGAAAACCAGTGAATGAACTCTGGAGAAGCTCAGGGATCTCACAATGCTCTCAGAGACAATTGGAAATTCACTTAATCATCCAGCCCTTAATACACACCAGGAATAACTGGAAATAGCACATATTCATTAGCAATGAAAGATTATTCATTCTTTAGTAAATCTCCTTCCAAGAAGATAGTCTGTTTCAATTCATATGCTTCCCTTTCCTCTCTCCATCTTCCCCCTACTCTGTTCTCTTGCCTTACTACTGCTAAAATCTTACTAACCAAATATCAAATATATATTGGTAATCCAGAGTTTCATATGAATTATAGATTCTATGCCTCTGGTTTTGCATGTGTGTATTGGATCCTAATTGAGAGCAAAACTCTGAGATATGGACTAGTCTGTAGTACCATCCATGTCCCAGATTGAACACTGAATAAAAGATATTAACAGCATAGGAGAGACTGTGGACATTTAAATGGCATTGCGACATCAGAATTATAGCATATAAAAGATAGGATACATTTTGTGGTCAAATCAGAGCAAACTAATTATTTACTGAAATAAAACAAAAACTCAAAGTAATGATATTTGAGATGAAATGGTAAAGATTAAAACAGATATCACCAAAAGACCAAAGATTATTAGGGGATACTTTGAAAATCTATATTTTAATAATTTGTAAAAACTAGAATAAACTAATAATTTCTAGACTGATGATTCAGTAAAATGAGCTATAACAAGCAATTCAATTGAAGCAGCAATAAAGTTTCCCAAATCAAATACCTCACAATAGAATTCCACCACACAGTTTAAAGGAATTATCATCAATAGTTCTTATACTATACCACAGAATAAGGAGAGCAAAATACTGCTAAATGAATTTTACAAAGCCAGCATTGCAATTATAACAGAACTATAAAAGACATCTTCAAAACAAAATTATACATGCATAGACACACATATTCACACAAATATAAAACCTATAAAGACACAAAATAAGAAACCATAAAAGATAAGCTAATGACTTACATGGTAAAGTTGAAAAACAAAACAAAAAAAAAAAAAAAAAAAAGGAAAATGGACAAAAGGAGATGGGGAAGGGTGCAGGAGAGTTGGTGTGTGTGTAAGCCCATAATCACATATCACATCATACTGTATGAAAAATTCTATTTTCAAAACTAATAATAAAGAAAATATTCATACAAATGTACTCAACAAAATATGTGCAAAGAAATTTCAACTATTCATCAAAAAAAATCATTTACCTTTGCCGGGGACCAACAAGGTTAGGATTTTTCTTATTAACCTAGGTAACACCATTTTGTTTTAGAGTTAGGCTTGGAGTGATTGTAGGCCTAAATTTCTACTTCTGAGAAGTAACTGAAAGCTTCCCAGAAACCAGGTATCCCTATTGTGATTGAGCAGTTAAGCAGCAGAGATATTTGACCAGGTGTCCTATTGTGGTGCATTGTGGTGCACTATCTAGTGCATTCTATTTTTGTAAAGAATTGGATTTACAGAAGATTGTATAGCTTCAAGGAATTTCCCCCCACCTCTGCTGCCTTCCTGCTCTATAGATCTGAGAGAGCTTAATCAGAATATAGACTTGCTCTTGCTCCTTGTGTCTCTTGTCTCTTCATTCATCCGTCCCCTCCTTAGGTCCACGTTGATGACCCTGCCGGCCAGGGCAGCCTTAAATAAGTGGGCTTCATTCCAGCCATAGGAAGATGATTCAACATAAGTAAAATGATCAATAATATTCATCATATTATCCATCATAGTAGAAGAGGGAGCAGAATATTTATATGGTCCAAAAGACAGGGCAATTGTTTTCAATTAGTAAAAAGTAGAGAATATTCTTCACTATCTGCTCCCTTCTCTGTTCTATTGTGCCTTCACAAATGTTGGTGAACTACATGGATTTAACACTCTGAAACCATGAAATACAATAAATAACTTCACCCCTTCCATTAATCACTGTTTTGTCTATCAGGTAATTGGCTAAAGCTATGCAAAATAGACTAATTCAGAAGTAGGGACCAGAAACATCAGATTATTTCCATAACTAAATGTTTTGGCTAGGGTTTTTATTACTGTGATAAAACATCATGGTCAAAAAGAGCTGGAAGAGGAAGGTTTTGTTCCATTGTACAGTTTTTAGTCCATCATCTAGAGAAATCAGAACAAAAAAAAGGCAGGAACCTGAAGGCAGAATTGATGCAGAGATCAAGGAGGAATTCTGCTTACTGACCTGCTAACTGAAACCTTATTCATGATGTAATTTTACAGCATCTAGGACCCCGAGCTCAGGGGTGGCACTACTCACAGTGAACTTGAACTGGCCCTCCCATTTCAATCATCAAACAAGAAACTGCAATACAGTCTTACCTACAGGCCAGGCTGGTGGCCAGAAAAGGAGGTACCTGAAATTGTTAGACACAATAATGTGATTAAATTGAGCCATACATTTTTCATTTTATATATTTTTTTAAAAAATATATTTTAAAGGAATCTCAGGAATTCACCTGACTCCACCTATTTCAGGATCCATGGCAAATAATTATCAATTACTTGGAGTGATTTCTTTGTAGAAAGAAATGAAAGCTCTGGTCGTCTGGCCTGCACAGTGCCTGCTATTGTTCGTATAGGCTAAGAGAACCAGCGGCTTCTATACTCTCATAATCCAACAGGACCTGATACTAACTACTCAACCTGGTGGCAGCCCTCAGCATCGCTCATGTGATACCACTTTGAAAGCTGAATTCAAGGGTGACAAGATTCTACAAAGATTCCAAATACTAAAGATCAGACAGCGTGTGGCAGCTCAAGATCAGTGGAGCCCCACAGATGCTCTTGCATAAAGCTGTGGTAATGACTAAACTCCAGTGGAGATCCAAGAGAGTGATATACGTTGTTAACATAAAACACTGGACAAGGTGATAAGTGGATCTAGAAAAAAATGGGTGATGATTAAAAACAAGGCCACTAGACAGGGTTGTTTAATGACTTTGGAGATGAGATTCCATCCCAGGACTCCAGATTTAAACATATATTACAGGATTTTGTAACTGAAATTTTTGGCTATGTTTTTGGGATCTTATATCTACTACCCTTCTCAATCTGCCCAAAACTAGATGGGCAAAAAAGAAGGTTAGAGGGGAAAGAGACATAGATCTCTTTAGATAACCTCCTGCTGATTAGGGACATTGAGTTTTGGGGATGAGGCCAATCTTCATTATCAGGATATCTCCAGTCAGCAGCCAGCAAACCATCAAACAAACCAGAAATCCAGCAAGCTGCAACAGCAGCAATCCAACAATCCAGCAAATGCAATTGGAACCAGCAGCAGAAGGGGCCAACAGCAAAGACCAGTAGCAATGGGGGGACAGCAGCTGCTGCCTCTCTCTAGGCTATGGCATTTATACACTCTCAGAAGAGTACCCAGAATTCAAAATGTAAACTCTCTTCAGCTGGCAGAGTCATTCCTCTGCCAGAAAATGAGACAAATCACAGTGACAAACCATATTTAGTTACTGTGGACAATCTGAAGCAGCCTCATACTCCACACCTGGGATTAAAACGGAACATATTCACATATAACTAGATTTTTAAAGAACCCAAAATTCTCACTGCAGTATTTAATGTTCTTATGGCTGAATTTTGGTCTTTGCTATGGTCCTTTTCTATGTTCTATGTTCTATGTCTAAAAAAATGCTTATTTTGTGTCATTGCATCTTAGAAGTCTTTCTTTTTGATTTGATTTTGAAATAGTTTGTATGTGATAATAGTTTGTATTAAGTAAAAAATACTTTTAACTTGAGCTTTGGAAAGCACTGGGCCTATTAAGGTATTGAAAACTCTTGTACATGTAATAAATAGATTTTGAACTGTGAGATGCCCATGAATCATTCCTTGCTGAGGTTGAAAGTCATAATTGGTCATAAAACTCTCCCTAGGTTAATGTTCTGAATATTTTGCTTCCAGCTGGTGAAACTAATTTGGTTTTTTTTTTTTGAAACTTTAGAGGTGGTTTCATTCTTGCTGGAGAATATCTATCACCCAGGATTGGTTTGGGGAGTATGAGCCAAAAACACTCTCTCATAGACCATACAACATGATGTCTGTCTAAGCATATAGGAAGGAGTGACCATAGCCTGACATGTCTCACCCTGAACAAAAGTAAGTAATTTCTCCCTTACATTATTATATCAGTCAGTTATTTGTTAACAAAAAGAAGAGAGCACAAGTATGTAGGTAATGATCATATATGAAGCAAGAACTTAATTTGTAATAAGACAGGCATTTAAGCACTTGTTATGATAACAAAAACTCAATTGTGTTATTGGATAAAATATAAGTGCGCTTACAGATTATACACATTTCTTTCCATTCTTATTCAATATGCGTTTTATTTATTTATTTATTTATTTATTTATTTATTTATTTATTTATTTTTAGGATTGAGGTGAGAATTATTACCTTTGCATGCTGGCTATACATCCAAGGCACCTACTTCTTCTTTCTCATTGAATACCAACAGAAACCAGACGTTGGCTTGGCTGAGTTTTTATCTCACCTTATGTTTTAAATTTGAGTTGAGCTGCTGATCTTAATTCAATTTTTCATGAGATACTTAAACTGGTAACATTTGATATATTGTTTCTCAGTATGCAGATGATTTATTGCCATTGTTTGTGTACTCAGAATTGTCTTCTGATCATTTTTCACATCACAAAACCTATCTTTTGAAGCAGTATTCATCTGTCTGTTGGAATAAAATTGAACTCCCATTTCACACTCTGGTTCTTCAGTGACTTAAACTTGTCAGAAAATATAAGTTTCATTGGAATCTTTGCTATCAGTTTTCCACTAGTTAGATTTTCCCCCCTATATCTGTCATAATAGAATATGAAAGTGAAAAAATGTCCTTCATTCCCATCTCTAAGTGAAAATAACAAGACACATATCACCAGTTCTGGCACATAATTTCATTAATCAAGAATTCACAGATATGTTTTGTTATTGCTAATTGTGTGCGTGTGTGTGTGTGTGTGTGTGTGTGTGTGTGTGTGTGTATGTAGATATGTGCCCATGACTACAAGTATCCACACTTTCTGTTCCGAAATGAGCCCTAAAATTCTGTGTTTCATGATCAAAGTGACTAGGCAGTTGCCCTGGAAACCCATGGCTACATTAGGTTGGAAGACATTCCAGGCCCTAAACAAGAGACCGTGGTGTCTTAGTCAGGGTTGGGCATGGACTTGGGGAGCCGTCAATACCTGACATCTGGTTATTTTCATTTTCTCCTGACAGAGAGAGAATGAATTTTCTTTTATATGTTTGTTGTTGTTTCTGTTGGGACTAATTGTCTACTCTTGTTTTTTGTTACATGGCAAGTTTGCCATTGAAGGACACTAACATGGGAGAAGTGCCTTCAATTCCACTGGAATTGCTTCTTAGACATTTTAAGGATGTTAAGACTAGGGGCCAGAATCTTTCTGTCACCATTAGAAAAGATAAACTAACCACAGGTCAAAATTGCCCGCCTTCAACACCTGGGCCCCAGAGGGATCACGTAATCTGGAGGGGTCCAAGGGATTGAGAAGATCATTTTTAAACTCAAACTCAGCTACTCAGACCAAGTACCTTATTTGGTGGTGTGGTGAGACTACGTTAACCCTTTTCTCCCCAGACAACAGGCAGCAATACTCCCAATAATATGAAGGAAGATATTGGACCACCCATATCCTTCTACATCATCCCTCTACCTGGTCCTCCAAGTGGGGATGGAGGACTATGTCATTTTTCCATCCACACCATATTCTTCTCTTCAGTGGAACTGCAGCCTTTGCAGCCTCTGCCACTTCCCCACAGGTAGCTCCACTATGGCGGCTCCACTTCAGGCACTGGGGGAAGAGGGGAGTACCTGTCTCAGGGATACAGAGCTGCTGAGGACTCTCTCCTGAGCCTGTCTTTGTCATTCTGCCCTTGCACGCATCAGACTCAGTAGATGATTAAGGAAACCAATCCTACCACTACTGGACCTTTGCCACTAGTGATCTTTACAACTGGAAAACTCAGAACTCCCCCTTTTCAGACAACCCCTGAGACTTAATTAGGTTCTTAGAGACAATTCTCTTTACTCACCAACCCACTTGGGATGACTGCCAGCAGCTCTTTCGGGTTATCTTCACCATAGAAGAAAGACAAAGGATCCAGATAGAAGCTCAGTAAGCTAGCTCCACTGGGGAATCCACCAATAATCAAGAAGCTATTGATGCTGGCTTTCCCTTAAGTCACCAGTACAGGGACTGTAATACTGCTGAAGGTAAGGGGAAACTCTTTATCTACCACCAGGCTCTGTTGGCAGGTCTACAGGTGGCTGAACAATGGCCCATTAATTTGGCCAAGGTATGTGATATTAGTCAGGGAGACAAAGAGAGCTCTGCAGCTTTCTTAGAGAGGGTTCTGGAGTGATTTCGAAAATACACCCCTATGGACCCTGAATCATCAGAAGTAAGAGCCATGGTGTTTCTATCTCATGTCAATCAGGCAGCATCAGATATTAAGAGAAATCTCCAGAGGGTTGAGAGGTTAGGAAACAAGAGTTGGAGAGACTTAATGATAGTGACAGAAAAAGTATTTAATGGAAGAGAGAGTACAGAGAAGAAATAGAAGGCAGAGAATTGGATGGAGGAGTAGCTCCGCCCATATGATCTCGGTGTTTGATCTCTCCCATCGATGGCTCACCAATGCCAGAATAACTCACTACCAGTATGTCCTTTCAAATCTCTCTAGGATAACATTCTAGGACCCAACTGCCCTGATCCCCTCTACCCTGTTGCCTGACCCAGACATTGACGGCCCACTACGTGATGGCTCAAATATTTTGGCCCACATCCAAGGGACCAGAACAGATTTTCAAGATATCCCCTTGATGGATGCAGAAGTAACATGTTTCCCTGTTGAAAGCAGCTTCATCCAGGGCAGAGGTATGCTGGGGCAGTGCGCTCTCAAACACAGAGATCATATGGGCAGAGCTACTCCTGGCAGGAATGTCAGCCGAGAAAGCTGGAGCTGGGAGAGAGAGAGAGAGAGAGAGAGAGAGAGAGAGAGAGAGAGAGAGAGAGAGAGAGCCTTAATACTTACATGGCTACCTGATATACCTCTGGTTATATGGGGAGGCCTTCAGATGGTAAAGAGAAAAATTATCAAAAATAAAGATAAAATCTCTACCTATTAAGGGCTCTATGGGGGCATAAAAAGCTGGCCATCATCCATCAGAGAGGGGAGGACCCAGTTTCAAAGAGCAGCAATAGAACAGATACAGCAGCCCAACAGACAGCCCTAGAAATCAGACCTCTCTTATCCCTGACCTCCCTGGATCCAGGGAACCCTATGCTCCTACCCTAAGTCTTCAAACACTGACAAAACCTGGGCCAGAAATTTGCCCATATCTCAGCAGATTTTAAACTCATTGTGCCAGAAGAAATGGGACTATGCATACTTCAGAAGATCTGCCACATTTCCCACATGGGCATACAGACAATGCAGGACTTGATAAGGCATGCTAATATCATGATTAGGGATGCCAACTTTAAGGTAGCTGAGATTGCCAAGAACTATAAGGTCTGCCAGCTAACTAACTAATGAGAAGAACCCCAGTAATGGGTTCAAGGACACAAAGCCCAGAGCCTACCAGGAGACAGACTTCATAGAGAAAAACACAGGGGAATTTATATATAGATATTTACTGGAGTTTATAGATACCTTTTTGGGATGGACTGAGGCCCTTCCCACCGAACATGAGACTACTCAAACAGTGGCGAAGAAACAGTTAGAAGAAATTATTCCAAGATATGGTTTTCCCCGATTTATAGGGATTAAAAAATATTTTAGGGACAAATTAGAAACTCCATTATGCATATAGACCCCAGAGCCTAAGACAAGTAGAAAAGTTGAACAGGATTCTAAAAGAGACCTTAACTAAATAGAGCATAGAGACTGGCAGTGACTGGGTGACTTTCCTTCCCTTCACCCTTTACAGGGTATGGAACTTCCCATATCAGATAGGACTCACCTCCTTTGATCATGTTTGGTTCTCCACCTCCCATTATTCCTAACCTCCAGATAAAAGAAAGTCATTGCCATGTCAGATGACCACCAACCGTTGGACTACCTTGAGGGTATCCAGTGGGTCCACAAACATATCTGGCCTAAACTTCATGCTCTCTATGAAACAGGTCCACCTCTGGAGCTTCATCAATTCCAGCCCAGAGACTGGGTCCTGGTCAAGAGACTCCACCAAGTAACACTAGAGCCTCATTGGAAAGGCTCCTATGTCATCATTTTGACCACCCCCCACCAGGTTGAAGGTTGATGAGATTGAACCATGGATCCACCATACACATGCCCCAATTGCAAACCCATTTTTACTTAAAAATGACCCAGACCAGTGGAAACAAAGAAAAGGAAAGGCTGCAAAATATCCTTCCGATCCTCAAAAGCCTTGATAGTTCCAGATGTACTTTCAAACTGTTCATGGTTTTGCTTCAAAGCACCCACCTGTTGGCTTACATATGTTACAATAGTCATTCATTATATGCCTGACAGGCTATAAACCAACCTGTTTGCCTATCATTTCCCATAAAATCTTGTCTTGCTATGGGTTTGGCTTCACCCTCCCATCCTGTTGTATCAGAAACTGTGGTGAGTCCAAGCTTGAGTTTAAATTAAGACCCTAGTAAGATTGCATCAGAATCAGATCTTTGATGGTCTTTTGGGGTGCATGAATGCATTTTGAGTGGGCAAAGCAGAATCTATACATAGATGATAGACAGATTTTATATATATATATGTGTGTGTGTGATAGGTAGATTAATATAGATAGATAGATGATAGATAGATATCTTTTGTGAGAAGATTACAAATTTTTTATAATTTCATGACTAACTTATACCATAGTGCAGATCTTTACTAACTGTGGCTTAACCATAAGTAACTAGATACTAAATTGTTTGCTTATTTTTCCACTGTTAATACTTACTCTGCTCATTTTTTTCTTTTCACTGTCACAGAATTTTTGCATGTCTTATACATTGTTATTATTATTATTTTGTATTAAATAGTTTCTGAATACTATTGATAATTTATGAAGTGTCATAGGTATATTTCACAGTTAAAAAGGAAAAGCTAATTGAACTGTTCAACCAATATCTTCACAGAAGTTGCCTCAGTGGCTAACAATAAAAATTAGATAAAGTTCTTGTAATTTTTATTATATTAAAAATTTCTTAGTGTCCTTCCTAACATATCCCTAATCCCCTTTAGAAAGCTGGGACATGAGCATCATCTCAAGTCCATTCTGCCCACAGTTTTGTTTCCATACAAAGTCCTCTTTGTGCCCTAAACATCAAAAAATATTTCCCTTTATGAGTCTCAAACACATTTTCCAGTATTCAAATCACCATAGAGTTACTATGGTGTTACCTCTCATGCTCCTGGGTTTTGGTAAACCAAAGAGTGTCTATTCTTACTGAGAGCAAGTTTGTATCTCTGCGGTAAAGAAGTAGGCTCTGTAAGATTTCTTAGTCATATAACAAAAGCAAATGTACAGCCAGGTCAAGGGTGGAGATGTGAAGACTGTAACCTATTTCCAGTAATTTGAATATTAATTCTTATAGCCAGAAGTGCTTTAAAGAACCCAAAGAAACCTCATTAAAACAAGGCCCCAGAACACAGAATGAAGTTGTCTGGCTTACTATTATCACGAGGTTCCTAGGCAACACCAACTTAATGGTCCCATTTTAGGAACCATTGTGAAACTGAAGCATCCATTCCCATCTAGATTTCCCAGCTAAACACCAGCATAAACAGAGTTGAATCTTTCCTGCTGTACCCTCCTTAAAGGCAAAAGAATGGATTGCTATTGAGATGAGCCACTTGGTATTGGTTTGTCTTAAATGAAACACTGCTCTAAAATTCTATACTTATCTCTAACTTATTTCTCCTCTTCTGGATTGTCTAAAGTTTTACACATTTTAAGATTTTGACCTTTTTACTTATGTTTCACTACTTATATTTTGGCTTGGCTGCTGAGCCCTTCTGTTATCCCTCAGGGAAAGGACAATTCCATCCCAAACATCATTTAGACCTGAAAAATGCTAGATGAAATGTAATTTTTAACTTCCCTTATTGCCAAAATGTTGTAGCTTACTGACAATTTCTTTTCACTGAAATTTCTTCAGCTCAATGGCAAGTAGAGACTACTAGTTGCATCTTAAGGTAATTTCTGGATGAAATAACTAGCTAGGTTTTGTCTTAGGGTTCTCACTACTTATGTAATACCCATATCAATTTCATTGTTTGCTTTAAGTATTATAATTAATATTCTCACATTGGACATTGCTCAGACTGTCACAGAAGCAAGTTATAGCTCTGAGATATTTGTGTGATAAAATGAATTGCAGTTAGATTTGAAAGTAGGAGATATTGTAGATGCATCTCTTATTTCCTCATTGGGATTAAAAATATAACTACTCTTATCATAAGAAAATTAGTGAAAAAAGAGAGTTCTCTCTTCATATGTATTTGACAAAAAAAGTTAATGGTATTTCTGAATTGTGTTTCTCCTCACTCTCAGGGAATCATCATTTGATAAGGTCTACAATAGCAATGGGAGCGGAGAGGATAAATGGAGGTTCAGAACCTCTGTGAGTGTGCATGGTGAAAAATATGCACCAGGACCAGCTGTGGGATACAAACTTTACTTTAGGTGATTCAAGGTTTATAAGTTTTAGAGGACAGTAGGTAGAAACATCCAGGATGGGCAAAGGTCATTGGCTGAGGGCTTAGGATTCTGAAATACCTAATTAGCATGAGGAAGTTTTTCAAGAATCCATGTGATAGCTGAACAAGTTCTTATCACTAGAAAGGAAATTGGTCTTGGAATCTAACTGAGCCTATGTGACATTCCTCAGGTAGAGGCATGTGTGGAAGCTTAAAATTCCCCAGACAAGGTCACAGAAGGAGAAGCCCTGCAAATGAAGGAAGTCCTTCATATTGCACACAGCTCAGAGGGTTGTGGGCACTTCAAAGATATTTAAAGTAAATATTCTCTCTCTCTCTCTCTCAACCCTTTAATTGAATGGTCATATATGTTCTTGCTGTAGTGAAATGAGATTCTGTTTGTTTCCAACACACGCTTTTCTTGGCTGTGACTCACTTTTCTTTATTAACCATTGTTCTTTAGGACAATTCCTTTTACAGAGGTCAAGATTATAATCATGTTCTCCTAAAAATAAATCCCTTATACCCATCCAACTTTGGTGAAGCACTTGGCATATGTTTTGTCTCTCTTTCTTTGAAAATGAGAAAGAAAACCTGAATATTGTCTACTCCCTTCCTTACTTGCCTAATTTTTAGAAACATGTTAAAACCTCAACTACATGCTGTCTTGGCAGCATGCTGCTTGATAATCTCTGGAGTCATAAAAGACTGAGACACAGCATGACAATTCCAAGGTTATCTCCACTGCATATCCAAACTCAACAACAAAATATAATGCCATTAATTCATTCTTTTTGTCTTTGTTGTTCTTTGTTTGTTTTATTTTTGTTTTCATTTTATTTTTTTCATGGCATTTCATGCTAGGCAAGTGGCTTGGAAGTCACAGAGGAATTAAGTCACATTCAATTTGCTATATTAATTTTTTCCTCATGGGTCAGGTATTGTCAATAAGAGCAAGACTGTACCACTGCAAACACAGACTTGTTTCTTTTCTAGAATTATGCAGAAGAAAGACAGGGACATAACTAGGACATAGCACAGGAATAGTATGCATTCGTAGAACCTTTGAATCTGTATTTCACAAAAATTCAACACTAAAGAGTAGATCCAGGTGTTGTGAGAAAAAAATGTAGACATATTTTTGTTTGCAAAATTTGTCTCAAGCAGTTGGCTGCATTGTTTCATCAAATTCAAGGTAAGTAACACAAACAAAAGAATCGTTAGTTAACTATATTTCCATTCGCAGAAAATACCTTTCCTACATATCTACCTGAGGCAAATGCCTCACTAGTACTGTCTGTTTCTGTTCTTGCTTCTCTTAGACAGCACAATGGAAACAAACTTATCCTGCAGCATAAACACACCACACACACAAACACATACACACTATATACAATCCACATTACTTTGCCTAGATATGATGTTGTGGATTACTCAACAGCAGACAGGAATTCCTCACAGAAAAGAAAGGCACAGTAATAAACAAGGTAAATAAGGCAAACGGTTAATTTCCATTTTAAAGTTGATTTAGTGGCGCAAGGATACTCATTTTCTTATAAGTAGAAATGACTTCTCAGACTAGACTAATTTCTCAAAACTTGTTATATTCCTCCAATAAATCTGTCCTGTAGTGAAGTCACCTGAATATGTCACCAATGCAATTATTCTCACTTTCTTCTTCCATTTAAATGAAACAGGAGTTCATAGGTGAAACTGTACTCAGGTTTTTATTGTCACACAAATATATTATGATTACTCAGCATGTAATGTGTGTTAGTGAGAAAAGCTATGAACTTGTTATTTGATTAAATCTCAAATCATTAGAATGACCTGAAACTTCAGTTACTTACAGTGGAGAGATCTGATTTTTACAATAGCAAAAAGATGTGTGTCTGTAAGAAGGAAATTGCCACATATAAGGATTCATGTAATGACACAAAGAACGATTAATCTTGAAAATAATGGATAGCAAAGACAAAAGAAAAGTATCACTTTTCAGACACTGTGGCTAACAAAACTGAAGTAATTTGCTCACAAATGAAAATATCAATTGCAGGTTGATTTCTCATAGTTGTATTCTTAATTGCCTCCAGTTCAAACTTGAGAGCAATTTACTACAGACAGGATGGTAAATAATACTGGATAAATGAGTGTGTAAAATAGGAGAGGTCAGATTATACAAGCCATTCGGAAGACCTTCATTGAAATCCTAGCATACAGGAACATTGTGTGTGTGTGTGTGTGTGTGTGTGTGTGTGTGTGTGTGTGTGTGTGAATTCATACCAATTTGTTCCATCAATTTAATGCTGTTTTTCATACCACTTTATGATAGGCCAGTTTCTTGAAGCCACAAGTAGAATTCAGTATTATTTATATATACTTATAAAGAATATTATTCCTTCAGGTTAACAATACCTCACAGGCTTTTGTTCTTATCTTCAATATGTAGTTCCCTCTACAAAAGCCTAAAATTAAGTATTCAGAAGTTCCAACTTTTCCCAAGTAGGTTAAACACATCTCATCTGAAAGCATACCAGTAAAATTAAAATTCACAAAAATGCTAGGTAAGATAAAGTGCTAATATCTGTCTTTTAATAAAAATATTACACATTAAATGAAAACAAAGAGCAGTGCCAATATTGAAAGTAATGTCAAAAGAAACAAATCAAGGAATTAAATAAATGATAAATTTGGATTGAGATACTTATATGTCAATTATTCATAATTAATATATATTTATTCAGTAAAGTATAGCTATAGTGGCCAATGATATGTAAGACCTGAACCAAAGATTTAAACTGCAACCTTAATGATGAAATAGAATGGACTAAATAATATAGATTAATTGTAAATATTTCTTATTCATTTTAGGTACTATGTATGCATGGTAAAATATTGAGAGCCTACTAGACTTTCTTAAAATCTATTTTCTTGTCAACATTTCTCTGGCTATGGGAAATCATGAGTTAAAATGGTCACAGACTGTAAGCAGCAGTCAAGATCAGCTCCGGAAATATTTAACGTTTTATTGCAACATTTAGCAGAATTCTTGAAGTGGCAAGTAGATTTAAGAATAAAGATAACAAAAAAATATTAAAAAAGAAGAAAACTGAAGAATGAGAATGAGAATAGGAGAAAGATTGTTGTCTTAGTCACAGAACTGATAACTTCATCCAATGGGATTATAAGACTCAATACATTGTGGAAATTTAGAACAGTTGAAGAGTACTGGCCTAGGATATGCAAGCCCCTGTATTTGGTAACTAGCACTCCAACAAATAAATAAGAATCTCAAGAGAATTAATTTATCTTATAGAGAGGTAATGTAAATGTATGGGTTCATTTTCAAGACCTGATCAAATGAACATTTTTAATTATATCATCATTCTTAAGGGAAATTGAAAGCAATCATTATGCAGTAGTTAAAATTCATTGATTTAAATATCAAAGAGATATATAATTTTTACTCAGCACTCTAATGCAGTACAAAGCCTATGCGGAAGCAGCAGTAAATAAGAACTAATGAAGAAAAACACGATCTTCAGTGATAGATGAGGCTCTTCAATCATCTTCATCACTCAGAGGCTAAAATTTAGTAAATACTCAAGAAAAACATAACTTACTGAGATACCTATAGACCTTGCAACTCACAAAGATGGAACAGTGAGACATTGCAGAAATTGCCTACACTGAATGAGGACCAATCAATATACTTGCCATTACTAAAGAGCAATCCTGCCTGGAAAGAGAAACAAGCCTTTGAAACCATCTCATTTAGCTTTCAAAAACACTTTGAAAACACTTAAGCATGTGCTCCAATTCTTCCCTTCAAAGAAGCTACATATTTTTATAACTTGGAATATATGTGTGGGCTCATAAACACAGGAAAGGCATTGCAAGCTCTGAGGTGGTTGTTTCCTGTATTTCCTCGGAAGGGTTTCAGTGGGAAATAATAAGGTACACATAAGTCTTAAGGTTTTGTAGCACTTTGCTGACCCAGGTGGCTCCCTACCATGCATGCCCTTTAACTGTGACCACCTCACCCTCAGCAATTTCAGCTTCCTAGGTTAAATGTCTGGATGGTGGTTGCTGATACAGGTAAGTCAGAATTGTCCTAATTGCTGATCAGGGACTATCACTTGGAAATAGTAAGTCAACCTTACCTTTAGTGTGCATACTGGAACTTATGCACAAACACTTGTAGTTCTTGAAATCAGCCATAAAATGTTATTACAGCATAGTCATAATTTGCTCATGAAATATATGTATATAAATTTGTATAGTTAAATGAGTTTAGAGATTATGTATGTGCAGGTGCCTTCAGAGAACAGCAGGCATTGTATTTCATGGAATAAAACTGTTGTTATGGGTTATGATTGTCTGATATCTGTGCGAGGAACCTATCCTGAATATTTTGTAAGCACTAAGTAAACTTAACCACTGAGCAATCTCTAATATATGTATTTTAGTTAAATACATAGATGGTGATGATGATAGATAGATGATAGATGATAGATAGATAGATAGATAGATAGATAGATGATAGACAGAGAGACAATAGAAATCAAAGATATAATATTTATATTTCTCACTTTTGGCCTCTGAAATCAGATTGGCTCTTCATTAGACATAATCATATCAGATATAATTATCTGTTGTTGTTTTGTCATGTTGTTTTATCTTATTAGTCTTCTTTAGGAGACAAGTTCTTCTTGTATAGCTCCTAATGGCCAGACAGTCCTATCCCTCCTCCTCAACTTCCAGAGTAGACTGAGTACAGGTTTCTTTTTCTTCATCATTGTCAGAGACTGTGCTTTCTGTTCTAATTTATAATTATATGCTCATTATATCCCTTTCTTTTAACATAAGTGAAATCATCCATGTCTCTAAGATTCCAAGATTGTTTTGTTATCTCAGGCTTGCTTCAAACACCCTTTGTCTTCCTTGAGCTTTGTGAACTTCTAATTCTCCTGTTTTCAACTTACAAGTATTAATATTGAAGATAAGTATTGCCTGCAAGGGTATGTGGTTAAGGGGCTCAAATCCAGGGATTTGTGTACCCATCTATTCTCCCAAATGAACGTTACTTCCAACTTCTCCATGATTTTTCTTGATAGATTGTTAAAAATTGAAGTTACAATATTTGGATGCTTATTCTAATATATGTTATACAGGTAGTTCTAAGTGTATTTGTTTATCTATATTATTGGGGTCTTATGTCTTTATCACCCTTTCAATTCTTATTCTATCCTAATTACTTCCACACCCCAATGCTAGGTAGCAGAGAAAGGAGGTTAGAGGTAAAAGAGGGCATAGATCTATCTAGACTACTTCCTGTTGATTAGGCTCTTATTCTTTTATTTATTTATTTATTTATTTATTTATTTATTTATTTATTTATTGGTAGGGGGAATGTTCAATCTTCATTGTCAATATATCTCCAACTTCTTGTCAAAAGGCAACAGCAACAAGGCATAACAAGATGGGACAGCAGCCTTCTTCTTAAGAGCACCTTACCTTTCTTGGGACTCTGGCATTTATACCCTCTCTAGATTCCTCAGAATTAAACAATTTGCAGCTGGCAAAAATTGTGACCCTCCTAGAGTAGGAGACAATCATACTTAATGGCTAGGAACAAATTGAATTAGCTCCACATGCCACAGCTAGGATTAAAACAAACAAACAAAAATATTCATGTAACAGAACTGCTTTAAAAAACAAACAAACAAAAAACAAGAATTCTTACTACAGATAGTCTTTTCAAAATTAAAGTGTTACAATTCTGTTTTTAAAATACCATATTTTTATTTAATGAGATTTATTGATTTGTATGAAATTAAGGACATATTTATATTGTAATATAAGTAAGCAAATTTACTACATACTTTAAATTAAGGGAGTCAGTACAAATGTCTGTGCATAATCACACACACATCTTATGGACAGCTTGGCTACTATTTGATAATTTTTCATTTATTTTAGTTTAAATTTTAGAAAATTCAGTTTTTGATATTTGTTGAATACTTTTATAAATCATATTACCTTCATACTTCAGAATTCAGAGTTCAAAGTTGCCTCCCAAGCTACATATTGAGGACTTAAGGCCTGCTATTAGGAGATGCCAATAGGAAGATTATAAATCTACTTGTAACTTCCTTATATTTTCAGACTGTCTGCTAGTTGTAAAATTCAAACTAATATCAGGTTGTACATTAATTTCAAATTCTAAATAAAAGTTTAACTGCCTGAACTCAAAAAGAGAGACACTGCATTTTCATATTTCTAAGAATGGTGCTTTCATAAACAGTGCTCATGTTTGCATGCAAATAACAGAATCATCAATCTACAGTGGAAAAGTCTACAGTTAACCATATCAGCTCTAACAAAGCTTCCACAAATTAATGGTAACTAATCAGTATGTTTTGGTCAATAGAATATGGATTATCATTGTTTCATAAAATAATATAGATAGTACAATCTTTACAGCACAATTATGTCCAGTATGAAATTAAAGTTAAAGAATCATGTGAACAAATGGAAAATGTATGATATGTACAAAAGTCTTTTTAAAAGCTAGACGCTGAGGAGTAGTGAGAAGTCCCATGAAGTAAAGGTACTCTCCAAGTAATTCTGTTGACATTAATTGAATCCCAGAACCTACATGTAATTAGAAAAAATAATCAGGTTTATACAAATATTTTCAATCAGCTCATTTGATGTACTTGCATACACAAAGAAATACACACAATAATAACAATTGTTCTGAAATAAAAATGATACATAATATAAATCCAAATACTTAGATGAACCAGGTTTTATAATTGAAAGGGGATGTGTGTGTGTGTGTGTGTGTGTGTGCATTGTCATCATTAATATAGATATCAGAATTATTTAATTTGTGAAGAACACATAAAAATTCAAGAAGTTTACAAAATGAAGAAACTACTGAATTTATACTGTAGATGTGCAGGGAAAAAGATGGAGCAGAGATTGAGGGAATGGCCAAACAATGACTGGCTCAACTGGAGACCCATCTTATGGGAGAAAGCCAACTTCTGATACTATGAATTATACTCTGTTATGCTTATAGACAGGAGCCTCGCATAACTGTCTCCTGGGAGACTTCATCTAGCGGCTGATGGAACAGATGCAGAGACCCACAGCCAAACTTGGAGTTTGGGGAGTCTTATGGAAGAGTAGTATAGGACTGAAGGAGCCAGAGCGGTCAAGGACACCATAAGACCTACAGAGTCAACTAATCTGTACCCATGGGGGCATACAGAGCATGAAGAGAATGGACCCAGGCCCCCTATATATTTGTAGCAGATGGGCAGTGTGGTCTTCACATAGGTCTCCTAACAATTGGAGCAAGGGATGTCTTGAACTCTGTTTCTTGCCTTTGGATTCCATTCTCCTAGCTGAACTGCCTTGTAGCGCCTCAGTGGGAAAGAGGTTGACTTGACGTGTCAGGGCACGTTGAGGAGAAGGGGGGGCATGTGAGAGGGGTTTGTGAAGGTAGAACTGTGAGAAGAGGAGGGAAGGGGGCTGTGATCAAGGCCTCTGGTCAGGATGTATAGTGATTAAATGAATTAATTCATGGAAAAATACAGTCAAAATTAAGTGTGGGGAGTATAGAGGGAGAGGCAACTGGGACTAGTAGAGAAGAAGGTAGCTCTGGGACAAACTAGACACCTGGAAACAGATGTAGAGACCCACAGTCAAACATTAGGGGAGGTCAAGAATCCTGTAGAAGAGGGGGATGAAGGGTAGAAGCAGCCAGAGGGATCAAGATACACCACAGGAAAGTCTACAGAATCAATTACCCTGGACCCAGAGGGGCTCACAGAGACTGGGATTGCATGCGACAGACGTAGGCCTCCTACGTATAAGTAACTCCTCAGTCTTCATATGGGACCACTAACTGGAGCAGGGGCTGTATCTGACTTGGCTACCTGCCTTTGGACATCTTTTCTCTAACTGGGCGCCTTACCTAGACTCAATAGGAGAAGATTCACATCATCCTACTCCAACTTGATATGACAAGGCAGATTGATATACGTGGGAGGTCTTCCCTTCTCTCAGAGAAAGGAGGAACAATGAGAGATGGTGAAGTGAGAAAGAGGGCCTTGGAAGGGAGGAAAGAAAGGAAGCTGCAATTGGGATGTAAAATAAATAAATAAATTAGTAAAAAAATACAGTATAAAATTTTAGATCATACAAACAGCAAATCAGAGGGTGCAAAGTCAATATTTATTGAATTAGAATTCTGAACATTAGGGAACACCCAATCAGAAAAGATAGTGAAAGAATACAGAGACCATTTGTTCATTTATGCATATTTGAGAGTAAAAATTAGAAAGGCAGAAGAGTACATAAGAAATTACAACTAAAAATTTCTCCAGTGTCAATGAACTTCAACCAGGATGATTATAATAAGACTCTCTGTATATAGTACCAATTCACACTGCTGAGAAGCAAAGACAAAGGTAATGGTAAAAAAAAAAAAATGTTGTATAATAATACAGTATATGCAAGTAACAAAAGCAAGAATAGTGCCATATCTATCATAAAGAAATGGACATATAAAACAATATATTGGCATATTTAAAGTGATGAAAAATGCAATTCACCATTCTTTATTTAGAATAACAATTGAAATTGGAATTCATTCATGTTCACAAGCAGCAGATATAGGCAGCAGATTTGTTTTTGAAAATGTCATACAGAAATATCTTCAATCTGAAATGTCAGAGATTATACAATTATATGTGTAGAAAATGTGAATTCAGAGCTACTAAAACTAGTACATTAATTTTGCAATTTCAATAAGTATAAGTTCAATAAAAATTCAAGTTAATTTCTTATATGCGTGGGACAAACATTTGTGCAATATAAAATGATAATTAAAAATTACTTTCCAATACATTTGACAAAAGACAATTAGAAATATATTTAACACAAAGCTTAGAAGACTTCTATGCAGAAACAAATGAGCTATTAGAAATGTTTAAAAATAAATCTGGAAATATTTTTTTTTCCTTACAGATTAGAAGACATTAAATTACCAAAAGTTGATTTTCTTAAGCTACTATATAAATTAAATCACAGTTCACATCTTAGTAAGTTTTTAATGTTATGGTGATCTTTTTCTTTGTCTGCACCATTTTGAGCTCCTGCGAAGTAGCAGCCATACACCTGCCCAGGAGCTATCTCAGACCTGCAAATGGAAAACTCTATCTCTCTCTCTCTCTCTCTCTCTCTCTCTCTCTCTCTCTCTCTCTCTCTCTCTCTCTCACACACACACACACACACACACACACACACACACACACGCACACACCAGTTAATCTTAAAATGGCCTTGGCTAATTCAATACCTGGGTACTCCTAAAGCTTCCCCTGCTACCGCAGGCCCAATTAGGAAAGTGGCCACTGGCCACTTATCAGAAAACTGACAGAGCTGGTTGGCTTTATCACCTGCCACTCCTGCATCCCCTTCTCCTTTTCCCAGTCCTCTCAATTCTCCCTGCATCCTACCTGCATAACTCTAAGTGTCCCACCCTGTGCTCAGCGATTGGTCACCAGCATCTATATTGATAGATCAAAAAAACAAAATACTGTCCAAAATGTACACAGTATGTGGAATAGTTGACTAATATCTCTGCAAAGACAGAGTAAGCAATCTCTCATAATTCTGCTTTACAAAGATCTGTCAGATGATTTCAGCCCAGAAGGTTGAAGACTAATGCTCCAACATTGTGAGGAATGAGAGACTTTCCAGGTAGTCAGCTGTCTACAAGTGTTTGAGAAGCTATTTTTGTTGCTTCATATATACCCAGGTAATATTTAATTCTGTATTTTGTCTGCAGATGGAATGAGCAATTTCTGTCCCATGGCTACCTTGCTATGATAAGCAACCATGACTGGAGGTAATATCTATGATGTACAATATCTTCTTTGAACTGTGAATGGGGTACTGTCAGGAGCAGACATGTCTCTAGTCATCCTTAATAATGAAATAACATTAACTGTCACATTCTGTGGATTTCTGATGTTTTTGAAGACTATCTGTCTATGTAAAGTATATTCAAACTGTTAAACCTTTGCTACTTTTAGCCATTTCTATTTAAGTAAATTGAAATCTCTTTATTATAATTAAATTATAATCCAACCTTACCATGAGTTTACTATATAGCCCTTAGTTTGTTTTACTTCATCATCTTGTTCTCAAATGAGTTGCATAGGCACTATTACTATCTAAGAGAAACAATGTTAATTTCAAAGTTTATATCAATATACAAATTCAGAACAATGAAAACCTTAATTCTATATCAATATATAAATTCTGTACCAATATAAGAAATTATAACTTCAAATTTACATAAATTACAAAGATTTATGCCAATATAAGATTATGGCTACATAGTGTTTTGTTCAAGAATAAATTTAGTAATTCATCCCACCTATTTCTTCTTTGTTTAAAACTATAACCATTCCTAAATGATTCCTTAAAATGACAACTTATCTATAATCTATAAAATAACCCTAACAGTCACCCAAACTCGAAGAATCCGGCTGATGGCTCTCAATGGCTTCTTCCTGCTGATTAAGGGTGAAGAGAAATTCTTTAAAGGGCTGGGGAGTGTTAAGAAAATTAGAAAAATGGTTAGACTTAACAAAGCTTGCTTCAGCACCTAGGATCTAGTACCTGTATGTTTAGAAGGATTATGGCTTGACTGAAGTTATGACTGTATCAGTCTGAAAAGTTGGATGAAGTGAAATGATATGGTTTCAGCAGCAACCCCTGAAGGTGTTTGTGGCAGCATCAGAAAGCAGGGGGCAGGAACAGTAGGTCAGTTCGGGATCTTTGAGGATGAATCTTGACAAAGTTGTCCATTCTGTGATATATGAATATCACAACCCAAATCATAGTACCATTAAGATATTTTTATGGATTGTGCATGGTGCACAGATCAGTTAAGGATGAAATTTTCTCCATGTTTGAGAAAGTAAAAGACAACTGTCTTTTTTATCAGTATTATGTTAATTTTATCGGTAACCAATTGTAATAAATCTTCAGACCATATAAAGGACACAAAGAATCTAAAAGTTTATATAATTGATAAGATTTATTGTTTTATTTTAGCTGAATTTTTGGCTAGAGATTTTTTTTTTTTTTAATGTCTGAGCCAGTTATTGGGCTCGTCCCATAACCAGGAATAAGCAGATCAAGTTACCAGTCCTATTTGATTTTCTCAAAATTTTCAAAAATTTCAAGTGCTCTTCCCCTATCATATCTGATCCATATCACTCTGGAAGGAGTCCAGAGGCTTCTCTCCTTTCCTGTCAACACAAATATAGAGTCTCACTCTCAAAATAGCATGGCCTTGGTCTAGTAACTAAGATTCATTATGAGTGTAGCTTGATGAGCAGTGAGGAAGGAGCCTTCCAGTTTCTATCTGTGGCAGGAGACCTCTGCCTGGGCCACCAGGGCTCCATAGCCAAATAGTGCTGGGAGAAAGCTAGCCTCCCAGAGTGTGGGAAAGCCAGTCTGCTCAGAAGAACCCACCTGGAATACCCAGGACTCTGAGACTGAGGAGCAGGCTTCTGGTTTCTTTCAGTGGCTGGAGAGCAGATCCTGTGACACAGGGCTCCATACTCAAATAGTGCCAGGTGAGAGCTGGTATACCAGGAATGCCAACACACCTTTAAGCACAGGCAAGACCACCACTTCTTTTCAAATTCACTAGATCAAGAGGGACCCTTGAAGAGCCATCAGGACACCAGAAACAAGGGACAGTTAGGGATTAGATCCTTCTTGTTTCTGTCGGCACCCCAGAGCTGACACTACACT
Source organism: Rhynchomys soricoides (assembly GCA_019843965.1). Lineage (NCBI taxonomy): Eukaryota > Metazoa > Chordata > Mammalia > Rodentia > Muridae > Rhynchomys > Rhynchomys soricoides. The sequence goes on along the minus strand of JADRCH010000014.1, from coordinate 15,965,984 downwards.
ACAGCTATCCAAACCCAAATTACTCTCAGAGAGAACTGGTCTTCAAGGAGTATTGACACCTAGGCTTGAAGGAAAGACAAGCCACAGTCAGAGAGAGTAAGAGCAGCTAACACCAGAGATAACCAGATGGCAAAAGGCAAGGGCAAGATCACAAGGAACAGAAAACAGGACTACTTGGCATCATGAGAACACAACTCTCCCACCACAGCAAGCCCTGGATACCCCAACACACCAGAAATGGAAGACTCAGACTTAAAATCACATCTCAAGAGGATTATAGAAGATTTTAAGAAGGAGATAAATGACTTTCTTAAAGAAATACAAGAGAACACAGATAAACAACTAGAAGCCCTTAAAGAGGAAACACAAAAATCCCTTAAAGAATTACAGGAAAACATAAACAGACAAAGGAAATGAACCATCCAGGAACTAAAAACAGAAATTGAAACAATAAAAAAATCACAAAGGGAGTCAATTCTGGAGTTAGAAAACCTAGGAAAGAAACCAGGAGTCATAGATGCAAGCACCACCAACAGAATACAAGAGATGGAAGAGAAAATCTCAAGTGTAGAAGATATCATAGAAAACATGCACACAACAGTCAAAGAAAACACAAAATGCAAAAAGCTCCTAACCCAAAACATCCAGGATACCCAGGATACAATGAGAAGACAGAACCTGAGGATAACAGGTATAGACAAGAGTGAAGATTTCCAACTTAAAGGACCAGTAAATATCTTCAAAAAAATCATAGAAAACATCCCTAAACTAAAGAAAGAGATGAACATAAAATATACAAGAAGCCTACAGAATTCCAAATAGACAGGACCAGAAAAGAAATTCCTCCCATCACATGATAGTCAAAACACAAAATACACAAAATAAGGAAAGAATATCTAAAAGCAGTAAGGGAAAAAGGTCAAGTAACATATAAAGCAGACCTATCACAATTACGCCAGACTTCTCACCAGAGACTATGAAAACTAGAAGATCCTGGGAAAGTCTCAAACAGAATCTAAGAGAACAAAAATGCCAGCCTAGGCTGCTATACCCAGAAAAACTCTAAATAATCATAGATGGTGAAACCAAAATATTCTATGACAAATCCAAATTTGCACAGTATGTTTCCACCAACCCAGGCCTACAAAGAATAATAGATGGAAAATGCCAACTCAAGGGGGGAAAGTACACCCAAGGAAAAACAAGAAAGTAAACTTTCAAAAAACCAAAAGAAGATAGACACAAAAAACATAAAAATAACAGGAAACAATAATCACAATTCTTTAATATCTCTTAACATCAATGGATTCAATTCCCCAATAAAAAGATATAGACTGACAGACTGGATCCATAAACAGGACACAGCATTTTGCTACATCCAGGAGATGCACCTCCATGTTAAAGACAAATACTACCTCAGAGTAAAGGACTGAAAAACAATTTTCCAGGCAAATGGCCCCAAGAAACAGGCTGGAGTAGGCATTCTAATATAGGATAAAATCGACCTTCAACCAAAAGTCATCAAAAAACAAGGAAGGACACTTCATACACACCAAAACAAAAATCAACCAAGAAGAACTCTCAATTCTGAACATTTATGCCCCGAATACAAGGTCTCCCACATTCATAAAAGAAATTTACTAAAGCTCAAAGCAAAGTTGCATCTCACACAAAAATAGTGGGAGACTTCAGCACCCCACTATCATCTATGGATTTATCTTGGAAACACAAACTACACAGACACAGTGAAACTGAAAGATGTAACAAGCCAAAAGGATTTAACAGATATCTATAGAACATTTCATCCTAAATAAAAAGAAAATACCTTCTTCTCAGCACCTCATAGTACCTTCCCCAAAATTGATCATATAATAGGTCACAAAACAAACCTCAACAGATATAAGATAATTGAAATAATCCCATGCCTCATATCAGATCACTATGGAATAAGGCTGGTCTTCAATGGCAACAACAACAAAAGAAAGCCAACATAAACATGAAAGCTGAACAACACTTTAATCAAGAATATAATAAAGGAAGAAACTAAATACTTCCTAGAATTTAATGAAAATGAAAGTACAAGTTACCCAAAGCTATGGGACACAATAAAAGCAGTGTTAGGAGGAAAACTCATAGCTCTGAGTGCCTCCAAAAAGAAACTGGAGAGAGCATATACTAGCAGCTTTACAGCAAACCTGAAAGTTCTAGAAAAAAAAGAAGCTAATACACCCAAGGGGAGAAGAAGGCAGGACATAATCAAATTAAGGGCTGAAATCAACCAAGTGGAAACTAAAAGAACTATACAAAGAATCAACAAAACCAGGAGCTGGTTCTTTGTGAAAAATCAACAAGATAGATAAACCTTTAGCCAGACTAACCAGAGGGCACAGAGACAGTATCCAAATTAACAAAATTAGAAATGAAAAGGGAGATATAACAACAGACACTGAGGAAATTAAAAAATTTATCATATCCTACTACAAAAGCATATATACAACAAAATTGGAAAATCTGGAGGAAATGGACAAGTTTCTAGACAGATACCAAATACCAAAGTTAAGTCAGGATCAGATAAACCATCTAAACAGTCCCATAATCCCTAAAGAAATAGAAGCTGTCATTAAAAGTCTCCCAAACAAACAAACAAAAAAAAAAATCCCAGGACCAGATGGGTTCAGTACAGAATTCTGTAAGACCTTCAAATAAGACCTAATACCAATACTCTTCAATCTATTCCAAAAAATAGAAACAGAAGGAACACTACCCAATTCATTCTGAGGCCACAGTTACACTGATACCAAAACCCCACAAAGACTCAACAATAAAAGAAAACTTCAGACCAATTTCCCGTATGAATACCAATGCAAAAATACTTAATAAAAACCTCGCAAACCAAATCCAAGAAAACATCAGAAAAATCATTCATCGTGATCAAGGAGGCTTCATCCCAGAGCTGCAGGGATGGTTCAATACCTGGAAATCCATCAATGTAATCCACTACATAAACTCAAAGAAATAAAACCATGTGGTCATTTAATTAGATGCTGAAAAAGCATTTGACAAAATTCAACATCCCTTCATGATAAAAGTCTTGGAAAGATCAGGAAATCAAGGAGCATGCCTAAACACAGTAAAAGCAGTATACTGCAAACCAGTGGCCAACATCAAACTAAATGGAGAGAAACTCAAAGCAATCCCAATAAAATCAGGGGCTAGGCAAGGCTGCCCTCTCTTTCGCTATCTATTCAACATAGTACTTGAAGTTCTAGCTAGAGCAATTAGACAACAAAAAGAGGTCAAAGAAATACAAATTGGACAGGAAGAAATAAAAATATCACTATTTGCAGATGATATGATGGTATACTTAAGTGACCTGAAAAACTCCACCAGAGATCTGCTAGAGCTGATAAACATCTTTAGCAAAATGGCTGTATACAAAATTAACTCAAGCAAATCAGTAGCCTTCCTATACTCTAAGGATAAACAGGCTGAGAAAGAAATTAGGGAAATGACACCCTTCACAATTGTCACAAACAATACAAAGTATCTTGGTGTGACTCTAACCAAACAAGTCAAAGATCTATATGACAAGAACTTCAAATCTGTGAAGAAAAAAATCGGAGAAGACCTCAGAAGATGGAAAGATCTCCCTTGCTCATGGATTAGCAGGATTAATATAGTTAAAATTGCCACCTTGCCGAAAGCAATCTACAGATTCAATGCAATCCCCATCAAAATTCCAACTCACTTCTTCATAGACTTAGAAAGAGCAATTCTCAAATTCATTTGCAATAACAAAAAACCAAGGATAGAAAAAACTATTCTCAACAATGAAAGGACTTCTGGGGGAATCAGCCTCCCTGACCTCAAGGTGTACTATAGAGCAATAGTGATAAAAACTGCATAGTATTGGTACAGTGACATGCAGGTAGATCAATGGAATAGAATTGAAGACCCAGAAATGAAACCACACACTTATGGTCACTTGATCTTTGACAAAGGAGCTACAACAGTGGAAAAAAGACAGCTTCTTCAACAAATGGTGCTGGTAGAAGATTGTGAATTTATCCATTCCTGCCTTTCTGTACAAAGCTCAAGTCCAAGTGGATCAAGGACCTCTGCATAAAACGAGATGCATTGAAGAGAAAGTGGGGAAAAGTCTCGAACACATGGGCACAGGGGAAAAGTTCCTGAACAGAACACCAAGGGCTTGTGCTCTAAGATCAAGAATCAACAAATTTGACCTCATGAAATTACAAAGCTTCTGTAAGACAAAGAGCACTGTAAATAGGACATAACAGCAACCAACTGATTGGGAAAAGGTCTTTACCAATCCTATGTCTGATATAAGGCTAATATCTAATATATACAAAGAAGTCAAGAAACTAGACCCCAGAGATCCAAAATACAAAGAAGTCAAGAAGCTAGACCCCAGATATCCAAATAACCCTATCAAAAAGTGGGGAACAGAGCTAAACAGAGCATTCTCAACTGAGAAAACACGAATGGCTGAGAAGCACCTAAAGAAATGTTCAACATCGTTAGTCATCAGGGAAATGCAAATCAAAACAACCCTGAGATTCCACCATATATTAACCAGAATGGCTAAGATCAAAAACTCAGGTGACAGCAGATGTTGACAAGGATGTGGAGAAAGAGGATCACTCCTCTATTGCTGGTGGGAATGCAAGCTGATACAACCTCTCTGGAAATCAGTTTGGCGGACCGTCAGAAAAATGAACACAATACTACCTGAGGACCCAGCTATTCCACTCCTGGGCATATACCCAGCTCCAACATGTAATAAAGACACATGTTCCACTATGTTCATAGCAGCCATATTTATAATAGCCAGAAACTGGAAAGAAACCAGATGTCCCTTGTGGTACATTTACATAATGGAATACTACTCAGCTATTAAAAGCAATGACTTCATGAAATTCGCAGGCAAATGGATGGAACTTGAAAATATCATCCTCAGTGAGGTAGCTCAGTCACAATAGAATGAGCATGGTATGTACTCACTGATAAGTGGTTATTAGCCCAAAAGTTCAGAATACACAAGAGTCTCTTCACAGCAACCTTTGGGCTGAGAGTCTGGTCCCAGATGGAGAAGTTGGAGAAGGGACTGAAGGAGCTGAGGAGTTGGCAACCCCATGGAGGGAGCAACAATGTTCACTGGCCTGACCTCCTGATGCTCCCAGAGATTGTATCACCAACCAAAGAATAAACATGGAGGGACCCATGGTGCTGACCACATATGTGTCAAAGAAGGGTCTTGTTAGCCATCAGGGAGAGGAGAGGCCCTTGGGCCTGAGGGTGTTAGATACCCTAGTATAGGAGAATGTCATGGAGAGTAGATGAGAATGGGTGGGTGATTAGATGGGGGAACACTGTCATAGAGGCAGAAGTAGTGGAGAGGGAATAGGGAGGCTCCAAAGGGGATATCTGGGAAGGGGGAAACATTTTAAATGTAAATAAAGTATAAAAAAAAAATAGAAAAAAAATTGAGTGTAGCTTGACTTCTCACCCAGAGGAACTTTAACACAACCACCAAACTCATAACCACATTCATTCTGATAATCAAAGCAATTCAAAGTAATTAAAGCAATCTAAATAGATATTATCTCTTGAGACTGTATAATCCTGTGTTCTGGCCCAATCTACATGAGATAAATGCCTAAATTATTTATATATCTGTATAAACTTGAATCTTCCCTACCTACTATTGCATTTAATATCTCTGTAGGTATATATCATAGTATGTCTGTTTCTCTATATATAATTCTCAAGGCATAAGTTTCTACTGTCTGGGATAGGCTAGGTTCCCTGCCTTCTACTTTTGATCTAATTTAGTTTAAGATCAAAAGCCTCAATATTTATTTATCTCTATATTTATTGTTAAGTAAATTCCCTTCTACTTACTGTATAAGCTTATTTATAGGCTCTAATTTTTATTATTGCAGACTGACAATCCCAGGAATTACATGTTGACAAAGATTCTGAAATATTTTTTCTGGCAAGATTTTACATATCTTTAAAGCATTTGTTCATTCAATCTCCCTGACTTCTTTTTCTGTGGAGCTAATAGTTGCTGCATCTACCATCTAGCGCTCTACTTCTCATTTTATGCTTTTTGTATCAGTTTTGAACCATGGAGAAAAATTCCCCATGTGGCTCAGGTAAAATTTCTATATTCCCTTCCACCCTTAAAAGCAATTAAATCCGATTTATAAATCTTTATCCTTTATTTATCTGGTGGCTAGAGGCAGGCAGCTCTATCATTTGCTTCTCATTGTCTCTTTCTAGCAGGCAGACCAGAGTAAATCCCTCCTTGCAGCTGTGTTCCATTGTTCTAGTTTCACATTCTGGAACCACATGACTCAGTTCCACTCACTGAGAAATCAGTTCTCCCTACTCTAAGATTTATATCATTGTGTGTGTATTCCTTCACAGAATTATTCTAAATTATTTAATAGTGGCTTCTTGCCCACTATATTGAGCACCATCTGTTGAGGTGATATTTTGCTTGTAGTGTTTCTAGCTCCTGGGGAGTAGCAGGCACAGCATACCTGCCCAGGAACTATCTCAGAACCACAAATGGAAATCACACACATACACACACACACACACACACACAAACACACACACACACACACACACACACACACATACACACACACACACACACCACAAACCAGGTAGTCTTAAAATGCCTTGGCTAACTCAATGACTGGGTACTCCTATACTTTCCCCTGCCAAGGCAGGCCCAATCAGGTATGTGGCCAATAGGCACTTATCAGAAAACTGACATGTTTGGCTTTATCTCCTGCCACTCCCATATTCCCTTCTCCTTTTCCCAATACTCTTCATTCTCCCCGAGTCCTACCAACACAACTCTAAGTGTGCCATTCCCATGCTCAGTCATTGGTTGTCAGCATCTTTACTGATAGATCTAAAACCTATTGGTGACAAGACTTTCTGATTCAGTACATGCAGATTTCAGATTAAATCAAAGCATCAGAAACACATCTTTACATTTTAAAATAGAAATTATTGAATTGGATCTAGTGTGAACTTAGAAAATGTCTATAACTTCAATCATAATTTTAAAGTATACTAGCAATATTTACTAGCCTTATAATGAACATTAAGATCAATCATTTGTGTATATGTCATGATTCAGCATGCTAATGCTAAATTTTTAAATTAAGAATACAATACAAAAATTATAAAAAAATTTATGAAAAAATAATGACATTGTAGAATTATTTAACTCAAATTATTATTACAATGGCTAGAAATATTTTCTAAAAAACTAAGTAAAATATTACATTCAATATTTATAGATACAGAAAAAAGATGTCATTGTTTGAACAAACATAAATTAATTGAGAGAAAATTGGATTTAAAGAAATCAATTGATGTGGGTAAGAGCTACATTTGTCATTAAATATAAACATACATCTCTGAACTCACTAAAAATTGTATTTGTCTAGTAATGTTGTCATAATAGGTTCTCCTTTAGGATCCCTGACCTCATGAACCTTGTGTAGTCATCTAGGTTTCTAAATACCAGGTATGAAGTACCCTTCTTGAAAAAGCATTAAGTTCATCACACAGAGATCATCTGATCAAAGGCAACAGAGCCATAGTGGATACAAGTACAACAGAACTCCTGAACTTAAGGTTTGTAGAACATTGCAAAAAGGGGGGTAGCAGGAGTATCAGAGCTAAAGGAATGGGGAGTATCTTGGAAGATTAATGGTGACTAGGAAGCTATATTCATGATAACTCAACAATATGGCTGCTTAGGACCTATGACAAACCAATACGTATACTAACTAGGAAAGTAAAATCTTGTTGGATCTCATGCAGACAAAGAAATATAGTCAACTAATGACTGCCAAGCGAGTGGGAGATCTAGTCTACCTCAAGAACTGGTTATCGAATACTAAGTGGCCAATCCTGAATCTGAAATCATACAGACATAAAATGAGATTTATTAGGATACACACACACAAACATACACTCACACACACATACACATACTACATTAATAAAAAGATAAAGAAAATATATCATTCATATATCACAACAATCATATATCATGTATCAATCATACAGCATATACTATATACTATATATTATATAGATATATAGATAATATATCTATAATATAAATAGGAAGAAGACAGATAGATAGATAGATAGACTGATAGATTGATAGATAGATCTCCAAGAAAAAGAAACAAGTAATTAGATGGAGAGGAAAAGAGGATAGATAGAGGAAATAAATGAAAAGTTATATTTTAATTTTAAAATCTTGCATAATATAGGAAAATGATTCCTTAGAATTTAGGTTCAGTGCCATACTAAGTCAATTACTCCAATCTTTGAAATAATTAAATTTATCCTTCTATTTCCTATTAAATTTTGAATTAAAATGATTAACAGAGAAATTATCGGCAGTACATTTTTCTGACTGAACCATGAAATAAATGTTAAATGTTAGCAATTATTTTATAATGTTTGCTATTATATTTGACTTAGTGGAAAGTAGTAGTTATATGTACATTTACATTATACTATATAATACCACTGTTCAAGCATATAATTTGTTTTGCTTTAGAAATTTAAAGCACTTCTTACAGATGTCACATTTGTTAAATGTTTTGTAAGTTAATATGACTCTGTATTTGTCTACATAGCAATCATCTCATGTGTGGGAAAGCATAAAATTGTCACAAAAATTAGTTTGTTACTTGATTGTCCAACTTACGCACATGTTTCAGTTATAGTTGAACAGTTCAAGAAATATAAAATGGGTCAATAAAATTGTACCACTTCTGCCAGGGACTTTAAGCTTTCATTTTTTAAAAAAAATTATTAGTAAACTTTTATATAGTAAATTTGATCATATTGTTTTCCTTCTCCAATATCTTCCAGGTCATTCCTATATCCTTAACCACCTAAGGTTGTGTCATTTCTTTCATATTGAAAAAAAAAAACTATCTTAATAAGCAAACAATAAACCAGTAAGACAAATATATACCAAGACAAAACAAACGAAAAAGCACATACAAAAACAAAAGCAGAGTCAATTTTTTGTTCACCACCTACTTCTGTGCATGGACCCTGTCTTGGAGTAGGTTGACATGCCCAATGTCACTTTAGTGAATAAAATAGATGTTCTCTCCCCCAGCAGGAATCAATTACAAATAGTTTCATAATAAGGGTAGGACATTTTCTCTACTTTGCCTTCTCTATTTCGGGATTTGTGTATGGTTTGAATTTATACACCTTGTGTGAATGCTGCCACAGATTCTGTGAGTTCATATTTGTCATCCTTGTTGTGTAATGGAAGACACAGTCATTGGAGTCATCTTACACCTCTGGCCCTTACACTTTTTTCGTGTCTTTTTCTACATAGATCTCTGAGTCCTGAGAGGAAGGTCTGATAAAGACATCCTGTTTAAAGCTGCATCTTCCAACATCTTTCACTCTGCACTTTGACCACTTGTGGGTGTCTTTTTGGAATTGCATCTACTCCAATAAGAGCCCTCTCTGCTAAGTGCTAAGCATGCTAGTTGAGTAGAAAAGTAATAGCCAACACCACCCAAACCCTGTTACTTATTACTATGACCTGCTTGCAAGATATAACGTGGCAATAGAGACTCAAATATTATAGAAACAACCACATTTTGATTGGCTATAAAGTCAACTCTATAAGATGGAACTTTAACATTGGTAAAGAAGTTAGGAACCTCAGACTAGATAGGTCAGGCAACATATGAGAAAATCTAATACTACTATTCTGCTAAAAGAACACAGCAAAAAATTGACTTCTAATGATGTTGTGCTTTTTCTATAGGAAAAGATCAGAGATCAAGGGTTCAATTTGGTAACTCTTCTTATGAACTGGTTAGCTACAATAAGCTTAATTAGCCTTTCTTGAAACTGCCTTATAATTTACATGATGTGGGTAATACTAGCATTTATTAGGTCATGACTATGAAACTAATTTATATTATGCGAACTAGCACTGAAATACACACACTAACCCATGCATTTGCACATATACAAACAACAGAGAAATACAAAATTAAGCTGTAAAATTTTCAGTTTATTGAAAGTTTTCATGATTTATAAAAGTTGAATACATGAATAAAAGTTGAATACATGAACAAAACACATGTACATGTAAAAATAGAATTATAAAAAGAAGAGGTAAATTTTCTTATTAAGTATTGTATTTACTGTGATGCTCTCTACATACTTTCATAATACTCCTCATGAAAGAAATTAAAGGAGTTTGGTAAACCTTTAAAGTAAGACTCTAAATATGCTGCTTAATATAAAATACAAATGTCACCTTCCTATACCTTACATTTATTCAGATTAACAGGAATATCTTTGTTGATAATCACTAGAATGGCAGAAGCAACTTCTTAATCTCAACTTGTGTTTGCTGGCACTGGACTATGCAGTAAGGAACATTAGCCGGTCTAATCCCAACAGCTACCATATAAAGTAAATTTTCCTTATAGGTCAGGAAACCCATTTTCAGAAATGTTTAGTCCCCTGTTAAGTCACATGTTAGCAATAAACAGCAATACTCAGCTAAGAGGCAAATATCTCTTTAAGACTCTACTGCTCTATCTAATATAAGATATATTATATTCATGCTTACCATATTAAGAATAGTTTACTCTTATTTTTTCTAAATTTACCTTCTTTACATAAAAGAAAATGTATTCTCTATATTACTAAATTTGGCTTATTTCAGTTAATATAATGAATTTTATTTACATCCATTTATTACTAAAGTCACACTTTCATTATATTTAAGAGGTTCATATAATTCCATTCTATAAATCCATCAGATTTTCTTTATTCTTCTGTCAATAGGCATTTAGGCTGGCTCTATTGCCTAGCTACGGTGAGTAGGACAGCAATAAACATGAGTGTATTGGTTCTATTGTATAGAGACTTAAAATCCTTCAACTGTAGTTCTAAGAGTGGTAAACTGGAGGAGGCTATAGTTTTAATTTTCGGAGATTTTTTTTTTATTGTTGATTGTTGTCTTTTGTTTTTGTTTTTTTGTTGTTTGTTTTGTTTTTGTGATTTTTTTTGAGGGATTTCCATATTGGTTTCCATAGTGAACATAAAAGCCTGCATTCTATTATCAACGAATAGTTCCTTCTGTAAATTCCTGTCAGCATTTGTTGATGTTTAACTTCTTGATAATGGGATGGTACTTTATTGTGTCTTAAGAGGTTCTACTCCCATTTGTTCTTCTTACGTTGCAACTAGAATTCTTGATATGCTCTTAAAATTTTCTAAAAAAAGATAATTCTAAACTGAGGATGTCATATGAGCAAATATTAAAGAAATAGTGTATTAGGATATTATTTCACATGAGCAAAATTTTAAAAAGAGCAGATATTATTTTGAGAGCACAAATTTAGGCAAAATTCATAATACCAGAAAGAGTAGATTAACTGGCTTATAAAAAGTATATGTGGTATTGTAGATCATAATTAAGTCAGAGTGAGTTATATTAAATTATAAAGGAGATGAAATTGTAATCAAACTGACTCTGTTAAAAATAGACTATTCTGCTAATGAATAATTCCAACCAAAATACACATATAATCTATAAAACCATCTGGCGAAGCAAAGAGAAGATGACAAATATTTGCATAGTATTAACTTATAAATAGAGGGGGATGTATCTTCATTGATACTGTAATATATTTAACCTCTCTCCATACTCTGTTTGACAGCTTTATAACTATGACTATACATGACTTCATATTCTCATTTTTTCTGTCAAAAGATAATTGTGTGTGGTGGGGGGGAGGTGGTAAATGACATAAATTCTAACTGAATATTTTAAAATTTCACTTGAGTATTTGATCAGTATGTCAGGTGAATGATAAAGTAGATGCAGAGAAGAATGAGGAGATTCTACAGGCCAGACATACTCAGAATACTTTGCAAAAACAACGATCAAAACTACATACAGCCCTACCTGGCAAAATATTTGGGCACTGTTTTACTAAACAGAGATTATTTTAACCTCTGATGGGAAAACCCTAAAAGTTACTATACTATTACCCAGAATCCAAGTTTGAATCAATTTCAAATAAGAAGTCAACTGAAGCTACTTGTCATAGCCAATTCAGTTGTTGAATAGGGAGGTAAGATAATGTGCACATATGACATTAAAAGAATATGGAACATTTCTGCTTCCATAGATAGAATTTTCGATGTCTTTTAGCACTGTTATTACTCATAACTGTTTCTGTGAATTATATCATCTGACCATGCCAACAGTAATTGAACAGATTTCAAACAAACTCAATGGCCATGCATTCTCTGTTAATCAATTAATGGTATGTATTCCTGTCCTATTGAACAATATTACCTAAAATGATACTGTCCCTTTGGCATGTACACAAATGTACAGCAGAGTAGGCCTTGCATAAGTTATCATGGTTTTCAGCTTCTTTGGGGGATTCAGCATACACATATCATGAAAAGTCAGTTATAAATTCAATGTTTTAGTGCTTTTAAAACAATTAAAATATAATATTTACTACAAAGAACAAAAGACAAAAATGATATGCAGAGTCCATAAAGGCTGTGAAAAGTGGTAATTTCAAGCATCTTAGGTCCGCTGTTCTCAAATGACACTTTCATTTTTAATTACCTTATTTGAGTTCCAAAATACGATTGAATATAATTGAAGACATACTGGGACAAATTCTAGTGCTTCCTTCTTTGTTTCTAAAAATGAATACCTGGAACCACACTTAGTTTGTGATTTTTTTCAATGTAGAGGTGGCAGAACCCAAAAGTTGTTTACAAATCCTTGTTTGATGAGTTCAATGGTTTAACTTAGTTTCTGCTCCTATTGGCTTCTTTTTGATGATTTTTTTTTCTGATAGAAAGATGGTAGAAAGTAAAAGTAATTTTTATCCATTGAAATAGAATTCTCATGGATTTTTTATTTGTTATTTGGCAGGTAAGGATGAATTTGATCATCTCAAAGAAAAATTAACAGATTTGATTGAAGCTGAGTACAAAAATGACATTAGAGTCTACATTTCCTGTGGTCTAAAGTCTACAGCCTATCATGCAAACTTTCTACTATTTCCTTACTGCCTGTAACATCAGCTCTCTCTCAAGTACCATGCAAATGTGAGGCTGCCCTAACTCTGTCTTTCAGACTCTATCTTTAAGTTCTTAAGAATTCAGATATTTTTCCTGTGCTTCAAAGACAGGGTGCTTAGGTACTTGGGCCAATCCAACCTACTGGAAAAGACTAGACACTTCTTAAGAAAACTTTATTGTTAAATATTTACAAAAAGATATCATTGTGGAAGCAATGAAGATCACATATTTAGTGTATTACAAACAATCCTGTGGTTTCCTAAAACTAGAAATTTTATATTTAAAAATATGAAGATACAGTTAACATATTTTACCTATATGTGAAATAAAGATATATATCTATATGTAAATCATGATTATATATACAATTAAATATTTTATTAAGTCTTTCTGAACCTCTTTTGTTTCATTGATAAAGTGATTATAGTGATTTAAACATTGTACATTAATTATAACTAAAGCTGCTATTCTTAAATATATATTTTGGTTTAAAATAAGAACTAAGTATTAAAAAATAATGCTGATTCCCAGAAGCCTGCCAGCACCAGGGACAAACATGTAAGTCCCTGCCCCTCTAATCTCCTGACTGCCATGTTCCCCCAAAGAACACCAAATAGCAGAAAACTGCACCCTGTCCCATGAGCTCTATTTTCTGGCCCAAAAATCTACCTAAGTTTTTCTAGGCCTGCTGGCACCACAGACAAGGAGATGGCTAAAATCAAGCATAAGCAAATAATCCATCAGAGCTAGGGCAATATGAATATGACACCATCAAAGAACAGCTATCAGAATAAAGCAAGCACTGGCTATCTAACACAGCTAAAACACAAGAAAATGACCTTAAATCCAATCTTATGAAGATGATAGAGGGCTTTTAAAAGGAAATGAATAAATCCCTTAAAGAAATGCAGAAAAATACAATCAAACTTTTGCATGAAATGAATAAAACTGTTCAAGACATGAAAATGGAAATAGAAGCAATAAAGAAAATATAAACAGAAGAATCAGAGAAGATGAAAATCTAGGAAAGAACAGGAACTATCAACGTAAGCACCACCAACAGAATATAATAGATGGGAGGGAAAATCTAAGATGTAGAAGAAACAATAGTATAAACTGATACATTGGTCAAAAAAAATGGTAAATCTTAAAAGCTTCTGACTCATACATCCAGTAATTTGGGACACTATGAAAAGCCTAAACCTAAGAATAATAGGAATAAAAAGAGAAATTCCAAGCTCAAGGGTCCAGAAAATATTTTTCTACAAAACGATTGAAAAAAATCCATAATCTAAAGAAAGGAGATGTCTCTAAACAGACAAGAAGCTTACAGAACACTAAATTACCAAATATACTGGAAGACAAATGAAAATCCTCCTCCCACCTAATAATCAAAACAGTAAATCTGCAAAATAAAGAATATTAAAATCTCCAAGGGAAAAAGGCCACATAGTATATAAAAATAAAACTTTACACCTGATTTCTAAACAGAGACTCTGAAAGGCATGGGAAGATATCATGCAACCTCTAATATACCACACCTGTCAGCTCAGACTCCTATTGCCCTCAAAACTTTCAATCACCATCGATTAAGAAAACAACATATTCTGTGACAAAAATACTAGGAGCTGTTTTTCCATTTCTCTGAAGCATAGAGAAAGAGAGAGAGAAAGAAAGAGAGAGAAAGAGAGAAAGAGAGAGAGAGAGAGAACAGAGAAGTCTGTCTGCCAGGCAGAGTCAAGGCAAATCAGGGTCTGTTCGCAGAGTTCCTGGCCTATTGAGTCATGAACCCATAGAAGGACATACATTTGAGACTCAAGCCAAGGAGCTGAAAGTTCCATTGACCTTGGTGGAAAGAACAGGAAGGCCTCTGGATGAGAATAGATATTCTGTGTGTATATTTCAGCAATTGTTTCTGTTTTCTTGTGTTTTTGCTTCCCATGATACTGTGAGGTATAAAGAGGCTAAAAATAAATAAATAAATAAATAAATAAACAAACAAACTCGAAACTATTGGCTATGCTGCTGCAGTATTGACCAGCAGTCCTCCCATTCTATCTCTTGCATCTTTTTACTGTCTTTCCTATCTTTAATCTTCAATCCCTCCTCAGAGGCTGTTTGATTCATGCCAGAGGGATCTAACACAGTTAACTACATAACTGCACCTATGTAAACAGAGAAAATAAATAATTTGACACTACCAAAACCAAAAGAAGGGAAACACACACACTCACCCAAACACACTAACGCTACCAATAGCACAGTAACAGGAACTAACAATCATTGGTTTTTAATATTGGTCAATAACAGTGGACTCAATTTTCCAGTAAAAAGAAACAGACTATCCGAATGGATGTGAAAACAGGGTTCTATCATTTTTCTGTATACGAGAAACCCACATCACCATCAAAGATAGACATTACTTCAGAGTAAAGATCTGGAAAATGATTTTCCATGCAAAGAAACACAAAAAGCAAGTTGGAGTAGCCATTCTAATAACTAATAAAGATAGGTATGTATCTAACCAATATTAATCAAAAGAGATGGAGAAGGGTACTTCATACTCATCAAAGTAAAATTGAACAAGATGATATTTCAATTTTGAGTTTCTATACCCCAAATAGAAGGGGACTCATATTCATAAAATATACATTAAAGTATAAGTCACATGTTCAACTGCACACAATAATAGTGGGAGATTTAAATACCCTATTCTCACCAATGAACAGGTCATCGAGACAGAAATTAAAGAGAAAAATAATAGAACTATGAAACATTATTACTCAAATTATTCTAACAGATATCAATAAAATATTTACTATCTTTAAATATCAGTGGATTCAATTCCCCAATAAAAAGACATTGGCTATGAGAATGGATGAGAAAAAAGGATCCAGCATTCTGCTGCATATACGAAACACAGCTCAGCAATAAACATAGATGTTACCTCAGAGTAAATGACTGGAACAAAATTTTCTAAGCAAACAAACACAAGAAGGAAGCTGGAGTAACCACTGTAATATTTAATACAATAGACTTTCAACCAAAATTAATCAGAAGAAATAGAGAAGTACATTGCATACTCTTCAAAGGAAAAATCTACTTAGATGCTATCTTAGTTCTGAACAATTATACCCCAAAACACAAGGGCACATACATTTATAAAATAAGCATTGTTAAAGCTTAAATCAAACATTGAATCCCACAAATTAATAATCAGAAAATTCAATACTCCTCTCTCACCAATAGACAGGTCATCAGTTCAAAAACTAAGCAGAGAAATAATAGAACTAACAGACTACATGAATAAAATGAATCTAAGAGACATCTATATATTTCATCCAAACACAAAAGAATGTGCCTTCATCTCAGCACCTCCTAGATCCTTCTCCAAAATTGACCATATAGTCAGTCACAAAGCAAGACTTAACAGATACAGATAATTGAAATAATGACTTATATCTTATCAGAACACCATAGATTAAATCTAGACTTCAACAACAGAAACAGAAACACTGGAAAGCATACACACTCATGGAAATTGAACAACTCACTATTTAATGATCTCTGTGTCTGAGAAGAAATAAAGAAAGAAACTAAAGACTTTCTAGAATTCAAGGAAAATGAAAGCACAAAATACCCAAATTTATGGGAAACAGTGAAAGCAACACAAGAGGAAAGTTCATAGCACTAACAATTCTTCCATAAGAAATTACAAAGTTCTCATGACAGCAATGTAAAAGTACTCCTCAAAGCTCTAGAATAAAAAGAAACAAGTACACAAAAGAGGTGTTAAAGGAAGGAAATAATCAAAATCAGGGCTGAAATCAATCAGTTAGAAACAAAGAAAATATTACAAAGAATCACAGAAACCAAGAGCTGGTTCTTTGACAAAATCAACATGATAGACAAATGCATACCCAAACTAACTAGGAGACTGAGAGACAATATATGAATGAACAAAAACAGTAATGAAAAGGGAGATATAACAACAGACAATGAGGCAATTTAGAGTCATTAGGTCTTACTTCTGAACACTGTACTCGACAAAACTGGAAAATCTTAATGAAATGGATGATTTTCTAGACAGATAGCACATACCAATGTTAAATCAAGATCAGTTAAACTATTTAAAGAGCCTTATAACCCCTACAAAAATAGAAGTAGTTATTAAAATTTTCTAATAAAATATCTCAGGGCCAGATAGTTTTATTGTATAATTCTACCAGATTTTCAAGAAGAGCTAATACCAATACTGCTCAAAGTATTCCACAAAATAGAAACAGAAGGAACACTGCCAAACTCATTCTATGAGGCTACAGTCACCCTCATAAGTAAAGCACACAAAGGCTCAAAAAAAAAAAAAAGAACAATTGCTCTTATAAGCATTGCAGTAAAAATACTCTATATAATATAAACTGAATCTAGGAACAAATCAAACAAATGACCCATCAAGATCAAGTAGGCTTCATCACAGGGATGCATGGATGATTCAATATATGAAAATCCAGCAACATAATCCACCATATAAACAAACTGAAAGAAAAAAGTTATATGATTATCCCATGAGATGCAGAAAAACCCTTTGATAAAATCTAATACCCCTTCATTTTAAAAGTATTAGAGAAATCAGGGAGACAGGGCACATACCCAAACATAATCAAAGCAATATACAGCAAGCCCATAGCCATCCTCAAAGCAAATGAAGAGCAATTTAAAGCAATACCACTAAAATCAAGGTGGGGAATTGGAGGGTGTTCAGGATCAGATGTGGGAAAGGACACAAGAAATAGCCAGATGGCTATGAAAACGAATGGAAATCTGCAACTGACAGGAATGAGGATGAAGGAGGCATCTCCATGAGGATACTGAGACCTGAGATAAGGGAGGCACCCAAGAATCAATGAGGATGAAATTAGCTGTGACTCACTATATAACCTGAAGAGGCTACCTC
The DNA here is from genome assembly GCA_019843965.1 of Rhynchomys soricoides. NCBI lineage: Eukaryota > Metazoa > Chordata > Mammalia > Rodentia > Muridae > Rhynchomys > Rhynchomys soricoides. The sequence goes on along the minus strand of JADRCH010000014.1, from coordinate 15,947,848 downwards.
CTGTAGCCAAGCAGAAGTGATAGAGACACCAACCCACCCACGAAACTTTCAACCCAACATTTAACCTGTCTACAAGAAATGCAGGCCCCAGAGATGGAGCAGAGACTGAGGGAATGGCCAAACAATATCCATCCCAAATTAAGACATATCCCATGAGCAAGCACCAATCCCTGACATTATTAATGACACTGTTATGTTTGCAGACAGGAGCAAGTTATCCTCTGAGAGGCTTCTCCCAGCAACAGACTCAGATAGATACAGACACCCACAGCCTAACAGTACATGGAGCTTAGTGACTCTTGTGGAAGGATAGGAGAAAGGATTGCCGGCCCAGAAGAGGTTAGGAACACCACAGGAAGACCAACAGAGTCATCCAATGTGGACCCTTGGGGCTCTCAGAGTCTGTACCATTAACCAAAGAATATTCAGGAGCTGGAACTAGGCCTCCCCGCACACATGATGCAGATGTGTGACTTGGTCTTCATGTGGTTTCCAAAAACATGAAAGTGCTCTCCCAAAAGCTGTTGTCTGTAAATGGGTGTATTTTTCTAGCTGTGCTGTCTTGTCTGGTCTCAGTGGAAGAGGAAGCAGCTAGCCATGCAGAGTCTTGAAGTGCCAGAGTTGGGGTATACCCAAGGCTGCCCCCACCCACTCAGAGGAGATTGGAAGGGGGAAAAGAGGAATGATTTTGTGAGAGGGTGACCGGGAGAGCGGCAATGAGCAGGATGTAGAGTAAGTTAATGATAAAATTAATAAAAAAAGGGGTACATATATAAATAGAGAATTCTCAACAGAGGAATTTCAAATGGCCAAGAAGCCCCAGCACATAAGGGTGCCTTCTCTGGCCTCAGTTGGAGAGAATGTGCCTAACCCTGAAGAGATTTGATGCAGCAGGGTGAGGCAGTATCAAGGGGTTCACCCACCTTCGCATAGGAGAAGGGAAAGGGCTGGGGGAGGGTCTCTGTAAGGGCAGAATTTGAGAGGGGCAGTGTTTTGGTTATAAATAAACAAGCAAACAAATAAATAGATAAATAAATACACTATATTAAAAAAGAGACAATTGACTTAACAATGTCCTGTTATAATATTGCCTGCAAGTCTTTGCTTTTAATTTTGATGTCCTCAGACCTGACACACCCCAACCGATGATTACTATTATTTCCGAAAGTTTATATTTCATGGTAATGCACATATATGTTAACAGAACCATTGAATAGTTTTCAAGGAATTAAATGATATGGTATTTCACAAACAATTTTATTCAAATTTAAATGATTCAGAGACTTCCTAAAGAATACAACTTTGAGTTGGGGTGGTAGTTAGCAGTAGCATATCTAACAAGAGGATCTTCTAGAACAGACTTAAGACTACCTCTTCAAAAGGACAGACACTCAAGTACTGGCACTTATATTTCTCTGTTATTTGTTTCTTTTCTTTTTATAGTTCTATGGGACTCAAGAAATCAACATTCCTATTCAGCATTCTCTTTCATGTTTACATGGATAATTGGAACTATGTAATGTGTGCTTCAAAATAGGGTGTACAAAACTGATGCAAATAATCAATTTGGTGACACAAGGATAATGTACTGTCAAACTCTGGACTGTTTCTAACCTGGATGTCTATGTTTACAATGTTATGTCCTTTGGAAATTAGAGGTCAGGGATGTGGAATAAATTATGATATTGTAGCTCTTGTTACTGGAGTATAATAAATTCTTCCTCCTTCTTGTCCAGGAGTTTCTTGTCATTCATCAGTATCCATGATACTATAAATACAGTAAATCACCATAACATTTTTTTTTCAATTCTTACATTATTAACAGCATAGTTTTTCAGGTTAGATCTTTAGTTATTTCACAAAAATTCCATTAAAATTCCATTTAGTCATAATCTTACATTCTATTACTATTTTCACTCCTGTTAACAATCTTGTGCAAAAATCTCTTCCAGTTGGATTTTATCTGTAGTTTCATCTTAGATGTACAAAACCTATTTCTTATTATTTATAATACACTCAAATTCTAGATTTTTAGCACTGATAAATACAAAATCTACACTTGTATCATTGGCATATAAGTAGTAAGACATTCCCAGAGATGAGAAGTGGAACAAAGGCTCAGGATTCAAGAAGATTTTCAAGGACAAATCAATATGCTGATTATAATCAGAATGCTTTCAAAGGGGATTTCTCCTGCAGCTTTGCAGTCCTCTCTGTCTCATATTATCTATAAATTTAATATTTAAAACATTTCTATCAATGTTAGGGACAATGTCTCTAATTTATTTCTTCTTTTATTTAGAAGTTTAATTGCTTGGGAATAAAAGAAAATTAAGTTGTTATGACAGACTTGGCTTTATAATTATTAAAGTCTCAATTGCTGAGATATTACCATTGTTTATTTTTGAGTATTAGTAAATATTTATAAATCCATTATACTACTGTGATGAGTGTAATTGTTTTCTCTAATCTACTCTGCCCTGCATTCTCCACTAAGCCCTCTTTGTACAATTATTTCTCTTAATCATTTATAGCACTGATTTCTCCCTTTAAACACACCTTTTACTAAATTCCTGATCACTTCAGATGTGCCAAATGGAACACACATATATGAAGATTCAAAATTAATAATTAACTTTTCATTTTCCCAAGTTTTTCATTCATATTTCAGTGATCAAAGTTTTAAGCATTTAATCCTTAATGATTTAATCATTGATGAAACTGTGAATTGTGTTAATTCAGTTCTAATGAATCATAATTAGTTTCATTTCATTTGCATATTTTCAAAAGTCCCAAGTATTGAAAATTCATAGTCTAATAAGGGACTATGAGTTTGTCACTGAAACTGTTAATAAACTAATAATTTTAAGTGCTCACTTACAGTATTGCAAAGTATATGTAGTACATGGATTATTTTGTCATATATGATCGTTATTGACCAGATTCTTAGCATAAAGTGATAAAAATAAACAGATTTTAGAAACACTTAAAAAAATTGAAGAACAAAAATCCCTGAAACAATTTGAAGTATATTCCATTAAGAAGGTTACTATCAAACAACATAAAATTGCTAAACAGAAATGTGAAATTGAAGGTTTAATTTATAATCAGTTTGGTAGTGACATAACACTCACTTCATAGAATAGAAAAAAGCTTCCAGGGTCATGACCTCTTTCTCTACTTGTAATCAGGAACCAAGGTGTTATAAAAACAATAGCTCCTGACAGAAGCAGGGCTGTCTTCCAGAACCCAGTGCAGCTCCAGGGCTTTTAATTCTGCATCCTGGGTGAGTCATACTACTATGACACTCCGAACTTAGTGATCCTATAAGAAAATTTTTAAAGTGCTATAGGAGGTAATAAATGTACAGGTTAAAAGCTATATAATATATGGACATACTTTGTGCTAAGGGCTATGTCTAGCCAACAACAAGGGATTGGATGTATCTATTGTCAGATCTTTTTTAAAATTATTATTCTTTGTAACAATTTATCTCCTAAACATGTTCTATCTTGAAGAAAATAAATGCATGCACTTTGTGTTAAATTTATTTCATAAACACAGTCTCTTCTTAGAATAGTATATATATTCAGTGTTACCTCTGAGGAAAGGAACTACAATTCCTGTATGTTAGCCCTTATGGACATAAACATGTGTGGTAATCTTTTTTTCATTATAAACCGTGCATTTAGTGTGCCAGTAAATATAGAATCATTACTCAATGATGTTCAATTGAACATCATTCGTTTTCATTCTTCAGGTGACTCATGGTTAATATATCAACCACTTTGCAGCTCTGTAATTGTTGGATATTCTGGTTCACCAGCAATTCAAATTAAGATGACACAGTGGAAGAGCTAAGGGAATAAATTGATTTGACAATACTCTATTAAATCAATTTAGCACACCATAAAAGTAGCTGTGAAATCACTGTTCAGCATTTTCACTTTATGGTTGCTAGAATTCCATGGACAGTGCCTCTTATGAAAACTGTAGTTTTCTTTAGACCAATATATAATTCTGTGTGGTATTCTCACTGTTTTTGTCAATGTCCATTCTTAAGGTGTGGGCTTTTCTTCCATGTAAAATCTGACAGGATATAATTTTTTTCCTCTGTCTGGGATTCCTAAGAAATGCATCTTCTAGGTAACCACAATTTCCTCCTGTCTTACTTTGGCAGGTGCTCAATATTTTTTTAAATTATTCTGCTTACATTCTTACTTCTAATATCTCAACTATAGATTTACCTGAGATTGTAAATGGCAAATGGCAAAATCTAGGCAGGTTTTCCTTTACATAAATCTATGCTCATTTTTTCTTTACAGGTATCTGTATAATTTAGATTAGCTTGTCTTATTTGATAGGATATAGGGACAAGTTACAATTCATCTTCTTCAAGTGTTACCATACAGCCTATAAGTCCCATTGTCTCATATTATACAAAAAGCTTAAATATATAATTTGTTTGCTTTGTACAGGGGATGATTGAGCACACTAGCAAATATATTTTTGAGTGATGCTTCTTAATAATATACATCCTAAATAATTTATTTTTGTTGTAAATTTCAAGTTCAGTGTGCCAGCATTATTTTTTCTGATACTCTCAACTGCTGATTTGGTTGCTATCTCCAACAATAGAATCATATAACTTTGAGAGATGAGTAACTAGTCTTTATCTACCAAAATCTCATTAATAACCTTATGTAAATAGATCATCAAATGCATGGTGAAAAGGGGAAGATTGATTTATGAATAGGCTTCAAAGACAATTTCATTTCAAACCTTTATTAGAAAACAGTTATGCCGGGCAGTGGTGGTGCATTCCTTTAATCCCAACACTTGGGAGGCAGAGACAGGTGGATTTCTGAGTTTGAGGCCAGCCTGGTCTACAAAGTGAGTTCCAGGTCAGCCAGACCTATACAGAGAAAACAGCTGTAACAGAAAAATAGAGAATTCCAGTTCTTGAGTGTCATCATCCTCTAAATCACCCACAAAGCCCAATCCTGTGATAGGAGACTTACGTTTACTCCTGTGTCCTCATGTTTGGTTTGCGGTGTTATTCTGGCATTTATTCCAACTCAGAATCCATTTACTTGAGGCTTGATTCAGTGTGATGGATGCTACATCCAAGATAAACCACTATATTCCCAAGTTTTTCACATAAAAATTGATGGAGCTTGAAATACTCATGAGAAGCTGTTCCATGTTAGGAAAGGAGAGTAGAGTATTGTGATTGGGAGTGGGGTGGAAGAACTGCTTCTAAAGCTAGCTGCTCTATAGATTTAGATGGGTTGAGGAATGGGAAGGCCTGGTAGATGTAGCAGAGGAAATTCCAAGTCATGAAGTGGGACTTCTGGTATCATACCTTCCCCACTATGGTGACTATACCTTCAATCTGTGAAACAAAACAGACTTTTCTTTCTTTAAGTTGCTTATTTTCAGGCATTTTTGTCACAGCCTTGAGAAATATATATGATAAAATATTTGGCACAATAAATTACACAAGCATTTTTTAAAATATCTTTCATAACTATATATCAATTTCACTATTTAGAGATAGGCATGGAATGAGTTTTAATCACTATTGGGGTCTTTATCATTAGCCTTTGATGATAAAAATTTATGGGTCTTGGACTTGGAATAGACTTCCCAGAGTTTTCATGCAATCATTGACTGAAAAGGAAGATTTCATGCAATCATCCTTTTGAGACTGGAAGCAGTTGTAGTGCTACAGAAAAACCTACACAAGAAAACTTCTGCTGAAAGAAGTTGAAAATATGTTACTAAAACATCAGTAGCATGAATTCAATATGGGATATTAAGTTTATGATATGATGACTTCACTGTTAAAGGAGATCTTAGAAACAGGCAAAGCTATTCCTTGAAGCATATTTATTCATTGGCCAACAATTATTTCTTATCTATTACAGACCATACTAGAAATGCAAATAAGCTTCATGGTACATAAATCATAGGAGCATCTATGCTGAGGAGGATGAGGTACATTGGAAGTTTTTATCTAGGAAATAACAACTGTTTTCTTTCAATATGATTACATTCTCTAATTATTAAATAAATAAAAGGGTCCAAGTAAGGAGAAAATGACTTCGTTAAATTTCACTTGAATCCAAATGTGAAGTACTGTGGCTTCCAATTTTGCAGCACCAGATGTGACTATAAAAATATAAACTTAATTGATGCATTTAAAATCTATTTCCAAAAAGAAGACACAAATATCAAAGGGAGCAAGGGGTATATTTTGTAGGGAGGAAGTGAAAGGGAACAATATTTATACTTATACTTATTATATTATACCCACAGACAAGTATCTTTCTAATCCTCAAAGAAGTTTCTTTTTATATCAGATGAAGACCATCATAGAAAATACAAACTGGTTGCTTTCTTCTTCCTCATAAGCAGGACTGGCTGAGCCCTGCTTATCCTCACTTGAGCCCTTCAGCTTGCTGAAATTTTTAAGTTCTGTGGAGTGTGTCTTTGGAGAGGGAGGGAACTGGGAAGAAAAGGGTATATAGGGAAAGGGGAACATGATCTGGCATTGGATAAGGGAAAAGGACTGAAGCCCTGAAAGCCAACAGAAAGAATGGAAAGAGGAAACCTCAGGAGGGAGGAGGTTAGGGGGACCCTCCAGAATGTTCCAGAGACCTGGGAGGTGAGAGACTAAAAGGACTCAAAGGGAAGTACCTTAGATGAAATGCTCTCCAGTGGGGAGAGGGAACTTAATAGAACCCATTTCCAGCAGAAAGACAGAGCATCAAGTGAGGGATGAGATTGCTATCCACAGTCAAAATTCTAACCCATAATTGTTCCTGTCTAAAAGAATAGAAGGGATAGAAATGGAGAGGAGCCTGAAGAAAAGAAAGTCCAGTGACAGGCCCAAAGTGGAATTTTACTGGCTCCTTTTGTCTGTCAACTTGACACAAGCTGGAGTTATCACAGTGAAAGAAGTTTCAGTTGAGGAAATGCCTCCATGAGATCCAGTGGTAAGGCATTTTCTCAATTAGTGACCAGGGGGGGGGCCCTTGTGAGTGGCACCATCTGTGGGCTGGTAGTCTTGTGTTTTATAAGAAAGCAGGCTGGCCGGGCAGTGGTGGTGCATGCCTTTAATCCCAGCACTTGGGAGTAAGAGACACGTGGATTTCTGAGTTCAAGGCCAGCCTGGTCTACAGAGTGAGTTCCAGGACATCCAGGGCTATACAGAGAAACCCTGGAAACCCTGTCTCGAAAAACAAAACAACAAAAAAATCAATCAAACAAACAAAAACAACAACAACAAAGAAAGCAAGCCAGGAGAAGCAAGCAAGCCAAGCAAGCCAAGCAAGCCAGGAAGCAGCATTCCTCCATGGCCACTGCATCAGCTCCTGATCCTTGACCCTCTTGAGTTCCAGTTCTGACTTCCTTTCGTGATGAGCAGCAGCATGGAAGTGTAAGCTCAATAAATACTTTCCTCCCCAACTTGCATCTTGGTCATGGTGTTTGTGCAGGAATAGAAACCCTGACTAAGACAGGGATCCAGCTCAAGTGTTAGACTAAGGCCTAATACTATTACTGAGGCTATGGAGCGCTCACAAAAAAAGTACCTATCATGACTGCCCTCCAAAAGACTCAACAAGCAGCTGAGTCAGATGCAGACATTTGCACCCAGCCAATAGATAGAAGCTGCTGACCCCTGTGGTTGAATCAGGAAAAAGCTGGAAGAAGCTGAGAAGGAGGGTAACCCTGTAGGAGGAGCAGCAGTTTCAATTAACCTGGACCCTCGATATCTCTCAGATACTGCACCACCAACCAGGCAGCATACACCAGCTGATATGAGGCCCCCCCAGAACATATACAGCAGAGGACTGCTGGGTCTGGGTTCAGTCAGAGAAGATGCACTTAACCCTCAAGAAACTTGGTGGTAGGGGTGGTGTGGGACCATCCTCATGGAGACAGGGGATGGGGAAGAGTTATGGGATATGAAACAGTCATAGGGTGGACCAGAAGGGGGAATAACATCTGGAGTATATAAAAGAAAAAGAAAAACGAAAAGAAATAATAATAAAAATATATATAGTCAAAATAGCATCCCACACCCCCCACTTACCTCCAACACCCCCTAAAAAACTAAACAAGTCAAAATGCAGATAACAATTAACTGGTCATGGTAAGCTCAGCTCCAACAGATATATCTTCAACACAACTCCTAATCTTCAGGTTTAGGGAAACTCATTAAATTAGGCATGGGACATTACAAGAACCAGAAGACCAAGAAGTCTGCTGACAAATTATGTCTCTGAGCAATGACAGGAAAGCAACAACATGATTCTGAAACAATATTTTTGTCTAAACAAGACTGTGACTATGACAATATCACTAGATATGCTAACATGGAAATAAGGAAATCTCATGGTACACTGCCCCTAGACAATGGCCTAAAGACAACTAAAGATTATTGGGAGAAGGAGAACAAGTCTTACCCAAGAATGAGCTCTCTAATTAGCTGATCTGTATACAATATAAATACATATACAACAGTATTTCACATATAATTATTGATCGTATCTATATATATATAAATGTGTATATATATATGTATATTGTGTATATGTGTATGTGTACATACATTTATATATGTAAGTATACATATAAACACCAACATATGATTAACAAAGAAAAATAATTTGAAAATGTGCAAAGAAGGACATAAAAGGAGGGACAGGACTATGGAAAAGTTGTAAGGGAGAAGTTAATAGAAAAGATTACTCATTCATTTCAGGAGACCTCTGCCTGGGCCACCAGGGCTCCATAGCCAAATACTGCTTGGAGAAAACTAGCCACCCAGGAGTGTGGCAAAGCCAGTGAGAGGACATAAGAGGAGTAACACTGCTCAGTGGGAATCTCCGGGAATCCTTGGGACACAGGGACTGAGGAACAGCCAGTAGGAAGGAACCTTCTGGTTTCCATCTGTGGCAGGAGACCTCTGCCTGGCCACCAGGGATCCATAGCCAAATAGCACTGGGAGAAAGATAGCCTCCCAGGCGTGTGGGCAAGCATGTCTGCTCAGAGGGATCGACCTGGAATACCCAGGACACAGAGATTGAGAAGCGGGCTTCTGGTTTCATTCAGTGGCTGGAGAGCTGATCCTGTGACACAGGGCTAGGTACTCAGATAGTGCCAGGAGAGAGTTGCAGCACCAGGAATGCTGGCACACCTTCAATCACAGGCAAGACCATCACTTGTATTCATATTCACTGGACCAAGAGGGACACTTGCAGAGCCATCAGGACACAGGAAACAAGAGATAGCTGCAGATTAGACCCTTCTTATTTCTGTCTGCACCCCAGAGATGACCCTGTACCACAGCTCTCCAAATCCAAATTCCTCTCAGGGAGAATTGGTCTTCAAGGAGTATTGACACCTAGGCTTGCAGGAAAGACAAGCCACAGTCAGAGAGAGTAAGACCAACTAACACCAGAGATAACCAGATGGCTAAAGGCAAGGGCAAGAACACAAGGAACAGAAACCAAGGCTACTTGGCATCATCAGAATCCAGCTTTCCCATGACAGCAAGCCCTGGATACCCAAACACACCAGAAAAGGAAGACTCAGACTTAAAATCACTTATCAAGAGGATGATAGAAGTCTTTAAGAAGGAAATAAATAACTTCCTTAAAGAAATACAAGAGAACACAGGTAAACAAATAGAAGCACTTAAAGAGGAAATGCAAAAATCCCTTAAAGAATTACAGGAAAACACAATCAAACAGACAAAGGAAATGAACAAAACCATCCAGGAACTAAAAATAGAAATAGAAACAATAAAGAAATCACAAAGGAAGACAACTCTGGAGGTAGAATATCTATGAAAGAAATCAGGAGTTATAGATGCAAGCATCACCAACAGAATACAAGAGATGGAAGAGAGAATCTCAGGTGTGGAAGATACTATAGAAAACATTGACACAACAGTCAAAGAAAATGCAAAAAGCAAAAGCTCCTAACCCAAAACATCCAGGATATCCAGGATACAATGAGAAGACAAAACCTGAGGTTAATAAATATAGAAGAAAGTGAAGATTCGCAACTTAAAGGACTAGTAAATATCTTCAACAAAATTATAGGAGAAAACTTCCCTAACCTAAAGAAATAGATGAACATAAATATACAAGAAGCCTATAGAACTCCAAATAGGCAGGACCAGAAAAGAAATTCCTCCCATCACATTATAGTCAAAACACCAAATAAACAAAATAAGGAAAGAATATTAAGAGCAGTAAGGGAAAAAGGTCAAGTAACATATAAAGGCAGACCTATCAGAATTACATCAGATGCCTCACCAGAGACTATGAAAGCTAGACGATCCTGGGCAGATCTCATAAAGACTGTAAGAGAACACAAATGCCAGCCCAGGCTGCTATACCCAGCAAAACTTTCAATAATCATGCATGGCAAAACCAAAATATTTTATGACAAATCAAAATTTGCACAGTATGTTTCCACAAACCCAGCCCTACAAAGAATAATGGATAGAAAATACCAACTCAAGAAGGGAAACTACACCCAAGAAAAAGCAAGAAAGTAATTTTTCAACAAACTCAAAACAAGATAGCCACACAAACATAAAAACAACTTCAAAAATAACAGGAGCAACAATCATTATTCCTTAGTATCTGTTAACATCAATGGACTCAATTCCTTAATAAAAAGACATAGACCTACAGACTGGATCCATAAACAGGACTGAGCATTTTGCTGCATTCAAGAAATGCACCTCCATGTTAAAGACAAACACTACCTCAAAGTAAAGGGCTGGAAAACAATTTTTCAGGCAAATGGTCCCAAGAAACAGGCTGGAGTAGCCATTCTAATATTGGTTAAAATCGACTTTCAACCAAAAGTCATCAAAAAAGATAAGAAAGGACACTTCATACTCATCAAAGAAAAAAATCTACCAAGAAGAACTCTCAATTCTGAACATCTATGTCCCGAATGCAAGGGCTCCCACATTCATAAAAGAAACTTTACTAAAGCACAAAGCACATATTACACCTCACACAATAATAGTGGGAGACTTCAACACCCCACTATCATCAATGGACTGATCTTGGAAACACAAACTAAACAGAGACACAGTGAAACTAACAGTTGTTATGAACCAAATGGATTTAACAGATATCTATAGAACATTTCATTCTAAATCAAAAGAATATATCTTCTTCTCAGCATCTCATGGTACCTTCTCCAAATTGATCATATAATTGGTCACAAAACAAACCTCAACAGATATAAGAAGATTGAGATAATCCCATGCCTCCTATCAGACCACTACTTAATAAGGCTGATCTTCAATGGCAATAACAACAACAGAAAGCCTTCATACACATGGAAGCTGAACAACATTTTACTCAATGATAACTTGATCAAGGAAGAAATAAAGAAAGAAATTAAAAACTTCCTAGAATTTAATGAAAATGAAAGTACAACATTCCCAAACCTATGGGACACAATGAAAGCAGTGTTAAGAGGAAAACTCATAGCTCTGAGTGCCTCCAAAATGAAACTGGAGAAAGCATATACTAGCAGCTTAACAGCACACCTGAAAGTTCTAAAACAAAAAGAAGCTACTACACCCAACAGGAGTAGAAGGCAGGAATCAAATTAAGGGCTGAAATCAACAAAGTAGAATCTATAAGAACTATACAAAGAATCAACAAAACCAGGAGCTGGTTTTTTGAGAAATCAACCAGATAGATAAAACCTAAGCCAGACTAACCAGAGGGTACATAGACAGTATCCAAATTAACAAAATTAGAAATGAAAAAGGAGACATAACAACAGATTCTGAGGGAATTCAAAAATCATCAGATCCTACTACAAAAGCCTATATACAACAAAATTGGAAAATCTGGATGAAATGGACAAGTTTCTAGACAGATACCAAATACCAAAGTTAAGTCAGAATCAGATAAACTATCTCAACAGTCCCATAACCCCTAAAGAAAAATAGAAACAGTCATTAAAATTCTCCCAAAGAAAAAAAGCCCAGGACCAGATGGGTTCAGTGCAGAATTCTATTAGACCTTCAAAGAAGACCTAATACCAATACTCTTCAAGCTATTCCATAAAATAGAAATGGAAGGAACACTACCCAATTCATTCTATGAGGCCACAGTTACACTGATACCAAAACCACACAAAGACCCAACAATAAAAGAACACTTCAGACCAATTTCCCTCATGAATATCGATGCAAAAATACTGAATATAATTCTTGCAAACCGAAACCAAGAACACATCAAAACGATCATTCACCATGATCAAGTAGGCTTCATCTCAGGGATGTAGGGATGTTTCAATACCCGGAAATCCATCAATGTAATCCACTACATAATAAAACTCAAAGAAAAATAATCACATCATCATTTTGTTAGATGCTGAAAAAGCATTTGACAAAATTCAACATCCCTTTGTGATAAAAGTCTTGGAAAGATCAGGAATTCAAGGAGCATACCTAAACATAGTAAAAGCAATGTACAGAAAACCAGTGGCTAACATCAAACTAAATGGAGAGAAACTCGAAGATTTCCCACTAAAATGAGAGACTAGGCAAGGCTGCCCTCTCTCTCCCTATGTATTCAATATAGTACCTGAAGTTCTAGCTATAGCAAATAGACAACCAAAGGAGGTCAAAGGGATACATATTGGGCAGGAAGAAATCAAAATGTTACTATATGCAGATGATATGATTGTATACTTAAGTGACCTGAAAAACTCCACCAGAGATCTGCTACAGCTGATAACTACCTTCAGCAAATTGGCCAGATATAAATTAACTCAAGCAAATCAGTAGCCTTCCTATTCTTGAAGGAAAAACAGGCTGAGAAAGAAGTTAGGGAAATGACACCTTTCACAACTGTCACAAACAATATAAAGTATCTTGGTATGACTCTAACCTAACAAGTGAAAGATTTGTATGACAAGAACTTTAAGTCTCTGAAGAAAGAAATGGAAGAAGACCTCAGAAGATGGAACGATCTCCCATGCTCACGGATTGGTAGGATTAATATAGTTAAAATGACCATCCTGCCAAAAGCAATCTACAGATTCAATGCAATACCCGTCAAAATTCCAATTCAATTCTTCATAGACTTAGAAAGAGCAATTCTTAGCTGGGCAGTGGTGGTGCACACCTTTAATCCCAGCACTTGGAAGGCAGAGGTAGGTGGATTTCTGAGTTCGAGGCCAGCCTGGTCTTCAGAGTAAGTTCCAGGACAGCCAGGGCTACACAGAAAAACAGAGATACCCTGTCTCAAAACCCCCTACCCCCCAAAAAAGAAAGAGCAATTCTAAAATTCATATGGAATAACAAAAACCCAGGATAACAAAAACTATTCTCAAAAATAAAAGGCCTTGTGGGGGCATCAGCCTGCCTGACTTCAAGCTGTACTACAAAGCAGTAGTGATAAAACTGCATAGTATTGGTACAGTGACAGGCAGGTAGATCTATTGAATAGAACTGAAGACCCAGAAATGAACCCTCACACTTATAGTCACTTGATCTTTGACAAAGGAGCTAAAACCATCAAGTGAAAAAAAAGAGAGTATCTTCAACAAATGGTGCTGGTTCAACTGTCAGTCTACATGTCAAGATTGCTAATTGATCCATTCCTATTTCCTTATACAAAGCTCAAGTAAGTCCAAGTGGATGAAGGACCTCCACATAAAACCAGGTACACTGAATCTAATAGAAGAGAAAGTGGGGAAAAGTCTCAAACACATTGGCACAGGGGAAAAGTTCCTGAATAGAATGCCAAGGGCTTGTGCTCTAAGATCAAGAATTGACAAATGGGACCTCATGAAATTACAAAGCTTCTGCAAAGGACACTGTAAGTAGGACAAAACAGCAACCTACAGATTGGGAAAAGATCTTTACCAATCCTATGTCCAATAGAGGGTTAATATTTAATGTATACAAAGAACTCTAGAAGCTTGACTCCATAGATCCAAATAACCTTATCAAAAAATGGAGAACAGAGCTAAACAGAAAATTCTCAACTGAGGAACCTTGAATACTGAGAAGTACCTAAAGAAATGTTCAACATCCTTAGTCTTCAGGTAAATGCAAATAAAAACAACTCTGAGATTCCACCTCACACCAGTCAGAATGGTCAAGATCAAAATCTCAAGTGACAGCAGATGTTGGCGAGGATGTGGAGAAAGAAGAACACTCCTCTATTGCTGGTGGGAATGCAAGCTGATACAACCTCTCTGGAAATCAGTTAGGCAGACCCTTAGAAAAATGTACATAATACTACCTGATGACCCAGCTATTCTTCTCCTGGCCATATACCCTGAAGATGCTCCAACATGTAATAAAAACACATGTTCCACTATGTTCATAGCAGCCATATTTATAATAGCCAGAAACTGGAAACAACCCAGATGTCCCTCAACAGAGGAATGGATACACCAAATGTGGTACATTTACACAATGGAATACTACTCAGCTATTAAAAACAATGACTTCATGAAATTCTTAGGCAAATGGATGGAATTTGAAAATATCATCCTGAGGGAGGTAACTCAGTCACAAAAGAACAAACATGTTATGTACTCACTTTACCCAAGATTCAATTCACAGCAAACATTGGACTGAGGGAGGGGTCCCAGATGAAGGAGTTGGAGAAGGGACTGAAGGAGCTGAGAGAGTTGCAGCCCCAGGGAGGAAGCAACAGTGGCCATTGGCCTGACCCCTCGATGCTCCTAGAGATTGGATCACTAACCAAAGAATTCACATGGAGGGACCCATGGTGCTGGCACATATTTGTTAGAGGAAGGTTTTGTTAGCCATTAGGGGGAGGAGAAGCCCATGGACTGGAGGGTATTAGATGCCCCAATATAGGATAATGTCAAGGAGGGAAGACAAGATTAGGTGGGTGGGTGGGGGAATAAACCCATAGAGGCATGGGGAGGGGAGAGGGAATAGGGAGGTTCCAAAGGGGAGATCTGAAAAGGGGGAAACATTTGAAATGTAAATAAAGTGTCAAGAAAAATAAAAAAATAAAAATAAAAATAAAATAGGGCATGAAAAAAAAATGATTCAACCATATTTTAATTAAAATAAAATATATGAGTGGTTATTCTTCCTAGGACCCCATACTTGGCAAATGGATACTACTCCTACATCTTAGCATATGCTGGATAATCTTTAAGCTTGCACTTTCTTTTCAGTTTTGCAGAAACCCAAGTAAACACACTGCCCTGATGTTTCCCATGGTTCTTCTGAACTCTATTGTGTCTTTTCTATGAGGCCTCACATGCTATACAGTTTCTTTGTCTCTGGGGTCTACATATTTATACACATTGCTATATCATCATATAGGGTGCAATAAGGTTTCCATAATGCCTTTATGTTGAATGCTGAAGAAAGATTCCTGGTGGTTAAAAAAATCACCCAAATATCTAAGCTCCTGAAACTGGAAATTAATAAAAAAACAACACATATTAGGTTGTGATGCTTGTTAAGTTTTTGAAATTGAAAAGACTGATAGGCAGAATTTGAACAAGCCCGAATTTGAAGAAAATAGTCTGGACAGGCAATATAAATTCAGTACACAGCAGGGTTTCACATATGTTTGCTGACCAGTATATGAATATCTGTACCAATACAGGTTAATTCTGTATTAACTTATCCCATATTGGACAATATATAAAAACATAGCTATGTGCCAAAATAGTGATGCTCATTTTACAATTTCAGATATAGGCTAGTAGCTTGCTTTAACTATGTAGAGTGCTGGGTCTGTCTGAAAAAAGGGAATCTTTGACATCTCTCATTATTCCCTTATGTATTTTTAAAGACATGATCAATGAGTTATATCATTCCCTAAACTTACTTCAAATGAAATATCAACCTATATTCTCACAGGTTTATTGACAAGTTTTATTTTCACCTTGTGCAAAACTGGTTTCATTTTTTTATTTGTTTACTTACTATTTATCCACAAATTACCAAGGACAAATATTAGTAAGGGAGATGAGGAAACATCACTTACTTTTAAGCACTAGTCATGGATGGAAAAATATGTTCTAATATGTTTAGATTTTGTAACAAAACATCATAGATTGTGTGACATAGGAAATACAAATTCATTGTCAAAGGTCTAGAGGCTGTGGTTTCTATAAGAAAGGTGTCTGTACACACAGGACACTACTCCGAGATTCACATGGTTTGCTCTTAACCATGGCCTCATGCCTTTCACCCAGGGTTAGTTCTTCAGTGTGACAGAGTGTACCAGTGTCTGGTTGCATTCAGCCAACTTTTTCCTTTGAATGATTTGGCCACAAATCTATCTGAAAACTCTATTAATCCTTGAATTTTTCAGAGTTTTCCCTTCCGTTTTTTCCTTAATTGTTTACAGGCATAAACAACCACACCCAACCTAAGACATATTGTGAATGGTAGAAGTCAGGGATTTTTCACGCTAGGCCAGAACTCTATTATTGAGACTCCTTCAACCCCTGTTCCAATAGTTTTAAGAGATGGGTACAATTTTCAAAAATCTTGAGTGTTTCTTTGCAGTAATCAAACTTTCAAGTGGATATCAGAAACCAACAAGACTCAAGAAGACCAAATTCTTGGAAGCGGTCTCAGAAGAGGTCATTGGTCTTGCTGGTGTGGGAAGTCCTTGTGAGGCTGTGGAGGGAGGGTATATGGGGGGGTCTGTATTCTCATTGCATTGATGGAAATAGTATTTCATCTTTACCCACTTCAATATATAGGGTCAAACTTTAAAAATTTATATCACTATCTAATATTTAGTTGTAGGAAAAGAAATAATTTTACTCATTTGTTTTGTGTTAGATGACTACCTTCCTTGAAATGAAATTGTGAGAATTTGAGATTACCTTTGAGTAAATGCAGCTCCTTTTAAATTGCAGTCTGGTTTTTGTAATCTTTTTCTCATCTCCTGTGGTGAGCTTTTTACTTCCTGTAGGGCACCTCCTACTGAGATTGGTAATGTTTTACTCATCCCGACAGGAGGTTCTCTATGAGAGCTTGGAATCACCCTTTTGTACACTGCTAACATAGTACTAATGAATATGAAGCAGTTGATTTTGTTTTTCATTATGTAGGTACATTATTTCATCAGGCTTACCACTATGGAGGAATAGTTAGACTTATATCACATCTGAAAAGTTAAAACAAATGTAATCAAGGGATATCTTATGTAGTTTGGATAAGAATAATTTAAAATTTGTCACCTTCTTAATGAGGTCCAATTTACTTTCAATTTTCTACATCTATGCTATATTGATAAATGTAAAGAATGAATGCTCGCTTCTAGTTTGGATATATGAGGTATTAGTTTAAAATATAGCTGTTCCATTGCCTCTGTCTCTACCAGGCTGGATTAGATTAGTTGAGTACAGACTTTATTTGAGTACAGATAATAGAATATAAACATATTTTACCACATTTTCTTAAATATAAATACTGAACCTTTACTGACCACCTATATGTCAAGGTTTATGTTCATGTAATGTATTATGTTACTTTCCCAGGAATAGCATAATATAAATACATATCAGTCTTATGCACGGGAGAAATTTAAACACACACAAAGATGGCTCAATCATGTACCATCCTTAAAGAAGTCCAGTAATTAAAACGTAGGGTCATCATGGAAATTGGGAGATAATGCAAGTATTTAAAGAATTATTGCAAATAGCTTTTGCAGAGGAATAGAAAGTGTGTGATCTAGATAGATGATAGATGATACATAGATAGATACATAGATAGATATAGATGTAGATATAGATGTAGAGTGATATATATGTAGAGAGGGGGAGGAGTGGAGCATATGAGACAGGAAGAGTGTATGCTCCACTGAAGTTATAGACTGGTAGTAGAGCTTTATCTTCAAAGAGAAAGTAGAGGCTCACTGGATGGTGAATGACATTTCTGGCTAACCACATCTAACTAAAGAGTGGCAAGTGCTTGGCTGTTGCTTACAGAATGAAGAAAATGACTGGATACTAAAGGGTAGTGATAGTCAGGATGAGTAGATGTCAGGATTGGACAGTGAAGCAAACTATTTTGCCAAACTGACTCTTGGAAGTTCTTTGTTAAAACTTGACGTCACAAGAAAATTACATCAAGTAACATAGGAGTAGAGTCAGAATCCTCAACAGTTTGAACAAACCATCTTTAATAGACTCTGGGTATTCTCCATACCACTGTGGTGCTTCCTTTATAAATGCAGCATGAAAACAAGACTAAATGGTCAGTGAAGGATTTGGAAAACTGATCATCTCAGTCTTGGATTTAGACTGTTTTGTTTTCCTATAGGACTTCAGAGCTCTGTGTAATTGTACTTTCATTCTGTTTTATGGTAGATATCGTTCAGATATATCTTAGGTATTAGATATATCTTCCTGACCTTGCCCTCTTTCCTAATTAATTTACACACACTTGCCTTACTACTATTTCAGAATTCATATTAATAACAAAGATTGTGTTCTTAAAATGTTTTCACTTAGTAAACACTCAATAAATATGGTCTCTGAAGATTGCTATAGTTTAATAATTATTACATAATTATTTAATAATATCATAAATAATTATTATTTAATAAAATGTAATATTTATAATAGGCCACCTTTGTCCTTTAATAGAAGAAATAGAACAGCACTCCATCTCGAGACAAAATACTTTCTGAACACTTCTTTTTAAATTAAGTTCATACATTTTTGTTCAATTTAATAAAATAAACTAATTTAAAATATGAAAGATGCATTTATAACACTAATTTTCAAATAGAGAAAAATCTTATATTTTGTATGAAATATTTTGGTAATAGTAAAGAGTAAAGCAATAGTTGGAAAAAGAGGGAAGGCCATGATGCTGACAGTAATATACTTTTTATTTCTGTATTTAAAAATCATGGCCTTTTGTAATTTAGATGAATGTGTAAGGTCAAAAGCAGAGAACTAATGGCCAGAGTTAAACTTAATTATAAGAAATAAGATTAGTTCTTCTTAGAAAAAGAACCATACTCTTTAAATATTTTTCCTTTAACTTATAAAACGTTAAAAGGGAGACATTTATGTGCACAGGTTAGGAAATTTAAACCCTGTTATCCCATATTAGCACAAACCATTTTTAATTATTACTATTTCAAATTTAAAATTAGTATTTATTGTTTATTCCTAAACATAATGTATGTTTTTATGATAACCTTTCCTACAGCTCTTTCTCTATCTGAACTCTAGTCGGTAGGTAGTTCTCCATGCTTCTTTTTGCCTTTCTCTAAAGGTTCTCAAAGCAAACTTCTTTATTAAACCTATTAGGTGATGTTTATTTTTATTCAGATGATTTTCAAAGTAGCATGTAAAGTTATACAGTCTCTTATAACTTATACAGTCACATGTCAGACACAGTTTGTGGCATGTGATCCCATATATCTAGTAGGCAACATATGTGAAGAACAACTGGAAAAGAGCACTTAAGATTTACTTTTGCTTGTATGTCAACACAGTCCAACCTCATATGATCATTAGACTTTACTGAGGCATAGAGGTATAACCAAGCACTCAAGCTAAGGGGTATTTATTTGTTCCTCTCTATTTCTTTCATGTATTACCAGTAAACATGTTTTAAAACAGTGCCTCAGTAGCTATAGTACAGCCAATTTAATTGCTAGGTTTTGAGTGTGTTTCAAATAGATAGGAAATATTTGTCCATCTTCCTAAAATATCTTGAAACTTTTGATGAGAAAAAAGTAAATATTGTCTATATGATAAAATTTAATACACATTAAATTACTAAATTGAATTGAGATTTTAGTGGGTTATTTTTATTGAAAGCATTTTCTGATCTCATGTAATACATAGTTTCCTCTCATGCCACTCTTCTCATTTCTTCCCTTACACTTCCCTTCTTCCACTGATCCACTACCCTTCAATTTCCTCTTGAGAAAGTAGCATACCTCAAAGAAATGACAGCCAAATGGGACAAAACAAGGTATAATAAGATAAGGAAAAAAGATCTTGTACAGAGTCTGAACAAGGCAATCCAATAGGAGGAAAAGAGTCTCAAGAGCAGGCAAAAGAATCAGAGTCATACCTGTTCCCACTGTTAGCAGTCCCACCAGCCCACCAAACTAAGAGCCATAGCATACATGCTCAGGACCTGGTGCAGATGCTTGCAAGCTCGATGTTTGCAACTTCAGTCTCTGTGAGCCTATGTGAGTCCTGTTCAGTTGACTCAGTGGGCCATGCTCTCCTTGGGTTCTTCATCCCTTCTGACTCTTTTTATCATTCTTCCCTCTATCCTGTAGTATTCCCCAAGCTCTGAGGAGGGACCTAATGGACATCACCCATTTAGAAACTCTGTATTCATAAAGTCTTTATATGGGTCTCTGTAACTAACTCACATACACTGCCTTGGAAACCTCTCTGATGATGATTGGACAAGGCTCCATTTACGAATATACCAGACTGTCATTATGAATCATTTATTTTCTTTCCAGTTTTGTGACTGGGTTGATGTAGTCCAGACACTATAGAAATCAATATAGTGGTTCCTCATAAAATTGGTAATTGATCTACCTCAAGGCCCAGCTATACCACTCTTGGGTATATATCTAAAGGGAGTTCCAATCTGCCACAAGGACTGTTGATCAACTATGTTCATTAAGGCATTATTCATAATAGCCTGAAACTGAAAATCAGTCTTGATGGCTTAGTTGAAGAATGGATCAAGAAAATGCAGTATATTTATATAATGGAGTGTTGCTCAGCTGTTAAAAAATGACATCATGGAGTTTTCAGGCAAATAAATGTAACTAGAAAAAAATTCAGAGTGAGTTAACCCAGATGCAGAAAGACAAATATGGTATGTATTCACTTATAAATGGATATAAGCTGTTACAAAAATAATAATCAAGCTACTATCCACAGACCCAGAGAGGGTAGGTAAGGATTAGGGGTCTAGGGGCACATGTGGACCTCTCTGCAAAGGGGGAAGTATAATAAATTTTACTTTTAGACTACAGGTGGGTGGGAATGGGAATAGGAAAAATCAGGTGGAGGTAAGGGAAGGAAGAAGAGACATGAAGAGAAACAGGTGGAACTGGGGAGCAGTGGTGGTAGTGATGTGGTAACTTTCTGGAATCTATGAGGGTTCCTCCTGTGAGGTCACCTTATAAGGGAGGAGGAAGATTCTGAACTGGGCATCTCTTATAGCATGTCAAGGCTTTCAGTGGCAGGGCTAGGTTGTTTTCTTTTGGGTGGTTGGCTGAGCAGGTCTCATGGAGATACCTAAAATCCAGGCTAATGCTAGGACAGAAGGTTGCTCTCTGAAAAGTGACAGTGGGGCCCCATTGCTGAGGAAAATATCCACACAGTTCATTGAATGTAGAGAGTTCACACACTGCCTTCATGGAGCCTTCACCACTATGCTCTACTCTTTCTGGCATGCAAAGAACCCACAGATTATAGAAAAATTTTAGTGTGCTTTAACCTTGTGGGTCAAGCCAGCAAGACTGAGTCTAGATGTAGTATTTATTGCCACAACTTTATGAAATCTCATATAGCCTATACTCCATGCCAACATGTTTATTTTCTTTATGGCTGCTCATCACATCAGTTATTTCCATCTGATTGATGTAATGGGCCATGGACATCTTTCAGTTATAATCTTCTCTCAATGACTCCTATTTTCCTGGGTAAGAGTGCTCTAAATGTACATTATACAATTTCCTCCTTTAAAGTCTGATGATCACCTCTGCTTTTGCTTGGAATGAAGTTATTAATTTTCCTGGATAGAAGGTCTTACAGAATGGGTTTTTAAGTCAAATAATTCAGTTTCCTCTTGTATAAACCATTTGTCTAGAGTTTACAACACACACAAACACACACCTAAATTTACTTCACTTGATGATCATCATAAACTAGCCAACTTATACTTATTATTTCCACTTTATGAGAAATGTCTACCCTCTCTGGTATAATTCTCTTGATCATTCTTCAGGTTTGGATTCAAATATTGCTTCTTTAGATATTATTCCCCATTCATTTTTTCTAAAGGAGATCCAAACATCATCAAACACCCAGTGCTACTCTTATGCTCTTTGCATATTTTCTTGCTTATCTTACACCTATCAGATGTAATGGTCAAATGTAAGTATGTGTTTATATCTAGAGATCTTGGGAAGGAACTGAAGATTCCTGAAGACCAAATGTTGCTGTTGTTTATGACTGCGTTCCACTGGGGACAATAACTTTCAATTGCTTTTCTATTCTCCAGTTATGAAATATTTGTTTCAAGGCTAAATGTTTTATTAAACATAATTAGAGACCAGATGCATGTCACTATTGGTCTGGTTTTAATATTAAATTGTTGGGTAAGGACAAGAAATAAGAAGAAGGAAGAGGGGATGAAGAGAGGGTGAAACAGACATTTTTTTATTACAGCATGTATTTTCTAATTCCATAAATACTCTACTAAAATGCAGACTGCTCATTATAATACATTCTTGATTTTGGAAATTCACGCTAAGAAAATCCAATGGAAAAAAGTAAAATATGAGAATTTCTTTATGCCAGAAGTTAACAGGTATATTTAAAAGAATTGGTGAAGAGATTCCATAAAAGATGCGGGACAGCCATGTAAAGGGAAATGTAGATTTTTACAGATTATTGATAAAAAATGGCTTAAACAATATCTCAATATTTTAGAGCCTAAGTTTCTTTCATTGCAATATAGTTTATCATACATTTAGATTATGATGAAATTGCTTATTCATTACTGATTTTATTTTGTTTTTAAACATCATTTTAAAAGTTGGATGACAGAATTTTGTCTCTAATTATTTAGTGGTGGAGCAAAAATTGTTTAACCTCCTTCCTCTGACCTGCATCTATATCACTCTGCTGGCAGCTGATGGAAAAGTTGTCAAACTGCTTACAGGATCTTAATGTGCTCTGATTCTAATTCTGATCTTTTTATGAGCTTCACCTCATTTTTTATTTTTTTTGTATCTTTTATCTTCACACTACACAGGTAAACTTACTTCTACCTGTCCTCCACTCCCAAACATCTACAAAAGCAGCAGAATAAAATAAAGCCATATCCACAAGCAGACTGTTTCGACTAGGAGGACTGTTACAGATAAAAAGGGAAATTATTTGAGCACAAAGGTGTTTATCTAGGAGAAAATCTAACAAGAGAGAATCAATCTAATTGATATGTTTTTCTTTTTTACTTCTGTTCTTACTATAAGGAGTCAAATAAAGCTGTCCAGTTTTTCTACCGCATTGTCTACTTGAAAACGAACAGTATCCCTTTGTCTTGCACCTCCCATGCATCATCTTCCCATTGTTAATAGAAGCTGAAACACAGTCCAGCCCCTTCTAATGACATTCCTCCCACATGGGCACTCGGGGACTATGATACACAGTATTATTCTAGGACAGATCTTGAAAGGTCTTATGAGTCAAATAGAGCTCAGAATTGTTGCACACAAGAGTAATTTGCTTTCATCTAGACGGGCATCTTATGAAGGACCATCTATCGGGCGCTGATAAACAGAACCATTCATTGTTCATGGAAAAGAGGAATGTATCTATGTCACAAGGAATAAAGTTCATCCCACCAAAAAGGTTTTCTGAGCAGTAAAGGGCTAAGCAATTTTTGAAAACCTCTGTACTTTCTAAATGATAACTTCACCACATATAACATTGGGGAGGATGTGTCAGCAAAAAATGAACAGTTTTTCTATCAATTCTGGGCCACATATACTACACATATCAAAATAACCACACCAAAGCAAAATTCCACTTATCTAATTTTTAGGGGTGTTTAATTTGATGAATTCTATGTAGAAGGATTTTTATTTTCAGAGATATTAATTAGAGATCAAATTGAATACATTTATATATTATATTGTCTTTAAATCAACAGCTTGTCATTGCCAAGAGTCCTATGCTATTGCCAAAAATGATTAAAATTCTTTAACAACAGTTGAAATTTTAAAGAGAATTCTTTCATAAAACTGTTTCTCTTTTTTATTCACTATCCTAACCAAAGTGGATAAAAGGAGCCATACATGTCATAAAAATTGGGACTGCCAAGAAGAAGAGCAAAAGGTATAGAAACTGCATACTTGCTTAAAGATAGCTGAGTTGTTCCTGAGATGATAGAAACCTATGGAATTAAAACTTCAAATTTCATTACACTTTACTTCAATGTAGAGACCTGGTTTTTATTAAGTAGAGCATTTTGCTTCAACCCCACATTTTACGAGCTGAGGAAACTCACCGGGGAACTTTAGAAAACATGTGTCACTTTGCTTTGTACAAAGAATAATTGCTGGCAAGCAAAGAACACAGAAAACACTGAGATCCCAATACTGGAAATGCTTGCCCAAGGTGTCTTAATAGTTAATTTCCCTTTCCTTTATTGTTGTGGGCTTTATTCCAAAGGGCACAGCAAGATCTTTCAGAACACAGTTCAGCTCAGCATTCACAGAGCACCTGCTGACAAGTTTATAACATCAAATCTTAGACTTTGAGACTCCATGAGTAATTACTGGCAGCATAAAGTTTTATTTTCCTTCACTTTTAAGCCAGAGTGTATGTGTGTGCTTATGTTTGTATGTGCATACATGAGTGTGTGTGTACGCATATGTTATTTAGTGCAAGAACAAAGGATAATTTCCCATTGTTGTTCTGTTATTATGGATTTAATAATAATTTGTTCAACAATTGGAACCAAAGAGGTTTCTAAACAGCTGGACTGTTTAATTCCATGTTACCAAAGACTGACAGCTATGCTTCTGCTTCACCTATCCTCAGATAGTTCATAAACCGGCGAGTACAGATGGGCACTGTGTGGAGGACAGCATATTGTGAACTTTTGACTCCACTCTGTGACTCAACAGAAAACGAGAAAACAAAATCAACATTTTTTTTCTCTTGTGAGACCTGGAAACATGGCAGTGTGTTGGATAGTACTGCTCCACATGCAGATTTAAAATAGAATTCTAAAAGTGGGTAGGTAAAAAACAAACCCATAGTTGAGAAAACAATAAAAACATTCATTCCCTTGTACTTGGGTGTTTATTATTCTAGCTATTTTTTTCTCAATATCTACAGGAGCCACATCATAGAAATAAGTAAAGAATATAAGTTACAGAGGAAACAAGTGATTGTATTTAAAACAGTAGGCTTGAAGAGCCAATTTAAGAATAGACACCATAGAATTGATATGGATAGCTGGATATCAAGATGTCCAGTAATCCCAGAGTAAATACTGAAGTAATCCTCTTTGAAAGCATTTTAGTTGGTTGTCAGTTGATTGTTATGCTGTGTGAATGGGACTATATGGTCAGATACCTTGCCTTTAGTCTTCCTCTCCTCTGTTCCCTCTCTTGCTGATATGAGTTTGTCTGTATGCCTGTGTTATCTACTATGGCTTTGGGTAGAAAGAATATTCTAACAATTTTTAACACACTGAATTCTCTTCAACCTCCTGGCTTTCTGTGACATTTTATTTCCTTCTTCTCTAATATGGAAAGGAGGACCTCATTGACAGAAAATAAGTGAGAGAAGGTGGGG
The DNA here is from genome assembly GCA_019843965.1 of Rhynchomys soricoides. Classification (NCBI taxonomy): domain Eukaryota; kingdom Metazoa; phylum Chordata; class Mammalia; order Rodentia; family Muridae; genus Rhynchomys; species Rhynchomys soricoides. Next base: position 15,922,228 of record JADRCH010000014.1, on the reverse strand, counting down.
AATAAAGAAAAAAGTCACTAAAATTCCAGTCTATTTTCTTTTCTGGAAATGAATATCAGAGGTCAGGCAACTTATAAAGAAAAGGGTTTTATTTATCTCACAGGTTTGAAAGTTCATGGCACGGACATCTGTTAAGCATGTGGTTAAAGTCTTTCTGCTGAGTCCTGCCATAGCACAGGCACACTATAAGACAAAACAAGCTTGCTAACTTGGTTTTCTATCTCACATCGTAAAAAGCCACTAATGTATGAAGTTCCCACCTCATGACCTCACCTAATCCTAATTACCTCCCAAAGGCCTCAGTCTCAAAATACTATAAATCTAAGACTTTGGAGATTAAATTTCAACATGACTTTTGCAGTGAACAAATACTCCAACTAATGTATTTCTCCCCTGATGACCTAAACTCAAATCAAATAAACATTTTATATCAAGGCATCAAGTCAATATTCCAAAGCACAGAATTAAATGTCATTGAGACCTGAGGCACACCTGGGGCTAATAATCCAGCTATGAAACTCTGAAATTGTATATATATATATATATATATATATATATATATATATATATATATATATATATAAAATGAGAAAATAGACAACAGGATACAATAGATATAATAACTCATAAATAGAAAGAAACAATCAGATCAAGTGTGGGTGTACTCTGTCTCACAACAGGAGATAGTTAGCCCCAAAGATCATGGGCATTGCTGCCTATTTATTACACAACACATTTAGTGCAGGTGGCAGCTTGTCACAGATTAGTGTACCCTATCTGCAAATTATCCCTGTAGGTGTCCCAAATTATCAATCTACAGTTCAGGGATTTTAAAATTTAGCCTCATCTTTTGAAAATCCCATATATAAATAGAGTTATGTAGTAACTATTCTTGGTTGTCAAGTTGACTACTTTTGAAATTAAATAAAACACAAGCTTCTGGGTACAACTGTGAGGAATTTTTCTTAATTAAATCATTTAAAATTGAAAGACTCACTTTTAAACCAGAGCTTTTGAGGTGGGAAGATGTACCTTTAATCCGAGGCACACCTTCTGGTGGAAGGATGTATAAAGGATGTGGAAGAATGAAGACTATGTTTTTGCTTGTTTTTCCTGATTCTCAATGGCAAGTTCATTCATTCACTATAATAAAGTCTACTTTTTCAGAGTTCTGGCTTATACTGAAGAGGAGCTGAGACATACAGCTTCAAAGGCTGTAGAACTATTAGATTCTTGGGCTTCCCATTGGTAGAAACTAATGTTGGACTACCTGGACTAGAGTAAGCCACTCTTCTAAATCCTATCACCTTACTATCTATCATCTATCTATCTATCTATCATCATCTATCTATCTATCATCTATCATGTATCTGTGAATCCATACATGCATGCCTGCTCACACTCCTGTGTGTGTGTGTGTGTGTGTGTGTGCGCCCTTGGGCCTGGGGGTGTTCAATGCTCCAGTGTAGGGGAATGCCAGGGCTGGAAGACAGGAGGTGGGTGGTTGGCAGAGCACCCTCATAGAGGCAGAGGGAGGGAAGATGAGATTTGATTTTTCCAAAGGGGAGACCTGGAAAGGGAAAACATTTGAAATGTAAATAAAGAAAATATCCAATAGTAAAAAAAAAAATGTAAATAGATAAAATATCCAATTTTAAAAAAAAGGAAAATATTCTATATTTTTGGGAGTCCTCCATGATACCATTGATCTACAAATCAAGGGTATGGATCACATACCTAACATTAGATTTTTATTAAGCAACCTATAGTCTAGGCAAAGCGTTATGTTGTTTAGGGTCATATGTATATTCTTATATCCATAAATTTTATTGTACCATCAATATACTGACTTGGGAAATTAAACTATGTTTATTCTTCTGTAGTTATTTCAGTTCAGGATTAATACTAGGAATATGTTTATGCATGTTATACAACTCTAGTCTATCAAAAATAAGCCTTCTCACATTTATAAACCAAGATTTCATTTTATTGCATATATCTGTTTCAGACACTCAATTGGCATGTAAGCTTATGTACAATGATTGCACAATACAAACATTGTATAGTAAATTTTACTTTAACTATAGTATAGTATATTTATTTCTGAAATAGTTATTATAAATAATTATCTGCATTTTGATAATACATGCAAAGTCTTATTCTTTATACTTACCATGAAGAATTACACATTAATTTTCACAATGATGCTTGCATTATACTACTTTGGCATATTTGGATAGTCATCTTAATAAATGATGCCAATCATTGATGTGTGTATTCATTCTATCCTGTACACAGGATTCAGGCATACATTACTGAGTCAGAGAATAAGTTAATTTTTGTTTAAAGTCATTAAAGTATTCCATATTGTCTCTAAAATTGCTTCATTAAAAATTATGAATGGGAGTTTTGGTTCATTTTCATATAAATATTTACCAAAACTGGAATTACAAATATTTGAAAACTTTACTCATCTAGGTGGTTGAAGAATGATATCCAATGGCTAGAATAGTTGGCATGACTCATTCAATTACTTAATAACATGCAACTGTATTTTCATTTAGTAGTTGGGTTGTCTTGTTTGAGCTTCTTAGGCACAGACATTTTCCATTTAAGAAATCTATTAGATTGTTTTTAATAGCTGAGTAGTATTCCATTGTTTAAATGTACCACATTTTCTGTATCCATTCCTCTGTTGAGGGTCATCTGGGTTGTTTCCAGCTTATGGCTATTATAAATATGGCTGCTATGAACATAGTGGAGTATGTGTCCTTATTACATGTTGGAGCGTCTTCTGGGTATATGCCCAGGAGTGGTATAGCTGGGTCCTCAGTATTATGTCCATTTTTCTGAGGGTCAGTCACCTTGATTTCCAGAGTGGTTGTACCAGCTTGCAATCCCACCAGCAATGGAGGAGTGTTCCTCTTTCTCCACATCCTTGGCAGCATCTGCTGTCACCTGAGTTTTTGAACTTAGCCACTCTGACTGGTGTGAGGTAGATTCTCAGGGTTGTTTTGATTTGCATTTTACTGATGACTAAGGATGTTGAATATTTCTTTAGGTGCTTCTCAGCCATTCGAGTTTCAGAATACTACTCCGTTATTAAAAACAACGACTTCATGAAATTTACAGGCAAATGGATGGAACTTGAAAATATCATCCTGAGTGAGGTAACTCAGTCACAAAAGAACGAACATGTTATGTACTCACTAATAAGTGGATATTAGCCCAAAAGTTTGGAATACCCAAGATTCAATTCACAGCAAACATTGGACTGAGGGAGGGTTCCCAGATGGAGGAGTTGGAGAAGGACTGAAGGAGCTGAGGGAGTTTGTAGCCCCATGGAGGGAGCAACAGTGTCAACTGCCCTGACCCCCTGGTGCTCCGGGAGACTGGACCACCAACCAAAGAACACACATGGAGGGACCTATGGTGCTGGCCACATATGTGGCAGAGGAGGGCCTTATTGGCCATCAGTGGGAGGAAAAGCCCTTGGGCCTGAGCGTGTTAGGTGCCCCAGTATAGGAGAATGCCAGGGAGGGAACATAGGAGTGGGTAGGTAAGTGGGGGAATACCCTCATAGAGGCATGGGGAGGGGGATTGGTTAGGGGCTTTCCAAAGGGGAGACCTGGAAAGTGGAAAATATTTGAAATGTAAATAAAGTATCAAAAATTAAATAAATATATTTTAAAAAAGAAATCTATTACAAAGCTTAAAATAATTGTAAGAATTGCTAAGCAGTATACTATGATTCAGGTATTTCTTCAACTCTGTCATTTCTATTATAGATGATTAGATACTAAATTTAGACCAATTATTAATCTTTATTATTTTTTGTCCTTTTTAAATTTTCTCTTCCTTCTAAGTGATCGCATATTAACTTCTGGAAGGTATGTGGTACATTAGTGACACATACTTTGCATAGGTTTTCTGTTATTTTTTTTGTTTGTGTTTTTTATTATCTGCTTGTTATTTATTCATGTTTATATATCTATGATACATTTTATAATGTTATAAACTAAAAGTTTTATTCCTTTTGTGAGAAAATATATTCAGTGTTATTTGTTAGCTAACTCATTTTTTTTACTAATAGTTCACCGATTGTTTTTTATTGAATTCCTTTACGAAAGTTTTTGAGCTGTGTGTTATGTATTTATTTTACATTAATTCAATAGTATAAGGATATAAATTTCAGTAGGACAACTTAAATTATCATAGATTTATCATACATTTCTTTGATGATTTTCAATAAAACTTCTTCATTTCCAAGCAGCTATGTAATTAAATTTCCCATTATTTCCTAAGGAATATGTTTGCTTAATTTATAATCCATTTTAACTTGTATATTTTCAAGTTATTTTTTAGCTTCTATGAGAAATATTTTTGTATATTTTTCCTAAATATTTTTTCTAATTTTTAAATTTTATTAAATTATTTTATTTATTTCCATTCCAAATGTTGACCCCCGTCTTGGTCTTACCTCCTAAAGTTTTTCACACCATCACCCATCTTACCACCCACATTATCTCCCTTCCCTGGAGCATCAACTATCTACAGGATTAGACTCATCCTTGACCACTGAGGCCAAACAAGGCAGTCCTCTTCTACATATATGCTTGTGCCCATGGACCAACCCATGTATGCTCTTTGTTAGTGGCTTAGTCTCTGGGAGCTTTGAGGAGCTCAAGTTAGTTGATTCTGTTGTTCTTTCTATGCTGTTGCCATCCCCCGCAGCTCCTCCTTTCCTTTGCCTAACTCTTACAGGAGTCCCAGGCCTCAGTCCAGTTGTTGGCTGTAAATTTCTTCATCTCTCTCCATCAGCTCTTGATAGAGCCTCTCAGAGGACAGTCATGTAAGACTTCTATCTGCAAGCACAACATGGCATCAGTAGTTGCATCAGAGTTGGGTGCTTGAGCAAGGGATGGATCCCAAGTTGGGCAAGTCACTGAATCAGTTTCTCATCAGTCTACACTCCACTTTTGTCCTTGCATTTTCTTTAGACAGGAGCAACTCTAGGTCAAAAAACTTGAAGGTACATGAATGGCTCAATCCTTCCACTGGGGTCCTTGACTATGTACAGGAGGTGGTCACTTCTAGTTCCATCTCCTCACTATCGGGCATTTCAGCTAACGTCATCACCATTGTGTTCTGGAGTCTCTCAAATGCCAGGTCTCTGGGACTTTCTAGAAGTTCCCTGAGACCCACAATCCCCTCAGTTGCCTTTATCCATTCATTCTTCTGCCCCTCTGGACTTCTTTCCTGTCTCCCTCCATGCCTTTCCCTGCCCTCATTTCCCCTCATCCTCCCCTCTCCCACTCATGTCTCCCCCTCTCTCTGCTTCCCATAATTATTTTATTTATCCTTCTAAGTAGTATTGAAGCATCCTCACTTGGGCCTTCCTTCTTGTCAAAGTTCATAATGTCTGTGAGTTGTGTCATGTATATTCTGTATTTTTTGGCAAATATCCAATTATCAGTGAGTATACACTATGCAAGTCCTTTTGAGTCTGGGTTACTCTGCGCAGAATGATATTTTCTAGTTCCATCCATTTGTCTACAAAAATCCTGATGATTTTTAATAGCTGAGTAATATTCCATTGTGGAAATGAACCATATGTTCTGTATCCATTCTTCAGTTGAGGGACATATGGGTGGCTTCTACCTTCTGGCTATTCTGAATAAGGCTTCTGTGAACATACTGGAGCTTGTGTCCTTGTAGTTGGTGAAGCATCTTTTGGGTATATCCCCAGGACTAGTGTAGCTGTGTATTCAGGTAGAGCTATTTCAAATTTTCTGAGGATGCACCAGATTGATTTCTAGAGTGTTTATACCACTGTGGAATCCCACCAGCAATGGAGGAGTATTATCCTTTCACAATATCCTCACCTGGATGTGCTGTCACTTGAGTTTTTATCTTAGCCATTCTAGTTAATATAAGGTGGAAACTCAGGCTTGTTTTGATTTGCACTTCCCTAATGACTAAGGATGTTGAACATTTCTTTAAGTGCTTCTCGGCCACTAGAGAATCCTCAGTTGAGAATTCTGTTTATCTCTGTAAATTTATTATTGGGTTATTTGGTTTGTTGGAGGTTGTCTTCTTAAGTTTTTTATATACTTTGGTTATTAGCCCTCTATTGGATGTAGGGTTGATAATGATCTTTCCCAGTCTCTAGGTTGCTGTATTTGTCAAAGTCTTTTTCAACATCTAATGAGATGACCATGTGATATTTTTTCACCTTAAGTTTGTTTATATAGAGAATTACGATGATGGATTTTTGTATATTAACCCATCGCTGGATTCCTGTGATGAAGCATATTGTTGAATGATGGTTTTGATGTGTTCTTGAATTAGGTTTGCAAGAATTTTATTGAGTATTTTTACATTAATATTGATAAGTGAAATTGATCTGAAGTTCACTTTCTTTGTTGGTTCTTTATGTGGTTTAGGTATCAGAGTAACTATAGCTTTATGGAGTGAATTAGACAGTATTCCTTTTGTTTCTATTTTGTGAAATAGTTTGAGAAGTATTGGTATTATTTCTTCTTTGAAGGTCTGGTAGAAGTCTGTACTTAAAACATCTGGCCATGGACTTTGTGGGTTGGGAGGTTTATAATGACTATATCTATTTTCTTAGGGGTTGTGTGAACGTTTACATATTTTACCTGATCTTATTTTAACTTTGTACCTGGTATCTGTCTAGAAAATAATCCATTTCATCTATATTTTTTAGTATTGTTGACTATAGACTTTTGTAGTAAGATCTGCTGATATTTTTAATTTCCGCCATTTCTTTTGTTATATCTCCCTTTCTATTTCTTATTCTGTTAATTTGGATACTGTCTCTCTGCACTTTTGTTAGGTTGGCTAAGGGTTTATCTATCTTGGTGATTTTCTCAATGGAACACCTCTTGGTTTTGATGATTCTTTGTATTGTTTTCTTTGTCTTTAGTGGGTTGATTTCAGCCATGATTTTGAATATTTCTTCTTGGGTGTGTTTGCTACTTTTTGATCTAGAGCTTTTAGGTGTGCTGTTAAGTTGCTCATATGATATCTCTCCAATTTTTTTATGAAGGCACTTATTTCTATGTATTTTCCTATTAGCACTGCTTTTATTGTGTCCCATAAGTTTGGGTATGTTGTACCTTCATTTTCATTGAATCCTAGAAACTCTTTAAGTTTTTTCTTTATTCTTTCCAGGACCAAATGATCACTGAGTAGAGAGTAGTTCCAGTTTCCACAAGTATGTGGGCTTTCTCTTGTTTTATATGTTATTGAAGTTCAGCCTTTAAAGATGGTAATCTGATAGAATGCAAGGGATTATTTTAATCTTCATGTATTTATTGAGTTTTGTTTTGTGTTGTGGAGAAGGTTCCATGAGGTGCTGAGAGAAAGGTATAGTTTTCACTTTTGGGGTAATGTGTACCATAGAGATCTGTTAAATCCATTTGGTTCACAACTTCTGTTAATTTCATTGTATCTTTATTTTCTGTTTCAATTACCTGTTTGTTGATGAGACTAGGATATAGAAGTCCCCCACTACTATTGTGTAAGGTACAATGCATATTTTGACCTTAAGTAAAGTTTCTTTTATAAATATGGGTTTCCCTGCATTTAGGGCATAGATGTTCAAAATTGAGACTTTGTCTTGGTGGATTGTACTTTTGATGAGTATGAAGCATCCTTCCCCATCTCTTTTGATTCCTTCTGGATGAAACTCTATTTTATTGGATATTAGAATGGCAACCCCAGCCTGTTTCTTAGGAACATTTGCTTAGAAAGTTTTTCCAATCCTTTACTCTGAAATAGTTACTGTCTTTGTTGCTGAGGTGTGTTTCTTATATGAAGCAAAATGATGGATCCTGTTTGCATACCCAGTCTGTTAGCCTGTGTTATTTTATGAAGAATTGAGTCCATTGATGTTAAGAGATATTAAAGACCAATGATTGTTAGTTCTGTGTTTTTTGGTGGTATTAAGTGTGTGTGTGTGTGTGTGTGTGTGTGTGTGTGTGTGATTCTCTTCTTTTGAGTTTGTTGTGAAATGATTAGTTTCTTGTGTTTTCTTGGGAGTAGTTAACCTCCTTGTGTTGGAATATTCCTTCTATTATCCTCTGTAGTGTTGTATTAATCAAAAGATATTGTTTAAATTAATTTGGTTTTGTCATGCAATATCTTGGTTTCTCCATCTACATGATTAAGAGTTTTGCTGTGCTGGCATCTGTGGTTTCTTCGCATCTATATGACTTCTGTCCAGTATCTTCTGGCTTTTAGCATCTCTCTTGAGAAGTCTTATGTAATTCTGATAGATCCGACTTTATAAGATACTTGGCCCATTCCCCTTACAGCTTTTAATATTCTTTCTTTGTTTTGTACATTTAGTAATTTTATTGTTATAGGACAGGAGGATTTTCTTTTCTGATCCAATCTATTTAATGTTCTATGTGCTTCTTGTATGTTTATGTCCATCTTTTTATTTAGGTTATGGAAGTTTTATTCTTTGATTTTGTTGAAGATATTTTCTAACCCTTTGAACTGGGAATCTTTATCTACATTTTTTTCCTATTACTCTTAATATTGGTCTTTCATTGTTTTCCAAATTTCCTAGATATTTTGTGTTAGGAATTTTTTTACAATTTGTATTTTCTTTGATGGCTGTGTTGATTTTTTTTGATATCTTCTAAGTCTGATATTCTCTCTTACATCTCTTTTATTCTTTTGGTGACGCTTGCATCTATAGTTTCTGATCTCTTTCCTCAGTTTTCCATCTTGAGGGTTGTCTCAAATTGTGATTTCTTTATTGTTTATATTTCCACTTTTAGGCCTTGTTCAATTCCTTCATCTGTTTGATTATATTTTCCTGCATTTCGTTAAGGGATTTAATTACTTATTGTGTTTTCCTGATTTTTTAAAGAGAGTTATTTGTATTTTCCTTAAAGGCCTCCGTTATCTTCATGAGATGGAATTTTAAATCAGAATCTTGCTTTTCATTATGTTAGTATATCCAGGGCTTGGTGTGGTAGAAGAGCTTGGCTCTGATGGTGCCAAATTATATTGGCTTCTCTTGCTCATGTTCTTGTGCTTTTCTTTCACAATCTGGTTATCTCAGGTGTTAACTGTCCTGGGTGTCATGTACTGGAGAAGGCCTCCTTGTAGGCATGTAAAACTGTGTGACCTAAGTTAGAGTTGGCTTCTTGGGAATAAGGCAGTGTTGTCTCTGGTTAGGACAGGCCTCCTCTGTCTCTGTATTCTTGTGTCTCTGGTTAGGTCAGATTTATTGGGAGACAGGCAGGCAGGAGGTAGGTGGGGGAGAGGGGTAGGCATGCCAATCTGCTCCTGGGTAAATATGCAGACCAGAAGAGAGATGGGTCTTGGGGAGAGGGGATAGATCCCATCTCTACTGGGCTCAGTGGAGGTCCCAGATGTCATGGGTATTGGGGAGGGAGTCTCATTTGTGTTCCTGGTTATGGCAGACCTCCTAGGAGAAAAGTAGGCTGAGGTTGGGCAGGCCACAAATTCAGGTGGAGGTACAGAGCAGAAAGGGCCTTTTATGCTCTTTTTATATCTACCCCACTTCAGTTAGAAGGGAAAGAGGGACTCACACACACACACACACACACACACACACACACACACACACTCACAGATTGAGAGAGAGAGAGAGAGAGAGAGAGAATGAAGAAGCACCAACTCACACAAGAAAGGAAGAAGCTCTTAGTTTTGAAAAGCTAACAGCTTCACAAAGAAATAAGAGCCAAATATAATGATATTCTAATAGACAGAAGTAGAAGAAAGTGAGCAAAACAGAAGTAAATTAGCAGAGAAAGGCCTCCAAATGTAAATAAATATATATGCAGCCATACAATTATAAATAAGCAAATGAATAAACAAGGGGTAAAGGTAAATTCAAATACTTATAGAAGAATCTCCAATATTACATGCTACTGTCAGAGAAAAATAATTACCAATATCACCCAACTACGAACTCTGAAACAACAACACACCTTTAAGACTCAGTGAAGCAGTGGGGATACAAAAGTTATGGGAGTAAACAATCAATAGTTTAGTTGTATTCAAGACCCACTATATGATACAAGCTGTACCAGATACTGATAAACTTACCAAGAACTTAATACTAGATAGTTAATGGGCTCTGGTATTATACCACTAAAAGATTATAGTAATAAAATGATACTTGATGATGTTTTTACTCCAATAGATCCCTGGATAGCTCAGACATCATTAGAAAAGATTCTTAGAGTAGATGGTAATTAACACAGAGAGTAACAAACAGTAAGTGACTTTGTGAAACTCAACCCTAAATGGGAAGTCTATATCAAACCCCTCGCCTTAAGAATCAAGTATCTATGCAAAAGAAGAGGTGAAAATATTGGTTGACTTAGAGTTTGTGGATGATACCAAGGAAAGTCATCTTCCAATTACAACAGTGCTGATAGACATGTAACTTACAACACTCTGACAGCATGCATAAAACCTGTAGAAATTCCAACCAAAAAATACTGAATCTATAATTGGTTATAGGAATAAATGACTTAATACAGTTAAAGTATAAGGAAGTCTTTGACAGGCATGCTCCTTAAATATTAACTGTGCATGCCTATTGCATGTCTAAGGACTATTGATATGATTTATATAATTATTTTTACAACTGCACTATTTAACTTTGAGTTAGCATCTCCATTGTATGGCTGGAAGAATTTTTTAAATTAATATTTTTGTTGATGTTGTTTGATAATCTCATCTATGTGCATACTGAATTGTGATCATTTCATTCTAATCACTTCTCTCTCGCATCCCTCAGTCTCCTGCTAAAACCCAGTAAGTAGGCATTCTTTTCATGCTTCAAAAGGTTGGTCTGTTCTTTTAACTTACATTAAGGTTTTGGTTATATGTATTCATTTTCTATTTTATTACATCTCTCTCTTTTTCTCAACCATATTAATTTTTATTTTTTGTATTTTCAAGTTCCATATTAATTTTGATTCATTCTATTGTTTTAATTTGAGGATGCCAAATACATTTTTAATTATTTCTTTTATTTAATTACATTACAGCCATTGTCTCCCTCCTGGTCACCCCCATAGTTTCTCACCCCATTCCCCATTCCCCTTGAATCCAAGAGCATGCTTCTCCTACCCTCCAGGTGTCCCCTGAAGTGTAAACGTACTCGTTCTTTGGAAAGTCCTTAAATATGAATATCTTGCAATGGGAGAACATGCCTGGCACAGTGGAACAGGATGAAAGCCTTTGGCAAGGAATGTCCAAGGCCCTCTGGGAACATCTGCTACCATTGCTTTGCTAAATGGATATATAGTAAAATTGTTCTTTCTCTCTCTTTCTCTCTCTCTCTCTCTCTCTCTCTCTCTCTCTCTCTCTCCCTCTCTTATCTCCATGTTTATGTTTGTGTGTGTCTGTGTATATTCATGCTCATACTATAACCGGGCACCAGACCTTAATAGGCCCCCAGATCTTAGCATAACTGACTCCATGATGGAAGTGCCATTTAAGCTGTAAAACTCAGAATATAGACAGAGCCACCTGCCAAAATTAAAAACAAAGACTTAATCCATCAGAGTCCATAATTCTGTGAACGTCTCTCAATATACTAACCTTGTTTTCTGTCTTCTGTAGTTGTATCTTTAGTTTTTCAAGCCTTATTTTTAATGATGATTCTTCAAAGCTTTAACCTCACTTGTAACCCACCATTTACCAGCCAAGATCAGCAAAGACTCAAGACCCACAAGCATTACACAGGAAGCTGTACCCAGAAGACAAACTTTCTCTTGATCTCTCTGGGGAGTCCTATTCATACTACACATCATATGTCCTCTATGTGCCTTGTCTCAGCATGGGTCTTTCCTCAGCATGTTCAGCGAATCAGCCCAAGTCTTTGGAAGTGCCAACAAACTGCAGTACACCACCACAAGATCTTGCTGCATTTTTCTCTATGGAGTCTTGACAAAAGCAGCTCAACTACACAATGTGAAGTGGACCAATACATTTGTGTTGTTAGCAACAAATTCTTCATCATGCATCCTTTCATGTATTTGCCATAGCAGAACTTCCTTTCTCCTGTGTCTGCTTCAGCAAAACATTTCATCATGAGTCTGCTGATGCCTTTCACACCTGTATCTACTTTCATGTGTTTGCCCCAGTAAAGCAACATCCAACTGACTTTATAAAGAACCCTTAGGTTTCCACTTCAATCCCCCTTCCCTGGAGCCTCAAATCTCTCTCAAGGATTAAGCACATCTTCTCCCACTGAGGCCAGATGAAGCAGTCCTCTGGTATATATGTGCCTGGAGCCCTGGACTAGCCTGCTTATGTTGCCTTGTTGGTGACTCCATGTCTGGGATCTCATGGGGGTTTGGGTTAGATGAGACTTCTGGTCTTCCTATGGGGATGTCCTCCCCTTTAGCTCCTGCAATCATTCCCCTACCAAACCACAGTCAAAATTTCTGACCCAGATTGTTCAGGTCTAAAAGAACTGCAGGGACACAAATGGAGAAGAGACTAAAGGAAAGGCTGTCCAGTGACCAGCCCAATCTGGGATCTGACTCATGGGCAGGTGGGACACCAAGGCTTGACAATATTACTGATGCTTTCATGTTTTAACAACATATGAGCTAGCATAGCTGTCCTCTGAGAGACCTGACTAGCAACTGACTGAGACAGATGCAGATACTTACACCCAACTGTTTGAAGCCAAAATACATTGATGTATTTTGCTCATAAAAGACGTATTACATAAATTTTGCTAGTCTACTCTGTTGTTGAAGTAATATTATGATTTCTTTATGCTACAAGATGTTCTTTCCTCATACCCCACAATAGCTTTATTTTTATTAAGATATCTTGAACTTAATTCCATCAGGATGTACAGTTCTCCCTTGGCTGTGCTTTCTGATGATTGGAACTTTCTTGATATTTCTCACTAGACCAATGCCTTCAGGATTGGGAGATACACAATGATAGTCCAATTTTTGCAACCCCAAAATATTTGTTTTATATGGCTTCTTGGGTTAAAGTGGGCTAAATATATCTAGAAGCAATAAATTCTATCAAAAACTACAATCTCCAGTGGGCACTGCTTGAGAAAATGCTTGCAATCTCAACTGCTGCCTGAATTTTTCAACCTGCATGTTATAATAAATCACACACTCCCAAACATATTCTAATTGTTTTCATTTTCATTTTCTAAGAGTGAGCATTAATAGGTGTAGGATAAGCAGTTTTAATGAAATTTAAGATTTTGAAGAGGTGGGGCATAATGATAAAAATGCATGAGGTGTTTTTAAAAATCTGTATTTATGGAATATTGAGAATCTTTTTGCTCTTGTATTAATATGTTTGGAAGGCAGGCATCAGGAATGCTGCATAAAAAAGTATCCTTTTCACAATATTATCCACTATTTTGCCTAATTTTAGAAGTTAAATACAAAACACAAAAGGAGTCATGTTTCTTAGATACTTAAGATTTATAAAGAATTATTGTAAATGGAGCATTTTTTGAATTTTGCTATCCCTAACATTTTAGCATTCTCAAAATATTAAAGAAATACAAAACCCCAAAATATATTTTATATGTAAAAAGGTACCTCTCTTACCACATTTGTGGCTGATAAGTAATATACCCCAGGTAAATAATATTATATCATGGAAACACACAACATATTATTTTTAAAATTAATATAGAAGATTTAATCATGTCACTAACTAAAATTCTCTCACTATGCTTTCCTGCTGATCATGTGGAAAATCAACATCTGCACCAATGAAGAAAAAGAATGTATTAATGTAGATAATCAGTAACACTGGTAACAATAATAACAACTCAACACAATTTATTTTATGGCTCATATGGACATCACTTACTAAATATAAAATCATAATGCGTTACTTTGTCCTGTCTTTGACATGCTCTCCTCTGGGCCTGAGTGCAAACATAGGAAAGCAGCATGTGTTTCATAACAGTAGTCACAAATGCACATAACAGTAACAAACTGATTACTTAATTATTAGTATCTACATGTATCTATATTTCCAAAATAGCTTACCAACATTGAATCACTCACTGGATTCCAGGGAATCTGAAAAGACTGACTCACTCTTTCACTAAACTTTATAGTTCATTTAATATTAATTATTAGGGATGGGGATGGAGCTCAGTGATAGAGTCCTTGCCTAATATGCGTATGGCCCTGGATTTGGTCATCACAAGAAACAAGTAAATAGAACAGGAAGAATGAATTGGTGTGGGAATAGTAGGTCAGGGTTGAGAAAAATATATGGGAAGGAATAACTAACTATAATGAGCTTCTGAGAAAGCCATATAAAAACCTGCTACAGTATACATTTTTTAAACAAAACACCACACACACACACACACACACACACACACACACACACAGAGGCATGCACATACACAAATACAAAGGATTTAAATGGAATCATCCTATAGCTGGAGATAGCAAAATATTCTAAAAGACACAATAAGCTACTAAACAAAATCCAAATAATTAGTGGGTGGGGTCCCATAGACTACCAAATATTACAGGATTTTGCCAATTGATTACTCTCCAATTATTAAGGTAACATCTTAATGCCAAAAATGAGTGAAAGAGAGCCATAGAGTGAAAGAGAGCATGTAATTATGATATATTGTATGAGAAAAGAACCAATTTTCAATACATATGTATAAGATGTGTATATCCATATACATGTACTATGAAATATATATATATATATATATGTGTGTGTGTGTGTGTGTGTGTGTGTGTGTGTTTCTAAGGCTAAAACCTCTCTTAATTTTTCAATTCTAGATATCTTAATTAAATTTCTCTGAATTATAATGCAAACTATATTCTATATTTCTAGGGAAAAAGTTAAAATGTTTTTCTGGAGCCCTCATTTTATGTAGTTAGAAACCTAATTCACTCATAAGTATTTGGTAAACCGAAATATTTATTTCTACTTATATAAATTAACCATGATAAAAATCCATCTCTTAAATTCTAACCCACACCAAATGCTGCATCACATATGGTGTCTACTGAGGAGCCTTCTAGGATGTTATATCTCACTAGTGTATTGCTTCACTGTATTATACAGTCAAGACATAATCATATCCTTTTAAGACCATCTTTTTGTAGAATATACACATTCTCTCTCTCTCACACACACACACAAACATACACACACACACACACAATTATTTTTAATGTATGTCTCTTTTGTAATATTAAAGTACTTGAAGAAATATCTCCATTAACATTCAACTTAAATATCTCCTTCCAATGTAATAACATCAGCAATTTCATATGCATTGGAGGTAGTTTAACCTAGAGAATTAATTAACTCTTTTACAGAGTAGCTCTAATTCAGCTAATTAGATGTTGAGTAGGGGTTAAAGTTCAGTTCTAGTGATTCATTACTTTCTTCAGAAGACCTATCTCATTTAAATTTGTTAAAATATAAAATATTCCACATTAATTGTTAAAGCATGAGGCCATGTGCTAAAAACTCTCTCTCTCTCTCTCTCTCTCTCTCTCTCTATATATATATATATATATATATATATATATATGAGAGATGATATATATATGATATATATATGATATAGAATATATATATATATAAAATGTTTATCAATATACAAATAGTTATATGATAAATTCAAAAGATGGCAGACCTGTGATCATGAACCATTAATTTATTTGCCTTGCTATGATTTACCTTTAAAAACTAGATCCTTGAAAATTATGATATTTTTGGCTTGAATCTGATAAAAGCCTATAATGTTATGCATGGAAGGAAACATTGCTGAATAGATTTTCAAGTATCCACAGTAAAAATAGCATAAGGGCAATAGTAATCACAAAGAAAGGACATACAGTCCCCTTAATGTACTTATATTCACATTTAAATATTCCAAGAACAAAATTGTTTGGCCCTGTAGGAAACAGTTATCATCCCAGACAATTTGTTTTACTAACAATAACACATCCTAACAACAGACCTTTCTAATGTGTGTTCCATATGGACTAGACTAGAGGTTATCATTTTGTGAAACTCAAAGCATTTAGTGGCAGCAAGTGAAGTATCAAAGTTCACAAATTACTTCTAAGAAATCAAGAGTACATACAGTTAAATCATAAAACTCATGACTCTTATCTCAATATTGTCCTGAAAATGTGAATTATAAAACTAAAGAAAACTTGAGTTAAGGCCAAGTGATACACATGACTCCAAGGGAAAGTTCATGTAAATTTCCAGGATTACTGATTATATAACAAGTAATTTAAGGACAAAAGAGGCTAGAGAGAGACCTCAGTCCATAAAGGATCTGGCATCCAATCCAAGACACAGTTCTAACACCCAAATTTTGGTTAAAGGTTTGTTAGCAAATACCATAAATTAATTCATTATAAAAAACAAAGGAACATATATACATGTACTTACTATTCTAATCAAGACGTTAAATTTTTCTTAGATTTTGTTTTTATTGGATGTTTTATGTATTTATCTTTTCTGGTATCTACTCCGGAACCCCCCTTCCCATCTTCCCTCTCCCTGTCTTAATCAGGGTTTCTATTCCTGCACACACATCATGACCAAGAAGTAAGTTGGGGAGGAAAGGGTTTATTCAGCTTACACTTCCGCATTGCTGTTCATCACCAGAGGAAGTCAGGACTAGAACTCAAGCAGGTCAGGAAGCAAGAGCTGATACAGAGGCTTTGGAGGGATGCCTCTTACTGGCTTGTTTCTACTGGCTTGCTGAGCATGCTTTCTTACAGAACCCAAGACTACAAGCCCAGGGATGGCACCACCCACTAGGGGCCCGCCCCCTTAATCACTAATTGAGAAAATGCCTTACACCTGGATCTCAAAGAGGCATTTTTCTCAACTGTAGCTCCTTTCTTTGTGATAACTCCAGTTGGTGTCAAATTGACACACAAAACTAGCCAATACACCTGGATTCTATGAGGATTCTCCCGCTCCCACACATCTACTCCCACCTCACCTCCCTGGCATTCCCCTACACAGGGAATCAAGCCTTCACAGAACCAAGGGCTTCTCCTACTATTGATACCAGACAATGCCATCCTCTGCTATATATGTGGCTGGAGCCATGTGTCACTCCATGTGTACACTTCGGTTGGTTGTTTAGTCCCTCTAAGCTGGGGAGGATGGTCTGGTTGGTTGATATTGCTGTTCTTCCTATAGGGTTGCAAAACATTTCAGCTCCTTCAGTCCTTTCTTGAACTCCTCCATTGAGGACCCCATGCTAAATCCAATGGTTGGCTACAATCATCTGCCTCTGTATTTGTCAGGCTCTGGCAGAGCCTCTCAAGAGATAGCTATATCAGGCTCTGACAGCAAGCACTTCTTGGCATCCACAATAGTGTCTGAGTTAAGTGTCTTTACATGGAATGGATCCCCAGGTTGGGCAATATCTGGATAGCCTTTCCTTCAGTCTCTGATCCATACTTTGCCCTTGTATTTTCTTTAGACAGGAACTCCTCTGGGTTAAGAATTTGGAGATGAGTGTGTGGCTCCAACCCTCAACCAGGGGACCTTGCCTAGCCGCTGGATATGTTCTCTACTGGTTATCCCTCCCCTTTGTTGGGCATTTTAGCTAATCTTATTCCTGTTGGGTCCTGGGAGCCTCTTGATTTTTGGCATGACTAATGATATGGTCTACAGAGTCATCTATGATTTAACTGGCCTCATTTTTTCTTATAAAAGTTCATGTTTGGCATATATATTACATTACACAGGCTGTGAAATTATATAACAGCCAAGAGTACATATGATTGATTAGAAAATAATGCTAATGACCAAAAATGCAATTTTCTACTTTATTAAGAATTCATCAATTTACTCTAACACTCTGCTACTAGCATACCCTTATACTGCTCAAGCTGACTTGTTTCCAGACACCCCAGATCCTACTTCCTTTCTTATTTTTAAAGGCTTTTCTTGAAATAAGAAACCCTAATCTAATCACGGAAACCACTATGGACAGAAAACAGACAGTGTCATATGCCTTATTAGTAGATTTCTTTGTTTAAAGTAGCCAGGGTAGACAACTTATTGAACAATATAAAACCAACTGAACATGAAAATTCTTACTGATTCCATATTACTTTCTAGAAACAAGTTGAAAATATAATGTATATATGTAATTTTTAAAATTAACTACTATATAATACATTTGTACCCAATATATTTTGTATTCTGTCCCGATCCATTCAAAGACAAATGTGCATGTTGATTTCTCTGTCTCAAGTTTTATGTATGATCTCTTTATTAAAATGTCTTCCTCCATTTCTATTAGATCAATTATATTTCATACCTGTGGTCCCAGCATAAGTAGACCTTTATATAGATAACTATCAACTAACCAAAGTAATTTATATATAAGAAGTTATGGACCAAATGGATTTAAGAGATATTTATTGAACATTTCATTGTAAAACAAGATACTATACCTTCATCTCAGCACCACATGGTACCTTCTCCAAAGTTGACTATATAATCAGTCAGAAAACAGGCCTCAAGAGACACAAGAAGATTGAAATAATCCCATGCATCCTATCAGATCACCACGACTAAGGCTTGTCTTCAATAACAATAAAAACAACAGAAAGCCCACATACACATAGCAGCTGAGCAATGCCTTAGTCAATGATTACTTTGTAAAGGAAGAAATCAAGAAAGAAATGAAAAACATTTTAGAATTTAATGAAAATGAAGTCACAAAATATCTGTACAACAAGAACTTCAAGTCTCTGAAGAAAGAAATTGATGAAGACCTCAGAAGGTAGAAAGATTTCTCATGCTTATGGAATAGTAGGATAATATAGCAAAAATGGCCAGCTCATCAAAAGCAATCCAATCTACAGATTCAATGCAATCCCCATAAAAATTCCAACTCAATTCTTCATAGAATTAGAAAGAGCTATTCTCAAATTCATTTATATTAACAAAAAACCCAGGATAGCAAAAAATATTTGCAACAATAAAAAATTTCTGGGGAAATCACCATCCCTGACCTCAAGCTGTACTACAGATAAATACTGATTAAAACTGCATGGTATTGGTACAGTGACAGGCACATAGATCAATGGAATAGAATCGAAAAGCCAGAAATAAACCCAGAGGCCTAAGGTCACTTGAATTTTGACAAAGAAGCTAATATGATCCAGGGGACAAAGGACAGCATTTTCAACAAATTGTGTTGGTTCACCTGGCTGTAAAGGTGTAGAAGAATGAAAATTGATCCGTTCTCATCTCCCTCTACAAAGCTCAAGTCCAAGTGGATCAAAGACCTCCACATAAAACCAGATACACTGAATCCAATAGATGAGAAACTGGTGAAAAGTCTTGAACACATCTGCACAGGGGAAAATTTCCTGAACACCACCAATGACTTATGCTCTAAGATCAATAATCGACAATTGGGACCTCATGAAATTACAAAGCTTCTGTAAGGCAAAGGACACTGTCAATAAGAACAAAATGGCAACCAACAGATTGGGAAAAGATCTGTACCAATCCTACATCTGATAGAGGGCTAATATCCAATATATACAAAGAACTCAAGAAGTTAGACTCCAAAGAACCAAATAACTTTATTAAAAATGTGGAACATAGCTAAATAGAGAATTCTCAAATGAGGAATGGGTGAGAAGCACCTGAACAAATGTTCAACATCCTTAGTCATTAGGGATATGTAAATCAAAACGATCCTGGTATTCCAATTCACACCAGTCAGAAAGGCTAAGTTCAAAAACTCAGGAGACAGCAGGTGCTAGCAAGGATGTGAAGAAAGAGGAACACTCCTCCATTTTTAGGGGGATTGCACGCTGTTACAACCACTCTGGAAATCAGTCTGGTAGTTCCTCAGAAAACTGGATATAGTAATATCTGATGATCCAGCTATACTGTTCCTGGCCATATACCAGAAGATGCTCCAACATATAATAAGGACACCTGCTCCACTATGTTCATAGCAGCCATTTTTATAATAGAAAGAAGCTGGAGACAACCCAGATGCCCTTCAACAGAGAAATAGATTTAGAAAATAAGGTACATTTACACAAAAGAATATTACTCAGCTATTAAAAACAATGACTTCATGAAACTCTTAGGCAGATGGATGGAACTTGAAAATAGCATCCTGAGTGAAGTAACCCAGACTCAAAAGAACACACATGGAATTAGCCCAAAAGCTAGGAATACCCAAGAAAATTCACAGACCATATGCAGCTCAAGAAGAAGGAAGACCAAAGTGTAGATGCTCAGTGTTTCTTAGAAGGAGGAACAATATACTCACAAGAGGAAATATGGAGACAAAATATGGATCAGAGACTGAAGGAAAGGACATCCAGAGACTGCCTCACCTGGGGATCCATCCCATATACTGTTGCCAAACCTGGATGCTATCGAAGATGTAGGGAAGTGCTTGCTGATGGGAGCCTGATATGGCTGTCTCATAAGAAGCTCTGCCAGAGCCTGACAAATATAGGAGGATGCTTGTAGTCAACCATTGGACTGAGAAAGGGGTTCCAGATAGAGGAGTTGGAGAAGGGACTGAAGAAGCTCATTGGGGACAGGGGGAGCAACAGTGTCAACTGGCCAGGCTTCTGGGTGCTCCAGGGGACTGGACCACCAACCAAAGAATACACATGGAGGGGGCCCATGGCTCCCTCTGTCTGTGGCCCAGGATGTCCTTGTTGGTCATCAGTTGAAAGAGGTCCTTGGTCCTGTTGGGTTTGATGTCCCAGTGTAAGGGTATGCCAGGGCAGGAAAGTAGAAGTGTATGGGGCCAGCTACCTATCCAGAACTATTCCTGTCTAAAATAAATACAGGGACAAAAATGGAGCAGAGAGTGAAGAAAATGCCACCAGTGACCAGGCACTAATTCTTGACAGTATTTCTGATGCCATGTTGTGCTTATAGACAGGAACCTAACATGGCTGTCCTCTGACATGTTCTATCAGCAGCTGACTGAAACAGATGCAGAGACTTACATCCAACCATTAAACTGAGGTCTGGGACCTCTATGGAAGAGTTTGCAGAAGGATTAAAGGAGCTGAAGAGGATAACAAGCTCATAGGAAGACCAACTATACCAGACACCTCAGAGATCCTAGAGACTAAGCCTTGAACCAAAGAACAAACATGGGTTGGTTCATGGACCCTGGCACCTATGTAGCAGAGAACTGCTTTGTCTGGCCTCAGTGGGAGAGTATGTGCTTAATCCTGTAGATACTTGATGCCCCAGGGAAGCAGGATGCTTGATGGGAATGAGGTGCAGTTAGGAGGGAGTGTGTAGTGGAACACTCTCTTAGAGACTAAGGCAAGAGGGGATGGGATGAGGAACATTGGGAGAAGGGACAGAGAATGGGGCAAAATTTGAAATGTAAATAAATAATATAATTTAATAAAAAAGAACACATCATCAAGTTCTCAACAAATATGACATAAGAATTTTTTTTAAAAAAAGGCCACATAAGGCCATACTGTATATCTTGAGTATTCAATGGTGTCTAATATCCATTTTTTCTTGAGCAATAACTCAATTATTTTTTATCAACACATCGGATGCCATATTTACTTTTGTTATAATTTTCAATGCCATGTTTGTATATGCTTCTCTGGTTAGAAAATTTCAAGTACTATCATGGGACCTACATTTTAGAATTATGTTATTTCATATAAGATTCAAACAAAATATTTACCACTTATATTTATTACTCTTAAGTATTATAGAAACCAGAAGTCATAAATATTTACTGTAAAAGTCCAAGTGTATTTTTAGCTTTGTCTGCTCACCATTTCTGTTGTGTTAGCTTATTCTGCTGTTATAGATTATAGCAATTAAAAAAGCAAACAAACAAAAATCAAAAAACAGATGTGGCTGTATTCTAATAAAAGTTTATTTACTGTAAGCAGAAGGTAAGACTTAAACTATGCTCACCCATAGACCATAGCTTACCAACTCTCAAGTTACATTATGACAGAGAGCAAAGCTTAAAAATAGTAACTCACTTCATTAATTGAATATTTTATTTACTGACATTTAAATTTTGTGTATATAAAAGACTTTTGTGAGTATAAATGCTTAATTCATTTATGGAATTTCCTATTTTAGTATGACTGTCACTGTGAGCAGAGCATTTAATTAAAAATGCTGCTTAAGGTGCCAGAACCTAAAAATACAAGTACCCATTTTTGTTACATTGTATGTGCTCTATTATTATAAACTGGTTTTTAACATATCAAAAATCTATATGCCATTTTCACTATCTCCCCCTCAGAGTCCTATTTCCTTTGCTCTCTTCTTTTGTGGACATTACTTTTCTGAAAATACAACTTTGTTAAATAAATCTAAATGTTATGTTTAATCCATGGGAAATCATTTCCTTGAACAACTTACTACCATTGTATAATTTTAGGGTGTTTGTCTGTTTCCTGAACTTTATTGCCTAATCTCTCATGCCTAAGATTTCTTGTATTGCCTTCATAAAAAAAGTGCTGATATATATAATAGAGATTGTTTTTCATATGGGAGTGGATCTGAGAATTATTCATTATTATATTCAATTTCATCTTGTGACAATAAAATTCTACGCTAATATTTTATGCTTCCTCACATACAACTTGCATTTTAGTTGATGCTTTCAGTATTTAACTTCCTTAGTCTGCTAAGTGTACCTCTGGGTGTTTTATGACTTTTCCTTAGGTTTCTGAAGCTATCCCTGAAATTTATTTGAAGCATGAAATGTATTCATTTTGACAAATGCACTTTTGACATGTGTATCTCTAGAATGTAAAACTTGATGCCATAAAACAAAATCTGAAACAAAAAAACTGTTTAATGTTAACAATTAAAGTGGAAAATGCAGATTTCTTTTTTCTCTTTCATTCATTAATTCTATTATTATGTTTATATCTCAATTGGAGTTTCCCTCCCTCCTCTTCTCCCATGCCTTCCCTCTCATTTCTTCTTCTTCTATGACCCCTGTCATCTATGGATATGTCATCTATTGATATCTATGGATATCAATCTACCTTGGCATATCAAGTTGTAGTAGCATTTGGTGTATCTTCTCTTGAAACTAGAGAAGGCCATTCAGTTAAGAGAAACAAATTTAAATGCAAGCAACAGAGTTAGAAACAACTCCTGCTCCTGCTGTTAGAGATCTGATATGAAGATCAACCTTTACATGTATAGGGGGTCTTGGTCTGTCTCATGTCTCTCTGGTTGTTGGTTCAATCTCTGTGAAGCCCTATGGGCTCATGTTTGTTGATTCTCTATGTTTTCAAGTGCTGTCTTGGACCTCTCTAGGTTTTTCAATCTTTCCTCCCCTTCCTCTTCTTCTAAAATATTCCTTGAGTTCTGCTTAATATTTGGCTGTGCATCTCTGCATCTGTTTTTATCAGATGCTTCATGAAGACACCCAGAGATTATTATGCTAGCCTCCTGTTTACAAGTATATCATAATATTATTTAATAGTGCCAGAGATGGGCTTTATCTCATGGCTTGGGACTCAAGTTGGGCCAATCATTGGTTGCTCTATTGTTGGTGTGAGTGCAAACATTTATAATTACTTTGGAAATAAACTTGGTGGTTCTCAGAAAATTGGGAATTGTTCTACCCCAAGACACACACATGTCACTCTTGGATATATAGCCAGAAGATGTTCTACCATACCACAAGAGCCTTGCTCAACTACATTCATAGCACCTTTATTTGTACTAGTCAGGAACTAGAAACAACCTAGATGTTCCTCAAATAAAGAAAGGATAAAGAAAAGATGGTACATTTAATCAGTGGAGTATTACTCAACTATTATAAACACTGACATCATGAAATCTGCAGGCCAATGGATGGAACTAGAAAAAAAAATCATTCTAATTGAGGTAACTGAGACCTAGAAAGACAACCATGATATGTATCATTTAAAAGTACAGAAGTATTTGGATATTAGCCATGAAGTACAGGAAAACCATGTAAAATCCACAGATCCAAAGAAGCTAAATAACAAATAGGGCCCAAGGGGAGATATTTGAATCTCACTGAGAAGGGGAAATAAAATATAAATCTTGGGTAGGTAGATGAAGGAAACTGTGTAATAAAGGGAGTAGGGAGGGGAAGAGGAAGGTTGAAGTCTAAGGAAAGTGGCACGAGAGAGAACTAGGAGAGAGAACTAAGAGATAACTGAAATCAGTAGGGTGTATATCTCTGGGAGGAACTAGAACAATAGAAATGCTTAGGAATCTATAAGGGTGACCCTAGCTAAGAATCATAGCTATATGATATATAGAACATTAAACTATCATGGGTTGTAAACAGGCAAGATTTCCAATGGAGGGAGGAGCATAGCAACCCAGCCACAAAATCTTTCACCTATAATTTTTCCTGGCCATAAGAAGTGTATGGATATAGAGGGAAAATGCAGATTTCACTTAATGACATATATGGGGATATTTCTATGCAAGATAGCCCAATAAATATCGTTTAATCAATAAGATTTAAAGTTAAATTAAGTAATACCATTTTATTTTCTGATTTTCAACATAAAATTACTTGCTCTGCACTTAAGAAATAAAAATTATTGAGAGCCAATATGTCACTACAAAATAAATAAAATTAATTACGTACAACTATTGGCTAATCAGTTCTCAGCTAGAGAATTATTCCTGTAGAACTATTTTAAAGTGCATAACACATAATTAGTAGCATTTACAGTAAGAAGTGAAATTAATATTTTTAACTAGAGCTTTGGGCTTTTGATTCCTGTAGCTTACAAGACTAGATGCACTAATGTCTCCCTTTATTAAAAACAACTAGATTACTGAATACATTTTAAACAATATTTAAACATATCATTCAACTGGCAAGAAAAGAACATTATACCAAGGATGAACTCTAACTGAGAGTTGGATTCTAGAGAAGTAAGTAGAGCTGTGAATAGGCATTTTCCTGTGAGTATTTCCATCCTAAGCAGCTTTGACTTTGTTTGGAAGCTTTGCACCCACTGAGAAACTGACTCTAGTGGGAGCTACTCTTCATAAAGGTAGGATTGCAACAGCTTAATCTCTCAATTTATGTGGGAAGCAAAAATACCCTCAACTCCACATTTGCAAACATGCCTTTAAAGGGAAAGGAAGCAAGACACAACTCAAAAGGAGGAAAAAGTTTATTTTATAGAGAATGGGTTTTTGTTCTTGATTTGTTTTTCAATGCAGTTTTCTCTTTCAAATTCATAGGACAAAAATTATCTAAAAAAAGAGTGAGGTGAAGAATTAGATTTACAGGAGTTTAGACTCCTGTATTCTTGGTTATCTAGTGGAAAAATAAGGCAAATCCATGCAATGTAACTAACCTTTAAAAGAAGTGTCAAAGCACATCACTTAAGTATTATCAGTATAATAATGTTTGTGAGATATAAAGGTATAAAATAAACATTAAGTTAAGTAGGAAGACAAAAATCCACAAAAACAGACGATATGATATTTTAATTAAATGTATAAATAAATAAAATGAATTAAATAATATATAGTTAAACAAAGTATTAATTATTTTACAAATAAAAGTAATTGAAACAAAAATTCAAAGAAAAAAACACAATCATATCTATAGTATCAGTTAATTTAATTGGGTCTATATGATGTGTCCACTCATTCTTCTGTTTTTTCAACAGACCAAACCATAAGGAAATGGTTGGAATTCAACTTTGAGACATAGGTGTGAAGACATGAAAGAGTAGGAAATAAATCTGGTACTTTTAAGAACTCTGAGGAAAAATTTTTAATGATTTGAATGACACCCAGAGGCTCATATATTTGAATGCTTAGTCATCAGAAAGTAGCACTATTTGAGAAGGATTAGAAGGTGTGGCCTTCTTGGACTAGATATGGCCTTGTTGGAGGAAGCATATCTCTCAGAGCAGATTTCTCTCTCTCTCTCTCTCTCTCTCTCTCTCTCTCTCTCTCTCTCTCTGTCTCTGTCTTTCTTACAGGATTAAGGTGTATGTTGCTTTTACATACTGCTCCATACATGCTGCATGCTCTCTGCCATGATCATAATGAACTAAACTTCTAAAACTATAAACAAGTCCCTGATTGAATTCCTTCCTTTATAAGAGTTGTCATGACCACGATCTCTCTTCACAGCAATAAGGCAGTGACTAATACAAACATTAAGTACACAAGACTTGGTGGTCAGATCAAAGGACTGGATGAGAAACAGGGCAAGGCCAACCTGAGCATAGGACTGAGCTCAAAATTGACTTTTTTCATATCAAGGTATTTGGTAAATCAAAGCTACAACAGAACTTAGATATGTTGTGAAGATCAGAAACCATGTTGAAAAGATGACTCATCAGGTCAAAGCACCTGTCACTAAAGCCTTATAATTTGAGTTCCTTCTCAAAGACCCTCAAGGTAGGAGAGAACTCCTTCATCAAATTGTCTTCTAACTTCCTCCAAATAATTAACTTTAAAAGGAAAAAAGAAAAAGTGACCTGAAATGGTTGAGATTGATTTTCTTTCAGCCAAAAGGAAAGACTGGTAGAAATAACTATATATTTTGCTTAATAGTTTCAAAAATCTCCATTTTTATTACTTACATACTTGAGCTTTCATTTAACTACACACCTATAGCTAATTAAATATATATTACACTCACAAGAGTCCTGTTCAGATTCTAGATAGGGAACCATTGTAGGGCTTTATCTTAACGTAGAAGATTCAATACATTTCTTTAAGGGCCTTAAATTATGATTAGGAAATGTAAACTTTACTTCTTTATACATCCATTAATCTAGTGCATGCTTCCTTATATTTGGAACAATTTTACAGGATCATATCCCCATAAAGTAGTTAGTATCTTGATCAGTTTATAGTAAACAAAGAAAAATCAAATACACAGTGACTGCATCAATTTCTACCATTTCTCAGAGGTTAGTTTTCCTAGATTAAATATTAAAATACTTATATTTTACCTTCTAAATATTTTTAAATATTTAAAGATTAAGATCAGTTTGAAGTGTCCATGGGAAATGGAATATGATTTCAATGCAGGCAAACAAACAGAAAAGACTCAGATTCAGTGGCAATTTATGAGTTATTCAATGCATGCCTTTAGTTATTTCTGAAAAACTGAATGGGCACATGATGAAGAAAGCATTCCTCATTCTAATTTCCATTTAGAAAGTGAGGAGATCCAGTAACTTACTTGTTATTAAGAAATATTATCATGGCACGAAGAGTATATGACTAAGGTTAAAAATGTGTGACAAACATGTCATTACAGCCATAAGGAGTGAGTATACAAAGTAAGGGCATGATGAATATTAGATAAGGGTGAAATTTGAGTACTTTATTTATCTTTACATTTCAGTCTTCTTCAGAAAAACTAGTTCTACCATTTCTAATTGAAATTTTAACCAACTCATAATTTATTCAATATAAATCCATGTACTCCTACTTACCTATTTTGAGAATTTGAGCTTGTAATATAGAAAAGGTATTAAAGCCTCTGTTATGCAAGTCAAGGGAATTTAATTAATTTATTCTATGTTCTGCTCATCATGATCCAATGTTTAACATTTATGTTGAATTTTTTCCACATGTTCTTCAATACAGGTAACTTATACACCTGAGTCCGTATCTCACTTCAGTGCCCATATAGTTTTTTCTTGTTGCATAAGATAGAGTTAATATTATTGATTGCCTATTTTCTGTAAATAGTCTATTTTCCATGTCATCTTCACCAAATGTATTATTGTCATTTACAACTTATACTGTCATCTAAAACAACATGTATAACAGCATGGTAGGATACAAACAAAATATATGAATTTGGTTTCTTTAAGAATAAGTCTATAATTAGGCAGTTCTGGGTTTCAATGCCACTTTTACCATGGTACTTGGTTTTCCTCTTATTCTGATGCAAGGAAGCTACACTTCATACAGTTATATCCTAAGGTAATGAATGCAGATCTATCTATTGTAAAAAGACAACAATGAAAAATAATCAAACTCTTCAAGGTAGAGAAGAGCTATGATTTCCATGCTGAAAAGATGAAGAAACAGGCAAGTAGTAGAGGCTACAATGCCAAGAATGTAAAAGTTCTGGAGGTTCAACACAAGTATAGTGCCCATAGGTAAGAGTATATGGTATATATATATTTGACTGAAAAGAGAAGAGTATTAATAAAAATGAGTGATGAAGATTTCAGAGGTATTAACATTGATGATATTATTATATATGTGTCTATTTATTCTCAATCATACTTGAATTCATTATATTGATGATTCTTTAACAAAGCTTGAAAAATCAATCTTTCAAAAAATATTTAGCAGAACAAATTAAGGATTTTATAGGCAAGGATCATAAATCATACCTTTCCCAGAATTCAAGAGGCAGATAGAAGAATTACATGACTTCAAAGCCACTCTGAAATACCTAGAAAGTTTTCCATTAGCCTGAGCAACACTATGAACATTTTTCTTTAAATAGAACACTAAGTCAGGAAAAAGCAAAAGGAAAAAAGTTGATGATTGGTTTTATATTTTACCTATTAGTCAGCCTCTAAGCATATATTTCTGGTACTGAAATATATTGAATATTGTAAGAATTAAAATAAAACTAAACAACATTCAAAGATATATAGATGATAAGGACATTAGTTTCCTTTCAGATGCTTCATATCAGAAAAACGAATGCACCTTCTGCAAATTCTACTCAATAGGCTCTCACCACCTGGAGGTGTCATATTAACAGGAACTAACATAAGAGTCACAAGTGAGATCCACCAATAGACATGTGGTCCTCAGACTTACAAATGTGTTGAGGACTATCAATTATACATTTAAAACAAATGGGAACTTCACAATTTCATAGAACAGGTAAATTGTCAAAGTTAGAACTTCATAGCAATGATTTGGTTGAATTGTTGCTAACAAGAAAAAATAGCCTTTTCTGAGATATGATAACAAATTGACAAAGACAATAATCTATGCCAAAGATGCTGGTTGAGCTGAGATAAAATCAAAGCTTTTTGATTTGTTGTTTCAATAACCACACTATTACATCTCCATGCTGTTCAAGGTAATATATATCTTATATGTACACACACACACATACACACACACACACAAACATCATATATTGACAGATAGATAGATAGATAGATACGATATAAGATGCATATGATGTTTGTGTGTGTGTGAGTGAGTGTGTGTGTTTGTGTGTGTGTAATATGAATTAGATTCTCTAAATATACTAGGAGCTAAATTAGATGAGTCATTCATGTATATGTGTGGATAGATAGATTTTATGGACACATATTTATATAGTAAAATGGTTGATCAAATTAACTAATGCAAGTAGGTTAGTCAAGTGCTACACGTATGCCACATGGGAGAGAAGAATGTAAATCTCATCACATGCTTAAATGATAATCTAAAGAAGCTGAAAAGAGATTTAAAAGGATCAAAAGCTAAGCTGGAATTTTATTCGACAAAACAAAATAATAAGAGTTTCATCTTCTTACTTTTTAAGAATCAATTTTAATCACATAAACTTTCCGAATAATTTTCAGATAAAAATAAGCAACTGGAAAGAAAATATATTTAATCTACTTTTATTATGATTCTTCTTTATTCTTTCTTATTTTCCTTTCATACTTTTATTCTTTCATTCTTTATATTTTGGAATTTTGAGACAGGATTTGGCTATTTTGCCCTGGTTAGGCTGGAACCTGATATTTAAACCAGACAAGTTCCAAAAGTTTTGGTGGTGCTTTTTCAATATCCTCTATGCTTAGATTACGGGTGTGCTAGACCATGTTTTTCTTTTCTTTTCTTTATTTATTTTTAACAGGAGGCAGTTGTCATGTTGCATTTACAATCATAAAATAGAAAATGATGAATGCTTGTACTCTGCTCACTTTCTCCTTTTCATTTAGTCTGGTGTTCTAGCCCTTGGGAGTGTAACAAATATTCAGGATGGATCGTACCTTGTCCACTAAACATTTCTTAAAGGACCCTTGTAAATAGATCCAGATGTGTGTTTCCATGGCAATTCTTAATTCCCTCATTTGTACAGTAAAGATTTACCATCTCAATGTCCATTTAGCTGTGTCCTCGCTCACTCTCCATGCTCACCACTTTATTTAGACTCCTCTATGGCGGTATGTACCAGAGTTGGAGGCCACATGTAGTTGGTACGATAATAGGAATATATTAGAAATGACATTTACAAAAATTATTCTCTCATTCTTGATAAAAACATGGAAAGTGTTTGCTTTCAGGGATCTTGATTATCCATGGTTATAATGCAGAAGTTATGATGAGCAAGTAGCACACTTAAGAACACTGAAGGATTTATTTTTGACAATAACAGAAAGAAAAATGGGAAGACTACTGAACTATCATATAGAAAAAACCTCCCACTCCTTTGCTATTTTATTGTTTGAGAAGTTGCAGTAAATCTTTAGTCTGGCTACCACCCTATTTTATTTTACTGTAGCTATCATCATTTTTACTGTGAAATGCTTTATAGAGCACTTTAGTCTTCAAATTTCTGTTCCTCATTTTTTTGCAAAGCACTTCAGTGACATTATGAAATATCTCAAGCTTTTCAATACACTACTCTTTGGACACCCTGATGAGAAATTATTATTATCTCAGCTTTATATATTTGCTTCCTTTTGTTTGTTGGTTGGTTTATATATTTTTATTGTTGCATTTATAATAAATCTTCAGCCCTAACATGTTAGGCAATTGCTCTACAGATGATGTAAAAACATAGCCCTTATCATGGCTTTAAGAGAGAGCATATTGTCATCACATCCTAGGATGGGGGTGATGACAATGTAATTTACTAATGTTGTAGGATATCTCTCTTAATTCTATTATAGTTGAATTTTCTTTGAGAATACAATTATTTAGAGATTTAGAAAACACATGTTCTAGGTGCCACAGCAGCATTTTTTAAAACTTATCTACAGACAACAAATAAACATGTCTTGTCATGTACAAGCCAATCATTAAACACCACATGGTTTATGAAAAGGAGAACAGGTGAGGGAACTTTATTAAAACTTCCTCACTCTGATTTTTAGGAACATTTACTACAATATAGCCTACCACTCCAACATGTAGGGAGTTTCCACTTTTTGATAAATGTACTCCAAATGCCACCTTCCATATTAACCATGTTACAATCTCAATAAGCTGTAACTGTTCTTACCATAGAAGCTGTGCCTATGATCTCAGCATCAAAATGTATGTGCTTGATACAAAACAGAAACTCAATAAATATTATGTGAATAAATGACTATTGGGTGAGTATTAGTAGACATTGGATGATTTATTTGCTGCCACGAACTACTTATACATTGTAAGTGAAATACATTTAAATATGAAAATTATCAGTGCCTTTAGAAGATTTTAGTTTAATTAGATAATTGTAGACATCAGGGAGAAAGAGGAACACATACATCACCTAAGACAACTGCAGCCTGTGAGTTGAATATGTCTTATAGCCTAAGTCAATAAAGCTTTATTAGAAGAAAGTCATAATACATGTTCATTAATGAAGTGAATTTTTGTACTAGTAGAGTTGTAGTTACTTCAGAGGTCATTTATTTGATCCACACAGAATATTTTCTTTATATTTTTTCTGTCTTTTTGTAAAATGTTGTTAACAATAAAAATAATTACTATTATAAATGTGTATGTGTGTCTATGTGCTTTGTGTATGTGCACCTGAGGGGACCAGAGGCATCAGATTCCATTGGATCTACAGTTATAGATAGTTTTATGGTTTTGTTATACAAGTGTAAAGAATCAAGTCAATTACTTTGCAATATTAGTTTACGCTATTAAATCTTGAGCCATCTCTCCAGCCCCAGTATTGCTAAATCTTTTATCAAAAGAAATAAACAAGCATCTATGTAGGAGGGGGCCAGATGCAAATATATTGCATTGATGACTTTCTAGGCCAAAAAAAAAATATTGTTACAAGACTTACCAAATGCCTCTAATCTGTTTTTTATCGATCAGTCTTATACTCATATCATGTACATGCAACATTGTGCTCTTCATTCCCACAGTGTAGGGCCTGGATTTTTCTTATCTGTTAAAAGGCAAAACCTTGCCAATCCTCATTTCTAGCATCTCATTCCTATCTTCAATTCCTAAGTCATTAAACTGGCTTAGAACTCATTACATCTCCAGGCCTAATATTTTAGTTCATTTTGTGTCACTATTACAAGCTAAGTGAGATGTCAAGGCATCATGACTCACAACAGTGATCCCAGGATAGGAAAACTGAAGCAGAAGGATCACTCAGAGCTCCAGGCCAGGCAACGGTACAGACTGAGAACCTTTCAAAAGAAATGAAAACAGAAATAAACACTATCCCAGAGGTAAGAGACTTTTTAAATTAGGAAAGTATTTATTTTAGCTTACAGTCTACAGTGTTCAGTTCATGGTCACATGACTGAGTGAATTTGGGTGTATATATGTGATACTTAATATCACATGATAAGATGGGGAAAGCTTTTGGACCCATGGTACCAAGGAAAAATAAAGACAAGGTGCTAGGTTCACAGAGTCCTCTTCAGTACTAACCACACCAATGATCTGATTTAGCTCCATGCAGCAGATTTTGCAAAGGCTCCACTCCAGGCTACTTACCAAGCCTGAATGCATGTATGTTAGGAAACATTCAAAGTCCAGACTGTAGTCCACCATCCTTGATCATTCCAGTGTGTCAACTAGATTTATACAATTCTACGAGCCATTCGATGTGTGAAAATATATGAATCTCTGTGCCTTGTCATAGGATAAAGTTTATTAGACATAGTTAAAATTTCAATCTATTCAAATGTAACCACACACATTTTTGTCAGAAAATATATTCATCTAAATCATATCATAATAATATATCCATTTTCATAATGTACCTGCAAATATTTGCATAAACTTTAATAGTTAGGAAAACCTGGAACATATGAATCAAGAATTTTTTTTTCTTTTTTAGTTTCAGAGTATATAGAACTCTGCAGAGCAGAGCAAATAGTCAGGCATAGCAGTCATTTTTCATGTTGTGTCTAGTCTGCCTGGGGCACTGTTCAGGGTTTGCTGAACCCTTTTGCCCACTGCTTTGTGAAGTTCTGTTCTTCTAAAATAAACACACAGGGAAATTGATTGAAAATAAATGAAAGATGATACATTTGAGGAAATGAAAGAGTAAATGTAGTTGGTGACCCTAGACACCTTTGTTATAGAAAGAATATATGTAGAACTATGAAACAGAGCTGATCGGGCCAAAGGCACAGCCTACATCCCTATGTGTTAAACATTTGCTCAAAGAGAGATTCAGCATTTTAATTCATTTAACATTCACTACATGAAGTAACCCTCAATCTAGAGCCTACAAAGTTCTGCAACGGTGCATGATGATTCTGAGTCAACATCAGCCAATCATCTTTGTAGGAACAGTAAGGCATTCACTCAACTAGCCAGCATGCTGCTACGTGTATCAAGAGTGACAATAAAAAAATTAATTCTTACCTCAGATGTCCTCTGAACAAGATAGATTACCCCTTAAAAAGTACTCATCTGGGTTACAGTATGCAATACACTCCCCAGCACTCTGAGTCCTGTTCATCATTTCAAAATATTATTGCTTGGCTTCCAAAACACCTCTACCAAATTCAGAAATACCTATTGTATTTGTAGATAATTAATAATTTCATGGACCTACTTTCATCACGATTATGTTTATACTATTTTTGCAACAAATTGGTGCTTTTAATTTTGTGTTAGATGCACATCAAATCTTCTGTTCTAGTGAATATAGGGTTTATCATTTGAATAATCACCAGTACCATTTGTTTTAAAGGCATTTGATTTTTTATTATTTATGGATATGTGTGTGTACCTGCATGTATTTATATGCATTGTATGTGCAGTTCCCATAGAACCCAGAAGAGAGTATTGGTTCCCTTGCTGGGGCCGCAGTTCTATGCTCCTAGAAACTGAACTCCAGTCTGAAAGAGCTGTCAGCAGTCTCTAAATCCAAGCTACATCTGACATCCCATTTCAGGAACTATTGTTTACAAAGTTCCTGATAGCTGACACAGGAGGCACAATGTGTTCTTCACAGCATTTTCTTTCCTGATTCATGGTGTGTAGGTGTTTCTCATCCAGAATTCTTTCCTTCATCCTCTCTGGAATGTCATATAATGGTCAAAGTACAGCTACATGGTAGCAGTCTTCAACACAACATCCTTCAGTGTCATTTTGTTTAGTCCTTGTAAAAACTAAAGTCCCCATTATATCCAACTTCTCCCTACAATTAGGCATCACTGACTTTCTGTCTACTTTCTTCCTATTCTTCACATGCCCCTGTGCCTTTGCAATGACTGTTTTCTACATGTGTAATGACTTTCCATCCATACTCAGTCACACTGTTGTCTCCTTCCTGATGGCCTCATAGAAATGACAGTTTTTGTTATCAGTAATTGCAAGATTTTATTTCCTTTTTTCCATGCTTGCTATTCTTCTCCCTTGCTTGCTGTATTTATCCAATGGTGCATTTCCTCTCCTTTTCATATCACTATCAATATTGACATTGATATTGATTATATCCATATTCATCTCACAAATCCACAATGGTGGTGCTTTAATTTTTTAATTTTTATTGTTATTTAACCACATACCAAGTGTTAGTGTGTGTTGGTTGTTTCTCATGGACATTTTCTATACCTGTAACTCTGAATATCCAAGTCTGTTTCCATAGTAGACCCCTACCTACTCTACTCCACTACTTTTCAAGGTAACAACTATCCAGACATCATCAACACCTTCATGAAGCATTCCCTGCTGTTACTCTGCCTTCCTTAAAGCTCTGTGTACCCTCTATCACCCAGCACCAATGTTATTGCTGGCATTAGCAGCTTTTTTGTTACTTCCATAGCCCTGAGCACACTGAAAAGCTTTAGAGAGTAGATAAGAACCTGCAACAGCAGACACATTTTACCCTTGAGCTTATTTCTGTTGAAAGTGAAAATATATATGCTAAAAAGGTTGAATGCCTAAATAGCTATAGAATTCAGAAAACATAAAAGACTGGGAAATTTAGGAAGGGAGGGAGAAAGGAAAGAAGAGATGGGAAAAGGAGAGAGAGGGAGAGAAGGTAAGAGGGAGACAAAGAGAGATGGAAAGAGAGAGAGAGAGTGAGACAGAGACAGAGACATAGATAACATAAATATGAAGCTTCACTTCTGGCCACACTAAATTGCTCATTCCCATTAGCTCAAATCAACCATTAATTCATCTAGAATTTTCTTGTTGTCAACTCATAGCTAGATATGCTTCTAGGACATAGGAATAAAACTAGTAATAAATCAATCCACAAACCCTCATAGGATTCAGAGGTGAATAAAGAGACTGTCTAATAAGAATAATTTCTTAGAAGTACATACTCATTCCACTTTACTTAAAATAATTACCCTTTAAAGCAATTTCATTTTTTTATCTATTTTTCATTTTCTAGTAACATTTTTAAAATATGTTATTGATTCTTTGTGAGTTTCATATCATCTATCTAAGTTCTATTCGTCGCTCCATCCCCTCATATCTACACTTTGCCCTTGCAACCTCCCTCCACTAAAAGAACACACACGCAAATACACACACATACACACACACATGAACACACACACACACAAACACACACACACACACACACACACTAAAAACAGAGCATAGAAAACATCTCATTGTGGAAGCTGTCATATGTCACATTCAGTTCTGTTTCCTCACATCTCTCCTTGAAATGTACATTGCACAGAGTCATTGGTCTGGTTGAAGTTCTCTATCTTCTGTGAAACCATCAATATTGGATTCTTATTGAGACCCCTCCCTCTTATTCTGTTGTTGCCCTGTGTCATGGATCCTGCAGCTTTTGAATAACAAAACTGGCTCTCTTACATGTCCCAGTGTTTCACAAATGATATATTATTTTGGAGTGGGCTAATTTGTAGCCCTGGATCTAGTTCTGGGTAGGAGCTGAGCTGATCAGCTTCTGGCTCTCCCTTATCTGTACCACAAGGACAAGCTCTCCAGCACTGCCTAGGCTAGGCCAACCAATGCCACCAACAGCAGAAGGCAGAGTCAAATCTCCTGCTTTAATGCTTTATGGGTAGGCTGACCGACCTTCACCCTTCACCCCACCTGCAGAATTATATCAGTAGGAACTACCCAGTTAAGGTGCAGGGTCCAGTCTTCAAAGTTTTTAGCCTGTGAGACTTTGGGCACCCTCTCCACCTCTCACACCCTTGGGATAGGCTCACTGCATGCCTTCTTTATCAGGGCTAGCTCTACTGTGTTGCCATGGCATGGTACAGTGCCAAATCCCAAGCTTTCTTGAATGCTGTAAACAATGAGAAGGCAGTGCTCACTCTCCAACTTTCATAGCCCTAGGGCTAACACTACTGGTGACCTTAGGCAGTGATGATGGGGAGAGGAAGGCAGGGCACCACCCCTTTATCCATGCCTCCATTCCAGAAGATTGGTTGGGAGAGCTCTCTTGTGCTCCTCAGAGCTAACTCACCTGTGCATCTCTCACCAGGGCCAGCTCTACTGTGCTGCCCAGACAAGATGCAGGGCCTGTTCTCCTTAGTGCTTGGAGGAGCAAAAACCTCTTTATTCTAGAATTCAAGAAGTTAGACACCAACAATCCAAATCATTCAACTAAGAGGCTGTATACAGAGCTAAAAGGAGACTTCTCAACAAAGGAATCTCAAATGGCAAAGAAATTCCCAAAGAAATGTTCAACATCCTCAGTCATTGGAGAAATGCAAATCAAAACAACCCTGAGATTCCATATAACATCAATCAGAATGACTAAGATCAAAATCTCAAGTGGTAGCTCATGCTGGCAATGATGTGGAGCAAGAGAAAAACTCTTCCATTGATGCAGGGAGTGCAGACTTTCACAACAACTCTGGAAATCAATTTGATGGTTTCTCAGAACATTGAGAAAAGTTCTACCTCAGACCCAACTGTATCATTCCTGGGCATATATACAAAAGATGCTACTCCATCCTATAAGGACATTTGTTCAACTCTATCCATAGCAGCTTTATTCATAATACCCAGAAACTGAAAATAACCTAGATGTGTCTCAACTGAAGAATAGATACAGAAAATGTGGTATACCTACATGATGGAATACTACTCAGCTATTAAAAAACAAGGACATCATGAACTTTGTAGGCAAATGGTTAAGACTCGAAAATATAATTCTGAATAAGG
This sequence comes from Rhynchomys soricoides, assembly GCA_019843965.1. Lineage (NCBI taxonomy): Eukaryota > Metazoa > Chordata > Mammalia > Rodentia > Muridae > Rhynchomys > Rhynchomys soricoides. Next base: position 15,884,857 of record JADRCH010000014.1, on the reverse strand, counting down.
AACCCAGACCCCCAAAGGACATGCATGGTATATCTTAGCTGATAAATAAACATCAGCCATCAAACACAGAATAACAATGCTATAATCAACAGATTCAAAAGAATAATACAAGGAGGGCCCAAGGGAGGATGATTATATTTTTTCTCAGAATGAGAAACAAAACAGGTATCAGAGGCTGAAGGAATGGGGGAACGACGTAGAACTGAAGATGGGGATGGGAGATTGGAGATCATATATAGGGGGATCAGTGGAGAAAAGGGAGATCAGCATTGAGGAGAGTCCTTTAAGATGTACAAGAGATCTGGGATAGGAGGAGGCCCCAGATAGTCTATGGGAGCTACTTTAGCTGAGACTCCTAACAGTGGTGTATATAGATCCTGAAGTGGCCACTTCCTGTCATTAGGTAGGGCCCCCAGTGGAGGGACAATGACAACAACCCACCCACAAAACTATCAACCCAAAATATATTCTACTAACAAGATGTGCAAGGACAAAGAGCAGAGACTGAGGAAAGGCCAACCAATGATGGCTCCAAATTGAGACCCATCCCATAGGCAAGAACAAATCCATGACACTACTAATGATGCTCTGATATGTTTGCAGACAAGAACCTAGCATAACTGTCCTCTGAGAGGCTCCACCCAGTAGCCAAAGGGAAGAGATACAGAGACTCCCAATTATTTTTTAAGTATAACATACTTCTACTAGATAACAGATTTATCTGAGAATTTTAATAGCTTTAGCTTCCTTTTTACTCTTCTTTTTCTTATCACTCTCTTCTACCAGATGAGATTAAAGCATTTATACAACTAATATATTACAAAAACATCATGTTAGTTGCATGTAAAAATTATGTCATGGTGTCTCTCTCAGTCATTTTCCTTTCTTCCACTATCCCAGGCTTCTTTGTAAGATATGATTGTGTAAGGGTTCTCATTCTCTATGGTAGGATATTTTATAGTGGTTGAAACAATTCATATCTCTGTAAAGATGCTAATAATATTTACTAAAAGGAAATCATTGTGAGTGAAGAATTAGCGTACACACATTTTTGATGCCTTATAATTTGCATCTTGTATTAACTTTAACAGTTTTTTTTAATTGGATATTTTCATTATTTACATTTCAAATGTCATCCCCTTTCCTAGTTTCCCTGTGGGAACCCCCCTATTCCATCCCCCTTTTTGGTTCTATGAGGGTGTTACCCCACCCACCCACTCCTGCCTCTCTGCCTGGGCTTTCTCCTACACTGGGGCATCAAACCTTCACAGGACCAGGGCCTCTCCTTCCATTGATGCCCAATAAGGCCATCCTCTCCTACATATGTGGCTGGAGCCATGGGTCCCTCCATGTGTAATCTTTGGTTGGTGGTTTAATCCCTGGGGGCTCTGGAGGATCTGGTTGGTTGATATTGTTGCTCTTTCTCTGGGGTTGCAAACCCAATCAGTTCATTCAGTCTTTTCTCTAACTCCTCCACTGGGGACCCCCTGCTCAGTCCAATAGTTGGCTGTGAGCACCCACCTCTGTATTTATCAGGCTATGGCAGAGACTCTCAGGAGCTTTCTATATCAGGTTCAGGTCAGCAAGCACTTCTTGGCATCTACAATAGTGTCTGGGTTTGATAACTGTATATGGGATGGATCCCAAGGTGGAACAGTCTCTGGATGGCCTTTTCTTCAGTCTCTGCTCCATACTTTGCCTCCATATTTAATCCTGTATTTTGTTCCCCCTTCTAAGAAGGACCAAAGCATTCACACTTTGGTCTTCCTTCTTCTTGAGCTTCATGTGGTCTGTGAATAGCATTTTGGGTATTCTGAGCTTTTGGGTTAATATCCACTTATCAGTGAGTTCATACCTCATTCAGGATGATATTTTCTAGTTCCATTCATTTGCCTAAGAATTTCATGAATTCATTGTTTTTACTAGTTGAATAGTACTCCATTGTGTACCACTTTTTCTGTATTCATTTATCTATTGAAGGATATCTGGGTTCTTTTGAGCTTTTGGCTATTATAAATAAGGCTGCTAAGGATCAAGGACCTTCACCTAAAACCGACACATTGAATCTAATAGAAGAGAAAGTGGGGGAAAGATTTGAACACATGGGCAGAGGGGAAAATTTCCTGAATAGAACACCAATTACTTATGCTCTAAGCATAATCGACAAATGGGACCTTATAAAATTGCAAAACTTCTGTAAGGCAAAGGACATTGTCAATAGGATAAAATGGCAACCAACAGATTGGGAAAAGATCTTTACCAACCCTACATCTGATAGAGGGCTAATATCCATATATACATAAATCTCAAGAAGTTAGACTCCAGAGAACGAAATAACCCTGTTTAAAAATGGGATACAGAACTAAACAAAGAATTCTCAACTGAGGAATGTAATATGGCCAAGAAGCATCTAAAGAAATGTTCAACATCCTTAGTCATCAGGGAAATTTAAATCAAAATAACTTTGAGATTCGACCTCATACCAGTCAGTATGGCTAAGATTAAAACCTCAGGTGACAGCAGATGCTGGCGAGGATGTGGAGAAAGAGTAACACTCCTCCATTGCTGATGGGATTGCAAGATGGTACATTCACTCTGAAAATCAGTCTGTCAGTTCCCCAGAAAATTGGAAATAGTATTACCTGAGGATTCAGCTATATTACTCCTGAGATTTAGTGTATCAGGTTTTATGCTGAGGTCCTTAATCCACTTGGACTTGGAGCTTTTTGCAGGGTAATAATTATGGATCTATTTTCATTCTTCTACATGTAGTCATCCAGCTATTCTAACACCATTTGCTGAAGATTCTTTCATTTTTCCATTCTATGGTTTTGACTACTTTATCAAAAATCAAGTATTGATAGCTATGTGGGTTTATTTTGAGGTCTTTTATTTAATCCAACTGATCAACATGTCTAATTCCATACTAATACCATATAATTTTTATCACTATTGCTCTGCAGTAGAGCTTGGTCAGGGATGGTGATTCCTCCCCAAGTTCTTTTATTGTTCAGGATTGTTTGGCAATCCTGGGTTTTTGTTTTTCCATATTAAGATGAGAATTGCTCCTTTAATGTCTATAAAAATTGTGTTGGAATATGGATGGGGCTTGAATTTAATCTGTAGATTGCTTTTGGTAAGACAGCCATTTTTACTGTTAATTCTGCCTTGGGATTTCTTTCTATCTTCTAATATTGTCTTCAATTTCTTTCTTCAGTACTTAAAATACTTTTCACACAGATCTTTCACTTGCTTAGAATTACACCAAGATATTTTGTATTATTTGTGACTACTGTAAAGCCTGTTGCTTCTCTATTTCTTTCTTGGCCTGTTTATCATTTGTTTAAATGAGGGATATTCATTTCTATGAGTTGATTTTATATGCAGCCACTTTGCTGAAAGTGTTTTTCAGCTGAAGGAGTATTCTGGTAGAATTTTTGGGGTTGCATATTCATGTTATCACATAATTTGTAAATAGTGATACTTTCACTTCTTCCTTTCCACTTTGCTTCCCCTTGATCTTTGTAGCTGGTTGTATTATGAATGGTAATTTTGTTCTCCCAAAAAATGCTTGCATGCAAATGTCTACACATAACGTTTGGGAACCTGCCCCTAGTTGGTTTGGATTAGTAAATAAAGATGCCAACATCCAATAGCTAGGGAAGACAAACAGAGGTGGGATTTCAGGATTCTCAGTTTTGAGACCAGGAAGAGAAGGAGGAGATCTGCCATTCATGGAGGGTGTGGAGGAGAGAAGAGGAGAGGTGCCATGCCTGAGAATAATGTAGGACAGAAAGGCATAGTCCAATTGTCTGTCAATAACTCATTTTTAAAAATTAATTGGTGATTCCCAAATGGAATACTCATGTGGTAGGGCAGGGGCAGGCAGGGAGGCTGGTTTCTCAGTAGAGCCAGCTTCTTTTTTGCCTTCCTATTGTTAACTCATGGGCCTTCTTAGCTCCTGCTGTGAGGAGGAAGGCCATAGAGAGCAGGCTTATACTGCTGGGATGATTCAGGCCAAAGAGCTGAAATAAGATAGGATTGTAGTAGTTGTTCAAAACTTAAAAAGTCAATGCTTATTCTTGAAACATGGAAATTCTGAGATAGTTTAGCATGAAATTCATCCATAAATCTGCCTGAAAAATAGGTTCATATCAAAAATAGAAGGAATTTAATTGAAGTTAAATATATAGGAATGGATGTTAATCCAATTTATATAAAAGAAAAAGGATATAATCCCATATCACATATCCACAGCAACTACTCTCTATAGAAGTGAGGAATAAAGAAAACTTGCACAGTTTTAAGGATAGAAGGGAGAAATGGTAATAATTGTTTAAGTGTTTTTAAGTAAACGTGGATGAACAAGGATATCCAGGCCTTTGATCTAAAAAGTAGGAAACAAAGGCACAGAGATAGAGAGAAGCCCTAAATCAATAGATAATAATTGTTTAAAACTGTTTTAATTGCTTAGAGTTGTTTTAATTATTAAAATGAAGGTGGTTATAATTTTGACAGTATTAATGATATTACTAATCTTCTGGGAGAGAGAACAGAATAAAACAGGCCCTACGAAAAAGGAGGCTGCTAAATTGAACCAAGAAATTTCGAGTTGCCAGACTAACGACATGCTATTTTGGGAGAGAGGCTCTATATTTATGTTAATAGAAAAGGAGAAAAGATTTTAGACCCTTTCCAAAGTAATATGGATTAGATATGATAGGAGAAGACCCCCTAAAGATCTTGGCTAAAGACAAGAAGCAAAACTTCAAGAAGAACAAACAAGACAGTTAACATAAATTGCTTATCCCTCCACAGGGAAACAGCCTGAAAAGTTCCTTGGATATAAAAATGTCTCTAGCCAAAACTTCAGCTACAATTAGCCAATAAATACTGTAGGTTACAGAATCGTTAAAATTCATTATGCCATCCTTAACCTGATATGAATGAAGATATATTACAATTGTTATTGATTGAACTAATTCATAAAAAAGATAGTTGTCTTTCACCTGCTCAAAGATGATTAAAAATTAATCATTAATTCAGCTATGCACCTTGCACAATCCATATAAATATCATTATAGAATGAAAAATTCAGTTGTAAGGTACATATATTGCAGAATGAAACACTAAGATGCAGCTCTGACAAGATTCCCTTGGGGATGCTGAAGTGACCTGCTGTTCCCGCTCCCTGCCACGTGGATGCTGTTTCCAGAGACACTCTCCCAGAACTGCTTTCAGAATATCTGCTGATTCTGGATGACCTCGGTTCATCCAGGCTATCAAACAGATCCAGTCAGATCTTCAGTTAAGCTCTGAACGTTCTAAGCATACAGAGACTGGATAACAAATGTGAAAGCTAGCTTTATTATGTCTAACCAATTTTTCTAATTTTCCTACCCCTCCCCACCCCTTTAAAAAAGTCTAATCACCCCAACTTAGCAGGAAGAAGCTGTGAAGTGTTGTTGTCCTGATTCCTTGGGCTTGGGTATCTGGTTATGGTTATTTTATAAATTATGGTTAAAGTGTCATTTTTAGGGATAATTTGGAAATTATTATAATTTTAGACAGGAAGGAAACTAAATAGGGAGCTTAGTCTCAATGATTTTTAATCTTTCCTTTCCTCTTCACTATACTTTCATTCCTAGGTAAAGGGAAGAGGGTTGAGGAGACAAAAAAGGGGGTAGAGTAATAAGAAATTAGATATATGTGGATAGATTACTAAATCTACTCTTAAACAAAACATTTTATATCCATAATGTATAAATCTTTACATTTTGATGCTAAATTGAAGTTATATTTTCTTACATTGGTACAGAATTTGTATATTGATACAGGTTTAAGGTTTTAATTGGCATAAATCTTTTTATAGTGATACAAAATTTAGCACCAATTTTGTTACATTTAGATAGGCATTGTTCCTATGCAACTCATTTTAGAATACAAACTCAGAAGCAGTCCTTCTAATAGCTGCTATTATAGACTGTTTAGGATAATTAAATAATGTTAGTTAAGGGTCAGATTGTAAACTCATGGTAATATTAGATTCTGATTTAATTATAATAAAGTGTTTTCAAGATTATTTAAATAGTAAACAGCTAAGAGTAATCAATGTTTAACGACTCAGTTTTACTACAAGTTTGAAGTTGTTCTTCTAAAGGATCAGAGATATGGCATTTAAAATCATTTCATTATTAATAGATCTTTTGACTAGGAGACATGTCTTTTCCTCATAGTACCCACATTCTACATTAAAGAAAATATTGATCATCATTACCTCCATATGGAGCTGCTCAAATTGTGGCAAGCTAGCCAGTAGGCAAGAGTTTCCCTAATTTCATCTGCAGACAAAAAATGCTGTCCAGAAAGACAAACAGATGTGGGATATTTGATTGTTAAGCTCTGCCAATACAGAGTAAGTTAGTCTTTCATAATTCCTGCTTCACTTAAAGTCTATTAGATTGTTATAGTTCAGAAGGCTGATGATAGAGGTTCCATTGTTATCAAGAATATCAAGGACTATCCAGGAAGTCAGCTGTCTCTACAAATTGTACACATTTTGGGAGCTATGCCTTTGTACTTCCTGTATATTCAGGTAATATTTAATTCCTTCTCAGATCTCTGATGGTGTTAAAAACTAGTTATAGTATCACAATTAAACTTAAGTTGTCTAACATTAAGGAAGGAGTTCCCAATATGAAGAAATGTTTTTCAGTTTGTAATACATGTTAAAATCAAATATAACAGATGGGGACAGGATCCTTCTGGTTTCCATCTGCCCTCCAGAGCTGACCCTGTACCAGAGCTCTCCAAACCCTAATTCCTCTCAGAGAGAACTTGTCTCCAAGGAGTACTGATGAAAAGGCTTGTAGGAGGGATAAGTCACAGTCAGATGAGGAATACCAGTTAACATCAGAGATAACCAGATGATAAAAGGCAAGGGCAAGAATATAAGGAACAGAAACCAAGGCAACTTGGCATCATCAGAACCCAGTTCTCCAAACATAGAGAGCCCTGGATACCCAAACACACCAGAAAAGGAAGACTCAGATTTAAAATCCCTTCTCATGATGATGATAGAAGACTTTAAGAAGGAAATAAATAACTCCCTTAAAGAAATACAAGAGAACACAAGTAAACAGCTAGAAGCCCTTAAAGAGGAAATACAAGAAAAAGAAGCAATCAAACAGACAAAGAAATGAACAAAACCATCCAGGATGTAAAAATGGAATTAAAAACAATAAAGAAATTACAAAGGGAGACAACCCTGGAGTTAGAAAACCTAGGAAAGAAATCAGGAGTCATAAATGCAAGCATCACCAACAGAATACAAGAGACAGTAGAGAGAATCTCAGATGCAGAAGATACCATAGAAAACATTGACAACAACAGTCAAAGAAAATGTGAAATTCAAAAAGGTCCTAACCCAAAATATCTGGGAAATCCAGGACACAATGAGAAGACCAAACCTAAAAAGAATAGGTATAGAAGAGAATGAAGATTTCAAAATTAAAGGGCCAGTAAATCATAAGAGAAATCATAGGAGAAAACTTCCCTAACCAAAGAAAGAGATAACATAAAAATTCAAGAAGCCTACAGAACTCCAAATAGATTGGACCAGAAAATAAATTCCTCCTGTCACATAATACTCAAAATATGAAATGCACAAAACAAGGAATGAATATTAAAAGCAGTAAGGGAAAAAGGTCAAGTAACATGTAAAAGCAGACCTATGAGAATTACACCAGACTTCTCACCAGAGACTATGAAAGCTAGAAGATCCTGGGAAGATATCATACAAAATCTAAGAGAACACAAGTGCCAGGCCAGGCTGCTATACCCAGCAAAACTCTCAAATATCATAGATGATGAAACCAAGATATTCCATGACAAAACCAAATTTACACAACATCTTTCCACAAACCCAGCCTTACAAACGATAATAGATGGAAAATACCAACACAAAGAGGGAAACTGCACCCTAGAAAAAGCAAGAAAGTAGTCTTTCAACAAATCTGAAAGAAGATAGCCGCAGAAACATAAAAATAACATTGAAAATAACAGGAAGCAGCAATCACTATTCCTTAATATCATTTAACGTCAATGGAATCAATTCCCCAATAAAAAGAAAAAGACTGACAAACTGGATATATAAATAGGACCAAGCATTTTGCTGCATACAGGAAACACAGCTCAGGGTTAAAGACAACCACTACCTCAGAGTAAAGGGCTAGAAAACAATTTTCCAAGCAAATGGTCCCAAGAAACAGGCTGGAGTAGCCATTCTAAAATCGGATAAAATCAATTTTCAATCAGAAGTCATCAAAAATATAAGGAAGGACACTTCATCCTCATCAAAGGAAAAATCTACCAAGAAAAACTCTCAATTCTGAACATTCATGCTCCAAATAGAAGGGCACTGACATTCATAAAAGAAACTTTACTAAAGCTCAAAGCACACATTGCTCCTCACACAATAGTAGTGGGAAATTTCAGCACCCCACTTTCATCAATGGACAGATCTTGGGAACACAAACTAAACAGAGAGCCAATGAAACTAACAAAAGTTATGGACCAAATGAATTTAACAGATATCTATAGAACATTTCATCCTAAATGAAAAGAATATACCTTCTTCAAAGTATCTCATGGTACCTTCTCTAAAATTGACCATATAATTAGTCACAAAACACATCTTAACAGATATAAGAAGATTGAAATAATCTCATGCCTCCTATCAGGTCACTCCAGATTAAGGTTGGTCTTAAATGGCAAGAAACAAAAACAAAACAAAACAAAACCCACATACACATGGAAGCTGAACAACACCCTACTCAATGATACCTTGGTCAAGGAAAAAATAACGAAAGAAATCAAAGACTTCATAGAATTTAATGAAAATGAAAGTACAACATACCCAAAATTATGCGACACAATTAAAGCAATGTTAAGAGGAAAATGCATAGTTCTGAGTGCCTCCAAAAAGAAACTGGAGAGATCATACACTATCAGCTTAACAGCACACCTGAAAGTTCTAGAACAAAAGAAGCTAATATACCAAAGATGAGTAGAAGGCAAGAAATAATCAATGTCAGGGCTGAAATCAACCAAATAGAAACAAAAAGAACTATACAAAGAATGAACAAACCCAGGAGCTGGTTCTTTAATAAAATCTATAAGCTAGACAAACCCTTAGACAGACTAACCCGAGGACACAAAGACAGTATCCAAATTAACAAAATCAGAAATGAAAATGGAGATATAACAACAGAATCTGAGGAAATTCAAAATATCATCAGAGCCTACTATAAAAGCCTATACTCAACAAAATTGGAAAATCTGGATGAAATGGATAATTTTCTAGACAAATACCAAATACCAAAGTTAACTCAGAATCAGATAAACCATCTAAACAGTCCCATAACCCCTAAAGAAATAGAAGCAGTCATTAAAAGTATCCCAACCAAAAAAAAAGCCCAGGAACAAATGGGTTTAGTGCAGAATTCTATTGGACCTTCAAAGAAGAGCTAATACCAATACTCTTCAAACTAGTCCACAAAATAGAAACAAAAGGAACACTACCTAATTCATTATATGAGGCCACAGTTACACTGATACCAAGACCTCACAAAAACTCAACAAAGAAAAAAAAATTCAGACCAATTTCCCTTATGAATATAGAGCAAAAATACTCATTAAAATTCTTGCAAACCGAATCCAAGAACACATCAAAACGGTCATTCACCATGATCAAGTAGGCTTCATCCAAGGGATGAAGGGATGGTTCAATACCTAGAACTCCATCTACATAATAAAACTCAAAAAATAAAACCACATGGATATTTCATTAGATGCTGAAAAAGCACTTGACAAAATTCAACATAACTTCAAGATAAAAGTCTTGGAAAGATCAGGAATTCAAGTCCAATATCTAAACATAGTAAAATCAATATACAGCAAACCAGTAGCCAAAATCAAACTAAATGGGGAGAAACTTGAAGCATTCCCACTAAAATCAGAGACTAGAAAAAGCTGTCCACTCTCTCCCAATCTATTCAATATAGTACTTGAAGTTCTAGCTAGAGCAATTAGACAAGAAAAGGAGGTCAAAAGGATACAATTTGTAAAAGAAGAAATCAAAATATCACTATTTGCAGATGATATGATTGTAAACTTAAGTGACAAAAACAAAAACCAACAACAAAAAAAACACCTCCACCAGATAACTTCTACAGCTGATAAACACCTTCAGCAAAATGGCTGGATATAAAATTAACACAAACAAATCAGTAGCCTTTCTATACTTCAAGGATAAACAAGCTGAGAAAGAAATTAGGGCAATGACACCCTTCAAAATAGTCACAAACAATATTAAGTATCTTGGTGTGACTCTAACCAAACATGTGAATGATCTGTATGACAAGAACTTCAGGTCTCCGAAGAAAGAAATCGAAGAATACCTCAAAGATGGAAAGACTTCCCATGCTCATGGATTGGCAGGATTAATACAGTAAAAATGGCCATCTTGCCAAAAGCAATCTACAGATTCGGTGCAATCCCCATCAAAATTCCAACTCAATTCTTCATAGACTTAGAAAGAGCAATCCTCAAATTCATTTGAAATAACAAAAAAACGAGGATAGCAAAAACTATTCTCAACAATCAAAGAACTTCTGGGGGAATCAGCCTCCCTGACTTCAAGCTGTACTACAAAGCAATAGTGACAAAAACTACATGATACTGGTACAGTGACAGGCAGGTAGATCAATGTTATAGAATTGAAGACCCAGAAATGAACCCATACACTTACAGTCACTTGATCTTTGACAAAGGAGCTTAAACCATCCAGTGGAAACAAGAGAGCATTTTCAACAAGTGGGCTGGATCAACTGGTGGTCAACATGTTGAAGAATGCAAATTGATCCATGCCTATCTCCCTGTACAAAGCTCATGTCCAAGTGGATCAAGGACATCCACATAAAACCAGACATACTGAATCTAATAGAAGAGAAAGTGGGGGAAAGTCTCGAACATATGGGCACAGGGGAAATGTTCCTGAACAGAACACCAATGGTTTATGCTCTAAGATCAAGAATGGACAAATGGGACCTCATAAAATTGCAAAGCTTCTGTAAGGCAAAGGACACTGCCAATAGGACATAACAGCAACCAACAGATTGAGAAAACATCTTTACCAATTCTACATCTGATTGAGGGCTAATATCCAATATATACAAAGCACTCAAGAAGTTATACTCCAGAGATCCAAATAATCCTATCCAAAAAAAAAAAAAAAAAAAAGTGGGGAAGAGCTAAACAGAGAATTCTCAACTGAGGAAACTCAAGTGGCTGAAAAGCATCTAAAGAAATGTTCAACATCCTTAGTCATCAGGGAAATGCAAATCAAAACAACTCTGAGACTCCACCTCACACCAGTCAGAATGGCTAAGATCATAAACTCAGGTGACAGCAGATGCTGGCGAGGATGTGGAGAAAGAGGAACACTCCTCCATTGCTGGTGGGATTGCAAGCTGGTACAACCACTCTGGAAATCAGTTTGGTGGACTCTCAGAAAATTGGATACAATACTTCCAGATGACCCAGCTATACCACTCATGGGCATTTACTCAGAAGTTGCCCCAACATCTAATAAGGACACATGTTCCACTATGTTCATAGCAGCCATATTTATAGTAGCCAGAAGCTGGAAACAACCCAGAGATCCTTCAACAGAGGAATGGATACAGAAAATGTGGTGTATTTACATAATGGAATACTACTCAGCTACTAAAAACAATGACTTCATGAAATTTGCAGGCAAATGGATGGAACTTGAAAATGTCATGAGTGAGGTAACTCATTTACAAAAGAACAAACAGGGTATGTACTCACTGATAAGCAGATATTAGCCCAAAAGTTTGGAACAACCATGATTTAATTCACAGCAACTGTTGGACTTAGCATTGGGTACCAGATGGAGGAGTTGAAGAAAGGACTGAAGAAACTGAGGGATTTTGCACCCTGTGGGGAAGGAGCAACAGTGTCTACTGGTCAGACCCCCAGGTGCTCCCAGAGACTGGACCACCACCCAAAGAATGCATATGGAGGAGCCCATGGTGATGGCCACATATGTGGCTAAGGATGGCCTTGTTGACCATCTGTGAGAGGAGAGGCCCTTGGATTTGAGATTGTTAGATTCCCCAGTATAGAGGAATGCCAGGGAGGAAAGTCGGGAGTGGGTTGGGAGGGGGTAATACCCTCATAGAAGCAGAGGAGCATGGATGGGATAGGGGGTTTGCAAAGGGAAGACCTGGAAAGGGGAAAACATTTGAAATGTATATAAAGTATTAAATTTAAAAATTAAAAAAAAAGTAAGTTTGCATAGTGATATCCACATTTAAGGAAATACAGTATAATACTTCAATTCATTAAAAAATATCAAGCATAATGTGTTAATGCTTAAACTAAGAATTTCTATTAGATACTTTCTGAATTACCTTTGGCCCATAACATATTAACATTGTTTTTAAATTACTTCACTTATAATCTAAAAATTAGCATATTCCCTATTCTTGAGTAGTTGAAATAGGATTTAGGTTTTCTGGGAGATCTTGTTGATTGGTTCCAATTGAACTGTACAATCTTTGAAGGTGTCAGGGATCCGGTTAGTAACAAATGAAGGATTGTTGCTTCAAATTCCATGTTCTACCTAGCAATGAAACACTCTACAGACCTAGCATCTCAGCTATTATACAATTTACCCAACCCAGAATGAAATATTTTCATAATGAGAATTAGGGAAAATAGCCATGACAATGTCTAGGAGGAAGTATTTCTTCGAGCTATGTAAAACCACACAATTTAAACAGTGAAATTCGTTGGTAAACAAAATATTCAATGAGCCAGAAACCTTCCACAAGCAAATTCAATTATTAAGAAGAAAAATTGCGTGTAAATTCAGAAAAATATAAAAAATATAGAATTATTAAACTTGATAGATTACAGAAGATGATAAAAAATGAACTCAATTATATAGCAAAATTTTTCATGATTTCTATCCCACAGAAGCAGCTTCATTTATGGACCTATTTAGATTGTAACTTAAATTTTTATATAGTAATCATCAGTTTTATGTTTGAAGACGTATTACTTGATAACCAGAAGTCTGAAAACTTAAATGTCCCTATTGGATTCCATTTCCATATTTATTCTGCTGTAACATGCTTGAGAAAAACTGTTATTAGGATTATGAAACAAAGAAGTATGAAAATATCAACAATATTTATGTAAAATTTTCACTAACCTAGTGATTTATTTCAGTACATTTAGGTGTATAATTGCTCGGAAGCAGTAAAGGTAATAAAACAACTTTCATCATTGTTGAATTATTTTTAAAAAAATAATCTAAAATATATTCTAAATTTATTTTGTTATATACTATATTGTTTTGTAAATTATAAAACATTCATAAAAATCATTCACTTTCTGATCCATTTGGCAATAAAGTCTGCTTTACAGCACAATTTGAAACAATCACCAAAAGGTGACATAGATGGGTTCATTGGAGAAAAAACTTGTCCCACTGTTATAGCAGTTTAATAATATTATAAAAACCAAAAGAACTAAGTAAATGTAAAACAGTTAGAAATGTACCTTTTTAAACCAGAGGAGTCACCAGAAACAATATTATTTGTAATATGTATTTTTATTTCAAAGGCCCCTGAAGAATATTTCCTCTTCTCATATTAAAAGCAAGACTTGTTCTTTCTAATCCTATTCACATGCAAATTTGCTGTGACTTGGATATTTGCATACATCTATAGTATGATATTTTTATCCATGCATAATTTTATATCATGGCTGCTTAAAATTCAGATTTACCCATTGTTAAACTATTTTACTAAGTGTCCAAAAGCATTGTGTTTTGTTTGTTTGTATTTTTTGTCTGAGCAGGAGACAATTTACCACATAGACACTCTCAAACTTATCTGGATTACAAGCCTATCTTTGTTTTAAGAGAGAGGAGAGAGGCTTCATCAAGAGTTGAGATCATGAAAGGTCAGAAATATCATAAAACCCAGAAAATCAGAAAGTCTGCTTTGAACCTGTCTCTCGTAGTAATGGCTAAATAGACAAGACTGAGACAATGACAATATTGATGGGGAAAGTTCTATGGGCACTCCACCTTAGACAAAGAACTATAGCAAATACTCACTACTGTAAGAGCTGAGAGATGAAGAATTAGCCTATCCCAGTAATTGGCAACCAAATGCACAGTGGTCAACCCTGAAATCATAAACACAAACATAACAAAAGCAGACATCAGTTTTCCTTTATACATTTTTCCATGTAGATGTATATGTAACAATAATAACCAATGAAAATGTGAAGGAGCAGGGGAGGGATTGAAGGGATGCTACCTAAGGGAGGTGCTAAAAGGAGGTAAGGGAGGAAAGAAAAGTGATATAATTTTATTTTCACTCTAAAATATTTTAAAAATAGTAAATCATAGTTTTATTAAAATGACATGAAAAATAAAAGAATAACAATAAAAAAAAGAAAGAAAAAGTCGGTCAGAGGTGGCACATGCCTTTAATCTCAGCACTTGGGAGGTAGAAGCAGGCCAACTTCTGAGCTCTAGGCCAGCCTGGTCTACAGAGTGAGTTCCAGGACAGCCAGGGCTACACAGAGAAACCCTGTCTTGGGAAAAAAAAAAAAAGACATGATATATCTACACCACTGCATATGATCAACGAATAAAGGAAAACATTATAGAACTAAAGAACATAATTTTTCAAAGTGCAAGACTAGCTAATGATTTATAATTGCTGCTTGAATTAGAGATGCAGGTTCTTATCCTTTAGAACAGTCCTTTGGAGAAAGGTAGAGTTGGCTCTACACTATTTATTATGCACATGAGGAAACTTCACATAGATCACAAATATCAGCGTTAAGAAAAAACAAACCACACAAAATCTGAAAGAAATCCCGAGTAAAATCCTTTATAACTTAGTTATTCTCATTTATCAAATTGTCAAGCATCTTTAAACTGAGTAATGATGTGTTGGTGAGGGCTTATTAAACAGAAATGCTCACACACTTCAACAAAAAGTGGAATATATAAAAGCATGTATATTCAAGGAGGGGCATTTGTCTGGAATCTAATAAAACTGTGTAAATGCTTGTCCTTTGTTCAAACAACCTTTTATTTTTAATTTTAGCTAAATGACTAATCACTACAGTAGAAAACATCATGGACATGACCACATTTGCCATATAAATATTTTAGTAAACACAACCTCAAAAACTGAAGGAGACAAATATAGAATAAATAATGAAATGTGAGGCTGGGTTGGAATTGAATAGAAAAAAAAATTAGTTTGAGGAAAGTCTATAAAATATCACTAGGAAACACATCTCAGACAACTTGCGTATAAGATATTGAGAAGTCAAGTTCAGTAGGGAAACTTCCTCCATACTCAGCCACTGTCAGAACTGTCACCAACTATCAGAAGGTGTTAGACAAGCTACTGGTGGCACAAACCCAGCATCCAGTGATGCTGCATGCTATAATACTGGATGGCCTGCTAGGTAAGAAATGGTTTTGTTTAAATAGAGGCACAACTCTTAAGGGTTAATTACTGCTTACTGACTAGAGCTGAAGCCCGACCCATAAGAAGCAATTTCATGTCTAGTACAATAATCCTAGTCAAAAGACCATGGTTAAGAGAACCTATGGTTTATATTTTGCTAAATTATCACACTGCTACATTGCCTTTTAAACATTTATATATACCCACAGACCTGGCTGCTATGAGCCTTGGCCAGAGAAGTTGCATTTTACAGTGTACAAGAATCAATGGTAAGATTCATAATCTATCAAAGTTCTGAGAAAAACACTCATTTCTCTTTTTTAATTGTTATTAATATATTCTTTCATACATTTCTTCCCAACCTCACACTCAGCTTCTGCTACAACCAGTTCCTGCCCCCATGTCAACCCTCCCTTTACACTTCTCCCTCATTTTATCCCCAGAAAAGGGCAAGCCTCTCAGGGGTTATAAACCAAGTGTGTTATATCCAGTTGCAGTAAGACTAAGCAATATACCCTATCCCCAAGCAGGCAAAAATGTCAAAAACAGCCATCACTCCCTGTTGTAGGAGTCCCGTAAAAACACCAAGCTACACAACTATAACATATATGCAGAGGACCTAAGTTAGATCCATGCAGACTCTCTGATTGTTGATTAAGTCTCAGTGAGTCCCTATGAACCTATGTTTGATGATTCTGTGGGTTTTCTTGTGAAGGACACCTCTTGTGGACGAGAAAACAAATGCTGGATGGCCAGAAACCTAGGCTAGAACAAACATGCCCAAGAAAAACAACAAGTAAGGAAAAGATTCCTAATGATATTCTGCTATACTTGTAGGCAGGAGTCTGGCATAATCACCATCAGAGAGGCTCCAAGGAGCAACAGATGGAAACAGATTCAGAGACCCACAGACAAACTTAAGACTGAACTCAGTGAATCTTGTGGAAGAAGGAGAAGAAGAAAAGATTGTAGGAGTCAAAAGGGTCAGAAATTCATTTCTTCTCCCTAAACAGGACAGCTATATTAACCCTCCAACACCAAGATTTTATGATCTCAAGGAAAAGAAACAGCAAAAATGTAAGAAATGGAAGAAGAGGAATACTATAAAATTGTCTTCTGGTCATGACCTGGCTACATATTTATGAACTCAAGCAGTTGTGTTACCAATATAAGACCTACAAAAGAGTAGGCAATCTAGAATACTAGCAGATAAGGGCTAGATCACATATTTGTGTTCCAAAGGTACTACCATGTATTGAGGAACTATGGACATTGGATAATTTCTGGAAGAGGAAAAGTATTCTTTTTTGAAGGTGACCCTACTAGCAGAATTGCCATACACCAGTGGCGGGCTCCAAACCAACACAATCATGGGCAACACTAAGTAAACTCAGTGGATTACTAAATAATAAGTTTGGGAGAAGTGTTGATGGAAAATATTCGAGGAAGTTTAAGAGATCATTGGGTTATATGGTTATTGGGTGATTGTATTTCATTGTCTACTGTGGGCCTGAGTGTGGGAGGCTTTCCACAGGGATCTCTGGACTGGCCAAGTGCGAGGTTTCAGGCAAAGGGGAGAGTGCAAGCTGGAACAGGAGTCACCACCACCTTAGTCTCCACAGTTGCCTCCTCGGTTGCTCCAAGACGCTGGACCTGCTGCCCTTCACTAAGTCAGGCCCAGGCTGAACCCACCAGAGGTCGACTAGCCAGTGAGGAGTATGAGAAGCTTCTGGTGGTGTTTGGGGAGAACAGACCTCTTCCTAAGCAGCAATGTTACAGCTCTTATGATAGAAGTTCTCAGATAACAGAGTAGTTCTCACACCTTTATTACTTCTGGATATGATCTCTCATATACCTTTTGGGATGGTCTATTATGCAGTTTGGGATGGATCAGGATCTGACAACAAATACTTTCCATTGGCTTGGTCTGAGAGTTTAGGGATACCTTATCTGCATGTGGAAGGGCTTGGTGTGCTGCTCCTACATGGAAGACCTCTCTACAGGGGGTTGTGGGTGTTGTAGCTACTTGACAGGAGCCAAGGGCCTCCCGGGAGCATTGGAAAAATGCCTTTAGGTCCCTTGCAGGGCAAGCCCCACTGGGTCCCCTGGCATTAAGCCTGTGCTCAACCAGGGTCCAGACTGCCTGTCACAGTCCACCACCCCACAGTCTTCATTTATTGAATTCTCAAAATAAAGAAAAATCGGAGACTACTACATCATTTTGTGTGAAGTCTTTGAGCAGGCACAGATTGGTGTATCTATTGGTCTCTGGAATCAAGCCTTCTTACATACTGAAAAGTCATGGTAGATATTTACTTACAATGAACAAAAATAAATACTACCAGAAATCTGTAACCATTTGATGGCTGACATCCAACACTAGCCTGAGACTTCTGTGCTTTTGAAATGTTACAATAAAGTTTTTTTCAACTAAAAGTACACAAGGCATAGAGACTCTAATCATGTTGGATCTGCTTTGAATGCAGTTTTAAATTAAAGCCAGTATATGCAGAAAATCAATGCAAATAGCTGCAGAAAATCAGTGCTGTAGTCCAATTAGCATCATGACCCATCAAAGAAAAAGTGAAAAATTCCGAATACTCTTAGCTCTAGTGAAAACTTCCTAATACACTTAGCTCTTTGTCAATTTTAAAGAATGCATCATTTAATACAAATTTCATTTTCTCTTATTTTATCTTGTTGTTGTTAGCATATTTTCACACAGCTTTATGATATTTGTAAGTTTCCTGAAAGTCTCATCCTGTACTACTGAAGAAGTGATATAAGTTCCACCCCTTTGGCTCACTATCAGGCTCTATAGAGTAATTAATGGGTACTTTTATATTACTCACTACACCCAAAGAAATACTTATTCAAAAATAAAGAATTAAACGGACTTAAACTATGTTTAGCTTACAATTATGAAAAATTATGCATTGCACCAAAAATTCATATTTGCTTAATGAGGAATTAGATAATTAAGCAAATGAGATATTTACCATATTGCTGAAATTTCATAATATTTCAGGCAAAATGTTTTCAGAATGTGATTTTAAGCACACATACACTGAACTTATCATGCATAAAGTATTATTAGTGGAATATCTTGTCAGTAATCTTAAAAGAGTTTGTGCTTTAAGATATTATAAACATTAATATATTCTGGTTTAAGGTTTTTAAAATGTTCTTCTATAAAATATATAGAAACCAAATTTAAAAAACAATGAGCAATGCATGTAACAATGTTTACTGACATTAAATCCTGAAAATATTCCTGCTGGAAATATGAATAATAAAATCACATTCACTCTTTAAAAGGTAGCATGATATTTACAAAACTAATAGAAATGGTTGTAATAAGAGGAAAGGCAACTGAACTGATTAATGTTGCAAAGAAGCAAATTGAAATACATCTCTTTCTTTTGTATATGGAATAGTAAAACACCATAATAAACAGGATCCTTATTATAATTAATATGACAGTAACCTTTGTGTCACTATAATTTTAATTCCTTTGAAGATTATGCTATTCAGAATGCAAATTGTTACAGAAAACTTTCACCATTTTGTAAGAAAACGCCAAGTCATAGAAATTGGTTATTTTATATATAAATATCTTAAGATGCATTGTCCCTAAATTGAATTCAATCTCATATTAAAGCAATTTCAAATAAATGTTTATGCCTGAGAAACTCAATAATATTAATTGTTGCCTTCTATTATTAGAAAGTAGTCTGTAATCTTCATCAAACATTCATAAAATACATGCAAAAACACATGCACATGCAGCATCATATGTAGGCATTAATAGCAAATAATTAGAAATTACCTCCTGATATGTTCTTGTTACCTTTTCAGTGTATTCGAATGGTTTAAAACATTTCAAATCTGATGGTCTCAAATATAACCATTACTTATGACACCTTATACTCTTGACACTTTTGAGAGGTGTCTCAATATATAGCCCAGAAACTTGCTACATATTCCAGTTTAGCCTACAACTCACAGAGATCCACCTGCCATGTGTTATGAATGCCTAGTTTAAAGGTATTCAGTTCCATGCCTGTGTACTTTTCATATCTGAATCAATGCCTATCGCAATGTTTATTCTATATATATGTTATTATAATTTCTTCCTTTATATATGTTACTATACAAAAAATTCAGGCATCTTACAGATCACTTAAAACATATTGCATGCTACAAAAACTACCATAAATCCTTCTAAACTACAACCCTACTGGCATTTGTACAGCTGGCTTAATTTGTTTATAAAAATAATCTTTAAAAATGTAGTTGATACAACATTCTTTCAAATATACTTATATATTTTCATTTAACTGTATATTTTGGAGTTGTTTGACTTTCAGCAATATGTATGTTTTCACGACAAAAGTACAGGTTTTATCCTAGATGAAAAAAAAAATCTGTTCTCTAGAAACAAGCATTTTTCCCTTTGTATTGGTTATAGGATAACAAATGGGTAGCATTTCTTGACCACAGCATTTCTATTTTGCTGGTCAAATTTGTCAAAATCTATTAGGTAATAGCCTTTATTTGAATATTTTATGAATATATCAGTATTCAGTTGTTGAAACTATAATAATGCAAATATTGAACAGAAATTGAAAAAAATGTTTTCATAATTTATTTAATGAGAATATATGCTTCCTTCCAAGACTATGTTAGTAGTACTGCTTAGGACTCCTTTGCTTAGTTCAGAGTAAGCATCACAGAAGGAAAGTAAAGGATGCTCTCTTGGCTTGTGTTGGTACCCAGGGGACAAATAATAAAGGTCTAGAAATGTCTAAGTTTCCTTTTATTATCTGAACAGGTGCAGTCCCTTAATTAATGTTGCTCCATTTTGTGTATGTTTACTCTTCCTGAAAGGGCCTTGCAGCAAATACATGAGAGCTACTGGGAATGTAAAAGTATCTTTTGTACTGTTAGCACAATTTCTCAATGGAATCCCCAATGTAGGTCATAGACCAATCAAGGCCCTGTCTTTCTAGCCAAGCCCTACCTGAACAGAGTTGAATGTTTGTTAGGGTTAATAGAAGCAAACATCTGGTATATTTCTGAAGTTTTGGGCTTCAGAGATAGGTTACCATCAGCATTAGTATCACTGTGATTGAAGACCCTGAAGAAATCTGAAGAATTTATATTATGTGCTCTAATTTGTATCAGCATTAAATTGTCTCTTAATCTTTAAATATTATATAATGGAACAAAAACCGTTTATAGAATATTTTAGTTGCTGAACAATGATACACTCCCTTCAAGGAGAAATAACCTAATAGCAAAATACTATGATTGGTACCAGAAACTGTCTGTACTCTTTTTAGAAAGAAGCCCAGAGACAGAAAAAGGAGGGCCTTGATGTTTCATTGAGAAATACAGAGGTCAAGTTTAAAAGGACACATCTGACTGTCATGGGGAGTAAAGTGTCTGAGAGAATGCAAGTATATCTGAGAAATGAGGTACATTACCTTCTATTGAGCCAGCACCCATAGGATAGGGTCTTTACCATAGCACAAGTCCTCAAAACAATGCCAAAAGTCTATGGTTTACTGTGTCCACCAAGCACTTACTCCACATGTAGCATATCCCTCCAAGAATACTTGCATCAGCAACACAGAAACTTTGCCAAAAGGGAGAAGTAAGAATTCTGGGAAAGAGAACTCTAAGAGAAGGTTACATTGTGCCCAAAACATTCAGGAACCTTGGCAACTACCCTTTCAGAGAAGATGAGTATATTCAGTTTTAGTTACAAGACAATATCTGCTCCAGGCATTCTAGAAAACAATAGAACAATCACCTCATAATCAGTGAGCCTAACACCTGGAAAAGATAAGGAAAAGAAACATCAAATGAAGACTTGCCACAACCATGGTCCTTCAGGGACCATGGGTACTTTAAACTGTGCTTTCTGGGGAGCAACGGTGACATTGTAGAGCAGGAAAATGCTATAGATGCCACTAAAATAATCCAAACTCACTATCCACACAAAGAATCACATAAAATTCAAAAATCTCTATAGAATTACCAGTCCTCAGATTTGGTAAAATATGTTTTGTAAAGTCTAGAGTTTCAAAAAGATTATAAGACATTCAAAGAAACAGAAGAGTAGTCTTAACTCTGGACAAAAACAAACAAACAAACAAAACCAGACAAAACTAAGTTTTTGAAAGTGACTGAATGCTATATATATCAACAAATCCATTCAAAACAAATCTAATGAAAAAAATCATGATTAAAAAAATAATGGAAACTTTATTCAAAATTTAGCAACTTAAAGACAGAATTAAAAAATAATGTTATTAAACATAAAAAGGCTAAAATTTTGCAAATAAGAAATTTTGGTAGTATATAGAATAAATGTAAACTCTTTGGGGGAAATACAACTGAAGTGAAAGATTCACAAACAGTACTTGACAGTATATTTGAACTGATTGGCCAAAAAATAAAAATAAAAAATAAAATGGCAAATTTGAAGAAAGGTGTTCATCTTGCATTCTAGCCAAATGAATAAAAATATAGGACATTTAGTGTTATATTGACATGCATGTACTGGAAATGCTAAAGGATGGGAGAGAAGGGGGTGAAAACATATTTAAAAAGTATAATAAATATTCTCAAGTGCGTTAGCAAGCATATTCATTCAGGAGTTTCAGTAAGGTCAGAGAAAGATGAATGGAAAGAGATCTTATTATATATCTATGATGCTTCACAAAAATATGTATTTAACCACAGATTAGAAGAAAATCACCAAAACTGCAAGAAAATCAGCTAATCACTGAAAATTTAAATGTTTGCAGGAAAGCCATATACATATAAACTCTTTTGCCACCATAAGTCAAATGATTTTTAAAAAATATGTATTTATACCACAGATCTCATTCCAGTAAGGGATTCTAAAATTTATAGGATAAAATAATGTTGGTGCTTAATTCATGAATAAAAATATATCCTTGCAAGAAAACAGTAGCCACTGGGACAATCAAGCTGCCCCAAGAAGCCTGTCATCACAGTGTTACCTCCATTCTCCTGCTTTCTCTCCTCTACTTCCATCAATCAAAAAAGTAATCTTCTCTACATACACCCAACTTCCCTGCTCTCTGAGCCATCTGGGCCAAGTCACTCTGTCCTGAGCAGACAGACATCACAGGAAGTCATTCATTCTCCTGCCACCTTTCTGCCCACCTTCATAGGAGCTGAGTGTTCTGAAATATACAGAACTTCAGGTCTGAAACCATACAACACAAGGATATCAATCAGAGGCCTGCTACACCAGGGTCATCCAGGCTCTCACCCCTCTCAATACCTACAACAACAAGAACAACCCGGGAACAAAAGCATCTAGATGGCTACAGACCGTCAAAAGAACACATCAACTTGAGCCAGGGCAATATGACACACCCAAAGCAGAGCTACTCCACTAGAGCAAGCCCTGGACATCCTAACATAACCAAAAGACAACAAAAAAGGAGCCTTAAATCCAATCTTTTAAAGATGATAGAGGCCATTAATGAGGAAATGAAAAAATAAATCCCTTAAAGAAATACAGGAAAATATAATCAAGCAACTGAAGAAAATAAATAATATTACAGAAGACATAAAAGTGGAAATAGAAACAATAAAGATAAAAGAACCTGAGGAAATACTGGAAACAGGAAACCTAAGGAAGAGAACAGAAATAACAAATTTAAGCCTCATCAAGAGAATACAGTAGATAGAAGAGAGAATCTACTTCTACACATAGAAGGTATAATAGAAGAAATTGATACATCAGTCAAAGAAAATATTAAGACTAAAAATTTCCTGATACAAAATATCCCGGAGCTGTGGCAGGAGACCCCTGCCTTGGCTACCAGGCCTCCATAGACAAACAGCGCAGGGAGAAAGCAAACCGTCCACTAGTGTGGAGGACCCAGCAGAAGGAGGGCTCCAGACGCAGGGTCTGAAGAACAGCTGGGAGAGAGATCTGGTCTCCCAGGAATATTGACATCTGGGCTTGAAGGAAAGACTAGCCACAGTCAGAGAGAGAAAGACCAGCTAACATCAGAGATAACCAAATGGTGAAAGGCAAGGGCAAGAACAAAAGGAACAGAAACCAAGGCTACTTGGCTTCATCAGAACCCAGCACTCCCACCACAGCTAGCCCTGGATACCCCAACACACCAGAAAAGGAAGACTCAGACTTAAAATCACTTATCAAGAAGATGATAGAAGATTTTAAGAAGGAAATAAATAACTCCCTTAAAGAAATACAAGAGAACACAGATAAACAACTGGAAATCAATAAAGAGGGCACACAAAAATCCCTTAGAGAATTACAGGAAAACATAATCAAATGAGCAGAATTATATGAAAACACAATCAAACAAATGAACAAAAACATTCAGGAATTAAAAACAGAAATAGAAACAATAAAGAAATCACAAAGGGAGACAACCCTGGAGTTAGAGAACATAGGAAAGAAATCAGGAGTCATAGATGCAAGTATCACCAACAGAATACAAGAGATAGAAGAGAGAATATCAGGTGTGAAAGATACCATAGAAAAAATGGACACAACAGTCAAAGAAAACACAAAATCCAAAAAGCTCCTAACCCAAAATATCCAAGATTTCCAGGATGCAATGAGAAGACAGAACTTGAGGATAATAGGTATAGAAGAGAGTGAAGACTCCCAACTTAAAGGACCAGTAAATATCTTCAACAAAATTATAGGAGAAAACTTCCCTAACCTAAAGAAAGAGATGAACATAAATATACAAGAAGCCTACTGAACGCAAAATAGACTGGACCAGAAAAGAAATTCCTCCCGTCACATTATAGTCAAAACACCAAATACACAAAACAAGGAAAGAATATTAAAAGCAGTAAAGGAAAAAAAGCAAGTAACAGATAAAGGCAGACCTATCAGAATTATACCAGACTTCTCACCAGAGACTATGAAAGCTAGAAGATCCTGGGCAGATCTTATACAAACTCTAAAAGAACACAAATGCCATCCCAGGCTGCTATACCCAGCAAAACTCTCAATAATCATAGATGGTGAAACCAAAATATTCTATGAGAAATCCAAATTTGCACAGTATGTTTCTACAAACCCAGCCCTACAATGAATAATACATGGAAAACGCCAACTCAAGAAGTGAAACTACACTCAAGAAAAAGCAAGAAAGTAATCTTTCATCAAACTCAAAAGAAGATAGCCACACAAACAATATAAACAACATCAAAAATAACAGGAAATAACAATCACTATTCTTTAATATTTCTTAACATCAATGATCTCAACTCCCCAATAAAACGACATAGACTGACAGACTGGATCCATAAAAAGGACCCAGTATTTTGCTGCATCCAGGAAACACACCTCCATGTTAAAGAGAAACACTACCTCAGAGTAAAGGGCTGGAAAACAATTTTCCAGGCAAATGGCCCCCCAAAACAGGCTGGAGTAGCCATTCTAATATTGGATAAAATTGACATTCAACCAAAAGTCAGCAAAAAGGATAAGGAAGGACACTTCATACTCATCAAAGGAAAAATCTACCAAGAAGAACTCTCAATTCTGAATATCTAAGCCCCTAATGCAAGAGTTCCCACTTTCATAAAAGCAACTCTACTAAAGCTCAAAGCAAACATTGAACCTCCCACAATAATAGTGGGAGACTTCAACACCCCATTAACAACAATGGACAGATATTGGAAACATAAACTAAACAGAGACACTGTGAAACTAACAGATACTATGAACCAAATGGGTTAAACAGATATCTATAGAACATTTCATCCTGCAACAAAAGAATATACCTTATTCTCAGCACCTCATGGTACCTTCTCCAAAATTGATCATATAATTGGTCACAAAACAAACCTCAACAGATATAAGAAGATTGAAATAATCCCATGCCTCTTATCAGATCACTACAGATTAAGGCTGACCTTCAATGGCAACAACAACAACAGAAAGCCCACATACACATGGAAGTTGAACATTGCTCTGCTCAATGATAACTTGGTCAAGGAAGAAATAAAGAAGGAAATTAAAGAGTTCTTAGAATTTAATGAAAATGAAAGTACAACTTACCCAAACCTATGGGACACAATGAAAGCAGTGTTAACAGGAAAACTCATAGCTCTGAATGCCTCCAAAAAGAAACTGGAGAGAGCATACACTATCAGCTTAACAGTACATCTGAAAGTTCTAGAACAAAAAGAAGCTAAGACACTCAAGAGAAGTAGAAGGCAGGAAATAATCAAATTCAGGGCTGAAATCAACCAAGTGGAAACTAAAAGAACTATACAAAGAATCAACAAAACCAAGAGCTGGTTCTTTGAGAAAATCAACAAGATAGATAAACCCTTAGCCACACTAACCAGAGGGCACAAAGATGGTATCCAAATCAACAAAAATAGAAATGAAAGCAGAGATATAACAACAGACTCTGAGTAAATTAAAAAAAAATCATCAGATCCTAATACAAAAGCCTATGTTCAACAAAATTGGAAAATCTGGAGGAAATGGACAAGTTTCTCGAAAGATACCAATTACCAAAGTTAAATCAGGATCAGATAAACCATCTAAACAGTCCCATAACCCTCAAAGAAATAGAAGCCGTCATTAACAGTCGCCCACCCAAGATTGCGAATTGATCCATTCCTATCTCCCTATACAATGTTCAAGTCCAAGTGGATCAAGGATCTTCACATAGAACCAGATACACTGAATCTAATAGAAGAGAAAGTGGGGAAGAGTCTCAAACATTTCGGCACAGGGGAAATGTTCTTGAACAGAACACCAATGGCTTGTGCTCTGAGATCAAGAATTGATAGATGGGACATCATAAAATTACAAAGATCTGTAAGGCAAAGGACACTGTAAATAGGACAAAACGGCAACCTACAGATTGGGAAAAGATCTTTACCAATCCTACGTCCGATAGAGGGCTGATATCCAATGTATACAAAGAACTCAAGAAGATAGACTCCAGAGATCCAAATAATTCTATCAAAAAATGAGGAAGAGAGCTAAATAGAGAATTCTTAACTGAAGAAACTCGAATGGCCGAGAAGCACCTAAAGAAATGTTCAACATCCTTAGTCATCAGGGAAATGCAAATCAAAACAACCCTAAGATTTCACCTCACACCAGTCAGAATGGCTAAGTTCAAAAACTCAGGTGACAGCAGATGTTGGCGAGGATGTGGAGAAAGAGGAACACTCCTCCATTGCTGGTGGGAACCTAAGTTGATACAACCTCTCTGGAAATCAGTTTAGCGGACCCTCAGAAAAATGGACATAATACTACCTAAGGACCCAGCTATTCCACTCCTGGGCATATACCCAGAACATGCTCCGACATGTAAAAAAGACACATGTTCCACTATGTTCATAGCAGCCATATTTATAATAGCCAGAAGCTGGAAACAACCCAGATGTCTCTCCACAGAGGAATGGATACAGAAAATGTGGTACATTCACACCATGGAATACTAATCAGCTATTAAAAATAATGACTTCCTGAAATTCGCATACAAATGGATGGATCTTGAAAATATCATCCTGAGCGAGGTAACACAGTCACAAAAGAATTAACATAGTATGTATTCACTGCTAAGTGGTTATTAGCCCAAAAATTTGAAATACCCAAGAGTCACTTTGCAGCAACAGTAGGGCTGAGTGTGAGGTCCTAGATGGAGGACTTGGAGAAAGGACTGAAGGAGCTGAGGGAGTTTGCATCCCCAGGGAAGCAGCAACAGTGGCAACTGGCCTGACCCCCGACACTCCTGGAGACTCATCCACCAACCAAAGAATACACATGGAGGGACCCATGGTGCTGGTCACAAATGCGGCAGAGGAGGGTCTTGTTATCCATCAGGGGGAGGAGAGGCCCTTGGGCCTGAGGGTTTTAGATGCACCAGTATAGGAGAATGCCAGGAAGGGAAGAAGAGAATGGTTGTGTAGGTGTATGGGTGGGAGAATACCCCCATAGTGGCAGGGGGAGGGTGGAGGGAATGTGGAGGTTCCAAAGGGGAGTTCTGGAAAGGTGGAAATATTTGAAATGTAAATAAAATATGAAAAATAAATAAATGAAAAATATGATCTCTGAAAAAAAAAAATCCAGGAATTCTGTCATACCATGAAAAGACCTAAGCTAAGAAAAATATCAATAGAAGATGGTGAGGAGTCTCATCTCCAAGGCCTAGAAAGTATTCCCAACAAAATCATAGAAGAAAACTTTCCCAACAAAAGGAAAGAAATTCCTATAAATATACAAGAAAATTATAGAACACCAATTAGATTGGACCACAAAATAAAATCTTTGAGGCACATTATAATCAAAACACAAAACCTAAAGAACAAAGAAAGGGTTTTAAAAGCAGCAAAGGAAAAGGCCAGGTAACATTAAAAGGTAGACCTATCAGAATTACACCCATCTTCTCAACAAAGACTCTTAAAACTAGAAAGCCATGGTCAGGTATCTTGCAACCTTTAAAAATAACCACACATTCCAACCTAGATTTCTATACACAGCAAAACTATCAATAACCAGAGATGGAAAAAACAAAATAAAAGATATTTTAAGGCAAATCCACATACATTAATAGGGAAGAAATGAGAATTTGTATGCTTTATAAATCAATAAAAACATATAGAACTTTCCCTAGGTTTTAGAATTATTTCAATTAAATTATTTAAAATGTATTATCTAAGATATATTAATACATTGTTGCCTTAATAATCAATCACTTCATCCTTTCTTTATTAAATAATTGTATGCCTTTGTTGAAACTTACACATACACACACACATATATACACATACACATACACATACACATACACATACATATACCTATATATACTTATTTCTGGGATACTTTATTCCAAATACTTGTGTGTATTCATGTTCATGCAAATATTACATTAGTTTTATTTATGTAATTTGTAATAAATTTTAAAATAAGAAAAATACTTTTGATCTTAGCCAAATGGCCAATAAAGCCACTTTTATTTGTATCACATATTTATTTCTAGCAACAGTAGGTCTTATTTGAAGGCAATAATATTATAGTCATAGAAATATAAAGTCATGTAAGTATTTAAAATTGTTATACATCGAGAAACAGAATGAATGAAAGAAAAAAGTTAGGAAATTTTGCAAACATGTCAAATAAAAAAGCAATTTTACAATAGTAAACATGCTTGCATCTAATAATTTTTCAGAGTGGTATTTATTTTGTGTACAGATAAAGACATCCATAATAGGCTCACAGATAAAGACAGACATCCTACAGTGCAGACTGCTGTGCTTTATTTGGGATTGGTTTTACAGTGGGCATTGAACTTGGTTGAGAAGGGTTAAGTATTATCTTCTTACTTAATATAAACATTTTAGAACATATTGGTTTGTACAATAGAAATATAGATTTTATATCTAAGAAGAAATATAAGATAATCTGAGAGAGATTTTACTTCAGAACTTCATTTTATTATATATGTTGCTGTGTTAAATTGTATTTTAATAGGTAAACTAGATGTAAATCAAATAGCTTTAATTCAAATGCTATATAGTAATACTGACTTTAAAACATAAAGATTTTCTTGCATTGAAGGGAGTGCTCAGAAATGAAAACTGTCTGAAAGGTGCTGAGCAGATAAACAATATCATTATTAGCAAATATTTATCGAGTAACTAAGACATCCAGGCTATGTTACAGAGAAAAGTACAGATATGTCTTTCTGGAAAGAAACCTGGAAGGTCCATATAACACAAGAGAACTAGGACTCCAGATGGACATTTCCCCTATGACGTTCCCCTTCGTTTTCTCACTCTTATCCAGTTCTCTGGACTGGTTTTCTCACATGCCTCTACTTTCTTCCATTTAGAGTCACTGTCTTCTTGAAGAATTTAAACAAAATTTAAAACTATTTTGTATCTTTAAAGTTTGAATAGTACAAAAATGAAAATGGACATTTATAATCAAAACAGAAATCAACTGAAAATATATTAATTACTTAAAACCCAAAAGTTTAAGATCCCTAAAAGAAAACAGAAGAATAACTTTCAGACATTGACTGTACAGATGATTCTTATGTGTTTAATTAAATCTTACAAACCTCCACACATATAAAAACGTGGGCATAATGCCACATACTTATAATACTAGTACTTGTCTAGTGGAAACAACTGTATACTTAAAGATTGCAAGCCAGCAAATAATCCAGTCAGTGATTCCAGGTGCCAGTGAAGAGACCCTGACTCAAAAAATAGTAAATTGTTCCTAGGAATTGTGAGATGATAAAACCATGCCACAAAGCTTGGTGGGTAGAGCATGTTAAGACTCGAGATACTCAGTGAGCACACACCTGAGACTTAGGTGTCTCTTGGCTCCCTGCCAGATTCCTGGCCTGGAACTCGTGCCACACTTCCCACATAAGGAAATTAGTGACCTGTGCTCACTTAGGCCCAGAACTGACTTCTCCATGGTAATGAGGTACCTAGATACCCAAAGAGCTTAGCCAGTAAGCTTCCCTTCCCAGACTTTCCTCCCTGCAAAAGGTATTTAATTTTGGGTCCACACTGAGAGGTGTGGAATGCATCCTTTTTACTCCATGATCAGTCAATAAACGGTTTAGAAACATGGACTGTCTCTTTCATCTACCACCACCACGGAGAACATGGAAAAGGCCTTTGCCTATAGAGCCACAGCTAAATCTCTCATAGAAGGCCTCTCTGCACTCCCAGACAACTGCTGACAAGTTAAGGACAATCACCATAGAACTAAGTTGGAGCTTTCCCCACCCTCAGACGGGCTAAAGACCAGTCTCCAGATTTTGGACCCCTTTTCCTTTCTTGGCACTTCTGTGACTCCCAGTGGTGCCTGGGTGTCCAAAAGTCAGAGACTCCTTCGCCCCTGGCCTCGTTTCAGGCCCAGGGACCCATGAACCAGCTCTGACTTTCCATCATCTCAAACTGCATTTCCCACCCCTGGAGCAGTGTCTCGGAGCTTCCCTGCAGCCCAGCACTGTTGTAGGAGGAGCACAATCAAACTCTGTGTTTCACCTCCCCATAGGAATAACACCAAAATTGTCTCCCACCTTCTATGTGCATGTGCTCACATACGTGTTTACCTACATATGAACATATATACCTGTACACATGAACACTCATGAATATATGTGAATATATATTCCATGAAGTAGATTAGGAGGAGAAATAGAAAATGAAGTTTGCTTATGTACTGATATGTCAATGCTAGTTTCCATTTCTGTTTCTATGAGAAAACACCCAAACAAATTAACTTAAGAGAAAAAGGAAATGTTTTACTTACTTAAGTCAGAGCTTCTCATTCTGGTGGAGTCAAGGCAGCAAATATTTTAAGCATTTAGTCAAATCACATTCAGAGCCAAGTGAAATAGAGCAATGAACTAATATATGCAGGCTAGTGTTTGCCTCACTTTCTCTACTCATGCACTGCACAGAGCCCTTTCCTAATATTCCTTCTACCCAAGGTGGATGCTGCATTTTTCCCATCAATGTATTTATTTGTTCATTTTACATCCTGATAACAGTGTCCTACCCTGCCACTCTCCCACACAGCCTCTCTTTCCTCCCCCTCCCCTTCTCCTCTGAGAAGGGGGAGGACAGCCTGGGTGCCAACCCAACTAGACACATCAAATCACTTCAGGACTAGACCTATCCTCTCTCCCTGGAGCTAGACAAGAAAGCCCACGTGGAGACAAAGAATTCACAGGGCTAGAAGGGAAGTTGAAGTGGTAATGAACCCTAATTAAAGTAGGTTTTGAGAAATCTAAGCCTACATATTGGTTTATTTCTTTGATTTGATTCCATTTGTCAACCTCTTTGTTTCTATACCAATACTATGTCATTTTTATTACTACTGCTCTATAATACAACTTGAAATCAGGGATCTCGGTACTTCCAGTTCTTTTATTTAATAAGATTGTTTTAGCTATCTTGGGTTTTTAACTTTCCCATATGAAGTTGAAAATTATTCTGTAAAGGTCTGTAAAGAATTATGCTGAAATTTCAATGAAAATTGCATTGAATCAGTTTATTGCTTTTGGTTAGATGGACATTTTTACTATGTCAATCCTACCAATCCACGAGCACAGAAAATCTTTACATTTTCTGGTATCTTCTTCAATTTCTGTCTTCAGAGATTTGAAGTTCTTGTCATACAAGCTTTTCACTTGCTTAGTTAGATTACACCAAGATGTTTTATGTTAATGTTTCCTTGATTTCTTTCTCAGACTATTTATCCTTTGTATAAAGGAGAGCTACTGAATTTTAAGTTAACTTTGTACACAGCCAATTTGTGGAGAGTGTTTATCAACTGCAGGAGTTCTCTGATAGAATGTTTGGAGTCAGTTATGTATACTATTGTGTCACCTGAAAATCATGATTCTTTGAATTATTCTTTTCTAATTTATATTCTTTTGATCTTCTTTAGTTGTTTTATTCCTTTAGTTAGAACTTCAAGTGCTGTTTTAAAGAGTTCGGGAGAGAGTGGGAATCTTTGTCTTGTCTTGATTTAAAGGTATCGCTTTAAATTTCTCTTCATTTAATTTGATGTTGGCTATTGTCTTACTGTATATTGCCTTCATTGTGTTTAGGTATGTGTCTTGTATCTCTAATCTCTCCAAGACATTTAACATGATTGGATTTTGGCAAAGGCTTTTCAGCAACTAATGAGATGATCATGTGGGTTTTTTTCTTTCAGTTTGCCTATATGGTGGATTACATTGATGGATTTCCATATATTGAGCCACCTCTGGGATGCTGCTGCTTTGATTAAAGCAATAAGTGTAATACTCCCAGACATAAACATAGCTACATATAATCTAGGCAGCCTGTAATCAATACTTGCTTGGTGACTCCAGAATGCATCAGGTTGGCAATGAAAATTAAGCCAAACCTAAAATTAGAATTAGAAAATTAGAATGAAAAAATCTACATTCTATTGTCCATTTCTTTTGGAATTGTAGTCCTGTGAACTGTATATGAAATTTGAGATTTTAAAAATCATTGATATCTATATAAAGCTGATAAATTTTATTATTATTACTATTACTATTGCCATGCTTTCCTTTCACCTTCTTATAAATATTCTAGTGATCTCAGAAAAAAATACCACTGCCCCATTTTCATGGAACTAAGAGGGCCTCTTCCTATTTCCCAAAGGGTGTTT
Organism: Rhynchomys soricoides; assembly: GCA_019843965.1. NCBI lineage: Eukaryota > Metazoa > Chordata > Mammalia > Rodentia > Muridae > Rhynchomys > Rhynchomys soricoides. The sequence goes on along the minus strand of JADRCH010000014.1, from coordinate 15,852,034 downwards.
ATTCCTTACTGACTTAGAGTTCTGACCTTGAGATGGCAGAGGCTCTATCTTTCCATTCAGTTGATCAGCACATCTTTATTTTGTGTTGAACTCTCTGTCCATTTCCTATCTGCTCAGTAGTCTCTAAGGTTTTCCATTTAATTAGACCAGTCAATTACTCTCACAAGAGACTATTTTACATGTTTAAAGTCAGTAGAGATTTTCAACCACTTTTTCAAATGTGTCCTTTTAACTTAGTTAAGAGATTTTCAAAATCCTTCCTTCTTAAAAGCATAGATAAGTCACTTATTAATACTTGAGATTCTCCTGCCATCCCCATTATGCTTCAGAAAAGCTATTTCCTAATATTATAGCTAGTTATCTATATTGCTCTCAACAGATTTATTTTCCATATCACTACTTACAAACTCAATTTTCTCTTTTGTCTAGATGGCAGAATCCTCAAATTATTCAAAATATATTCCAAATAGTAATTGAAACACGTTAGCTGCAAAAGCTAATTAAGTTTAACCTTTTTCCATATGTTGAAAATAAAAATGATTCAAAAAATATGTTCGGGTCAGTAAAACATTGAGCAGAAGGAAAATCAAAACAGCAATTGGACTTAAGTGAAGCCAAATATGCTCTTATGTTATATTAATCTATTACATGATTATAAATTAAAATTTCATAGCACCTAGAAAAATATTCCTGAAATGGTTCAGTGGGTACTGCTTTGGAAGACAATATTACATACACACACACACACACACACATATGTATATTGGTGTGTGTGTGTGTGTGTGCGTGCACACGCGTGTGTGTGTGTATATATGTGTCACAATGGCAAACTTATCAGACTCCATCTTTTCACTTTACTTGTATTTTCTCTCATAGAGAGATAGTATTCATCACTAGGGGACAACTAATAAATTCAGTCCCAGAAGCAATATCTAATGTTAGTTTCTGTTCGTTGCTACATGACTACATGTTTACATGACTACAAAAACTGAAGAGGGAGGGTTTTTCTTGCTGTTTTAAGATTAATAAGAAATTTGACTAAAGAAATATTAATTGATCATTAAATATCAATTTAATGTGATCAAATATTCTAGTCTTGAATCCGTAGATCTAAGAATAATTTTCATAGAAACAACAATATCAAACATTCTAGATTACACTCAGAATAGATGCATATCATTTATCATTACTTTGAAATAATCATACAGCATGAGGGTTGTATAAAAAGAGAACTGAAAACAAAAGTAAAGTTGCTTTCAAATTATTTCTTCAAAATCTGAAGGTATAATGTATATTTATTGGTTTCTAAAACTATCAAAAAAACCAAACAAGTAATTTTGTTTAGTTTTAATATCTATACTCTGGTTCTTCTCTCTGACCTCTTAAATATATGAACTCTCATTTCTTTTAATTTATATACATTATTTCAATAATAAAAATCAAAGCAAAACATGTAGTTCGTTCTGCATGCTGTTCACAAGATTCATTTCTTATAACTAGAGTAGGATTTACCCTCTGAGCACTATATTGCTTTCCTGGAAGTGATCAATTAATGGATAAATGAGTACAACCTTATAAAGAAATTCTGTAAGTAATATATTTTATTCTTACTTACTTTCCCATTTACTTTCCTGGTTTTAGTATTTGCATGCTTACTTGTCCATCTCTGTGGTAAATGATCTTGGAATAAAACAAAAATTTTGGTAAAAGGAAAATAATACCCCAAAAATATCAGGAGAAGCTTTCAGATTTTGACTTTCTCTATTTGCAGTACCATTAAGCCATGTTACCATACAAGATATAATCAGACATTAACTAAAGGCAGAAAGAGAATAAAAAATATTTTTTCTTGATATGCTTTTGTTTTTCTCTTCAAGTACATGTGGACCTTTATGCTACCAGTAGTAGATATCTTTCCATCTTCACTTCTGCTCATTGGTTTATTAATATTAACTGATTGAATTATCAACAGTGTTCTGCAATAAAGCTTTTTAGCCTGTGAACTAAGCATAGACTCTTCTGAGCATAAGAATGACAGTATTGAGTTTGCATGCATGCTGTGTGTGTGTGTGTGTGTGTGTGTGTGTGTGTGTGTGTACCACTGCCACTTACACTCAACACATAGTTTCTGCTTTCATTATTTGCTGGTTTTTAAATCGCCAATTTTATTGATTTTTAACTCACCATATTTTGCAGGGTTCTTTTTCCACTCAGTGCTCCCGAGCCTAGACCACCAAACAAGGAGTTTCTGCTTTCTTTATTTGTTCTCTAATCAGGGTATTAGATTCTGTTGCTGAGTTCCTACTAAAGGTAAATTTTGATTGAGTAACTTTATTTCTATTTTATTAGACATAAATAATTTTCATGTAACAATGGCATTTTCTGTGTGTAAAATTTCATGGAATTGAAGAGATTGTTGAATAAAGAAGGAAGGATACTGAAACTTACAACATGGAGATGAGTTACATATTTCTGACAATTAGAGATCTAATTGATTTATGCTTCACCCCCTCACAGAAGGGTGCCAATTAAAATAAACTCTAGTTTTGCGATTTGGTCTTTGCCCTCTATGTAGATGATGGTTTTGTTTATGACCAACTTTCTCTATGTGTTGTCCAATTAACCTCAGTGACAAGGATTCACAGCTATTCCATGGGGTTCTCTGTTAAAGAAGTCAGCCAGCCTACCACCAGCAAGAAAGATTTTTTATCTCCTGCACAGCTTACTAGAGTGTATTCTGGTGAGAAGCAGGGCAAGTGGGAATATTTAGTTATTGGGGATATAGGACTAAGGGAGGAGAAATGAAGTATAATTAAAATGAAGGGAAATTGGACACAACAGTACTAGTGTTGTATGACTCAACCCATGAAGTACAGTAAAGGGTATAGTTATTATAAGCCCAAATAATTTTGGAAGGCTTAAATAACAGTGTGTAGAAAGAGGTTTAAAAGTGGTCTTACATTAGATACTGAAATAAATCTATTATGAAATATAAATATCTGGCTATTTCTTTATGTAACTGGCTTGAAGATAACTGTGATTGCTCCTCAGTCATCAGGACTAGCTAATAAGTGGTTGTTAGTGAGGCTAACATCAGGAATCAAGGGCATAAATAGAATCAATCCACTTTCTAGAATTTTTGTTAGTGCTTAATTGTTAAAAGGTAGATTTCTCTATATCCATGAATATCAGTTTTTATGTCAGGAACCTTAGATAATTCTGAATGGTAGATAATTACACATATATAGAATAAGGATTCCACTTGCATGTTGAAGAGAATCCTTGATATTGTTTATTTGATTTTGATACATTAGAGCTATTCAGACATAAATATGTTTGAATGTGTATAGCTACACATGATAATCCATTTGTGCGTGTCTGCCAACTCTATGTGTGATTACCTGCAGAACAGATCTCATTGAAAAGTGTAATATAAGCTTCTTCAGATTCTGAGTTCTCTATGTGTCTATGAGACAAGATATCTCTATTCAAACTTAATTCATATCTTTAAATAATATGGGTAGTAAACATTTATTAAGGATAATCAATTACATATATACCATCAATCAGGTAGTAAGCAAAACACAGAGTTTGTATATACTAAATAAAAAACAAGAAAATTCTGGGAATTTCCAGAGCTTCAACTAATGTTTCAGTGTGGGTCTCTGCATCTAGTACCAACAGCTGCCCAAGGTGGCCTCTCTGATGGCAGTTGGACTAGGCACCAATTTGTGAGTATAGCAGAATACCTATGGGAATCATTTATTGACTTATTGTTGAGCCAGAGATATGAAGGACACTCTGATAATATGTTCACAAAATTAATTAAGCAGGGCAACAATTAGGGAACCTCCATGTGTCATTGCTAGGTCCTTTGCATACATCCTGTGGTGGTTTTTGTGGGACTCTTAACAGTGGGCGTTGGTGTGTCTCTAACTCTTTTGCCTGCTCTTGGGACTCTCTTCATCCTACAGTGTTGCTTCAGCCACACTTGATAATCAAGGTTAACTATATGTGATATCTCTACAGATATCATCATTATATAGGTAAGTTCAACACACAGGTATAAACTCTGAACACTCTATTAACAGAGTTCTTACTTGGTTAGAAGTACAAGTTTGGAGATAAATCAAGATGGACTGATCAGCTTGCTGAGTAGTGAAAGTATTTTCTAGTTTCTGTTTGGTTTTGCTTTATCATTTTAACATCCAAATATCAATATATACTGAGAGGGAAATATTGGTAGAATCTGCATTCTGACTTGTACATTTAGAAGACTTATAAATGTATAGAATGAACAGGACAAATGAAAGAATCTGATGTGGCTATTAACTATTCAATAGAGTTTTCCAGTAAAATAATAGTGTTACAGTTCTATATATTTTAACATATTGTAATCAATAATCTATAAAGTTAGTGATAATAAAACATATAGATTAGTTGATCCCACAAAAAGATTATGTTATTAACTGATTTTCGGATGACCTTTAAAGAGTACATTAATGTTTATAGATCATCTTTTGCATAAAGCTTAATACTCAAAATCTTCCTTTCCTGGGATTTTATTAAAGACATGATATCTATCTTATAATATGAAAATAGCTATTGGTGGTCAAGAGAGTTGCAATTATATTAATAATCTAGAATTTTGATGACAATGAATTAAGCATGAAATTTTTTATTTGATTTGTAATTGATTCCTTTTATAATAAACTTCAGGGGATGAAGAGCAGTCGAGCAGTCTCTGTGGTTAAGAGCAGCTGTTATGAAATGAAGACCTGAATTTGAATTTCCAACATACAAGTAAAGAAGTTGAGAGTGGTAGATCATGTCTTCTAACCAAATGTTGGCAGGGAACAAAGCCAGGGGGATCTTGAAGGTAGCAAAACTAGTCAGCCTAGCAAATAAAGACAGACTGAAGATCAGTGAAAGATTCTCAAAAAATATGTTTGAAAACAGTAGATAAAGAGACCCAACTGATCTGCACATGCCTGATGTGGGACACTCACCCACATATAATATTTTACTCCCCCATACACACAGAAAACCCACATTCACATATTCTCTCTCTCTCTCTCCCCTTTAACACAAACACACACACACACACACACACACACACACACATACAGGGTAACATAAAAGCCTTCAATAAGTTCATGCTCTTATTTTTAAGCAGATTATATTATTCATATTATTAGTTTCTCTAGAAATCAATGGTCTTGCTTTGCAGAAATAATGCAGAATTTACTGGGGTAAGAAGTAACTAGTCTAGCTTCAAAAAGAAGATATAAACAGATATGAGTCATTATATCTGTCTTTTGCCCAGATTTGAATTCTTTTAGCCTCTTACATAAAATGACCAACTAGTGGAATATTACCTACTGTTCTGTATTCTTTATCTTCATAGAGATTGAACATATGATACTCCATAGTCAAGTTTAAATATTTGCAAGGATCTGTCTATAGATTTTAATTTGATGTTTAACAGAGAATGCTTCTTAAGGATTTTTGTCTAAGGAAGTAATTTTTCATTCATTCATACATTCAATCATTCAAATTGCATCCTGAGTAATTGGCTATAAAAATAATCCTTCTTAAGTTCCCTTGGCTTTGCAGTAGTAATCACCTAATATTTTCAAATTAAAAGCCAAATTTTGAAGCTGTAGAAGTAGTTCCTTAACCTGGTGTGTCAACCATTTTTGTTATTTTCATTTCAGGTCAAACCATATTTAACATTATTATTCCTTAAACAATTCATTATCATATTGGAATGGACATAAATATAAAATGGGGAGCATCTTGAGTGTCCACAAAAAGTTTTTCAACATCAGTGGGAGGAGAGGCCCTTGGGCCTAAGGTGTTTGATGCCCTAGTATAGAGGAATGCCAGGGCAGGAAGATAGGAGTGTGTGGGTGGGTGAGCAGCCTCATAGAAGCAGGTGGAGGGGGGATGGGACAGGGGTTTTCCGAAGGGGAGAGCTGGAAAGGGGAAAATATCTGAAATGTAAATAAAGAAAATATCAAATAATAAATCCTAAGTAAAGATTTTAATTTATATTATTATAAATGAACATTTTAACTATGGATTATATGATGCTTTGTAAATTTAAAATAACTGATTAAAATGGTGATTTTTGTCAGATTACAAAGCACTAACTACCCAGTAGGCAAGAATTAAAGTCTCAATTATACCTTTTGTTATAGTGCTCGTTTTTCATTCATTCTTAGAATTTTAAACTTCATTATTTAAGATAATTCTATTATTAAATAAGACTTAGTACCACTAGTACCACTATTATCTGCAAAGTCAGAAGGCCTTGGTTGTGAGGCCTGTGTTTGAAGTAATTTAGTCATATTTCTTTGCCAAAATCCAGGCTCTCCAGAAGAAAAAATTCTCATCTATGAAGGCATTGAATAGATGACTCCTAAAATTCCTTCCAGCCATTGTTTATGAAATGAATTTGATAAATAGATGCATACATTTTCTTTTTAAAATTATTTAGAAGTAAATATTATAGCCTTTGCTCTTTATATGTAGTATTGTAATCATTACTTTAACTGTGTTGTTTGTAATTTTATATCATTTCTTATAACTATGATGCAATTTAAACGCTTTAGATTACTCAATTGTGTCTGTATTTCCTATTTACTTTCTGTTAATAAAAATTAATGATATGTAGAATCTATAATAATATATGTAGGAAATACTATTCCCAACTCTGGATTTTTTAATGAAATTTTTCTTCATTTGGAAACTAAATATGCTATGCAAAATAGAGTATTTTTAAGATAACAGATTATTTATATGAAGTACAAGAGTAAATAAATGATATCTTATTACCTGGCATAATGGGAATAGGCAAAAAATACTCACTGCCCACCAATTATCATTTGGATTCAGATGGGTTTTGTAGCCTAAACAACTCATAGAACTAGGCATCACTCTGCTAAACTACTATTTGCTAAACCCAAAAGTTCAAATAACACAACTATCATTGTTCTGTTTCTTATTATTAATATTTATTTTATAATATAGTTCAAGCATTACATTCTTCTTAACACAATTCTTAGTATTCTCAATACGTAGTGATGGCTCCTGACATAAATTGTCTGGATGACTTTTGTCTACTTAAGGGACAAGTTTCTATAATGAAGACTATTTGTGTATAGTGAAATAATGAATGCTAGCTATAAATCCACATTCCAGAAGCCAGAGATGTGTAATTTCCCTTACTCATATGATGGGATATTCCATGGAATAATGTAGGTGGCAAGATGACTACCAGAAGGTATTGTCATGAAATTACTTACATAAAAGCCAAAAATTAACATCGTACCAATGATAAAAAGAGCTTTGAAAGTAAATTTATAAGAGAAAAAATCTAAACATCTCAAGGAGAATTAAAGATTAACATCAAACAACCTGAAGATGATAAAATTCAGAACATCCTAAGAAGGTACAGGGACTAAAGGAGAAAAATGAGGCAGGAAGCACAGTAAATGTACAGTACTTTGGTCATTTCTCACAGAGATATGAATGAGTTCACTAATAGTGTATAGAAAGGTTCAGTATGAGTGTATAGTTGGAGCATTAAGTTAGAGTACTTCAGTTTACATATTCATCTTCACATCTTTAATATCCAAGAACTGAGTAGGTGCATGCTATAACATCTTTGCTAATAAATGATGGAAAATAGGTGTTTTCAGTAAATTGTGAGGATGTAATTACACAAAGTGTTTTGAATGCCCTACTTCCAAAGGAACACAAACCAGCACTGGCCTGTGTGGCTTCTGAACTGAATCCAACTTGCACCAGATGGAAGTAAAAATAGAATAAATATTTCTTGAAATTATTTGAGGTTAATTGTAATTCTGTTGGCTGTTCTGATTTCCACTGGATTTTACACTTAGAGTCATAGATACTGGGTAATTTCACTCACATGCCCACATCAACTGATATAATACATGAAAGGTTTTTAGTCACTAGGTGATAATATGTTGTATACATAAAGTGCAAAGATTGATTATTTCTTTATTGAATAGTTCAAGAGTATGGTAACATAAACTTGTATTATTTCCTGATTCTGTCATTAAATGCATGCCCAGAAGATATATCTACAATGATTTAGAGAGATATTTTTTTGCAAAAATACAATATGGGGTAAATAAAACCTAAAATGGACTTTGATATTTTGCTATATTTGAGATAATGTACTTAGATTGATGAACAAATATAAGTCACATAAGTTGGTGTGGTTGAAAATAGAAGTCAAATGACTTTATGTGGCTGAAAATTGAAACACCTTTTGAACTGTGACATTTAAAAGTTATCTCATATCTTTATATTTTAGCCCTAATAAAGTTAGGCCTTAGGAAATGGGGCTTGATGAATCTATATAATCAGAATATAAGTTTTCTTTTGGATTCCCTTTGAATGCATTGTTTTAAAAAAATAATATTTGTAACTGATTGAAAATCATTATGAACTACTTAAAATATTTCATTTCATGGAAATGAAGACCAGGAGATTAATCATTATTATCATGTCATAGATATTTCAAATAATGTAGTAGAATTGAAGGAATGGTTACTTAAATTCAGCTAATCTGATTTCTTTTTCATTTTCCGTGAGCATTTTTAAATGGAATGCTAATTTCTAGAAGATAATCACTTTAATTTACAGATGTACAACTTACATATTTCAAATGAGTGATTTCAGAATTATTGTGGCATAATTTTTCAGTCCCACTCCTAAAATTAACTGCAGCAAGAGTCCCATAAATCCCATAAGCTGAAGGATTTTCCCTGACTGCTGCTGTTTTTTGAACATATTTCTAACATTAAAACATACATCTCTGTTTTTATCAAAGTAACTAAATATGAAAACTGTGTACATCAATATTGAAAAATAGTTTCCAAAAAGGAAAGCATGCCATATTTAATATTAAAATCTTAGACATATCTTTATATTATTTTCTTTTGCCATTATTGTGGTCAGATCATAATCATACATTTAGTTGGGCAAATTCAACATCTATTTCTTTCCATTTTCATTTCTGCTCTACTTTTTATTTGTTTCTGAATATTATTATTAGACAGGCACAAGATGTAACTCTTACATTTTTACAGTTGACTTAATATAACATGTGATGAAGCATGTTCTTTAAACTTGTATTATAATATTTGGTTCATTGTCCCATATTTATTGTTTAAAATATGTGTGTGTGTGTGTGTGTGTGTGTGTGTGTGTGTACTGTAATTAAGTTTACCTCTATTACTTTCCCCTCCCATTTTGCATCCCATGTCACGAGATTTTGCTAATGTCACTATTTTAAAATTATTTAAATGCTTTATTTTCAAAATCAGCAACATTTTACATTCTCTGATAAAATTTTAATATAAGAATGTTTGTAATGTAAATTGACACGAATTTATCTATGATAAAATAAAACTTAAAGTGTGTTTTCTTTCCTTTGTATATATTTTTAGAATTGAGAATTTCTATTAAAGATTCTGAATAAATCTTTTTTCATTTCTTCACACTTATCGGTCCTTGAAAATTAATCCTACCCTTGTACAATGGGGAAAGTTTAGTTATTTGGTAAGATCACTGGCACAACTTTTGTGCTCTGTATTTTAAGTATATATAAGAGACATCATATAATAAATATAATTTCTACATTATTTTTCATAGTGACCCAATTTTTACCAAGTATTTCCTCTTCACAATACTCTCTGCTCATCCTCCACTACCTTCTCTTTTCTTCTTCTGCATCATTATATTATTATTATTATTTATTATTATTATTATTATTATTATTATTATTATTATAATTAAACAGGTTGCCAATTTGGCCCATGTCATCTTCAAACTCACTTTCCTCCTGGCAATATGCTCTGAGTGCTAGGACATTTCTCACCATTCTCCTTATCTTGGGCATTTTGCTCCAAACATTAATGTGTGAGTAGTAAACAGTGTAAAGTATTTTCCTTAAGCTTCAGCTAAATAAGCATTTTCATGATTAATATTTATTATGAAGTAAAATTTCCAAGTTGTTCTAATCAGCCACATATTCAACAATAAATAAACCTTTGGCTTTATACACACAGCAGGACTTTCATTCTAGCCATTAATATTTCTGTGAGTCTTCTTAAGAGTATCCATGTACCTTTCATTTTCACTTTTATTTACACATTGATTCCTCATAATGAAACCCATATAAATTATACGAAAAACCTGACAGTTCATAGAATTATTTTTACTTTATTATTATTAATTTGTAATAACAAATCTTTAATGATTTTATACATGTCCCTATAAAGTCATTAATCTTCCTTCAGTGAGAATTTATAACACTGTTTTGTATAATGCTGTCTTTCTTTTTTATTTTAATTTTATTTTATTCTTTTTTACTTTATTTTTTCTACTTTATTTATATTTCAAATGTTTTCCCCTTTCCAGATCTCCCTTTTTCTCTCCCCACTCCCCTGCCTCTATTGGGGTATTCCCCCACCCACCTACCCACCCACTCTCATCTTCCTTGCTTGGCATTCTCCTATACTGGGGAATCTAATACCCACAGGCCCAAGGGCCTCTCCTTCCCCTGATGTCTAACAAGACCCTCCTCTACCGCATATGTGGCCAGCACCACGGGTCACTCTATGTGTATTCTTGGTTGGTAGATCAGGTTCCAGAAGTATCAGGGGGGCAGGTCAGTTGCCACTGTTGCTGCCTTTCTGAGGATGCAAATTCTGTCAGCTCCTTCAGGCCCTTCTCCAAGTCCTCCATCTGGGATCTCCCACTCTGCTCTACTGTTGCTGTGAAGTGACTCTTGGGTATTTCGAACTCTTGGGCTAGTAACCACTTAACAGTGAGTACATACCATGTTCATTCTTTTGTGACTGTGTTTACTCACTCAGGATGATATTTTCAAGATCCATCCATTTGTAGGCGAATTTCATGAAGTCATTGCTGTTAATTGCTGAGTAGTATTTCATGGTGTAAATGTACCACATTTTCTGTATCCAGTCCTCTGTTGAGGGACATTGGGTTGTTTCCAGTTTCTGGCTATTATAAATATGACTGCTATGAACATAGTGGAACATGTGTCTTTATTACATGTTGAAGCATCTTCTAGGTATATGCCCAAGAGGAGAATAGCTGGGTCCTCAGGTAGTATTATGTCCATTTTTCTGAGGGTCCGCCAAACTGATTTCCAGAGAGGATGTATCCACTTGCATTCCCACCAGCAATGGAGGAGTGTTCCTCTTTCTCCACATCCTCACCAACATCTGCTGTCACCTGAGTTTTTAAACTTAGACATTCTGACTGGTGTGAGGTGAAATCTCAGGGTTGTTTTGATTTGCATTTCCCTGATGACTAAGGATGTTGAACATTTCATTAGGTGCTTCTGGGCCATTCGAGTTTCATCAATTGAGAATTCTTTGTTTAGCTCTCTTCCTCATTTTTTGATAGGGTTATTTGGATCTCTGGAGTTTAGCTTCTTGAGTTCTTTGTATTCATTGGATATCAGCCCTCTATCGGACATAGGATTGGTAAAGATATTTTCCCAAAGGGTAGGTTGCCGTTTTGTCCTATTGACTGTGTCCTTTGACTTACAGAAGCTTTGTAATTTTATGAGGTCCCATCTGTTGATTCTTGATCTTAGAGCACAAGCCATTGGTGTTCTGTTCAAGAACTTTTCCCTTGTGCCCATGTGTTCGAGACTCTTCCATACTTTCTCTTCTATTAGATTCAGTGTATCTGGTTTTATGTGGAGGTTCTTGATCCACTTGGACTTGAGCTTTGTACAGGGAGATGGGAATGGATCAATTCGCAATCTTCTACATGTAGACTACAAGTTGAACCAGCACCATTTGTTGAAGATGCTGTCTTTTTCCCACTGTATGGTTTTAGCTCCTTTGTCAACGATCAAGTGACCATAAGTGTGTGGGTTCAATTCTGGTTCTTCGATTCTATTCCATTGATCTACCTGCCTGTCACTGTACCAACACCATGCACTTTTTATCACTACTGCTCTGTGGTACAGCTTGAAGTCAGTGAGGCTGATTCCCCCAGAAGTTCTTTTATTGTTGAGAATAGTTTTTGCTATCCTGGGTTTTTTTGTTATTCCATATGAATTTGAGAATTGCTCTTTCTAAGTCTATGAAGAATTGAGTTGGGATTTTGATGGAGATTGCATTGAATCTGTAGATTGATTTCGGCAGGATGTCAATTTTAATAATATTAATCTTTCCAATCCATGAGCATGGGAGATGTCTCAGTCTTCTGAAGTCTTCTTCAATTTCTTTCTTCAGAAACTTGAAGTTCTTGTCATAGAGATCTTTCACTTGTTTGGTTAGAGTCAAACCAAGGTATTTTATATTGTTTGTGACAATTATGAAGGGTGTTATTTCCCTAATTTCTTTCTCAGCCTGTTTATCTTTCAAGTATAAGAAGGTCTCTGATTTTCTTGAGGTAATTTTGTATCCAGCCACTTTGCTGAAGTTGTTTATCAGCTGTAGCAGATCTCTGGTGGAGTTTTTCGGGTCACTTAAGTATACCATCATATCATCTTCAAATAGTGATATTTTGATTTCTTCCTTTCCAATTTGTATCCCTTTGACCTCCTTTTGTTGTCTGATTGCTTTAGCTAGAATTCAAGTACTATATTGAATAGATGGGGAGAGAGAGGGCACCTTTAACTAGCCCCTGATTTTAGTAGGATTGCTTCGAGTTTCTCTCCATTTAATTTGACATTGGCTATTCGTTTGCTGTATATTGCTTTTACTATGTTTAAGTATGCTCCTTGAATTCCTGATCTTTCCAAGACTTTTATCATGAAGGGATGTTGAACTTTGTCAAATGCTTTTTCGGCATCTAACAAAATGACCATGTGGTTTTTTTCTTTGAGTTTGTTTATATAGTGTATTACATTGATGGATTTCCGGGTATTGAACCGTCCCTGAATCCCTGGGATGAATCCTACTTGATCATGGTGAATGATTGTTGTGTTGTGTTCTTGGATTCAGTTTGCAAGAATTTTATTGAGTATGTTTGCATCAGTATTCATAAGGGAAAATGGTCTGAAGTTTTCTTTTATTGTTGGGTGTTTGTGGGGTTTTGGTATCAGTGTAACTGTGGCCTCATAGAATGAATTGGGTAGTCTTTCTTCTGTTTCTATCTTTTGGAATAGCTTGAAGAGTATTGGTGTTAGGTCTTCTTTGAAGGTCTGATAGAATTCTGCACTGAACCCATCTGGTCCTGGGCTTTTTTTGGTTGGGAGACTTTTAATGACTGCTTCTATTTCTTTAGGGGTGATGGGACAGTTTAGATGGTTTATCTGATCCTGATTTAATTTCGGTAATTGGTATCTGTCTAGAAACTTGTCCATTTCCTCCAGATTTTCCAATTTTGTTGCATATAGGCTTTTGTAGTAGGATATGATAATATTTTTAATTTCCTCAGAGTTTGTTGGTATATCTCCATTTTCATTTCTAATTTTATCAATTTGCACACTGTCTCTGTTCCCTTTGGTTAGTCTGGCTAAGGGTTTATCTATATTGTTGATTTTCTCAAAGAACCAGCTCCTGGTTCTGTTGATTCTTTGTATAGTTCTTTTAGTTTCCACTTGGTTGATTTCAGCCCTTAATTTGATTATTTCCTGCCTTCTACTCCTCTTGGGTGTATTAGCTTCTTTTTGTTCTAGAACTTTCAGGTGTGCTGTTAGGCTGTTAGTATATGCTCTCTCCAGTTTCTTTTTGGAAGCATTCAGAGCTATGAGTTTTCCTCTTAACACTACTTTCATTGTGTCCCATAGGATTGGGTAAGTTGTACTTTCATTTTCATTAAATTCTAGGAAGTCTTTAATTTCCTTCTTTATTTCTTCTTTGATCATGTTATCATTGAGCAGAGCATTGTTCAGCTTCCATGTGTATGTGGGCTTTGTGTTGTTGTTGTTGCCATTGAAGACCAACCTTAATCCGTAGTGATCTGATAAGAGGCATGGGATTATTTCAATCTTCTTATATCTGTTGAGGTTTGTTTTGTGACCCATTATATGATCAATTTTAGAGAAGGTACCATAAGGTGCTGAGAAGAAGGTATATTCTTTTGATGTAGGATGAAATGTTCTAGAGATATCTGTTAAATCCATTTGGTTCATAGCATTTGTTATTTTCACCGTGTCTCTGTTTAGTGTATGTTTCCATGATCTATCCATTGTTGATAGTGGGATGTTGAAGTCTCCCACTATTATTGTGTGAGGTGCAATATGTGCTTTGAGCTTTAGTAGAGTATCTTTTATGAATGTGGGGACTCTTGCATTCAGGGCATAGATGTTCAGAATTGAGAGTTCTTCTTGGTAGATTTTTCCCTTGATGTGTAAGAAGTGTCCTTCCTTATCCTTTTTGATGACTTTTGGTTGAAAGTCAATTTCATCCGATATTAGAATGGCTACTCCAGCCTGTTTCTTGGGGCCATTTGGTTGGAAAGTTGTTTTTCTGCCCTTTGCTCTGAGGTAGTGTTTGTCTTTAACATGGATGTGCTTTTCCTGGATACAGCAAAATGCTGTGTCCTTTTTATGGATCCAGTCTGTCAGTCTATGTATTTTTATTGGGGGGTTGAGACCATTGATGTTATTGTTTATGTGCCTATCTTCTTTTGAGTTTGGTGAAAGATTACTTTCTTGCTTTTTCTTGAGTGTAGTTTCCCTCATTGAGTTGGCGTTTTCCATGTACTATTCTTTGTTGGGCTGGGTTTGTGGAAATACACTGTGCAAATTTGGATTTTTCACAGAATATTTTGTTTCACCATCTATGATTATTGAGAGTTTTGCTGGATATAGCAGCCTGGGATTGGCGTTCTCTTATAGTCTGTATGAGATCTGCCCAGGATCTTCTAGCTTTCATAGTCTCTGGTGAGAAGTCTGGTGTAATTCTTATAGGTCTGCCTTTATATGTTACTTGCCCTTTTTCCCTTACTGCTTTTAATATTCTTTCCTTGTTTTGTGTATTTGGTGTTTTGACTATAATGTGACGGGAGGAATTTCTTTTCTGGTCCAGTCTCTTTGGCGTTCTATAGGCTTCTTGTATATTTATGTTCTTCTCTTTGTTCATGTTAGGGAAATTTTCTTCCATAATTTTGTTGAAGATATTTACTGGACCTTTAAGTTGGGAGTCTTCACTCTCTTCTATGCCTATTATCCTCAGGTTCTGTCTTCTCATTGCATCCTGGATATCTTGTATATTTTGGGTTAGGGGCTTTCTGCCTTTTGTGTTTTCTTTGATTGTTGTGTCCATGTTTTCTATGGTATCTTCTGCACCTGAGATTCTCTCTTCCATCTCTTGTATTCTGTTGGTGATGCTTGCATCTATGACTCCTGATTTCTTTCCTGTGTTCTCTAACTCCAGGCTTGTCTCCCTTTGTGATTTTGTTATTGTTTCTTTTTCTGTTTTTAATACCTGAATGGTTTTGTTCATTTGATTGATGGTGTTTTCCTGTATTTCTGCCCATTTGATTGTGTTTTCCTGTAATTCTTTAAGGGATTTCTATGTGTCTTCTTTAAGGGTTTCCAGTTGTTTACCTGTATTCTCTTGTATTTCTTTAAGGGAGTTATATATTTCTTTCTTAAAGTCTTCTATCATCCTCTTGATAAGTGATTTAAGTCTGAGCCTTCCTTTTCTGGTGTGTTGGGGTATCCAGGGCTGGCTGTGGTGGGAGAGTTGGGTTCTGATGAAGCCAAGTAGTCTTTGTTTCTGTTCCTTGTGTTCTTGCCCTTGCCTTTCGCCATCTGGTTATCTCTGGTGTTAGCTGGTCTTTCTCTCTCTAACTGTGTCTTGTCTTTCATACAGGCCCAGGTGTCAGTGTTCCTTGGAGACCAGTTCTCTTTCCTGGTTGTTCCTCAGTCCCTGTGTTTGGAGCCCTGCTTCCGCTGGCTTTTCTGCACAAGTGGGTGGGTCACTTTCTCCCTGCACTGGTAGGCAATGGAGGCCTGGTTGCCCAAGCAGAGATCTCCCGCCACAGGTGGAAGAAGACAGCCTCTTACCTTTGGGCAGTTCCTCAGTCCCTGTGTCTGGAGCCCTCACTGTCTTTCTTCTTCCATCATTTTTTCCCTCTTTGAATAGTCATTCATGTTTGAGAGCAGAAAGAATCTAGTTTTTTTGCCTTATGGAAAGTGCTTGGACAAATGGCTATCTTTGTATAAATATATACATATATATTTCGTCTCATTTATCTTTTGGCTAGATGTCTTCTCACCTTCTCCCCAGACATAGCTATTGCCTGTTACTAGATCCTTGAATACCTCTCCTATTGGCTCTTAGACTGCCCTGAAGGCCCCAAATTCATTTTTCCTCTTATGTGCTTACTCACATACATAACCTCTAAAGCTGAACTCTATAATATCACTCTATATACTCTGTACTTAATATATGCCTATCCTTCTTACCTGGTATTCAATTTCTTATGTTCCAAGTATTTTATTTGTAGAATAGCTTCACACCTTTCAATCAAGACAGGCTCTGGAAACTTTGGCATAATCACAATCCATTCTATGCAAAAAGAATAAAATGAAAGAAAGCAACTCATAAATTCTCTAGGTCATTAGTAAGCTTTAAAATGACTGGGAATTGCTTTATTACAGGGTGGGGTTAGTAAATCATCGAGGTAGATTAACAGGATTACAGTAATTGATATGCTCGATCATGTTTTCTCTGTCAGTTGTTGTCTGATATTTGAGAATACATATGATGTCTATTTCTGCTGCCGTTCATCATGTTGATAAATTGAATAATGAATGCTTTCTTGAAAAGACATGCCTTTGTGTCACACAAATTACCATTCCTCAAACAAAATTAATCACATATTATTCAACCTCTCAATAGAGGCTTACTCCCATGGCAAAGTATGGTTTATCTAACAATTTAGGCAATTGGATATAATATTATCTAGTAAGATTGTTCAGATCTTGGAAGAAATGTAGAACGTTTTCTCAGTTTCAGTTTTACGCAGGTGTTTATGGAAACAGTAAGTCATTTTAGTAGATTTGGTAGTATGAAGAAGGCAAAACAGTTGGCAGGGCCACATAGACTGAGTCAATCTCTTAAATTAGGCAAAGTCTACAAGTATAAGAACACTGCAGCCAAAAAAAAATAGAGTTTCTCAAACAGAGAGTAAGTTCAAATTAAAAAAAAACTTTATGACATAATAGTCCACTTTTTATTGTTTGATCTACTAACCTAGCAGTTTGTCTTGGAACCTCTTTTGTATGTCCATCCATGCTATGAGGAATAGTTTTGGAATTGTTCTTAACTGGGTCAAAATTGTCCGTATACACATCCTTGCTGTCAGGGAAGCCATTGTAAGATAAATATAATACTCATGGATGGGAAAAGATATATGGCCCACTGAGAATATGGACTTCAATTAACAACCACTGGGATACCAGAGCTGTGAGTCTAATAAAGGCAAGCCAGACAATTAGGTAAACAAAACATGTATAAGCATGAGGAATCAATGGAAGTCAAGCCTGGCCAGATCAGGAGAGTAAGTTTGGTGATTTGAATAACTGAGCATAATTAATAAGTATATACATAATTTCTATTTTATACTGACATTTTCCAAAGCAATCTAAATAACATAGATACACACACACACACACACACACACACACACACACTCAGAGAGAGAGAGAGAGAGAGAGAGAGAGAAGATATGCACTATGAGTGAAGAGAAAAAATTTATGATTCAGAAGAATATTTCACATAACTCAAATGAAACATTTGTGAATTTTAATTTGAAAAAGTGTATTTACTTTATTTAATTCTCAAATGTGCACTGGCATCAAAGTGCCTCTGGAATAGCTAGTGTGTTCTATTATACACTGAGGCATAAAAGCTGCCTTTATTCATTTTCCTTGGGCTCACAGAAGAAGCTAGTAATTTTGTTTCTGTCCAGTCTTTGAAGACAGTACACCATTATGGGGAGTCTATCCTTGAGCCAAGAGTCAAACAGCTTGGAATTCAGAGATGGGAGTTTTATCAGGAGGAGGTAGAAAAATGGCAGGCACAACAAAAGTGAGAAGTTAGAAGAATGTGGAAAAAAATAATAAAGAATGGTTTGAAGAACCAGCATCACATAAATTGAAGATTTTTACAACTGATAACCACTAGTGCATGGAAACTAGTACAAATAAGATTATAAAATAAAAGAATATTGTTAAATTTGGTGTTCTCACAAATATAAAATAAAAAGATAGGTATCTTAAAAGATTTCATTTATTATTTTACTTTTTAAAATTGCTCATTAAATAAAGACCTCAGTGTGCTGAATATACATATTTGTCAGGGACCTTACAAAACCAGCCAGCCATTTTCTACTGCTTCTCTGATTATTCTTGTGTTTTCCTCTTTTCTCTAATTCCTTCCATATGATGGGCCAACAAGGTGGACTGGGGCCTGATCTCTGACCTCCACAAATAAGAGGGGACCAAACTTGGAATCCCAAACCTAAACGTGGTCAACACAGAGCCCCAGAAACATTTATCAGGGCAAGGTTTTAGTCTAGCATACTTGAGTAACAATAGTTATAATTATCATCATACCTGGAGTTGAACAGGTTTTTATGAAATTAGACATATTTTTCTTGATATTTAGGACCAAATATGACATTCAAATCTGTGTGTTGACACTCCACAGGTTGGGCCTTTAATATTCAATGATATAACTTAATCAAGTTTTGAAAACACTAAATAGAAATTGTGATTACCATTGGAAATTAAAACCATTGAAATTGTGCAAGTGTTAAAAAACACAAAAAGATTGAACTCAAAGCAATTGTGTGATATTGTACTTTACATGTAGATATGCCTGTAGCTGACTTGAAATAGGGTAATGTATATTTTGACCACCTTCGCAGGTAATGGCAATGACTTGATTAGAAGTATACTTTTGATGTTTGGTTTTTATTTGGATGTGTGTCATACTCTTCTAAAGAAGGCTGGGCATTACTAAGGTGTCATATTAGCCACAGAATGTCTACATTTCTTATGCCACACACAGTACATGCCTTCTTTTACTAACAATAATACCTGAAGCATCTCCAGTATTCATAAATGTTTTAGCTCATCTTTGTAATGAAAGCAGTTAATTAACTCTTCCTTTTCATATGAAGGGAAGAAGTGATTGTAGAAAAATTTTCTTGTGTACTGTGAGAAGGCATTAACTGTCAAAAAGAACCTCTAATGGCCAAGTATGAGGCAGGGTTAGAAGGTAAGACATCCTGCAGAGAAATAAAGGAATTTGTGGAATGAGTCAGAGGCGGGATGATTTCACCCCACACTCAGAAGAAATAGACATGTAAAACCAAGTAGAGGTAGCCAACCATGTGCCACACATAGAATTTAATAAACAGATCATATAACTTAGGAGCTTGTTGAGGAACAAGATGAAGCTTATGGCCTAAGAATTTATTCATTCATAAATAGTCTCTGAATCATTTTTCAAGAACTGGGGTAAGGTGAAAA
Organism: Rhynchomys soricoides; assembly: GCA_019843965.1. Lineage (NCBI taxonomy): Eukaryota > Metazoa > Chordata > Mammalia > Rodentia > Muridae > Rhynchomys > Rhynchomys soricoides. The sequence goes on along the minus strand of JADRCH010000014.1, from coordinate 15,832,512 downwards.
CCCCACAGTTACAAATAGCACCCATTATGTTAGGCACGTAATCCGAACTTAGCTAAAAATACAAGCTGATAACAAAAGATTCAGATATTAGAAAAGCACTGGATGAACAGTGCAAACACCTCCAAGAGTAGTTTCCAAGTTGGAGGGAAGCTAAATCTCTCTAAGAGAGAGATAGTGGAGGCCTGTGAGCAGTGGGTAGCTAGCAGGAACCAGAGCCTTAAGGGATACCCCACAGATGAAAAATTTCCCAGAGTGGGACAAATAGTCTCAGTTCCTAGCCAGTGCCCACAGGTATAAAACTCAGCTCTCACAGAAGGGGAAACAGATGATCCAGCAAAATAAAAACTGTGAAGAGCAGCATTTTAGACAAAGCCAAGGGGTCTGGGCTAGCAACCATAGACATGTGCTGGCAGGGAGAGCCTGTTAATGTACTAAAAAGCAGAAAGAATATTTTGTCAGAGATACAGTGGGAATGAGAAGCTCCAAACTTTTAAACTGGTAATGTAAATGTTTTAAAACAGTAAAAAAGAAACAAGTATTTAGTTTGAAAATAATAAAACAAAATCCTTAAAGAAGAAATTTGATAATATTATGAAGAATTCCCCAGTGGAAAGAGTTCAGAGAAAATTAAATACAGAAAAATGATACTAAGGTTAGAGAATGAGGAAGAAATAAATAAATGTACATGAAAAATAAAATCTCCAAAAAAAAGAGTGTGAAAAATAAAATAAAGTTTCCATAGAAAAATAAAATAAAATCTCGAAAGGAAGGAAAGAGAAAGAGAACTAAATTTTAATCTCAGAAAAGAGGGAGAGAGTTAGAATACTCAAAAATGCAAATATTTCCATATTAAAAAATGGAAAACCCCATATAGTTTTGGTTTGACTGTAAGCATAAAAATAATTATGTATTCAATAGTGATTACAATTTTATGTATTCTCTTTAAGAGAAACCAAAATAACGTTGGCTTGGAGAAAAAGAAGTTTAAAAATATAATGCTAGATTAGAGTATTAGAGGCCATATAACAGAGATCAGATGATTCTTAATTCAGAATAAAGAATCTTCAAATAGTCCCATCTGGAACTTACAATGACAGGAAAAAACAAACAACCAAAAAAGAACAGTAGTTCCAGATGAAGTAAAAGCTTGAGAAATTAGAAGGGCAACCCTTAGAAATGCACTGTACAATAGACTGTATATTTCATCCTGTAGAGTTTGGAAATCTAAAACATGTACATGCGTTAATACATCATAACGGTGATACATGTTCACAATTCCAAAGGACCTGAATTCTGAAGAGGCTAATTCTAAGATTGCATATTTATTGTCTTGGAAATGCTTTTACAATTTGAAGTTGATGATATTTCAGCATATGTATCCAATAAAATAGAACAAATTTTTAGATATTATTATATAAAACATGTTATTGGCACATCTCATAATTCTACAGAGCAAGCATTTGTAGAGTAATCTAACAAAATTTTAAAGGAAATCCTCATAAAACAAAATGGGGATATAAATATCCCCACATATTGATTATATATGCTTTATTGACTTGATTTTTTTTCAAGTGTCAATGAGACAGAAAACACAAGTGTTCAAAAGACATTGGATTTTACAAAGGACTGATGAATTAGATCAGCCTATTTATGTGATAACCTCAGAATAAAAGGGAGGAAATATGTTACATTGGGGAAAAGGTTTTCTATTTGTTTCAACAGGAAAAGAACAATTATAGATGCCACCCAAACTAATAAAAATCAGACTTGACTTGAGGAGAGCCCCATGAAGATGCCGACTGTAGGACAGAAAGAAAAAAATCAAGACAAAAAAAACAGGTAAAATATATTGTCAATCTTTCTACATGGGATCAGCTCTGAGAATGGCTGAAAATAATTGAAACATAAAAATATCTCCAGCCAGGGTTTCAGCTAAACATACACAATAAATCCTGTCTACATAATACGTAGCACTTATCATGCCATCCTTTCTAATGTCGTGGGTAAAAATTTATGTTACAATTTGATTATAGAGTCCAAACTACCTTATAAAAACAAACAAGAGCAAGAACAGAAACAAGAGAAACTAGATACCTTACCCACTTAAACAAAGGGCAGAGAATCATCTTTAGCTGAATTGTGCACATAACATTCCATACAATATTACTACAGATATATATCACCTATGAAAGTTTATATGTTTGCAGAGCAAAAGGACCAGACAGCAAACATGATAAATATCTCAGGTGAAGAAAAACTTCTATATGGCTAGCTACATCATCCAGCATTACAAACTGTTCCAGTCAGAACTTCAGCTTAGTGTTAAGTTTTCCAGTAGCTCAGAGCTAGATAACAAATGCTATAGCTAGCTTTCTTGGGACTTGAACATTATCCCAGTTTTCTTTTGCCCCCCCCCCCAAAGAAAATGACACCACCAGACAGCAGGGAGCAATTCTAATTGAAAGATGCCCTCACTGCCAAGAGGTGGGATGGATAGTTTTTGGTCATTCATTGGTTGATGGACGTTTGTTTTATTTGTCTTTGTTTAACAGGTATTGGTTGCAAATTATTAATGGTTTTGATTAGAGAGGAAACAAAGTAAGAAAGATTAGATTCAGGGATCTCTTTTCTTTTACCTTTTTATTTCCTCTTTTGGATTCTTTTTCCTTCCTCTAGCCTTCTTTCTCTCCTATCTAATGTGAAGGGGAAATAGGAAGGAGAATGGTTGAAAAGAACAAAGAAGGGAAATAGAAATACTAGGATAAAATGATAGATTATTAAACTACTTTAGACCAAAGAACTTCAACCAGCCAAATATTTTTACCTTTGGTATGGACTTTGCATATTGATATAAATTTAAGATTATATTTGTTACAATATACTATTTACACACACACACACACACTTTTGTTTCAGGCATTGTACCCATGCAACTCATTTAAAAATGCCATGTGAAGTTCTAGTCCTTTAGAAAGCTGCTATTACAAACTGTTTAGGATAATTAAGAAATCAAACTTATTTTTATGCTAGATACTAATACAGTTAATTGTAGAAATATGTTTCTAATGTTGAATAGATAGGATATAGCTAGAAACAAGCAATATTTGCCTATTCAGATATACTATAGATAGGTAGATGGTCTTCCAAAATCTCAGAGATCACAGAATAGGGCATTTAAAGATGTTTTCTTAGTAAAATGCTTTTTTGACAGTGAGATATGTCAGCTTCTCCTACCATGTCCATTAGACTTCAAAGAAGTATTTCAATATTACTCCATCTCAAAAATATAATTTGTCATATACTGGGTCTGTAGGTCAAAGATGGATGCTCTAAAATTGCAGAGAAATTTTGGGTGACTGTTCAGTCAACCAGTTGCCTCTGTTATTTCTGAAGTTTTGGAAAATGCTTGCACTTCACTTTCCAGATACTCAGGTAATGTTTATCCTTCTCATGTATTTAAGAGGATTGAAGACTAGATATTTACAGTTTCACAATTAAGTTTAAGTTGCTTAGGAGTTAAGAAAATGTTTTAAGGCCAAAAAGATAGTTTTAGGTTGGTAATACACGTTATGATAGAAAGTTACTTAGGTACAGAACTTTTGACTCACCAAGATGGGATGGATAAGAGAATACTTTCTCCAAGGTTACCACATACAAATAGACTGGACATTGTGAATGTAATTTTACTTGATAAGTTTTTATAATTGTTCCAACTGTATACAAATTTATTGATTTTTAGATAAAAAGACATTTTTTGACTAAAAGGGTGAAATATAGAGATAATCTCTGATGTATTGTGTGGAAGTATAAACTGTCAATAAAAATCTGATAGTCAATGAGCTGAGACAGGAATAGAAGGAGGGACATCTGGCAGAGAGAGATAGAAACTTTGGGAAAGAGTCAGAGGCTGGAATAGTTTGCCACTGACTCAAGGAAATGGATCAGATGTATGAAAATGAGGAGTTGTAACCAACAATGTGGCACAAATAGAATATAAAAAAATAAAGTTATATAATTTATAAGCAACTCAGAAAACAAGCCCAAGCTTATAATTTAGATATCTATTGATACATAAATAGCCTCTAAGTCATGACTTGGGGACTGGGGCAGGGCAGCAGGAGAGCCCATGGCTATAGATACTTCCCATACAAGAACAATATTAATATCTCCTAACTCTACCCACCATGATCATTTCCAGATTCTTCATATGAAAGCATTTTCATTTTCTCTACCATTTCTTTTTTCTTCCAGCTGCAGCAAAGATGGTGCTACTGGTTAATTGTTGCTTTTAAGAGTCATCTTAGCTTCTTAGACTCTCTAACTTTATTTTCTTTATGCAAATGAAGGAGAATATTAATATCTTTCTCATAGTACTGCATTACATCACAAGGGTAAGACTAAGGGAAAAGAGTGGCACACTCAACTGAAGTAATTAGGGCAAATATAGTGAAGGGACCATGTACATAAATGTAGGCAGTGTAGAGAGACAAAGAGCAGGCTGAATGGCTTCATGGAGGAAATGAGAGAGCCTATCACTGCTTTCAAGTATTGGGATAATAGAGCAGCTTATGTTGAGTGTTACCACTTGAAAGATCACCATATTATATTCTACACTTTCAGCTAATATCATCCCCATTGGGTTCTAGGAGCCTCTTGCAGTTTGGATATCTGGGACTTTCTGGTGGCTACCCCCAGCTTTCCATCCCCCACTGCTACATACCTCCATTCAATTTCCTGACCCTTTGTGTTTCTCCCTTATCTCCTCCCACACCTGATCCTGCCCCCATTTTCCCTTCCCTTCCTCTCTCCCTCCCAGTTTCCTCCCTCCCTCTACCTCCTATGATTATTTTGTTCCCCCTTCTAAGTACGACTGAAACATCCACACTTCGGTCTTCCTTCTATTTAAGCTTCATATGGTCTGTGAGTTGTTTCATGGATATTCCGAGCTTTTTTCCCTAATATCCACTTATAGGTGAATACATACCATGTGTCTTCTTTTGTGACCAGGTTACCTCACTGACGATGATATTTTCTAGTTCCATCCATTTGCCTGAAAATTTCATGGAGTAGTTGTTTTTAATAGCAGAGCATTACTCCATTATGTAAATGTACCAAGTTTCTTGTATCCATTCATCTCTTGAGGGACATCTGGGTTCTTTTCAGTTTCTGACTATTATAAATAAGGCTGTTATGAACATAGTGGAGCACGTGCCCTTGTTATATGTTGGAGCATCTTCTGGGTATATGCCCAGGAGTGGTATAGCTGGGTCCTCAGGTAGAACTATGTCCAATTTTCTGAGGAACCACCAGAACAATATCCATCCAGTAGAAAATAGAAGACTGTATATTCAAGATATGGTGCTGGCTCAAGTGGCAGTTGGCATGTAGAAGAATGCAAATTGATCCATTCTTATCCTTGTACAAAGCTCAAGTCCAGATGGATCAAGGAACTCCACATAAAACCAGATAAATTGAATCTAATAGAAGAGAAAGTGGAAAAGAGCCTTGAACATATTGGCACAGGGGAAAATTTCCTGAACAGAACACCAATGGCTCAGGCACTAAGATCAACTATAGACAAATGAGATCTCATAAAATTGAGAAGCTTCTATAAGGCAGTGGATACTGTCAACAGGATAAAAAGGCAACCTACAGATTGGGAAAAGATCATTACCAATCCTACATCCAACAGACACAAAGAACTCAAGAAGTTAGACTCTAGAGAACCAAATAACCCTATCAAAGATGGGGCATGGAAAAAAAATGGGGAAGTGAGCTAAACAGAGAATTCTCAAGTGAGGAAACTCGAATGGCCGAGAAGCACCTAAAGAAATGTTCAACATCCTTAGTCATCAGGGAAATGCAAATCAAAACAACCCTGAGATTCTACCTCACGCCAGTCAGAATGGCTAAGATCAAAAACTCAGGTGACAGCAAAAGCTGGTGAGAAAGTGGAGAAAGGAACACTTTTCCATTCCTGGTGGGATTGCAAATTGGTACAACCTCTTTGGATATTGGTTTCATTATAGACATTTCTTCTCTCTTCTTGCAAGTGTTTTCTGAATTGCTGCATGTATTATACTGTCCTGTGGTATCTACTTTACTACCTTAGCCTTGTGTGCTTACTTAAATCCTTAGTTTACTAGAAAATTTATTTAATAATGTGACATCAGATTTTTATTGCATACATAATGTTCAAAGTTAGTTTTAGATTTTAACTGTTTAATATTATAGATCAAGATGATAGATTTGCTCTTGTTCCTATATGTGTTCCTATATGCCACAAATCTACCTGAATTTGAAGAAAAAACTCAGAATTACTTGGTTGTGCTAGAAAGAAAAATTACTTTAAATGCGCCATCTAGAAAGTCACCTAAATAATTAGAATTTTTAAAATATTACTCTCTCACCTATATCAATCCTTAGTTCCTAAATAACAAATATGTATATAGTCAGTATTCTCTGTCATATTATTTAAGATTATCATTTTAAGTTATCTTTTACTAGTAAGCATGAATTTTCTTGATAAATGTGATACCACAGTAAATTTCAAACTCTATAATTTGTTTTACTAAGTATGTCAAGAAGTGCCTGGAAAACATATTACTGGAGGCTCATCAGACTTGTCCAGGGGAGTAGCCAAGTCCTACCTAAGGAAGCTTCAGTAAGATAGGTCACATGTGGATTAAGAAAACATCAGTGATATAGGTAATATGATGAGTAAGTCTTTACAGCCATAGGTGCTTTGCAATTCTAGATACATTTCAACAACACAGAGAATAATATAAGAGGTTAGATTACACTGTACTTTGGTTATCTTGTCTACTATATGGCATATTAAGTCAGGAACTGAAACCCTGGTGACACCTTGTGGGTCATGTTGTATACTCTAAACAAGTTTACATCTGCCAAAATGGCACTCTTTCTTGGTTCTAATTTGAAATAAACTTTCCCAAAGCTAACATAAAAGAGAGAGAAAACACAAATTAATGATATAAACAGAAAAAGAAATCCATGATTACTCTCCTATAGCTATTGCAACGACTTCTAACAAATTACTCTGTTCTTTAAAATTTTTACCTTCTTTTACTATGTAAGCATTTGTAATCACAGTATAGGATTAATTATTTCTACTTTCACATTCTGACATCCTTTTAATGTCTGATTCTTTGTGTATATACGTGACTTCCAGATAAGTATTCTATTCGGATTCCAGAGTGTGGGAATGTGGGTTCTTTGCATTTTTTATCTGTTTCTTATGTCTTGGGTTACTTCATTCTGTCTGTTCTGTCCTATTATGGCATTTTAGTTTTTTTATCTTGTATATTAATTATTAATTTTATTATTATCCCTTAGAATTATGTTTGCTTTCTAATAAGTGACATAAAGGAGTATATACAAATAAGAGAGGAGGTGAAACCCAGTCACTTTATTATGTGTGAGAGAGATTATAAGTAGAATAATTAACATCAAGCATTAACATCAACAACAATATCAGCAAAAATAACAGTCATTGAGTGAATACATAAACTCTGTATGACAAGTTCATTTTTGAAAGAAAAGAAATAGGACTGGAAAAGTTGGGGTGGATATTCAGGGACAGCAAAACTTAGTACTTCAAAAGTAACAATATTAACTACTTATCAACTGATATAAAGACATTGACAAAATAATTCTTCATGATAAACACACTAGTAAGATTTATAATAATAAATGCAAGTATTATAAAAATTTCAATAATAAATTATATGCATTTGTGTGCAGATACAATGAGTATAGACACGGGAAATAAAATACACACATAATCTTATTTTTCATCTGGCCATGAAATTCATAGCAGAGCCTCCTTATAAATGTAGAATAACCTTTTGAGTTAATGATAGCAAGGCAACAGTTACCTATGAAGAAAAAGGAACTAGAACATATTTGCCTACTACAGAGCAAAGATAGAAAAACACATCATATAAAATGGAATAATAAGTCTGAAAAAAATGCAGTAATACTATAAGAAATTAGATGAATTGGAATGGATTATGCTTAAACAAAGCATTTTATAGCCATAATCTTATATTTGTAGAAGTCTTTATAGTTTGATGCAGCTGAATTGAAGTTATATTTTCTTATATTTGTACAGAATTATGTATTTTTACAGATTTAAGGTTTTTAATGATATAAATATTTGTTTATTGTTATAAAAAGTGTAACTAATTTTCTTACTCTTAATTGTCCCTATGCAATTTATGTATACAAAGCTTAGAAACAGTCCTTTTAATAGCTGCTATTACAAACATTTTAAAATATGTAAGCAATGCAAGTTAATAGTCAAAATTATTATCATGTTAGATTCTACTATTTAATAACAAAATGTTTTCAAGATTACTCATATAATAAACAGCTAAAAAGTCACTGTTTAATAATTCAGTTATATTATATATAGTCTTCAAAACCATCAGAGATCCACAGAATAAGGCATTATTATTATTTCATTATTAAAAGATCTTTTGACTGCGAAACATGTCTGCTCCTGACCATACTTCTATTCCATTTCAAAGAAGATATTGAGCATCAATATCTCCAGGCAGGTTTGCTTCAATTCTGGCAAGCTAGCCTCTGGGCAAGAAATGCTGTAATTTTATCTGCAGACAGAATGCTTCACAAAAAGGACAAACAGACATGGGATAGTTAATTGCTAAGCTTTGCCACGACAGGGTATGCTAGTCCTTCATAATTTCTGCTTCACTTAAAGTCTGTCAGATGTTCTGGACTAGAAAGCTGAAGATAGATTCACTAATGTTATAAAGAATATTCAGGACTGTCCAAGCAGTCAGCTATCTCTGACAATTGTTTAAATTTTAGAACCTATGTTCTTGCATACTCAAATGTGTATATCCCTTTTTAAATCTCTTAAAGACTAGATAGTCATAGTCTCACAATTAACCTTAAGTTTTTAGCATTGAAGATGTTCTAGATTTTAAAGGATGTATTTCAGATGGTAATACTTGTTAAAATCAAATGTGATCCAGTCTCCGGGAACATCTGGAAGTAAGACCAGTGGACACTGCTGCTCCCGCCATGGGGTTGCCAACTCCTTCAGCTCATTCAGTCCCTTCTCCAAATTCTCTACCTGGGACCTCACGCTCAGCCAAATGGTTGTTGTGAAGTGACTCTTGGGTATTCCGAACTTTGGGGCTAATAACCACTTATCATTGAGTACATAATGTGTGCATTCTTTTGTGACTGAGTTACCTCACTCAGGATGATATTTTCAAGTTCCATCCATTTGCCTGCGAATTTCTTGAAGTCATTGTTTTTAATAGCTGAGTAGTATTCCATTGTGTAAATGTACCACATTTTCTGAATCCATTCCTCTATTGAGGAACATCTGGGTTGTTTCCAGTTTCTGGCTATTATAAATATGGCTACTATGAACATAGTAGAGCGTGTGTCTTTATTACATGTTAGAGCATCTTCTGGGTATTTGCTCAGGAGTGGAATAGCTGGGTCCTCAGGTAGTATTATGTTCATTTTTCTGAGGGTCTGCCAAACTGATTTCCAGAGAGGTTGTATCAGCTTGCAATCCCACCAGCAATGGAAGAGTGTTCCTCTTTCCCCACATCCTCTCCAACATCTACTGTCACTTGAGTATTTGATCTTAGTCATTCTGACTGGTGTGAGGTGGAATCTCAGGGTTGTTTTGGTTTGCATTTCTCTGAATACTAAGGATGTTGAACATTTCTTTAGGTGCTTCTCAGCCCTACGAGTTTCCTCAGTTGAGAATTCTCTGTTTAGCTCAGTTCCCCATTTTTTGATAGGGTTATTTGGATCTCTGAAGTCTAACTTCTTGAGTTCTACATGAAGGGACCCATGGTGCTGGCCACATATGTGGCAGAGGAGGATCTTGTTAGCCATGAGGGGGAGGAGAGGCCCCTGGGCCTGAGGGTGTTAGAAGCCCAAGTATAGGAGAATGACAAAGAGGGAAGATGAGAGTGGATGGGTGGGTGGGTGGGGGAATACCCCCATAGAGGCAGGGGGAGGGGGGAGATAGGGAGGTTCCAATGGGGAGATCTGAAAATTGGGAAACATTTGAAATGTAAATAAAGTACAAAAAAAATCAAATGTGATCATGGTACTTTGACTATTTAAGTTAGGATAGATGATAAAATACATCAAACTGTCAAATATAATGGACTGAATGTTATACATGTATCTCATACATTAGAATTTGCATAATTATTATAATTGTGTTCAATTAATATCTGTTAGAAAGAGCTTTTTTAATTGGACATAAAGTAGGGGATTTAGTGGGTTGGCCAGTTGCTGCTTGTATTATAATGCTAATTAGGGGCCCCCCAGTCCTGGTTGCCTCAAACACAAAAAATCCATATATAAGACACTGAGTGACCCAGTTAATTATGACTGGTAAATAAAGATGCCAATGGATAATTGTTGAGCAAAATAGTCATAGGCGGGGTTTAGGTTACCCAGGGTTGAGATTACAAGGGAGAAAAACATGCACCACGGGGAGAAAGAGAAACTATCACATGGCCTGAGAGCTGCCCATTGGAGTGAAGAGCAAGCCAGATGGAACATAGTAATTATTAAGTAATAACTCGGGGCTATCAATAGGAAAATAGATTTTAACAACATGGAGGGTATGCAGCTGCCCAGTCACTGTGATGCTTAAGGCTTATTGAAAATATAAGGACTGAAAGTGTTTGTTTCATCAAGGAACTCAATAACCAAAGGTGAGGTAGAAACCTCCTCCTGACCAGGATTTTTAAATTTTCATTAATCCGTTTGTTACTAACTGTATTTAATTGAAATAGGCATAATGTTATAAATTACAAAAATGACAACCAAAACCCAACTAAAATAATTTTAGTTTCATCAAAAATATGAAATCAATTTATTTTGGTTGGTTTTCGGTTGGCATTTTTAAATTTTATGCTATGCAAAGTAAAAAATGTACACATAAGTTTGAGGCAGATATTGACAATATAATTTATCCCAAAGAGGCTATTCAGAATTTCTACCTATTTGTCCTTCTATGACAGATCTTCTACCCTTCTATCTCTCTTGTATCTGTCATGTTTTCATGTGGAGTCTGTAAAAAGTCAGAAAAAGACAAACCTCCACTCATCAAAATCATATAGTTCTGTTTCTCTCATCATAATCTATCTGGAGATGAAAGCTATACTCACTGGTTTCTTTATTGTGTTTTATTTTGTTTTCTTCCATCTACCTTGAATGCATAATTGATACAGAAATTTTAATTCTAAATTAAAGGATAATATTTTAATACAGAAATTTCAAGAAAACAACATTTTGAGTAAACGTGTTCTTTCAGGCATTGTAATCTCTTCTCGTCTTACAGCACATAACAGACTTATCTACAGGTGTTTTCCTTTCTAATTAAAGACTCACAAAGAGAGACTACAGTAACTCGTAGAAAATGTTACAATATGAAAAAGAGAGGAGGACGCAGAGGGAAAGAGGAGGTGAAGGAGGGAAGAAGATGGAGTAGGTAGCAAGACGAAGAATAGAGGCAAAAGGAGCAATTTTGTGGTTGTTTTCAATTTCCTATGAAATTTCCAAAGGTTAGTTTCATGAAAAAAAAATTCCTGCATAAGTAAGTAAACATTATCAGCAAATATAGGTTAATATTTTAAATCTTTAATACACTGTAGAATGGTAGTGAGGGAAGCTTCTCTTGCCTTCTATTCTTCCCTGTCAACTTTATCTCATCTAAAATACTTACTAGGTATTCATGATGCTTGAGGATGACCCATGACACATTCTTGTATAGCTTATCTCTGGGGAGCAATAACTAATTTCAATTACTATGTGACATTTTTAACATTTTAGTCATTCTCCCAGTATCTTATCTTGATCTTTAACTTGGTTCATCACATACTTCTGCTTAATTCCTAATGTTCATAGAATTTATAGTACTTATTTTGCACTTAGTTTACTATTTTATATTTCCCGTTGCTCCCTTTTTACATAAACATTACCAGATAGAATATTTCATTAATTTAATTAGATCCATAAGATTCTAGCATATATTGGAAATTTTACTAACCTTAAAAAAGTACATATCATTGTTATTATGGATTGTTATTTATTACTTATATATTCTTCTATTCTGTTTTCCAAAAATGTATTTATCATCTAAATATAGGTTTTTTTCTGACACATAAAATTACAGGCTTCTTTAACAAGGATTATATGATCATTGTTCCTAATCTATTTTTTTGTTGTTGATCATTTTTAAAAATAATGTAACATTTTCTTATTTGAATTTCTTCTGCGAAATTACCACATTTTCTGAAAGTCCTGGTACAGCAATATTTTCTAATTTTGTCTTATACTTCTTTACAGTAAAAAATCATTTTGCTATCAAAAGTATGAATCAACAAGTATTAATTGGCCTGTTCTTGACAGCAATGATTCCAAGGAACCACAACAATCATAATTTTTTTGAACCCTTCCCATCAACTTATTTGTTATGAATTTTAATGTATTTTTAAAATTCAGTTCTCAAAGCATATGTTCTCTTGCATTTTAGAATCTAAAATTCAGTGTTTTCATTATTTACCACTTTGTCTCAGACTTCTGCATGGTCTACGCAATTAGGGGCTTAGACCCTATCATTTTCCTATTTTACAGCAGAGTATATATTAAATTTAACTATTCATTGAAGTGAGGATTTGGGTCCTACCTGCCATTCTGTTGTGTTGGTTAATAGATGAGATTCCTCTTAAAGTTGTGTTATCCTAACAGTCTGATCACAGTTTTGACCTTGACTGTTTAATTAATATGTTAAATGCATAATAAAGGGCTTATACAATGGGGTCAGGGTAAATTCTCCACATGGATGGTCAAATGTTTCTCCTTCAATATATTAATAACATTGTCAAAATGCTACAATGTTAAGGTCACCCATGCAAATCCTTGCAGTTGCCTATTTTCATACAGAATTCTGTTGAGGTTCTCATTTTATGAGAGTAGGGGATGACTTTTAAGAGTACCTCAGTTAAATTAAAAACAAACCACTATTTTCATGTAGAGCTGGGGCCATACAAATAGTGGTTAATGGGTTTAACTAAGCATCCTTCATATGTTACTATTACAATGAATCTTTCTTGTTTAATTATAGGTTAAACTCATTGTCACATCTTAGTACTCAGAGAATGCTTCCCACTCTTATATTCATGTATTTAGCACATTCAAACACATTTAAATTAGTCAGTTCTTCTTTCTTTCGAGGCACTACATAAGATGTAGTTAACTCTCAAGAAGAGTTTTCTGAATAAATGATCTTGAGATCAAGTCATTTTGGATGGTATCGTTGGGGGTAGTGGACTAAAATACTCTCAAATGTTTCTGAAAATAAAAAATTTTCACAGTAAGAGTGTATTCTCAGGTGATTCTCAAGCTTTAGAGAAACAATAATTTCAGCTTTGGTTATGTTTCAGATTCCTGCACGTCAGGCAGAAATACCAAATTATCTCCATATTTTCAATGTTCACACTTATTCTAACTTGAGATCTCATAAGGTTGGTCCAGCTCTTTGAAACCCTAATTCAACCTCTTACCATGAGCAAGCCTTACAAGGAGCCAACAGATTATTAAAAAGTAATTGGTTTCATGAGGTATTTAATATGGACAGAAGGACTTACAATCAGCATATATTTCCCCACTGAATTTTGAACTAAGGAACATAAAACATAAGAAATGTCTTCCTCTACTTGGAAGTTCATCCTCTTTAGAGTGACCAATGCAAATTAGATGGAGAACATTAAAAAGCCTAGCATACTAGATGCAAGAAAATAGCCCTTTCAAATCACAGAGAACTAGATTTTTGGTTTTTTGGAGACAAGATCTACCTCCCTCATGTAGACATGAGTATCAAATACTGGACAAGCTGAGTCAGATAAATGTCCTCACCTCATGATTATATCACCCAAGTTCCTGCTTTAAGGGCTAGTAATTCACACTTTATATATTTACCCTTGAGTAACAGGTCATTACTTTAACTTTACTGCTTTGTTTAATTCATTCAGCACTGTTAGATATGGGAATCAATAGTTTGAGAAATTGCATGAAAGAAAAATGATTCTCAATATGAAAATGTGGGTTTGAGTTAAAAGCTCACGAAATGCTCACTAGTCATTATCATGATACAGATTTCTCTATTAGCAAATACAGAGAAAATAAAATGTGCTAATTTATTTCTCAGTTGAGTCATGAGTTCTCTTATATGAATGTCTCAATTTGTGACCCTAAATTTTTAATTATTTACTCTAATGTCGTATTAGTGACCTATCAGCTAATGTCAGTGATTTCCATCTTGAGCTATAATAGAGCTAAAATATAATTGAAAAAGAAGATGTTAAGGTTCAGAAAACCTGACTACTTACTTTTGAAAAAAATACATAAAAAAAAAAACCATTAATAACACATTTTATTTTATGCAGCAGGGCTTTCAAACTTTTGGTGATAGTTCCAGAGAGCACATATCTTACTTTCTATCAGCTTTATAACCTTATCTATGTTACTGTACTACAAAATACCCAATGATGACATTGAAATAAATGGCTCAATTTCTACAGCAACAAACTTCTATAAAGGCAAAGGCAACAATATGGATTTTTGCTCATGAACAAATTCAGTTTTCTTATCTCTGGCTTAAATAACAGAGTATCTTATAAATATCAGTTATGGTATGCTTCTTTATTCACAAATCTGAATTACATACAGATAGCAAAGATCTGAACATGAAACAAACCTATGTTACTAATTCCAAATTCTTCATAAATGTGCATTTGTATTATATGTAAGTATTCTACTTCCCTCATTTAACAAATAATTTACTGATCTACAGAGAGTTTGAGAAATTGGGCACATTAAGTTCTTAGAGGTGACATAAGAACTTAACATGAACAGAGTACTTAAGACAACAAAAATTTGTTCGTTCTCAGGTTTGAACATTGAAAGTCTGGAATTAAAAAGAAGACAGTACTCCATAAAACAGGTCTCTTCTTGCCTGTTCAAGGTTCTAGTGTTGCCTATAAACTTGGCTTTCATAAATTGTAGGCATCACTCCATACTGTGTCTTTAACATCACATAGTAATATCTATGTTAAACATCTTTTCTACTGTTTGTATAAAGATATTGCCACTCAAACAGAATTATGCCCACCATTATTAAACTTGAGCTCAAGTTTGTTATGCATGCACAGACCCTATTATGAAAAAACAAACACAGCTAGTGTATATATATATATATATATATATATATATATATATATATATATATATACTAAATGTTATATTATAAATTACTGACATTATTGGTTAAAACTTATGTTAAAGAACATCCATTTAGACTGACTGACTCCTGTCATTCAAGAGGCATGGTGCTGTATGTGAAACGTCGTGGGCACTTTACAAAAAATGGAAACTGGTAACATTGAAAGTCCTCAATGCAAGATAATGGTGACCAAATGAAAATTGCCTTTCTAAATTGTCAATAAGCAAATGAAAAATTAAGAGTCCCTGTTTATTCTTAATCCAAACTTATTAAAGTCAAAACCAAGTTAAAGAAACACTGAATGATTACAGAAAATTTGGAGATTTAGCTGCATACATAATTGTACAAAAGGAATTGTGTTACTATATATTTAATGCTATTATATATTTTAGTACTAAGTTATCATCTCATCAAATTTTATGAACTCATTAATAGCTTATGCATACCAAATTTTATTATCCAAAGATAAGGGAGTACAATGAAATTTAAAATTATTATTATAGAGTACCTCAAAGTAAAGGCTTGTTTTGAATACATCCCCAATACATGTGGAAGGAAGTATTGGTTCATGAGGAGATTGTAAACTGGTTCCACTTCTCTATTATTTCAGATAAAGACTAATTTATTCATTTTGAAGGTTAAGTTCTATTCAGAAATTTAAGAGCATTAGAGGCTGTTAAAAACTACCAAATAAATTATTCAGTCCCTCATCTCACTGACACAAAAACTTAGTGAAGGGCAAAGGATAAAAGATGGCTGTTCCATTGGGAAAGGGGGAAACTCCATTCTTTTTAACCAGTACACATTGAAATTGTGGGTTAGAAGGGTATGCATGAAGCAGGGTTGATTTTGTTTGTGTCCTAGAAATCTGAGTTGCCCAGAACCAACATTTCAAGTGAGATCCGGAATTAGCAGTGAAACAGTGCAGAGGAAATGTTCTGTTTTGCCAGGCTGCTCTGGGAGCAAAGCAAATGTGCATCAGCATTGATACATAGAGTTTGGGATGCTCAGGGTGGGGTTTGTAAAGTCAAAAGAATTTCATACGTGTCTTCAAATAGCATTAATGAAGACAAATCTCATTCATAACTGAAACATGGCATTCAAAACAAAGCAGAACACACTTTCTTGTAACTTTGGGTCTACAGACTTCAAATAAATTTTGGTCAGTTCTGCATAAAATCATTATTAAAGACATATGTGTTTGGAGAGTTGTAAGCCATCAAGAAAAAAAATTATTTTGCAGGATCAATATATTTCAACAATTGAAAAAGATGCACTTTATTGTCTACCATTTAAATGATTCCTTAAAACCTGAATAAAACTCAACTTTTTATCTCTCAATATCATAATGAATATGCTTACCCCACAGACTTTATTACTCAAATGTTTGTGAATAATATCACATAGACCAAAAATTAGTAGGTAGAAAAGAAGATTTTGCAAATAGTAAGTTGAAAGAGTATTTTATATTCATATCTTCTAGTGTCTCCAAATCCAAGGTTGTGAATTCAGGAACTAATTCAGATGCTTGGGAAGAAAACAGGAGTTGCTATTTCATATTGTCCCACCCAATTAATTTTCTGGTACAAAGAGAACTGTTGGCTTCAATAAGTAGGCAGAACAAACATTGCTGAAAATGTGTCTCCATCAATTACAATTGATTGAGAGTGATGATCTGTGCCATAAGTACCCTGTGACCTGGAGAATTTTATCAACTGTAGCAGTTTTTTCTGCCCCCTTTTTCATAATGTGTGGCACAGATTTCGAGTCCTTGTTTTGTATTTTTATGTTGTACAGCAGCCTCAGCCAGAGAGCACTGTTCATCAATTCAACATTAATAAGAGTGGTCCATACCTTAACATCATCTTGCATACACACTAATTCTCCTGCTCTCCCTACTCTCCATTCCTTAGTGCAAAGCTGTCATCTTCACTAATTAAAATTCATTACCTCCTCTTGAAGCAGAGAGGCTGAAAATCACTGACTGACTGTCTCTCTCTTGGCTAACACATTTCTGAAGAATAATAACATTCTTTAAGAGAATTGCCTTTTAGCTTCTCACTGCTCTGGCAAGAGAGTAGCTGTAGGTATGAGTTTGGTTTGTCTTTTGTGGCATTGTGTTTTCAACTGGGAATGGTTGGTCATTCAGTGTTTATCCCAGTCACTCATGTCTAACAATACATTGTTTCAAATAAACTTCATGTTCATCTTGGAGCATAACCTCCAAGTTTATTAAATAGTTAATAGTTTAATCCCAAAGGATTAAAACCCTTGGTGGTCTATCTCCTTCTTCTCCAACAATAATAATGCAAAATTTAGTAATCTACACTCTAAATGGGCTATCTATATAAACCTGTCTCTTTATACATTGCTATAAATTAATTGTTTTGTACTTAGCATTTAGTTAGTTTGTTTGTTCTTTTGCCTAGATAATTTCTTGGAGGAGTCTGGTTTACACCTGGCATAAAGGACAATAAGTACATGCTTTAGACGTTGAGGTAGAGAAATTTCTAACACCAAGAAATCATGAAGTCCATAGAGTATTGTCTCTGTTAACTAGTCCCTTTTCTGTTAATGTCTGTTTTTTTTCTAGGTTCAATTATCTGCTATTTTTTACTTTGTCAAAAATGTTAGTGTTAGTGAATTAATATTAGAAAATAATTTGAGGATGCTTAAGGAAGTAACCCTAAATTCCACGCAAACTGAATTTCTTATTATACAACCACATCTCAGCAAGTCAATCAATAGTTTGGGCTGCTATTTCCTCATTTGCATTATGGAAAATGATTTCTGGTCAAGATATTTCTTTAAGTTTATTAGAACAGTGCATTTAGTATGCTTAGTTTAAAGGCTAAAAAGAATTAGAAAAGTATACTATTCTTTTTTTTTAATAAAAATTGCTTGGAGTATCTATTATATTCCTAATATCCAGCAAGTTTCTATGGACCTGATGTGAAAGCAAAGTATTTTGCAAACTTAAAACATAGCAGACTCTCCTCTGTGCTATAAGCTGCATTGATTTGTATAAGGCCTGGCTAAGTACAGAAGGAGATATTTACTTCATTTCATATGGAAAGAGATATACTTTTGGCATCTTACATAATTTCTTCCTGCTGCTCAGTGGCAAACCACATTGGCTTGAACATTTTGTTTCCCACTCCTCTCTTGTTTTTGTTTCTCCAGAAAAATACTTGAAAATCATCATCTTGATTCCTCAAATACATGGAATGTGTCTTTTGAAGAGATGTCTTGTCATGAAGCTGCATGTCTGCCTGTCATGGTTCTGTGTACCTAGTTTAGATATTTTTCATTCATAAAATAAGCACAGTTCAGTACTATGACATGTGTCCCATTGCTCTGTTTTTAGTTACTGTCTACTTTCAGTTTTCTTTCATTTTCTACAGTTGTCATTTACATTCCCCAAGTTCGTCTTGGTTTGTATTTGTCTGATGAAAAGATAAGCATTAAAATTATCTGTGTGGATAAGGAGAGGGTTATATCAGCCCTTAGATACATGAAGATTATTCTGTGGGAAAACTTGAATTTGCACTTTGCCTTTGAAATAAGATGACACTCTGAAAGTTTACCACTATATAATGAGAAATTTTAAGCCCTTACCATTCCACTCTCATACTAATAAGCATGCTTCCAGCTTTTCTTTTAATATTGAGGCAGTGAAGTAATGAGGCAGTGCAAGGGGACACTTAACCATCAGAGGGATATCTAGTGCTGTTTTCTTTGTTTCTTTCTTTCTTTCTTTCTTTCTTTCTTTTTTTTTTAAACTGGCAACAATTCACTATAATGCCAAGGCCTGATTCTCATTTCTATCTCTTGAACCCCCATGCATCTCTCATCACACTTTTGTAGGCTCTACTTGCACCTTAAAAATTAAATGTTCTCATTTTCTTTTCCTTGTTTTAGTGTCTCAAATACCCACTGGGAAATTTCACCCAAACCCATAACTCTTTCATTCCCCTATTTATAGTGACAATTTCATAATTCATGATTTTTTTTTTTGAGATTTTTATTGGTGTTAGTCCACAACGTTTTTCTGAAGTTATGAAAAAGAGGATTGTTTCCAGGTGTTAGGGAGGAAATCATCAAAAAGACAACAATTAAAATTAATCCTGATTCAATTGGGTTTCCTGGTTTTTCCATGAATTAATTTGATCAGTTTGAAGTATATCAGCCATTGATTCCAGACATCCAAGGATAAAGAGAACAGAAGATCTGTTCCAAAAAGAAGTCAGTTTTATTGTGTGAAGTTATAACTATGTTAAATATACCACATATGGACCAATACCAGAGACTGGGGAGTAAAGATAGCATGGGTTAGGTAACAGAAATAGAATAAAGGTAAAGGAAGGTGGTTATTTTTAGGCCCTTGGATGAAAGAACAGACAGTTACTGTGCCTTTCTAAAGTCAGTTCCAAACAGTAACTGCTACATAGAGGGTGATTACTGGAAGAGTAAGTTCTCAAGGAAATACTCTCTGATTAGTCTCACACACTCTGCATGCTGAGGCAACTTCATCAGATTATCCATTTCACCACAGTTGAACTTTATTTTTAATGAGGAAGTGGTAGATAATTTGGCAGTATCTTCTTTCTCGTACGGTCTTTTCAGGTATAAAATAGGATCCTATGCTTTCATTAATTTATCAAAAAGACATATGCCTTCATTATTTTAAATGAGTACATGCAGAAACATTCTATATTACTGAATTCAGAGAAGCGTCAACTTTCTATTACAAATGAGGAGACAATATAGATGGTTCAACCTGTTGTCACAGTAATATGGTTCTAAAGAACATGATTTTCTCACAGGATCTCAGAGACAGCTTGTCTCTGAGGAGTTCTGACACAATGAGGATCACAGGAAGGAAAGGCTCCAGTCAGGTATAGTGAGGGTAGGTAGCACTAGAGATAACTAGATGGAAGGAGGCAAACATAAGAACAGAAGCAACAGAAATCAAATTTACTTGGCATCATCAGAACCCAATTCTCACATCATAGCAAGTCCTGGATACACCATCACATGGGAAAAGCAAGATTTGGATCTAAAATCACTTCTCATGATGATGATTGAGGACTTTAACGACATAAATAACTCCTTCAAAAAAATACAGGAGAACACAGGTTAACAGGTAGAAGAATTAAAGGAAAACACAATTAAACAGGTGAAGGAAATGAACAAAACCATCCAGGATCTAAAAGTGGAATTAGAAACAATAAAGAAATCACAAAGAGAGACAACCCTGGAGTTAGGAAACTTAGGAAAGAAATCAGGAGTCAGAAATGTAAGCATCACCAACAGAATACAAGATCTAGAAGAGAGAGTCCCAGATGCATAAAATGCCATAAAAAACATTGACACAACAGTCAAAGAAAATGCAAAGAACTCCTAACCCAAAACATTCAGGAAATCCAGGATACAATGAGAAGACCAAACCTAAGGATAATAGCTATAGAAGAGAGCAAAGATTCCCAACTTAAAGGGCCAGTAAATATCCTCAACAAAATTATAGAAGAAAACTTTCCTAACCTAAAGAAAGAGATGCCCATGAACATAAAAGAAGAACTTCAAATAGACTGGACCAGAAAATAAATTCCTCCCATCACATAATAATCAAAACACCAAATGCACAAAACAAAGAAAGAATATTAAAAACATCAAGGGAAAAATGTCAAGTAACATATAAAGGCAAACCTATCAGAAGACTTCTTCTAGCTTCTAGGAAGCTGGAAGATCCTGGGAAGATGTCATACAGACTCTAAGAGAACACAGATGCCAAACCAAGCTACTACATCCAGCAAAACTCTCAATTACCATAGACAGAAAAACCATGATATTCCATGAAAAACCAAATTTACACAATATCTTTCCACAAATATAGCCCTTCAAAAGATAATAGATGGAAAACACCAGCACAAGAAAGGAAACTACACCCTAGAGAAAGCAAGAAATTATCTTTCAACAAACCCAAAAGAAGATAGCCACACAAACATAATACCATCTCTAACAACAAAAATAACAGGAAGTAACAAGCACTTTTCCTTAATATCTCTTAACATCAATGGACTCAATTCCCCAATGAAAAGACCTAGACTAAAGGACTGGATATTTAAATATGACCGAGCAATTTGCTACATAAAGGAAATGCACCTCAGTGAAAAAGACAGATACTACCTCACAGTAAAAGATTAGAAAACAATTTTCCAAGCAAACGGTCCCCAAAAAATAGCTGGAGTAGCCATTCTAATATTAAATAAAATCAACTTTCAACCAAGAGTTATCAAAAAAGATAAGAAAGGATACTTCATACTGGTCAAAGGAAAAAATCTACCAAGATTAACTCTCAATTTTGTAAATTTATATTTTAAAAATTATACTCAGTATAATAATAATATAAGTTTAAAATTCACAAATATGGCACAGTTCAGGTAAGTGACACATTCAGAAGAATAGATAGGACTCAGGGATTGTTTTCAAAAGCATTCTTTTACAGTGATTATAATTGAAATGATTATAATTTTATAGAATTTTACCAAAGTCAACAGGTACAATTTTATTTGTTGCTAATAATTTTAATTCTTTTATTTTCTATATCTGTGGTTTAACTATTTAAAAAAAAAGTCCTGAAAAAATCCCACACTTCATTATTTAAAGAAATAGTCACTACAGAACTAGAAATGTTTAAGGGGTAAGATCAGTAAGTATTATAGGTATCTGATGAGTCTCAGTGTAATGGCCTTGGGAAATACAAAGGAATGTCACTCTTTGCCCAGATTGAAGCTAACATATCTACAAGGGAGAAAATTGGAGGTATTTGAATTTTGTGTTCACATTAGGGAGGTGAGACCTGTACATTTTAGAAGACTAGTATTTATTTTCTCTAAATTTAGTCAGGAGTTGTGAACTTATTTCTAGTTCAATGTGACAGTAGTAAGGTTTTCAAAGTCTACTGAGAATAAGTAATATTAAACATGTGATTTATGAGATTAGGTTGGGTGCTATTTTGACTTTAGTCAACTTTCCTCTGTCATTTCAAAGGAAAAAATGAATGGCCTATAAAGCTGTAAGAGTTGATCTGTTAGAAATAATTTCCAATTGCACAATGTTTTTACAAAGTGATTTGATTTATTTTAATCACATTTATAACGTGAAAGTATAAGATGATGATAATATTGGCTTCTAAAGTTTTAGCCTAAAAATTAGCATTTTAATTAATATAGAAACATCTACAAGTAATTTTATAACTTATTAATGCTGTATTTGATTTTTGGCATGTTTCTCATAACTCACCATTGTATATAACACTGTGATTGATATCCCATAGTACATACATATTTTTCCCAACATCAGGTACTAGAAATAAGTTTACCAGATAAAATTGTATGCACAATTTATACCTTGGCACTTGTTAGTAAACTGTTCATTAGAAATACTATATTAATTTGTACTGTTAAATTGAACATTTCTCTAAAATTTTCTAACAAATTTTATTGTTAAAAAAAGAACATTATCTTTATCACTGGGGATAAGCCTACTCCAAGGGTATCTCTCCTTTCTTCCTTTGTTATCTTTTTCCTTCACATTATTGAAATAGTACTGAAAATTTGACTCCTTATGATCCATCTTCCTTGAACTCTTGTTCTACTGGTGTTTCAGACTCCTATCAGATTAAGTCAACTCTCTGCTGTTACAGGCTCCTATTCTGATGTAGTTGCTACTTATGAAATCCAGTCCTCTTTTGTCTCCCACACATGTCCTCTGCTGATGCTGAGTTAATCATGCCCAGGAAATGCCAGGCTCATTCCTGGCTCCAACATTGCATGTGTTATTTCTTACCTCTGACTAAAATGCAATTATCTCACCTACCCTAATCCAAACTTTGAAAGACACAGTCAGACTTAATTATGAGTTTAAGTTTTGCCCCCTCCATGAACTCATTTCTTAAGCATATTTCAACACATATCTGTCAGACAGTAGACATTGCATTAAACTATAATTGCTATGTAGATCTTTCTGATTGTGGAAGCTTGGACAGCATAGAGAATCTTTATGTTTGTTCGCATATACCCAATCAAGTGATTGATACACAATACATCCTTAATATACCATTGTCTGCAAATTAGTTAGAATATTTATTTCTATAAACTATATATAAGATTATTATCTTGAAAAGAGAGGACAAATTGTCATATTACCTTACATATTCTGAAGGTGACACTGGAGGCTGATGCTAAGTAGAAAGTAATGGAAAAATACCTCATCTTATGCTTGGAGAAAAAGTCCTCCATGAAATATTACCTCCCAGGGGTAAATTTTTGGGTCCACAAATACAATAAAATTATAAAAGCATCCAAGTATGTGTAATTACTTAATTTTGATAGTAACTTAAAGAAGATAAAGGAATTTACAACTTGCATACTGAGAATTTGAGGCTCAGTGGAGAGATAAGAGAAACATGTTCATTAAGAAGACACATATTCTAAAAGGTTTTTTGTAAAGACAGGATGACATAAATTCTGTCATGGTAGAATGGATATGAAAAAGTTAGAAGAGGCACAACTTTTAGGAGTTGCATATGCCCTATCTGCTTAATCTTCACAATGCACTGGAAGAAAGTCATTAATTTTTATAGTGTTTAAATATATACTTAATGTTATACTTTGTTAAGTAATTTCCAGGTTAATTTGGAATTTTATGCTATTTGCAACTAGGACATAGCTTTAAGTTTGTGTCTCATCTTTACTTTAGATTTTATGTTTGAAAGAATAGGACATGCAAAGTAAATGCTAAAATACACCTTTCCCCAAAACCACACCACTTCAAACAATTAGCATTTAACCTTCATTGTCTAACAGATTAATGCCTCCATGCCTCAGGTATTTCTGTCAGATCAATAAAATGCCAAGGTCACTCTACATGAATACTAAAGCAGAGTTCAGAATCTAGGGTAAACACAAGCCTGATTTAGGGTATCCTACTACACCAATTTTTAAGTTGATCAGCTATGTTTTTAGTAGAGATCCATATGTATACATTTAATTTTAATATTCAGTGCTTATTACTGTTTAAAAGTCAAATAACAAAGAAAGTAATGTATTAGACTGTGTAAAAACAGTTGTCAGTTATGGAGCAATGTATATCATAATTCATTGAAATTATACCATACAAATGTTTTACGAGGTCATTGTGTCTCTGAATTTTTCAACATGATTTAAAAAAGAAAAATCAGAAGTAAATCGGCATACTACCTGAGGACCCAGCTATTCCACTCTTGGGCATATACCCAGAAGATGCTCCAACATGTAATAAAGACACATGTTCCATTATGTTCATAGCAGCCATATTTATAATAGCCAGAAGCTGGAAATAACCTAGATATCCCTCAACAGAGGAATGGATAGAGAAAATGTGGTACATTTACACAATGGAATACTACTCAGCTATTAAAAAAAATGACTTCATGAAATTCGTAGACAAATGGATGGATCTTGAAAATATCATCCTGAGCGAATTAACTCAGTCACAAAAGAATGAACATGGTATGTATTCACTGTTAAGTGGTTATTAGCCCAAAAGTTTGAAATACCCAAGAGTCACTTAGCAGCAACAGTAGGGCTGAGTGTGAAGTCCCAGATGGAGGAGTTGGAGAAGGGACTGAAGGAGCTGAAGGAGTTTGCATCCCCAGGAAGGCAGCAACAGTGGCAACTGGCCTGACCCCTCGATACTCCTGGAGACTGATCCACCAACCAAAGAATAAACATGGAGGGACCCATGGTGCTGGACACATATGTGGCAGAGGAGGGTCTTGCTAGCCATCAGGGGGAGGAGAGGCCCTCGGGCCTGAGGGTATTAGATTCCCCAATATAGGAGAATGCCAAGGAGGGAAGATGAGAATGGTTGGGTGGGTGTGGGAGGGAATACCCCCATAATGGCAGGGGGAGTGGGGAGGAAATGGGGAGGTTCCAAAGGGGAGATCTGGAAAGGGGGAAACATTTGAAATGTAAATAAAGTTTGAAAAATAAATGAATAAATAAAAAAGTAAAAAAAAAAAAAAACAAGAAGAAAGAAAGAAAAGAAATAAATCGGCATGTTTTATAACAAAATACAATTCAAAACTTTAAGGTGTGCTTTGAGAGTTAAAAATAATACTAGAAGAACTGTTCACAGTTATTGTACCCCAAATTTTCCTTAATCCAAAAACATCTATGTTGACAAATATACACCTGTATTTACTCACTCCAGGATAGACTCACCCTACCATTCACACACACACACACACACACACACACACACACACACACACACACATATACATGGGAGGGGGACAGGGAAACAGGGAGAAAATAATTTCAAAAAAAATCAAGAAACATAAACTAATTATTTAAGATCAATTGAATAGTACTAATGACGATAAACAAATCCTGTCTACTCTATTCTGTTCATTTCCTACTTGTTTGTCTGGAAGCCAGTTTGTGAGACGTGCTTAGCCTCTATGATTTTCATTGCCTTATGTCAGATGGCTGTATCACACTGGCTTCATCTCAAGGATGTGGTACAAGCCAAGCAGCCTATCATCATTAGTTCACTAGCTCATAAAACCTTTGCAAACATATTTTAACACCATAATCTCAAGTTGATTATTCTTTTTTTTAATTGTCCATCTCTCTAATAGGCAAGAGACAGGAAGACTCAATGCCAGAGAGGATGCCATGATTTTTAGATACAACAGCATTTACTCACCAAGAGAATGTCAGCAATCTAAGAGAAGATGAACAATCAAGGGATAACTTTCCTCTTTGTCTAAAGTGTGACAGCACAAACTGTAAAGTAACATGGGAATTAAGCACAAGAAAGACATTCGCATACAGAATTGTATTGCGTTCACTCTTTGTAAAGCTGTTTTATAAACATTCATCAATACTTCTGTAAAATTTTATGATTATACTTTGAGCTTTATTATAATCAAGAAATTGAAAAACATTCCAAAAATTGGTTGTTAAATAATGTGAATGCTTTTCTTCTTGTTTACAACAAGAGCATTTGCAAAGGTCATGCTCCTTTTTTTACTTCATCAGCAGGAACTTCTTATATCTTAGGAAAATACTTGAGGCTGAGAGGTTTTTTAAATCCATTGGGTAAGTTGATTTTTTTTGAAAAATAAAAAAATCTAAGCATTATAATGATACTATTCATTATATTTTGTTCATAAGCAAAATAAATCTTAATACAAAATTTCAAATTTATTTGTACTTTGCAAATGGCTGGATTGGCTTTTCAAATGATTGGAGTAAAATCTTGACATGGCACTCCATTATTAGTCATATTTTATTTTCAGTATTGGTCTGTCATCTTGATCTTCCCCTTTTTACTCTTTCCTTTTCTTAATTTCATTTAATACAGTACCTTTATGAATAAAAAGTATTAATTACATAATTCACTAAAAATTGTTAAAATTATGTTTTAAATGCTCAATTAATTTCTATCTCTTCCCTTGGCATTATTCCCTTAAAAAAATTCTCAAAGTTGCCGTCATTCATATAGTCCTCCAAGTCATATATTTTCTACTTACATTTTGGATACTATTTCCCCTAATGATTAGATATTTGTTTATATAATGACCTTGCCTGCCCCTTTTAACCTTTTCTATTCCACTGTTCTGCTTTTCTAATTTGTATCACTGTGTTCTTTTACTCTCTTGTGTGGGTTAATTTTGTACAAAAATTAGAATCACCAAGTAAGAAACTTGTCTTCATCAGACTGGTCTGTGGGTATGACTGTGAGACATTTTTAGATTAATGGTTAATATGGAAAATTTTACCCCATTGTGAGTGATGCCACTCCAGGGAAGGCAGTCCTTGGTTGTATATGCAAGCAACATGAGCAAGCCATGTAAAACAAGACATTATGTGGCTTTCCTTAGTGGTCTCTATTCTGTTCCTGCCTCCATGTTCATACTTGAGAGTCCTATCCTGACTTCTTGAGTGATAAACTGTGATGCAGAAGGATAATTCAAATCAATACTTTCTTCCCTCGCTCAGATTTGAATATTCATCACAGCAAGGGAAAACAAACCAGAACATGTTCTTTGAAAGCTATTATTCTCAGTGCTTTACTAATTTTTTTTCAAATATTACACACATTTCTAAAGATTCCAAATAAAAACACATTTCTAAAGATTCAAAGCTACCATGGGGAAAGACAAAAGCCATATATTTCATCTCACTATGGATTTTGGCTTAAACCCTTATAACTGTGGATGGAGGGTGGGAAGGTTTGTTATAGGTGGGAATACTTGCACGGACAACTAACACAAAACAGTTTCTGAAAAGTCCTATATAATAGTACAATTGGTGAACTTTCTAAATATAAATGTATGTATAATTCTAAATATATATATATATATATATAACACACATACACACACACATACACACACACACTCACACACACACATATATATGTACATATGTATTTATTTATATATATAAATATATATATTAAATATAATATAATTATAACATAATATAATAATATTTATATATATAAATATATGGTGATAAATGGACTAGAACCACTAGACCAATACAATGACTGAGAAATAAGAAACTCTAGTGCCTGGAATTGGTTATTTCTATTAGCATTTTTTCTCATTAATGTCTTATAAACTCCCAAATATTATAGGTTTTTGATAGTGATCTTGGTTAGCCTCCAGAGTTTTATGGTAATACCCTATTACTAAGATTTTAGTAATGAGCCATAGAACATGGAGAAATCAAGCTAGTATTGACCTCAAGGCTTCATTTCTTTGGGCTAGCTGTCATAGTGCTGCAAGTTGCTATGCATATTGCCAGATGAGAAAAATAATCTTCAGTGTGACCCTTGAGAGCCACATTAGCATCCAACTAGGAAGGAGATGGTAAGTGGTACAGCAATTGCATGAATATCGTGGAGTAACCAAATACTTTCTGAATGGTCTATCCCGAAAAAATCACAGCAGTAGGCTGGGTGATCACTAGGGTGTTCCGACCCAAGCTGAGGAGTTATTCTCTTAATTTATATTGACTTAGAAAAGGAAGGTTAATTTTCTTTAAAAACATTGCCCCTAGTAGAAACCTGCTCCATTATTTGACTATAAATTTTAGAATAGACAGCCAGAATTTTTGCTGCTTTGTTTATGTTGTTGTTGTGGTGGTGGTGGTTGTGGTTGCATGATTTTGTTTTTGTTTTTAAGGACTCAAATTTAGGTGAAAGGAAATGGGAATTGATCTGGGATGAGCTGGGGAAATGGATGAATATGATTAAAATACAATGTACAAAATTCTGTAAGAATCAATAATATATCTCTTAAAAATTCAGATGACCAATAGGTATGCTTTTGTTAACTACATTTACTAATTAAATGATAAGTAATCTTTAGCTTATTAAATAAATATTTAGGACTTCTTTAAAAGTGATTTTTAAACCCACAATTTTGGCTTCTTAGTGATAAAAAGAAGAATGTGACTATAGTATATGTACTGGCTAGTTTTGTGTGTCAATTTGACACAAGCTGGAGTTATCATAGAGAAAGGAGCTTCAGATGAGGAAATGCCTCTGTGAGATCCAGCTATAAGGCATCTTCTCAATTGGTGATCAAGGGGGGAGAGCCCATTGTAGGTGGTGCCATCTGTCGTCTGGTAGACTTGGCTTCTATAAGAGAGAAAGCTGAGCAAGCCAGGGGAAGCAAACCAGTACGGAATATCTCTCCATGGCCTCTACATCAGCTCCTGCTTCCTGACATGCTTGAGGTCCAGTCCTGACTTCCTTTGGTGATGAACAGCAACATGGAAGTGTAAGTTGAATAAACCCTTTCCTCCCCAACTTGCTTCTTGGTCATGATGTATGTGCAGGAATAGAAATGCTGACTAAGACAGTATACAAAGAAATAAAAATGCTAGAAGTTAATGAAATATCTACATACATGATATACACAAAGATTATACATATCATGTCAGACCCACACTAATGAAACACACAGACAATAGGTGTGTTTTCAATTCATACATCAGTAATTAAGATAAAAAGAACCACTAAAAAAAAGAGAGAGCATGGGATCGAAGAGGCCAGACTTATCCTAGATAACATTTAACTAGAATTGTCATTTAAGAGTACAGATAGCCCTCATTTTTACTTTTTTGGATGACACTTATCTTCCCTCTCAACCTTTCCTGAGAGTCCCTTATCTCTAAATTATTCTTTTTTTTTTTTTACGAACTTTCAACATGTACCACAAGAAAGCTATTAAACTTCATAGTATCACTGAAAACTGTAGAAATACCTACTGCTGATTCTGTTCCCATTTATCCATTTTTTACAATTTACCAATAGTTAATCAGCAGATAGTACTATTAAAATGGTATTCTTTTAAACAGAAATGTCATCTGACTTAGCTCGAAAATAGTAAGCATGTAGCTAGGTTATAAAGGACAACACTTAATTTTGCAATGCTGGTAGCACTTCAGTGTTCAGTAATTTAATATGATCTAATGAATTAATTAATATACTATCTTAATTATATATAAATATACAGTAATTAATGTATAATAATTAATTTAATTAATAATCTCTTTCATGTTGAATATTATTTCACTATCTCTATCATTTTCTTTTTCTTTTTTTTCTTTTTAAAATTGTTTTAGATATTTTCTTTATTTATATTTCAAATGTTTTCCCTTTTCCAGGTCTCCCCTTCAGAAACTCCCTATCCCATCCCCCTCCACTTGCTTCTATGAGGGTGCTCCCCCCCATCCACATACTCCTCTCTTCCTGTCCTGGCATTCCCCTACACTGGCGAGTCAAATACCCTAAGGCTCAAGGGATTCTTCTCCCACTGATAATTCATCCTGATCATACATACACCCCATCTTTCCCTTTCCTCTCAGGTCCTCCCAGGTCCACCCTCCTTTGTCCCCTCCCCAAATGAAAATAAAGCAATGAAAACAACAACAACAACAACAACAACGAGTATTGATAACAATAACAGTAAAAACCTTTATTTCAGCCAAGTTTATTCCTATTGACCTTTGGCATAACTTTGAGTAATGTCTCAAAATAAATTCCCATTTGATTACTTAATCCATGCTTGCCTGGCATAGTGGCAAGCCTGGGATATGACTATTACTTTATCACCGCTCACCAATCTTCACTTTATAGCAGAAAACAGAATGTGTTGAGTTTTCAGGTCATTATTTCTCTATAAGGACTACCTCAGTTAAGTAAATAAAATTGCCTTTCAACATTTCAATATGTGTTGTTTGAAAACGAAACCAACTGAACCAGAATCACATCTACAATTCTGAGTTTTTGATGTGCAAGCTGATTCTCCTAAGACTAATTTGGGAATGGTTCTATAGACAGTGCTGAGTGCTTTTCAGGACACATTCAGGCTGACATACAGAGGTGAGGCTAATGTTGTAGCAGCCTGAATAATGGCAAGTGGAAAGTAGTTATGCCTTAATCTCTGAAACTTGCAGATGTTATCATAATGAAAATGTCTTCACAGGAAAAAATAGTTAAGGATCTCAAGATAGAACATTCACTATTCAGGTAGGCCAAATGTTTTATACCAGGTGTCCTTGAAACAAACAGGAAAATGAAATTTCATGGAACAGAGAACAAAAATCTCACAAGAAGAAGAGGCTGAGATTTGTGGGTACAGGCATTGAAGATTAGTATGATGTGACCACAAGCCTTTACATGACAGCAGTCACCATACCTGGTAAAGGCAAAGAAGTGATTTTCAGCTGCAAGAGTCCATGGCCCTAAGGGAATCTTAAATTTGTAATTCAATTCACAAATCAAAAATTATATTGAACAATAGGTGATTTGAATTAATCTGAATTTACTATTTTGTCATGGTTTTAATTATAATATCTCCATAGGCTCATATAAATAAATGCCCTGCTGGAACTGTTTGAGAAAGATTAGCAGGCATGGCCTTGTTTTAAAAAGGCTTGTCACTGAGGGTGGGCAAACAGGTTTTAAAAGCCTGTGCAATTCACAATTATCTCTCTTCTCTGTCTCACTGTCTTTGTCTCTGTCTCTGTTTTCATCTCTGTCTGTTTCTCTGTCCTTCTGGACCATGCCCCCCCTTTTCTCTCTGTCTCTTTGTGGGTCTCTCTCTCTCTTTCTCTTTGTCTTTGTCTCATTGTATTTCACTGTCACTCAACCCCCCACACACACACATATACATATACACTCTTTCTCCCTCTCTGCCTCATGGCTGAAATATGAAGCCCTCAGTTATTTATCCAGAAACATGTTTACTGTCTGTGGTTTTTTCCTTAGCCATAATGGCCATGGATTCACCATGAGAACTATAAGCAAATCCTAATTAATGCCTTCTTTTATAAGTTGCCTTGGTCATGGTATTTTGTCACAGCAATACAAAAATGACTAAGACATGGATTAAAGGAGAAATGTCTTCACTTGTTAGCTTTTGCTGAGTATATCTGACTTGGCTTTGTTTTAGTTCTTGTGGTTTTTTTTTTTTTTTCATTTTTATTTCTTTGTATTTTAAGGGTTGGTGATTATTGTAAAGGTGATAATAATAGGAAAATAATAAAATATATTACTCTTTTACTAATGATCAGTGAAACTAGATTAGCATATTTTATAGCATAACCAGCCCCATATTATATATGTGATTTTTACTTCTGTTTTTCAAACATGAAATGAACACAGCTTGAAGCAAAAAGACGGACCAGATTAAAGACATACTCAACATTGTGCTTAGCGATCCTAATATATATGTGTTGAGTCACATTTGTATATGCTTTCCCTGGCCCTTGAACAAATGACAGACCATTGTGCATACTCTTAACATTAAGCATAACATAGATATAAAATTCGCATTATAGCTTAGAATAGTGACAAGAAGCATCCATTGATCAAATTAGTAGGTTCTCTAGAAAGGAACCATTTATGACAAAATTTTCTCTAACATATCCATCACCTCACATTAGTCCTTTCTCCTATTCTTTAAGCATCTATCTAATACAAACTTTTGCCAAAATGTCAGAGTCAAATTCATTTAGTCAGCGTGAGTTTTGTCCTAATTATACTCCTATGAAGCACTGACTACTTTCTCCCTGTGAATCCCACTACACGTAACACTGATTCATGTGTCATTGCTTATATTCTATTTCATTTGTTTTGTATCCATGTGCCCTTTCTTGTTAAACTGCAAACCCTTACTTCCCAGTGCAATCAAGATCAATTGCCGTTTTCATTTGTGAGTCCCTAAGAACGTATGAAGTATGAGCTTAACACAGATAAGATAAGAAGATGATAGAAAGGATTCAATGGCTAAAGGTGCACATTACTCTAGCAAAGAGGTCAAGTTCAGCTCCCAGCACCCACATCAGGTGGCTCATAACTGCCTGTAACTCTACCTCAGTAGACCTGACACTCACTTCAGGACTCCATGAGTAACTCCCTAGTATACGTGCAAACCCATGCACAAGCACACATGTGTACCCTACACACATGTAATATACTTTACAAAATGAAAATATATCCTGTGAAAATAGGATAATGTAAAAGAGTCAAGGATTAAAATGCTTCTCAAGATCTAGTTGATCTGATCATATAAATTATTAAATAAAGCCCAGGTCATAGGCAAACAGGAATCATGATTTAACTAGAATTTATTGTGAGGCACACTTGCCAATAGGTCACATGCACAATTGTGAGAAGGTAAAATGCACTAGGATTCACTTGGAATCTTACTTGAAATACCATTAATGATTTTCTTCTAGTATCTTGTCCACAATGAGGATAGTCAAGCAAGTCAGTTTACCCCACTGAGGCCAGACAAAACAGCCCAGTAAAGACAGCAGGATCCTCAGATAGGCAACAGAGTAGAATAAACACTGTTCACCACTTAAGCTATTGACGAAACATTAGAAAAACTAAACAATAAATAATTTTAACTACTCATAAACATAAATAGAAAAGTAGAAATAAAGGATTAGTAAAATGATTTAGAAAGTTTCTTAAATTAATCAGCAAGTTTAATTATGCCCAGAGACTCTGGAGGTTTTGTTTTGCTTTATTTTTCCTTTTGAAAATTTCTATAAATGTTTGATTTCATAGCAAACTTTTAATTTTTATTTTCTCATTACCAGAAAGCTATTTATAAATAGCTTGGAACAGAAGTAATCAGGAAAACTATAGTAAGTAAACAACTTCTGAAAACTAGAATGTAATACCTCTTATTTAAGACAATACACATAAAATGAAAAATATGAAGGATATAGCTTCTCTTGTCTGAGTATCAGAAATCCTGCCAATCACTTCTGTTGGTTTATTTTCCAGAGTATAGAATAAATTATCTAGCAGCATACAAACAATTGAGCTCCTGCTACTAAAGTTTTCGTAATATGTACCTGGCTTTTTTATTATATTATATTATATTATATTATATTATATTAATTAATTAATTAATTTATTTATTTTTATTTTATTGGATATTTATTTATTTATATTTCAAATGTTATCCCCTTCCCTGGTTTCTACTCTGCAAACCCCCTATTCC
The DNA here is from genome assembly GCA_019843965.1 of Rhynchomys soricoides. Taxonomy (NCBI): domain Eukaryota; kingdom Metazoa; phylum Chordata; class Mammalia; order Rodentia; family Muridae; genus Rhynchomys; species Rhynchomys soricoides. Next base: position 15,798,604 of record JADRCH010000014.1, on the reverse strand, counting down.
ATCCATTTTCCCCCCTGCTTTTATGAGGGTGCTCCCCCACCCACTCCTACTCCTCACCTCTGAGAAGTAGAAGGTCCTCTCTGGTGAACCTTCCCACCCCACCTTGGCACCTCAAGTCACAGAAAGACTATGTATATCCTTTTCCACTGAGGCCAGACAAAACAGCCCAGTTAGGGGAGCTGTATACACAGACAGGCATCAGAGTTAGGGTACACCACTGTTCCAGTTGTTGGGGAACCCACATGAAGACCAAACTACACATCAGCTAAATATGTGTGGGGGTGAGGGATAGGGGTTGATTTAGATCTTATATGTTCATTGGTTAGTTGATTCTGTTGGTCTTCTTGTGGAGTCCCTATTCTCTGTGGACTCCTCAATCCTTCCCCCAACTCTTCCACAAGATTTCCAGAGTTCCATTTAATATTTGGCTGTGGACAGTTTTGTTAAGCTCCCTCTCTGCCACCATAACAGAGTATCATTAGTAGTATCAGGGATTTGTTCATGTCTGTGGGATGGATCACAAATTGAGTCAGTCATTGGTTGACTGTTTCTTCATTCTCTGACATATTTGTCCCTGTACTTCTTATACGCAGGATAAAGGTTGGGTCAACGATTTTGTGAATGGATTGCTGTTCTTATACCTTCACTTGGACTCCTGCCTAGCTACAGGAAGTGGCTACTTCAGACTTCATAATCCTCACTTCTAGGAAGCTCACTAGAGTTGCTTTCATAGACTCCCAGGAGTTACTCTCATCCCAGTTCACGGGCACTGCCTAGAGATGCCTCCCACACACATGCATACACTGATACCCATTCACTTTCCTGGCTCTCTCTTCCTAGCTCTGTCTTCAGGTAAACTTCCCCATCTTTCCTTATCCCTTCTCTCTCCAGGTTCCCTCCCTCCATCTACCTCAAATAACTATTTTAGTTCACCTTCCAAGAGAGATTCTAGGGTCCTCCCTTGGGCCCTCCTTGTTATTAGCTTCTTTAGGGTGATGGATTGTAGTGTAGATATCCTACACTTCATGACTAATATACATTTATACATGAGTATATACCATGCATGTCCTTCTGAGTTATATTATTCAGGACAATAATTTCTAGTTCCATCTATGTTCTTGCAATTTTTTACGATGCCCTTGTTTTTAATAGCTGAGTAGTATTCCTTTGTGTAAATGAATCACATTTTCTTAATTCATTCTTTCCTTGAGGGACATCTGGGTTATTTCCAGTTTCTGGTGATTACGAATAAAGCTTCTATGAACATAGTATAGCATGTGTCCTAATGGTATGTTATAATGTATTTTGGATATATGCTCAGGAGTGGTATAGCTTTGTCTTAAAGTAAAACTATTTGTAATTTTCTGAGAAACCACCAAACTGATTTCCAGAGTGGTTAGACAAGTTTGAGCTCCAACAAGCAATAGAGGAGTGCTTCCCTTTTTCCACATCCCCTACAGCATGTGCTGTCACTTCAGTATTTGATCTAAGCCATTCAGATGGGTATAAGATGGATTCTCAGATTTGTTTTGATTTTCATTTCCATGATGACTAAGGGCTTTGAACATTTGTTTAAAATGCTTTTTAGCCATTAGAGAGTATTCTGTTGAGAATTCTCTGTATAGCCCTGTATCTCCATTTTAAAATGGGTTATTTGCTTTGTTGGTGTTTAACTTATTGAGATCTTTATATATTTTGGATATTAGCCCTCTGTCGGATGTCAGATGTAGGGTTGGAGAAGATCTTTCCATTCTATTGGCTGCCATTTTTATCCTATTGTACCAGGTTCAGCGGGGCCTTTCTTGGAAAGGGCAGAATGATCTGGTTCCTGCCCCTGTGATAGGACCAGCAAGTGTGGGCCTCCATGATTGTGTAGGGCAGCTGTGAGCATAAGACTTGCTTATATAGTAATGTACATATTTTCAAAATCCTCTAAGGAATGTCTTCCCTGTTAATGTTAGTAAATCCAGGATAATCAGACACAGCATGAGTCCAGGAAGCAAAGGTGTGGCTGTTGTCTCAGCAAAATGGTAAATGCTGGGACTTTCAGGACACCTTAAGTCTATGGAAAAGAACTCTAAAAACATGAGTTTAAAAATACGTAATTTCTCAACTATGCAAAAACATAAAGATACAGTATCAATTGTATAAGAGACATCACAAATATAAAGGAACAGAGGTAGTTACCATATGAGCCAGCTTAAAGACAGGCAGGTACAAATGTAGGCAGATTCCTGGTCAGTCTGGGACACAGGGAGTCCAGTTCTAGGCCTGGTCAGAAAGATAATTCGAAGGCAGTGTCCAATCCAGCTAGCTTATCCTCTGTGGTTAGCAGAGGCAGGCAGATCTCTGAATTCTTTTGCCATGATAAAAATAAAATGTGCTTGCTGTTTGCTAAGAATCAAGGGGCTGGGATAATCACAAATGAACCTGAAATATATACCTGAATTAATAAGTAAATAAAAATCTAGGCTCTTGGTCTGTCTGAGATGATCTAAAAGAAAGTAAAAGGAGTTCTTTCTCAGAATTTTTTCTCTAGTTGAGAGCTAAGCTGTCTGGAGATCTATGGAGAGCAAAAGCAGCTCTTTTAGAATTTTTTCAAACAGGATTTTTGTTATCCCAAGAATTACTTGGATTGCTGATATATCTCTTTTGGAATGTTTTTTAGCACCTATCCAGCTATGCAGAGAAGTCTGTCTGAAGAGCAAGAACAGCTCTTTTAGATTTTATTTTATTTTATTTTATTTTATTTATTTATTTTTGGCTTTCTGAATTTATCAGAAAACTTAAGAATTACTTTTAGAATTTTTCTAACAGGATTTCTGACCTGGTTAGAAGTCAGTGTGGACTTGAATTTTGTGCAGAGTGATAAACATGGAACTATTTGCATTCTTCTACATGCAGGCATCCAATTAGACCTTTACCATTTGTTGAAGATACTTTCTTTTTTTCCATTGTATGGTTTTTGGATCTTTATTGAAAAAGCAAGTGTCTATGGGTAAATGTTTATTATTCAGGGCCTTGGACTTGATTCCGTGGATCAATCTGTCAGTTTCTATACCAAATATGATGTTCCTCTGAATGTATAAGGATGAACTCTAGTTTTGTAGTTGATTATTACCCCTCAAGATAAAAATGCTACTATTACACCATTGGGGATATCTTGTTGAATCAATCATGAACATTGTGGTCATAGATTTTGAAAGAAAATATGAAAGTGGCCACAAGAGGAGTTGCAGGAGGAATTATGAGTTTTGGAAATGGAAACAATATACATATATGTAATACTCAAAAATATCTGCTTTACAAGTCTAGACCCTGAGAAGTGCATGAAAACAAAAGGGCTCTTTTCTTGGTTTGATGCTATGTTTTTATTTTCCTGAAAGTCCAATATTTTTATCTTTGTACCTATGATTTGAAAGAAATCTATTGGGAAGTAATGAAATTTTTTATTTCCATTTCCTGAACAGCTGCCCTATTGAATAGAAATGGTGTTAGCAAACACCTTTGCCTGGATCCTAATCTTAGAGAAAATACTTTCAGTCACTATTAGACGTGATATAGTAAAGTCTTTAGGCTTTTTACACAGCAGAAGAAGAATGGCATTTCTACTATACTGTATCATTTTTTGTTATATTCTAAGTCAAAAGCAGAGGAGATTTGAAACTGAAACTAGAGGCTGTGTTGGATAGGGATTTTCATATTGTTAGAAACTTAAGAGATCATTATAAGTAGCAATAAAAATAGAAACTACATTTATGTTCTTACATTTATGTTTTTAACTTTATGTTTATAGATAACATTCAGTATCATGGAAGTATGTGTTTTTCCCTTAGAGTTCAATGTTATCCAAAATTTTTATCACAGGATTATGAGATCTTTAAAATGATTTTATAATTTATAAGGAGGTTTGCAAAGTTTCCAATGACCAAATTCATGTCAAATAAAGAAATAAAGAAGGTCACTCCACATCAGGCAAGGAATTACTTTAAAAAGGCTGAATATATGATATTCTCCTGGAAATATTATCATACAATAGAAGATGTAGCCCAAAACAGTTTCCTAGGATGAATAAAAATACTATGTGCTAGTAAGCATGATATTAAAGATAATTTTACTCACAAAATGATCCAATCCACAAAATATTGTATTCCAACTTTCAAATGTCTACAAAAAACTATTCCATATTACTGAATATTTGTGAGAAGCAAAATAATAAAATAAAATTTAGAATATGCCTTAAAGTATTTTAATAACTTTTTCAATAAAATCTATTGTCGAGAAGGATATTTAAATATTTACCACAGAAAAGGCTTAATTTTAACCAGTTCTCATATTGGGAATTATATGTGATTAAAGATATGTGAAAACAGTGATGTGATAAGTACTATAAGAATATGTAAGGGGTATATAACCCAAATACATTGCAAAAATTTCACAGAATCAACAGGAAAAATGATCTAACAGAAAAAGAAATAAAAGTGAATGATGGATAAATAAGTGAATATTCTAACCCAGTTTCACATTAGATGAATATTACGCACAGGGTAACTAGAACTATTTTGCTTGGAGATATACTCAAAATGAATTGCTTTTTTAATTTAAGTTTTTTATAATTTCATAAATGAGTATTAGACTTATATAACTTTTATTCCTCCCTCTTCTATCTCCAACCTTTCCTCCCTTGTAACCCTGTACTCCCTTTCCAATTCATGAGCTCTTTTTTAAAAAAAATACAGTTATATAATTTACATATGTGAACACACACTATCTGAATTCCTTTAATTTTGTTTATACATAGATGTGATTAGGGGAAATCATTTGGGATTTGATCCGGGAGCCCATCCCTGGAGAATACTGATTATCTCTCTGTTATCCGCTATTAGTTACAAGTAGCTCGTCTACTAAAAGTGGAATCTTGTAAGATTCTACCATCCACAGCTAATGAGATACACACCCTCTATAGACAAACTGACTCATGCAGCTATTGAGCTGAGAAGTAAGATCTACATTGACAGGTTGCATACAGAAAAGCACTAGTGGCCAGTGGCCAATGACTTTAGTCTAAATCTAAAAGTCAGAGAAGCAGGAAGGCTGATGGTAGGAGTTGCACTTTGAATGTGTGCCTGAAGGCAGACAAACGCTTAATTTTTCACTTGCATATAGCTAAGCAGAGAGCTGTTCTATAGTTCCCAGTCAGCAGCTCTTTCCATAAAGCTTAAAGTCAAATGGTTTTCATAGCATAGTTCTTCACAGTAATAAAATGTCAAGTTAGAACCCATAATCTTTGACTTTCACAAATCAAATAATATAAGACTTTTTATAAATATTCAAAAATTCATCTACAGCAATACAGTCATGGCTGAATTAAAGGGTTGAGAATACAGTTTAGTGGCAGAACATTTGGCAAGCCTGCACAGGACTAATGTTTTCCGGCATAGTACTATAAAGTACAATTAAGTTATGATGATAGATGATGATAGTAGTGATAAGGATGGTATTAATCTCAAATACATGTTATAAAATATGAGTATGGTAGAGATAAATTGATGTTCTGGCTTTATACATTGAAGAGACTTTTTCATGAGATCATACTCACTCATTTGTAACTCATCTCAATAAGCCAAAGCAAACTAAATATGAGCATGTCCCCAATAATATCTCACTCTGTATGTTGGTAGGAGGTAGAGACCAGCATATTGTACCAGGTCAATCAAGAAGTTCCTATGAAGGACAGTGTCCAAACTCCACTATTTGTTTGCCTGATACACTGCCTGATCTCTGATCTTTTGATAGCCAGTCCTGAAATCTTTACTTCCATAGACCATCTTCCATAGAACTGTGTTCTTCATTGAATTTCTTCCTTGGTCTGATTCATCCTTGTCAGATTCTTTGACTTGTGCACTAGAAACAACACAAATGACCTTCAGAGAAATCCCAACTCAGGACTACTTCTGTAACCTCAGTGTGTAACAAGTCCAGGACAAAATGGCAAATCCTAGATGAAAACATTTGTCTCACTGGGAAACAACCTGGCTGTTTAATTTTGTAGGAGAGTTTTGACTTTTTTAGAAGGAGGGTATTCATTTCACTGTCATTAACTTATATTATAGAAAATATCTGATCAATGTAGCTAACTAAACACATCTTTTCTTTTTCTTAAGTGTAGTACTTTCTCATACCTATTGTAATATCTACGTGAAGTTACTAAAGGAATGAATCACAGGAGTAAGTAAAGTTCTCAGGAGCATGTCATTTTTAAAGTACTAATGTAGCTTGGCCACATGACACTCAGGAGTCTTCCAAAATTGATGCTTCTCCAGTTACAGTTTACAGAGTTTTTGCTTGATTAATTAACACCATATTAATATAATTAACAATCTTATGTTTGCTGAGCTGATGATGAATTTCCATTTACCAGAAAATGAAACCAGTTTTTTCCTTAGCAAATTGCTCTCTTCCCTTCTTCCTTTCCCTCTATAAAAGTATGAACTAAATGTCAAAGAATGATTCGGGAAACTAGCACATAATGGATCATTTTAAACGTCAGAAGGAAACTCAATTACTCTGCTTATATTTCTATGACTAAATCTAAAACTGTTGGATGATGGTTATGATGTCAATGTGGTGTGTTTACCCAGGGTGTCTAGTTTAGAATCTTGGTTCTCAGTGTGGGGGTGCTGAAGTGGTATGACTTTGAAAAGTTAGAGGCCAGTGAGAAATGACTGAGTCATTGGGCACATTAGCCAGGAGAAATCAGTATCCATATCAGATTCATTCTCCATAGAGAACTCATCAAAAGAAAACCTAGCTCTTCCTTGCTTTCTGTGGCATTGCTTCTTCTTTCTGAACTCACACTGTACCATCCAACAGAGGCCCTGACCAGAAACTGAATTAAGAGCTAGGGAGAACTAATTTTGGACTTCAGTTTCCAAAAAAAAAAAAAAAAAAATGTAATATAGAGAAAACTCTTTGTACATTATTGAGCCTCAGGAATATTGTTATATTAATGTAAATTGTTAAGGCCTAGGGTAAAATGTTAAGGCCTAGATGCAATGTTAAGGCCTAGGTAACTTACTTGTCTAGTCTACTACTTTGTCCTGTTTCTAATAGTATAAGGAAACTTTCTTATAAGTTGCTTCTTTTGTTACTAGGAAACTTTCTCACACCCAAGTTAATTACATATTCTCTTATGTTCTGTGACCCTGAAAATCAATCACATTAGACATCAGTAGAACTGCCTTGTATAGTTACCCCCTATAAGCTTGGACACAAATCAACCATCCAGCAGCTCTTCTTGTACCTGGGTATAAGCTTTTATAGTATTTGCTTTTGTAAGCTGACCCTGGGATGAAACATAAGATAGAAACTTGCACCAATATAAGAATAAAATTTCTATTTTAAGTAGGGGTTGAGTAAAGTTTAAGTTCCCCAAATATCCTGGGAACTGGCATCCTACTTAGAAGGAAGAGCCATGTGCATGGGCAACTGACATCCTTTGGCAAGTTTACACATGAATGTTAGACAAATCCCAACTTGGCTGACAAGTTAAAACATAAATGTTAAATAAGGCAAGTCACTTGCCACACATGAATACCCCAACCAATGGGAGCAGTATAAGTGCACAACAAAGACATGTTCCTAAGGAAGTCCTCTATCCCTGAATCCTGATTGGTTAAATAATTTGGCACAGAGGTTTAAAGATCTCAGGCTTAAAATGCCATATAAGATCATGACTCAAGCTCATAATCCCTGAGCCAAAAACATAATCCTGGTCAATCAGTTTTGAGGGGTGACATTCAATAAACTATCGCTGACTGAGGTTTGGAGTTTGAGTGTTTTGTGCAGCAATTCCCAGACTTCAACATAAGTGAATTTTAAAACTAAGCGAATACATTTTCCATTTATACATTATTTATTGACTGATTCATTTATTTGTCCACTTTTAGAACAAAGAAAGGGCTTCCCTTAAATGAGAGCTGCATAAATTCACTCTAATATCACCAGTGGCTAGATTCCCTGAAAAAAAGTTTAAAAATGGTGAAATTCATAGATGCTAATTGTTAATCCTATTTATATGCTAAAAAGTTATACACAATTGTAACTCTTTATAGTTACTTTTCCAATATAATACGAAATTTCTAGATGCTCTGTGTTTTTCTTTTATTAGATCAGGAAAACCCTGCCAAAACATGATGAGTAAGTTTGGAAGGCGTAAGTTTGTAATTGTGTCTAACGTAGGATGGAATGTATGAATAAGAAATCCCCCTCCTTCCCTCCCTTCATCCCTCCTTCCTTCCTTCTTTCCTTTCTTCATTTTTCCTTCATTCCTTCCTCCCTTCCTGAATCACACTGAGGTCTTGAAGTTTACTGGCAGCTTGGCAAAATAAGTGAACAAATAATAAAGTGTTTCCTAGTTATGTCAATTGTATGATACCATTATTTAAGACTATTTTTGCCAACATTTTTGACTATGTGTTTCCTGGTGTCTACTGATTTCACACTAAAATAATCTTCTACTGTATAGTCCTTGGCAGGTGTTTAGTAAATATCTTCAGGTATTTCTGAAGGCCCTTTCTAATTAGAGATCATTGATATAGAAGTGTTTTTCAGTTCTAGAAGCTGCAGTCTAAGCATATTTAAGTTACTGTGCAAAACTGTTATTTGTATTCCTAATGGAATTTACCTAAATTTCTCATTCATAAAATAACACCAATTAAAAATACAATTAACATGGAATAATATTTTACCATTACAGGTCTCTGCAAAGATGGATTTCTCCTAATAGCCTGGCTTGGTTCCAATTCTTTATTCTCTCTACACTTAAAATTAGAGGGCTATGGAGATTCCAGTGACAGGCTAGATGCAATGCTGTGGTTCTCTCACTTAAAGTGGGTATTCTTAATAGGATGTAGTTTTTATAAAATCGTATCATCATAATTCTCTCTCTCTCTTTCTCCTTTACATCTTCCAACACTTTCTCCCCTACATTTTTGGTCATACTGCTGTGTGTGTGTACATGTGCATATGTGTATCTGTACATGTGTATGTTTCTGTTCGTCTTTCTGTATGCCTTTCCCTAGTTGAATTAGGCAGTTATAGACTGCCCTTTGGGGAAGAAAAGTTGCCATATTTTATTGATGCTCTATTCAGTATATTTGATACATATAAGTCACTCTGCTATGGACACAGATGTTCATGGTAAAGTTCTCATTAACATATTTAACATTTGTTTAGAAGGACAGAATTGATACTAGGAATAATAAAATAACATATAAATTGTATACAGTAGACCAAATTCACATCATTTACAAGGTTACAAAATGCAATTACGAAGGTAAACAGTATCTGTGCAGCTTTGAATCAGAAGTCTTTTGAGACAAAGTGGCTTCCCATAAAAGAGGTCTTTTAATAGCATAAAATTAAACAACTTTATAGTATATGATTAGACCTCTTTTAAATGTATGTCAAGTCTTTAAATTTAAAATTGTCTCCCTGTGATTATATGATGTTACCCAATGCTCTACACTTCTGGAAGAACTCTATTTTGATAGACACAAACTGCCCAAGCTATTAGACACTGATAAATCTACTTAACAAGAGAAAGCCTAACGCACAAGAGATGCTACCAGAAAATAAATTAGATGATAGCAGTTGCTAGGAAACAGGGCAAAGTAAGTGCATTGGAGTAGATAGAGGAAACAATTTCAAAAGACTTGCAGGCTCCACACATACACACAGAGATGGAGGCAAAGCTGTTACCTGTAGCACAACACAAACTGAGAAACATGGCTTCTACTGAGAAGTACTGCAGATACCTAAGCTCAGAGAAAAGAAGTGAGAATGGAATCATTAAAGACTCAGATTTGTCAACATCCCAAAGCAGCTTTGAATATGAATTGACTCCATCTCAACCTTATGATATCACTTCTCACATAATTCATTGTAAAGTAAGAAATTTTCATGTAGAGGAATAATTTACACTTACAGCAAAAAATACAGAGAATTTTGTCACAAATTACCATAGTCTAAGAAAGCAGAAGAAATATCACCTATTTTTCTGGGTCATGGATTGACACCTGGATTTTCAATTTTCAGAGGGATGATCTATTCTCCATTATCTAACAAAAGGGCTCTACACTGGTAGCTTCCTGGGTTTCATTTTTAGCAGCTCCTTTTGATGAGGTGATTATCAAATATTTGTAATTTGTGTTCAGCGCATTTGCCAAATTTTATTAAAAACTTAACTTACAAGCATTGATCTCTGTTTGTTTATGTGGCATCCAGATTGGATTTCAGGGGTCAAAAATGAGTATAACTCTACATTCCATTCATACATGTGCTTTTCTTAATACATTTATTTACTTATTTATTTATTATTTATTTTGTGTGTTCATATGAGGACTCGCATGTCACAGGTTATATATAAAAGCTAGAGGACAAGTTACAGAATTTGATCATTTTCCTTTCGCTATGAGGTCCTGAAGTAGATCTAACTTAGGCTAACATTCATCGAGGCAAAGTACCTTTTCCATTGAGCTATACTCCATCACTACTGAAAAAGATTATTTGAACTTTTTGGTAATAATAGGTAGTATTTATATTATTAATCTCTTACTGGTATTTTAAAGAAATAATTCAAAATCAGCCTGCATGGGTCAAAACTAGATGAGGTCCCAATGCTGAAAGTGGAAGTAGACATAAGCCCCCATCCCTAACACAGAAGTTATCTACAATTGATGGCCTAATTAGTTACAAAGGAACACTTACTTCCTCTCCTACAGAGTCTCACTAGGCATACAAACCACACTTAAATACAGGCCTCATCCCAGCAGTAGATGGCTAACAAAAAACAAACTCAGTTGTATTTTTTGAGGAAAAAAAATTGTCAAACATGCTTTGTCTCAGCAAATTTTTAACTTTATACATCTTTTGCTTATATATTGTATTTATCTGTGTTTCTTGATCTTTTCCTTTGGTTCTTTGTTATTGTTGTTTTATCCTATTCCATTTTTAATCTTATTTTATTATTATTCTTAAGATGACTGTTAGTTATTTAATGAAACAATGACGGGAAAAATATGGGCTGAGTTGGGAAAGGAAAAGCTGTAATAAAATACTGCACTAAAAATCTATCTTCAAATTTTAAAACGTAAGTAAAAAATACACACTCAAAGAGGACAGATCCTTTATGGTAAGCTAGCTAGTTACTTTTGTTAACTCATTTGGAGATTCTAGAAGAACTCAAAAAAGAAAAAAACAAAAAACTATTTAGATCACTCTCCGTTAGTCTAAATTTTGAATGAGATTAGTATAGCACATAATAATGAGTGTTACTTAATAAGATAACAAGAGTAATAATAAATAATGACTTAAACCCAAACAACACTGAAAACACCAAATATACATAAATAATGTGAAAATCTTATTACTTATGAAGCCTCAATTCCAGTTGGGCTCACACAAAAACCATGAACATTATGAGATGTTAAATGATAACAATAAAGGAAGAAATGAGAGAGCATTGGAGTGCTGCAAATGTCAGTATCATGGTCTAGTAAGAAGATTATATTTGAGAAGTGACACACATTAGATGAAGAAACAACTATTGAGTAACCAGAGAAATCATACTAGGAGAAGGAATAGCAGGTACAAATATATAACTTGAGAGAGCACAAGAAGAATGGCTACTTGAGCAGAGTGACCACAGAAAGAAGAAATGAGAGTTAATAACAGAATTATAGGCTGTGGTGGTTTGAATATGCTTGGTCCATGGAAAGTGCCACTATTACAAGACATGGCCTTATTGGAGAAATTGTGTCACTGTGTTGGCTTGATTTGAGGTCTCCTAATACTCAAGTTCTACCCAGTACAGAAGAGAGTCCTCTTGGTTGCCTGCAGAGTACAGTCTCTCCCTGGATGACTTTGGGTCAAGATGTAGAACGATTGTCTTTTCTACCACCATGTCTGCCAGCATGATGCCATGCTTCTTGCGATGATGATGATGGACTAAACCTCTGAAACGGTAAGCCAGCCTCAATTGAAGGTTTGCTTTTAGAAGAGTTGCATTGTTCACAGCAATGGAAACCTTAACTAAGGTTGTTAGGCCTGGCTATGTTTTGGTTTGGAGGAATGTGGAGCTGGAGACTTTGACTATGGAAAGCAATGGAATGATCTAAGTGGGTTTAATGGGTAACTCTAGTAGGAATATGAAAGACATTGGTGCTGACGGTGAAGCGAATTGTGGAGGTTTGGCCCAAATGGTTTGAGAGGAGAATTTTAACATGTTGCCTAGAGATTGTTTTGTGATATTTTGGTGAAGAATGTTGTTTTTTGCCCTTGTTTGAAGAGTCTGCCTGAGCCCAAAGTAAAGAGATATAGATCAATTACATTGACAAAGTAAGTTTCAATAGGCCTAGTTTAGACTTTATCATGTGGTTCACTCTTATGAAGAGCATTTCAATTAAGTATAGCAGGCTGAGAAAGAAAAATTACAAATTGTGTGGTTCAGGTATTAAAGGGGAACCAACAAGTAGAACAGAGCTAAATTCTATGTTAGAGGAGATAAACAGATTAAGTGAGTGGTAACATCAAGGCAAGTTCCTACCCAGCTAAGCTTATTGTATGTATATACATTTGCAGTTGAAAAAGGGATAGTTATATCATGTTAGGCTTTATTATCATCTGGTTATTGTTTTCATTTGAACATAAAGAGATATGATTATGTGTCAAATCAACAAGGGATAGATTGTGATGGCTATTCTTAGTAGTCAACTTGACTATATCTGGAATGAACTACAATCCAGAACTTATAAAGACTTTGTAAAAAGGTAAAAAAAAAGGCTTAGGTCCTGACATGGTGGTACATTCTTTGATCCTAGCAGTAGGAGACAGAGGCATGCAGATCTCTGAGTTAAGAGCAAGTTCCAGAACAATATCATAGCTGGAGTTATGAAATTATTGATGATTAGGAAGAGACAAGCATTACTGAGGTGAAGTCTTCTGGGAAGTGGTTTCTAAGAGCACAAAGAAGCTGTGTTCAAGAAATAGCCAAAGTTGTACATCATCCTACAGCTAGACTTGGTAATGTATAAGAATCACCCAAGTAGTACTGGTTTGGAAAAGATAAAGTGGTCATGGAAAGTAGCTGAGAGTCTTGGCAATGGGAGAGGCCCAAAAAGATCATTGGATAAGGTGCAGCCTCAGTTGTAATTGACTAACTAGGACTAAAGTGTCTTGCAAAAAGTTGACACTTGAAACCATGAAGAGAGCATACGAGAGGCTATTTGTAAAGCATAGTTGCAGCGGAAGACCCAAGCATATTGGAGATGACAGCACCATCAGATGACTACCAAGAACAGCAGCAGAAGTAGAGTGGCGTCAATCAGGGCAGAGAGTGCTACTGATGGCAGAGCTGAAGAAGATACCTTTAGAAGATCCCAGAATATCATGTATAGATCTCAGATATTGGAACAAGAACCTGTAAAGTTGAAATGTAAATGAAAATTTTAATCTAAAAATATGTAAAAAAATTAATATGGTGACTCTTTTTCTTTAACCTAGCTAGTTCCCCAATATTGACACAGAGAGACCAAGAATTATTTTTTAGCTTTACCTCAATACCTGGGTAGTCTATCTTAATCCCCTAAACTAATCTGGCTATTTCCTAGACAAAATCTCCATAGTACTTGCATTTGGGACCTTTCATGCTTCAGATGAACTCTCAAAAATTCCTTTGGAACTTCTTTGTGAGTCAATCTTTTTTTGCCTCCCTCTCCCTCCTTCCCCTGCCTCACAGAAGAGAGAATTTCCTATTCATTCTTCTGCCCAGCCATTCAGTGATCAGTTTTTACTGGCAAGGCAGAGAATGAGTGGTAAGCATTGTTTACACAAACATAAGGTTACAAAAAAATCTGTACATAAGTGTTACAATGATGTGTCTGTATCAAAACCTTATAAAAGGGCAGGAAAATCCGCATTTGAATAACACAAGGATAACCTTTACACAGTGTGCAAAACCATTATGTTTACATTGAAGTTGCTTTTGGATACCCTAAGATGTTGAGATGCCAGAGCTATGGAATACCTGCTGAGGAAAGCTGCTAAAAAGGAGTGGTACCAGCCCAAGAGAAAGAACTTTGTTTCAGTCAACAAAGATGAAAGGAAATGCAGATCCAAAGAGTGCTTTGCCATCAAATGTGAAGATGGAGTTTGGAATTTTCCCAGCTAGTCCAGTATTTCCTCACTATGATGTTTTGGAATCTGTTCTGTTTTTTTGTTTGTTTGTTTGTTTTGTTTTGTTTTAATTTAGATTTTATACGGGAAATGTAGTTAAGAGATTGCATGAATCTCAGAAGAGACTTTGAACTTTGGACTTTTAAATATTGTTGAGACTGTGATAGACTCTGGGGACTTTTGAAGTTCGATTCAGTGTATTTTGCATTGTGCTATGGCTAGTTATGGCCCCCATAAATTCATGTGTTTGAACAAGCCTGTGGGGACCAGGGATTGGAATATGGTAGCATGAATATGCTTTGCCCATGGAAAGTGGCACTGTTAGGTGGTGTGCCCTGGTTGGAATAGGTGTGGCACTGTTGGAGGAAGGAAGACTTCGAGGTCTCTTAGTGCTCAAGCTCTGCCCAGTACAAAAGAGAGCCTCCTCCTAGCTGACTGTGAAAGAGTCTCCACGTGGCACCCTTCTGATAAAGATCTAGAAATCTAAGCTCATTCAACATGTCTGCCTGCATGCTGCCATGCTTTCTGCCATGAGGATAATGGACTGAACTTCTGAAATTCTAAGCCCCAATTAGATGTTTACTTTTATACAGGTTGCCTTGGTCATGGTGTCTCTTCACAGCAATGAAAACCTAACTAAGACACAGGCCTCAATGTTGAGGCATGCCTTTAATCCTATCACAGAAAGAGTGGAGATAAATTGTTCTTAAGGTTAAGGTCAGCCTCAAAAAAAGTAATAACTATACTCTAGAAGACAATAACTATGAGGTGGTTCCTGTAAAGGTTTGACAGCTATAGAAATACCTGCCATTTCTCTTATAAGTTGGTGACTATTCTAAAAGTATTATTATTTGTAATTTAAAAGATTGGCCAAGTGTTTAAGTTAGGAATACATAACCACTAATCTAAATAAGAGAAAATACAACTCACTATTTGAAAATTAGCCAATCAGCAATGAAAATGAATCTTGAAAATCAGTCAATTACAAGCATATATCTGAACCTCCAATCTGTCAGTAAGAAACTCATATTCCTAATCAATCAGGAAGTATGTCAGTAGAGTTTCTATGCTTCTACAAATGTTCCTGTTAACACCAGCCCCATGCTAGGGAACACAGTAGGACAGCAGAAATTCCTTAATACAACATATTTCCACTCTTGAAAGTCACAATCTCTAGAATTCAGGCATTTTAAAATGTTATGCAATATACATGTTGGCTGTATGCCAGGATCAAATGTCTTTAACTTATCTACAACAGGTACAGGAGAACCTCATTTTTCTTCCTCTTTGAAGAGTTATTAGTCAACTCTTATTTTGTGTGTAGCTTTGCAACGTTTTTTACTTTTAACCCTATAATTGGATACATGAGTTCATACTAGTGAGCCTCAAATTCAACCAAACACCTTCACATTCATCAACTTGAGTGTTTCAATGTTTAAGATAGCTCCAAGTGTCTATATTTATTTGTGTGTATTTTAACTCTGTCAATGTCAACATATGTTATAATAAAAAAATTTTACAGTGTCTATTTACTAGATAAGAGGACATGATTTTCTTTCTTTTTCCTTCTTTTCTCTCCACATTTTGCTCATCTTTTGAACTTCTTTGTGCAGCATCCAAATATTGATATATGAAAAAAGAAAATCAGGCTTAGGCAAATAGGCATAATATATAAAATGTTTTCTCCCAGTTTGTTCTTCATGAAATAATAGGTTTCCAAGAAAGGGGCGGAGACATGGAAGGAATAGAGGGATGGTAAACTGTATTCACGATATATTACATGAAAGAAGAATCTATTTTCAATGAAGATAGATAGATGATAGATAGATAGATAGATAGATAGATAGATAGATAGGTAGATAGATAGAAAACTAAAACTAACTTATGGAGAAATATTATTATTTAAAATAATCTGATACAGAGGCCACAAGGAATGCTGATTACTGGTTTGCTCCCCATAGCTTGCTTAGATGCATTCTATAAACCCAGGACTTTGTGTTCATATGTGGCACCAGCTACCACAGTCAGGGCTTTCCCATATCCATCACCATTTAATAAAAAATTGTTACAGGTTTGTCTACAGCTGTATTTTATGGAGGTGTTATCTCAATCGTGGTTTTCTTCTCAGATGACTCTAACATAAAACTAGCCAGTATAAGCTCTTATTTAAAAAAAAAAAAAAAAAAACTTACTACAGAAATATCTGCCTTCACCATGCAGTGTTTTCTTAATGAGATGATTTACTTAGAAGGTTAAAGGGAACTGAAAACTCCATCAGGTGAATATTCAAAAAATAAGTTGTTTGTTTGGAAACTATTTTTAGGAGATATTGTAAAAGGTGTATAGTGTAAGTACATTTAACAAAATATAAATTATGGTAAATGTATAAAGATGCAAAAACATTTAACCAAATAATGAAGGATCCTAAAAGTGGTGTTAGTGCTTCCACATGCATGCTTCATTTTTCAGCTCACAGAACATTATTTTCTTGTGTTGAGTAATTTCCATTGGTATTGGAAAGATTATATAATACCATGCTCTCATTTTAGTATTTAATATCAAAAAAAGTGATTAAAGAATTTACAGATTTTGTTGGAAGTTTTTATTATGGAAATTTTAAAATGACTCTAGCAAACACATTAGCAAAAAGAAACAGCTTATTGAAATCATACTTAAGTTCTGAAGAAAAGCCTTTCAAAATTTCTTTTGACTTTTATAATCATTACTTAAATAAGTTTGTCTTATTCTTCATAGTTTTCAGTATCTCTTTAGGAACATCATTATGCAAACTGCAGAAGAGCAAAACTCTTACTGAATTGCTGAATGGATTAAAGACTAGTGAAAATTGTATTTCTCTAAGTTTCAGCTATACAGTGCTGGCAAAATCCAAAAGTTTCTCTTGAAGCATACAATTATTACATTATTTTCAATGCCTACATTTGAGGTATATTTTATATCCTGAAGATTTTGTTTCTCTTCCCTATTCATTAAATGAGAACAAGTATAACATACTCATGTTATGGAACAACAACAGAAGAGAAACTGAATACATGCTACATCGTTTCTATTCAGAGCTCATTGTTTTAAAAGCTGCCCAACGAAAGATATGAAACAACCCTGAGGACGACCAGTGGGGAATGGAAAATTATGCTATCAAAAATGGCATTGTAAGATTTAACAAATCAAACTTGAAGGGTATCCTTGGGTTTGAGAACATTATGCAGTGGAAGGTGGCAGTAGTACTACTAATAATGAATATGTTGTATCTATAATTAAATTCCACCGAAGACCAGTGTCATCAGTGTCCACTGTAGAATTCTTTAAATTGAAAATGAGATACTGTGAGAAAATTTAAAGACAAATGTTAAGAGTCAGTTAACTATTTATGGAAAACCAATTAGAAAGAATATAATGCCATATGCAAGTGTATAATTCACATACTCATTTAATTTAGATAAGGGATTCTTCATCTAAGTATGCTCTGGACAATCCTTCTTCTCCATCTCAATGTGCTCATTCAAAAACTTTGGGAAGTTGGCCAAATTTAATTGAGTTTCTTGAATTTCTGTTGCTCAAGTCTTATTATATTAATGGGGATTGTGTTTGGGGGTACTGATTAGAAGATATAAACCACTTAACATATCGGATGAATGAGTCAGGAAAATACAAGAAATATTTCAACCACCACCTCAAGATTGAGATCACAAGTTCAAAATGAGACCATTCAGCATGGTTGCCCCCAGACACTGTTAGCCACGTGAAAAAGTGTACTTGGAGTTGATATAGCTTGGTGTTAAAAGTGTGTATTAGATGTGTCAATAACAATGTTTTCTTAGAACTCTTTTCCTTAAAAAACATTGCCACTTGACTATAGTCTACATGTCTAAGCAGTATGCTAGGCTTCATCCCCTGCAAAGCTATTGCCTCAAATACCCTCTGCTTTATTGCTTATACGATCTGAAATTAAACAACAAAATAGTAAAAGCAAATTACAGTCAACTAAATGTAATGGACAAGTCAAGACTATTGTAATTATAATTACCAGCAAGGAAGTATGTTGAAGATTTCTTTAGGTCTGTCTCCATCTTAGCTTTTGTTCATTTTAGATAATGTAAGAGAATTCACACCCATTAGATTGAAAATAAACAGGTGACTTGAAAACTCACTTAAGCAGGTGACCCATAATAAAAATTAAGTACTCAGGACGTTCAGATTCTAATTTTGATCCACCCACAAACTCAATTCCATAAAGAAATATTTCAGTAGTCCCAATTAGAAATATTGTATTATTCTCAAAATGATAAGCAAGTTCTAAAAGGGAACATGTTCTTATCAGACACATTTTGGGCTCTGCCTAATGTGGAACAAGCCACCTGCAAGCAGGATTATGTGAGTCAAAAATCTGCCTTAAAAACACTACAAAAGGTTAATTGTCATTTCCTAAACTATTATTGAAAACATTATAGTATTTTTATTTAGTGTTTTGTCTCTTATATATCTGAGTTTTCATTTTCCACAGATTGTGACTATGAGTTACATATATTTCTCTCTTAAAACATCTCCCTTATATTATACAGAGAGAAAATATCCCTCATTTTTTTGGGGGGGTGGGCTTGTTCTATAACACAAATATTTTTGAGCTTTCAGTGATCAATTTTATCAATGAGTCTGTTTCTATTGTTGTGCTTATACATGAAGTTGCTCTAATGCCCAGAGGGGAAGCTTCATTTTCAGTGTTTACATTTTCAAGAAACATATATGCACTGGCTTCTCTCTTCGTTTTTGTTTTGTTTTGTTTCCCCCTGGTGCCCCTTTATTTTATTTTCTTTCTGTTTTTTTTTTAATTGGTTATTTTATTTATTTACATTTCAAATGTTATCCCCCCTTCCCAGTTTCCTCTCCACAAGCCTCTTCTCCCTTCCTCCCTACGTCCTGCCTCTGTGAGGTTGCTCCCCCATCTGGCCACCCACTCTTGTCTCAGTGCCCTAGCATTTCCCTAGTCTGAGTCATTGATCCTCCACAGGACCGAAGGGCTTCCCTCCCAGTGATGCCAGATAAGGCAATCCCCCAAAGCTTCCAGGGACCAAATCACCAACCAAAAAGTATACATGGGGTTGGGGGGGCCATGACTCCAGCTGGATATGTAGCAGAGGCTTCTCATTTTTTTATTGGATAGTTTCTTTATTTACATTTCAAATGGTATCCACTTTCCTGGATCCCAACCTCCCAGAAACCCCCTATGCCATCCCTCTTCCTTGTTTCTATTAGGGTTTTCCTCCACCCACCCACCCATTCCCGCCTCCCCAACCCTGATTCCCCTACACTGGGGCATCTATTGAGCCTTCATAGGACCAAAGACCTCTCCTCCCATTGATGCCTGACAAGGCCATCCTCTGCTACTGAAGAGGATGCAGCTTTAGCCGTGTGTACTCCTTATTTGATGGCTTAGTCCCTGGGAGCTCTGGGGCTTCTGATGGGTTGGTATTGTTGTTCTTCCTATTGGGTTGCAAACCCCTTCAGCTCCTTCAGTACTTTCTCTAACTCCTCCGTTTGGGACCCTGAGCTCAGATCAAAGGTTGGCTACAAGAACCTGCTTCTGTATTTGTAGGTCTCTGGCAGGGCCTCTCAGGAGACAGCTATATCAGGCTCCTTTCGGCAAGCATTTCTTGGCATCCACAATAGTATTGGGGTTTTGTGATTATATAAGGGATGAATCCCCAGGTGTCATAGTCTCTGAATGGCTTTTCTTTCATTTCTTCTCTACATTTTGTCTCCATACTTGCTCCCGTGCTCATTTTTTAATAAAGCTATTTTTTCTGTTTTATCTTAAGAACATATGAAAAATCCAATTTCTCTTCAAATATGCTGGATTCTGCTGTTTCCTGGTAGCTGCAACAAAGTTTCCTTTCCAGACACTTGTGCAACATGGAACTGAAGAAGTAGATGTTCAGTTGTATAAATTCTCATACCTTCTTCAGCTAATATCCCCGAGAGGACTGCTCTTTGCTTAAGAGAAATGGAGGAGACATAGGTCAGGGGTGGGGGGAGAGGAGAGAAAAAAACAGGGACTGGGAAGAGGAGAGGAGAGGGAATCTGTGGTCAGGATGCATTGAAAATATAACAGCAACAAAAACAAGCAAACATAACAAAACAAAACAGAAATTTTCATATAATTACCATTTGTAATAGTTCCTCACTCCAGCACAGAAGGTAATTTAGATCATTTTTACTCTGCTGTACATTCACTAATGAGAAGTGAGGCACCAGATTGAACATGGCTTGCAATGACCCCAACCAGGTTGCTGTTGTTGTTGCTGTTGTTGTTGTTGTTTTGTTGTCATTGTTGTTGATGATGATTATGATGATGATGACGATGATGATGATGGTGGTGGTGATGATGATGATGATGATGATGATGATGATGATGATGATTTCTTCTAGGGAATGGCTAGTGGAACCCTATAGGAATCTTGAGTGAATCAAAGAAGTTGGGTCTAGAATGAATATATGGAAGAAACAGGACAGGCACCAAGGATAAAGATCAAAATGTTTCCAAAAGCATATAGCAATTTCCTTTCTCACAAAGTATAAGTGATTCCTTTAGTTCTCATGTAAGAGTATTTGATCCATGGACAATTATCAAATCTCTCCTGTGTATTAATATATGTGTGCATGCACATACATGTTTGTTTGTATTAAAGTAAAACCATATATTAATATAGCACTCCTTTTTTCCTTTATTCTTGGTTTATATACAACTTTATTTATTACTATAAATCTATCTGAAAATACTAGATGCAGACTTCAATATAGAAATAATTCTTAATTTACAATTCCGAAATATAACTTTATATCCTATTGTTACCTATATATTCTGTGCCTGGTTTATGAATTAAACCTTACCATTTTTATGGCTACATAAGAAAAACAGGAATTTACTGGATTCATTAATGTGGCTACAGCCATCTACTGGGAGACGTGGACTATATTCCTTATTGATAAAGGAATGCAACTATACACATGAGATCACCATTCAATTAAAGATTAAAATGTTATGATTCCATAATCTTGGTTTACATTTCAACCCCTACCTCCTTCACAAATTTGACTATACTATGTATGGTGTTTACACTTTCACTTTTTGCATTGTATTAGATACACACCCATTCATAAATAGTCCCTTTAAATCTTCTCTCTTTAACATTGTAAGTTTAGTATTATATAATACATTTCTAAGACTTATTATGATATATCATGGTTATACAAAATAAAGCTTCACTTCCTTAATTTCTGCATGCGTAGTTTCCAGAGCAGTGCTGATTCACCCTCTAACCATATTTGTCTTGTAGTCTAGCGGGTTTTATCTTCCTTCCCAGCCCTCCTTTTCTGCTTTCTTTCCAAAATCCATTTCTCCTGCATCTGTCATGTGCTCCCTCCCTCTGATAATCCTCATTCCCACCTCCATATTTTTTCCTTCCCTTCCATTCTCTTCCACTAACTCCTATCTTATTTATATTCCTATATGTCTTATATAAATATTTATACACATTAATCAGTGTCACCTTATTTCTGCTTGTTTGTACACTTTAGCCAGGATTTCATTGATTTATCTCATTTTTTGATGTTTGATTTGTCTGCATTTTCAACTGTGGTAAGGAACTTTATAAGTGCAAAGAAATTTTCAAGTGATAATTTATATTTCCTTTCTCACTATTAAATTTAAGCATGAGCCACAGGTGGAAATTCCCATTTTTTTCTGTGTGAGACATTCAAGTTCTTTCCTTGATATTCTATTGAGTTTTTGTCCTTCATGCATTGCTTTGATTTCACGTATCACATGTATTTCTTGTATTACAATCGTCTCTAATTTTGTTTTAGAGTTGGCCTTTAGGATATCTCGCTGAACAGAGGAATTAAGTGACAATCATGGGATCTGTCAATGTCTTAATTCTCAGACACTTTGAAATTGTTTTCCAAATTAGATAGTCTAAATCTAAGTATTAGTACTGACATTTTTCTATGGCCTCATGTATTTCCCTGAATTTGTCCATAACCTGTGGAGAATTCAATATATTTTTTGGACATTCTACAATAATCTCTAGTCCCACTTTGCGATTTGCCAATTTGTAAAACACAATTAACTCCCCATGTCTTATTTTACATTTTGTTCAATATTTTTCTGTCTCTGTGCAAATACCAAATGTTGTGCATTGATGTCTTTCATCAGTTTCTCCTTCCCATTCCTCTATGCCTCCCATGTAAAAGATATGCGGCAACAACTTTAGTTGTATTTATTCTTAGCCTTTTATGTTTCAAAATGAATACATTTACACATTTTTGTGAAAAACTTGGTAATGGCTATTGAATTTTCATGGGATCACTTAAAAAATGAAGAGATTTGATTTTTATTTGACTATATTTGTGTACTGGTAGAATAAAAATGTCTTCTTTATGTCTTTATGGAAAATTTAACAGTTTCTGGTAGCAAGTCCAGGGAAGATAAAGGTTGAAGATTGCTTCTAATGCTTTGATTCAATAAGTAATCCGCATGTCCAGATGATGAAGGTCCTATCCCCAATTGGTTTTTGATCAATCAATAAAGATTCCAATGGCTAATGGTTGGATATGTGGCAGGACACTTAGAGTTGTGTGGGTAGGAGGCAGAGAAGAACAGAAGAGAATCGTCATGACTTGGGTTAGAAGGATGGGATGCAGTAGCAGCAGGAAATAAAACCAACCAGCCATTTGAGACTTCAGGTAAGTGGCCCCTGGCCACTTCCATGATTGGTCCTGGCATAGCAGGAAAGGTTTAGAAGTACCCAGACTTTGAGATACACTAGGCATTTTTAAAATAATATAATGTATATGTATCTTTCATTAGTGGATCCAAAGATAGCTCCTGAGAGGGTACTCATGTGTGATCTGCTGAGAGCATAAAGTGGTGTAGCAAAAACTTGCCACAACAAAGAAGGTATTCTATGGTTAGTTATATGTTAGCTCAGGAAACCTGAACTCAATGACTCCAGAACAGAATTATATTCTTAGAAACACAATCCAACATATAACTTTTTACATAATAAAAATGTAACTGGAATTTTTCTAATAGGTACATTATTTAAAATGTAAAAAGATATAAAAAATATATAATTAACAATATATTTAACCCAGTGTATCCAACATATTATTATTTAATATTAAATCAACACAAAAAGCATTAATGATTATTTTATAATGTATTTATGCTTAGTTCTCAAAATCTAATATATAATTTATAGTTAAAATATATCTAAGTTTAGTCTAACTTCATTCCAAATGATCAAATCTACACAATATGAACAGCAACTGTTATATTGGGGAGTACAGTTGGAGAGCTACACATGACCTGTGACTGTAGTATTGAACAGTGGCTGTGTCATTGAACAATAGTTACAGAGCCTCTATCTTTCCATTAAAGTTGTGTTTTTTAGTCAAGAAATATACTTGAGTCAAAAAGGAATGACTATTTCTTATAATTCTAGCATGTGAGGGACTAAGGTAAAATTACCATGAGTTAAAAACACTGGCTTTGGCTTATTGGATCCTGTCTCAAAAGAAAAGAAAGAGCAAAAGAGATAGAAAGACAGACAGACAGACACTTCTAGTACTGCAGTGGTCACTTCTTGACATTTAGCTCTTCAGTTATAATAACATCCACACTAAGAGTAAATATTGAATTTTTTCTATGCCTAACTAATGTTATTAAAATATTTTTCTGAATTTTCCTGCCACCTCTCCCCAACCTTCATGAGACCTGCAGATCTGGAACCATACAGACCTGTAAGTATGAAAACATACAGCCCCCAAATACCCATCAGACGCCCGCCACACAAGGATCATTGAGGTTTACCCAATTCCCAATACATACTTCAAAAAGAACATCCAAATACCAAAAACATCTAGATGGCTAATATCCCATAACAGAACACAATCAATAAAACCAGGGCAATATGGCACCTCCAGAGCACAGCTACCCCACTGCAGCCAGACCTGGGTATCCTAACACAACCAAAATACAAGAAATGCCCTTAAATCCAATCTTATAAAGAAGATAGATTACTTTAAAGAGGAAATGAATAAGTCCCTTAAAGAAATATATATATATATATATATATATAATCCAACAAATAGAGGTCTTTAAAAAAGAAGAAAATTAACCCCTTAATGACACACAGATAATGAAATATGAAAGTGAAGGAAATAAATAAAATTGAGCAAGACCTAAAAGTATAAATAGAAGCAATCAAGAAAATCCAACCTGAAAAAATCCTAGAGACCAAAATCCTCAGGAAAAGAATTAGAACAGCAGACTTGAGCATCACCAACAGAATGTAGGAGATGGAAGAGAAAATTGCAGACATAGAAGATCCAATAGAAGAAATTGATATATTAATCAAAGAAAATGTTAAATATAAAAAATTCCTGACAAAAAACATCCAGGAAATCTGGGATACCTTGAAAAGAATCAATCTAAAAATGATAGGAAGAAAAGAAAGTAAAGACTCCAAGCTCCAAGGCCCAGAAAAATATTCTCAACAAAATCATATAAGAAAATTTTCCCAACCTAAAGAAAGAGATAATTGTAAAAATACAAGAAGTTTATAGAATACAAGTTATACTGGACCAGAAAAGAAAATTCTCCTGGCATATAATAATCAAAACACAAATGCTACAGAACAAAGAAAGAATATTAAAAGCAGCAAGGAGAAAAAATCATGTAACATTCACAGCCAGATCTATCAGAATTATACCGGACTCTCAACAGAGAATCTTAAAGCTAAAGAGGCCTGTAAAGACATCTTTTAACAGCTAAAAAACCATGAGAATGAACCTATACATCTATACCCAGCAAAACTATCAATCAGTATACATGGAGAAACAAGATATTTCAAGACAAATCCATATTTAACAAATATCTATCCACAAACCCAGCCCTACAGAAAATAATAAAGGAAAACTCCATTCCTAGGAGGATAACTACATCCAAGGAAACACAGGAAAATAACTAATTCCATGCCAGAAAAAAAAATGAAAACACACACACACAATCATACTAACCTCACCAATTAAAAGTAACAGGAAATAACAGTCACTGTTTATTAATATGTCTCAACATCAATGGACTCAATTCCTCAATAAAAAAAACCCACAGGCTAACAAAATGGATGCAAAAACAGTATCCATCATTCTACTGGATGCAAGAAATGTACCTCAGCAAAATGATAGACATTACTTCAGAGTAAAGGGCTAGAAAAGAGTTTTCCAAGAAAACAGACACAAGAAGCTAGCTGGAGTAGCCATTCTAATATCGAATAAAGTAGACTTTCAATCAATAGTAATCAAAAGAGACTAGGAAATACATTTCATATTCATCAAAAGAAAGTCTACCAAGATGATATCTAAGATCTGAAACATCTTTGTCCTAAAAACAAGGGCAACTACATTTGAAAAAAAAAAAATGGTGAAACTTAAATCGCACATAGAACCTAACAGATAATGGGAAAGTTAAATACCCCACTTTCCTCAATTGTCAGGTCATATAGACAAAAATTAAACAGAGAAATATCAAAACTAACAGACATTATGAATCATATGGACCTAAGAGACATCAATAGAATATTTTACCCAAACACAAAAGAATATACCTTCTTCTCAGCACCTTGTGAATACTTCTCCAAAACTGTCCATATATTCAGTCTCAAAGCAGTCTAAGATACAAAGATACAAAGATTTTGTATCTTATTAGATCACCATAGATTAAAGCTGGAATTCAACAACAATGGAAACATGGAAAAGCCTACACACTCATGGAAACTAAACAACTCTCTACTCAGTGATCTCTGGGTAAGGGAATAAATAAAATTAAAAAAGAAATTAAAGACTTTCTAAAATTCAATGAAAATGAAAACACAATATATCTAAATTCATGGGACACAATGAAAGAAATGATAAGATGACGAAAGTTCATAACACTAAGTGCCTCCATAAAGAAATTAGAAAAATAAAAAAGAAATATAGAGAAAAAATAAAAAGTTCTCATAGCAGCAAATTAAAAGTATACCTGACCCGTACGAAGAATAATATTATCAACCAACCTGACCCCCCAGAGCTTCCAGGGACTAAACTGACAGTCAAATTATACATGTGGAGGGACCCAGGACTCCAGCTGCATATGTAGCAGCTGGACTTACCTGGCATCAGTGGGAGGGGAGACCTTGGTCCTGTGAAGGCTTGATGACCCAGCATAGAAGAATGCTAGGGCAGTGAGGCAGGAGTGGGTGGGTAAGTGGGAGAGCACCCTCATAGAAATAAAAGGGAGGGAGATTGGGATAGAGGATTTGTGAAGGGGAAACTGGGAAAGAGGATAATATTTGAAATGTAAATAAATAAAATAACCAATAAAAAAGTACACCTGAATGCTCTAGGAAAAAAAGAAGCAAGAACACTAATGCGGGAAATAATCAAAATCAGAGTTGAAATCAATGAGTTTGAAACAAAGAAAATAATACAAAGAATCAAGGAAATCAAGAGCTAGTTCTTTGAGAAAATCAATAAGATAGACAAACCCTTAGCCAAACTAACCAAGAGACAAAGAGATACTATTTAAATAAACAAAATCAGTAATAAAAGGGAGACATAATACTTGACAGTGAGGAGTTCAAAGAACCATTAGGTCTTACTTCAAAAGACTGTTCTCCACAAAATTAGAAAAATCTTAATGAAATAGACAGTTTTCTAGACAAATACAATTTACCAAAGTTAAACTATTTAAACAGCATTATAATGACTAAAGAACCAGAAGCAGTCATTAGAAGTCTATGAACCAAAAAATTCCCAGTGGCAAATTCTTTTAGTTCTAAATTCTACCATAATTGCAAAGAGCTAATACCAATATTCCTCAAACAAGTCCACAAAATAGAAACAGAAAGAACACTGCCAAACTCATTCTATGAGGCCACATTTACCCTGATATCTAAACCACACAAAGAAAGAGAACTTCAGATTGATATCTCCAATGAACATTGATGCAAAAATACTCAATAAAATATTGACAAACTGAGTCAAGGAACACATCAAAGACATCATCCCTCAAGATCAAGAAGGCTTCTTCCCAAGGGGTGCAGGGTTGGTTCAATATATGAAAATCCATCAATGTAATATAGTACAATGTAATCCATCACATGATTATTTGATAAAATCCAATCCCCCTTCATGTTAAAGTTATGAGAGAAATTAGGGATACAGGGCACATACTAAAATATAATCAAGCAATATACAGCAAGCCAACAACCAACAACAAACAAATGGAGAGAAACTTAAAGCAATTCCATCACAAAATCAGGGACAAGACTAGTCTCCCCATGCTCTCACTATCTATTCCATATGGTACTTGAATATCTATCTAACCAGAGCAATAGGACAACTAAAGGAGATCAAGGGCATGCAAATTGGAAAGGAAGAAGTCAAAGTATTACTATTTGTAACTCATAAACAACCCCAAAAATTCTACCAGAGGGCTCCTACAGCTGAGAAACACCTTCAGCAAAGTGGCTGTATAAAAAAAAAAAAAAAAAAATTAACTCAAAGAAAACAGTAGCCCTCCTTTGTACAAATGATAAAGAAATTGGGAAAATGACACACTTTACAATACCCAAAAAATGTTATACAATATCTTGGTGTGAGCCTAATCAAGAAAGTAAAAGATCTGTATGACAAAAACTTCTAATCCCTGGAAAGAAAAATGGAAAAAGGTTTGAGAAGATGGAAAGATTTCCCACGCTCATGGATAGGTAGGATTAACATAGTAAAAATGGCCATCTTAAAAAAAGCAATCTACAGATTCAATATAATCTTCATCAAAATTCCAGAACAAAGTTTTATACTCTTTGAAAGAGCAATTCTCAACTTCATATGGAAAAACAAAGTACCCAAAACAGTCACAACAATTCTGAACAATAAAAGAACTTCTGGAGGACTCACCATCCCTGCACTCCAGCTATACTACAGAGCAATCATGATTAAAGCTGCAAGGTATTGGTATAAAAACAGACATATTTATCCATGGAATCTAATTAAAGACACAGAAATAAACCCATAGAACTATGGACACTTCATTTTTAAAAAAGAAACCAAACCTTAGAATGGAAAAAGAAGAAAGCATCTTTAACAATGGTACTAGTCTAGCTGGTTATCTACATGTAAAAGAATGCATATAGACCTATATTGATAAGTCTTCACAAAACTCATGTCCAAGTAGAACAAGGACCCCAACAGAAAACCAGATACACTAAATCTCCTAGAAGAGAAGGTGGGAAATACCTTTGAACACATTGGTAGAGGAGACAATTTCTTGAACAAAACACCAGTGGCTTCAGCTCTAAGATCAACAATTGATAAATGGGGCCTCCTGAAATTGCAAAGCTTCTGTATGGCAATGGACACGGTCAAAAGGACAAAATGGAAGCCTATAGATTAGGAAAGGATCTTCACCAGCACTACATCTGGCAGGGGGCGGATATCTAAAATTTATAAGGAACTCAAGAAGTCAGACACCAACAAACCAAATTATACAATTTAAAAATGGGGTAAAAAGCTAAAAAGAGACTTCTCAACAGAGGAATATTGAATGGGTGAGAAACACTTAAAGACATGTTCAAAGTCATCAGTGAAATACAAATCAAAACAATACTGAGATTCCATCTTATACCCATCAGAATGGCTAAAAACAAAAACTCAAGAGATAGCACATGTTGCCAAGAATGTGGAGCAAGGAGAACACTTCTTCACTGTTGGTGGGAGTGCAAACTTGTACAATCACTATGGGAATAAATTTAGCAGTATTTCAGAAAGTAGGAATAGATCTACCTCAAGACACAGCTATACTGCTCCTGGGCATATATTCAAAAGATGCTCCAACATCCCACAAAGACACTTGCTCAACTATGTTTATAGCAGCTTTATTTGTTATAACCAGAAATATGAAACAACCTAATTGTCTCAACTGAAGAATGGATAAACAAAATGTGGCATATCTAAACAGTGTGATACTATTCAGCTATTTAATACTAACACATCTTAAATTTTTCAGGCAAATGGATAGAACTTGAAAATAGCATCCTGAGTGACATAACCCAGTCCCAAAAAGACATGCATGATAATGTACTCATTTATAAGTAGATATTAGCCAAAGAACATAGGTACCTACATACTCTACTCCACAGACCCAAAGAAGCTTTAAAAAGAAGGCCCAAGTGAGGATGCTTTAGTCTCACTTAGAAGTAGGACTAAAATTGTCATAAGAGGCAGGTGTAGGGAATGATTTTGGAGGGAGGGAGGATATGGATGGGAATGTTGAGAGGAGTTCAGGTTCAGGTGTAGGGAAGAACAAGAGAAATGTCCAGAAGTCCATAAATATGAGTGGAAATCTGTAACTGGCAGGAGTGGGGAGGTAGGAGGCATCTCCAGGAGGAAACAGAGACACTGGATAAGGGAGATACCCAAGAATGAATGGGGTTGACCTTAACTATGACTCACAACATTGAAGATATGGAACCTGAATAATCTACCTCTGTACCCAGGCAGGAATCCCAGTGGAGTGATAAAGACACCAACCCACCTACAAGTGTTTATATCCTTTAAACTGCCTAGAAGAAATTTAGAAACATCAATGGGAGCAGATACTGAGGAAATGGTCAACAAATAACCCACCGAACTTGATACTCATCCCATGAGCAAGTACCAGTCCCTGCTATCATTAATGATATTCTGTTATTCTTGCAGAGAGGAGCATGTTGTCCTCAGAGAGCCTCCACCCGGCATCTGACTGAGACAGATACAGACACCCACAGCCAAACAGTGAATGAAGCTTGGGGATTCCTATGGAAGAATAGGAGGAAGGACTGCCAGCCCTAAAGAGGATTGGAACTCCACAGGAAGACCAACAGAGTCAACTAACCTGGACCCTTGGGTTTCTCAGAGTCTGAACCACCAACCAAAGAACATACATGGGCTGTACCTAGCCCTAGAATCATTCTTCCTTCAGGTCTCACCTAAGTATTAATTATCAAGAGTGCCTATCATTGTCTAGGAGTAAACAATTAGTTTTAATTTTTAACATACTTTTCTTCCATTCTGTGGCTTTATTACCTAAAAGTCTTTTATGGAATTTATGATTCCTCTCTTATGGTTGCACAAAACACATTTTAAAAGTTGCATTGCTACATTGCTAAAGTTAGTTTTGTTTTCATTTATTTGCTTCATAAACATTTAAAAGGGTTTCTGTTACTAAAGCTACTTTTCATTCTAATCCTTTTTACAAATATCTCCTTCTGCACAGGAGTCCATAAAATTTATTAATATATTTTTGGTCCATTTGTTGTTTTCTTACTGACCTTGACCTTTAATTTATTTGACATTTATTTTACAGAAATGACTTAAGGAATTTCATTTGATTTTTATTCCAGTTATAATCCCATTTTGCTAAAATCATTTTTCTGAGTAATTCATTCATTTACAAAGAACTGAAATAGTAAATCAACACTGGCCATAGAGATAGCCTCCCATTTATTTATTTATTTATGAAACAGGGAGGTCACCCATTGCTCTAGACTGGCTGGCCAGAAAGCATCCGTGGATCCTCTTCTCTCTCTCTCTCTCTCTCTCTCTCTCTCTCTCTCTCTCTCTCTAAAACACTGTGATTACAGTAATGCTCTCTAATGCTAAGCTTATTACATGTATTCTAGACTTCGAAATCAAGTTCTCATACTAAAGCACCAAACACTCTACCCACAGATCCATTTTTCCAGCCCTGAAACACTATTTTTCTCAGAATAAAGTAACTTGTTTTTCTGATCTTTTTTCTGTTTTTCTTGTTGCTGTTTTGCTACTTTATCAGCCTCTCTATTATGTTTCAGGGTCTCAGAGTTCCAATGAATTCAGAGCTGTAATGGAATACAATCTGTATGAATACAAGTATTTTCTATTGCTTTTCTTTAAAGATGTTGTAATGTACTCATGTTTTCTAGTACAGTCATGTGCTTTAAACATCCTCCAGTAAGCATAAAAAGAAATGTTTGTACTAAAATTGTTAAATGTTTGTTTTAGGTTTCAGAAAGTTTTTCACATTAATGACTTCACTCAAACAACCCCTTGTTTCTCAAACAAGTTGTTAGTATTGTCAGTAAAGTTTATATAGCTAATTCCTGTGAATCCTACATATTTATTCTTAAGACAACTACATTGAGTTGTAATGAGACCCCTTAATACAGTTATTAGTGTTTTTGTGGCCCCCAAACATAGAATTATTTCATTGTTACTTCACGAGTGTAATTTTCCTAATGTTATGAATTGTAAATTTCTAAAATATAGGATATCTAATATCTGACCCCTGACGGGGTTGTGACCACAGGTTGAAAACCACAATTCTATAACCATCCTATGTTGATATCATAAAATAGTTTTGGACTGTAGTGGCATATGTCTTACTTTGTTCCTGTCCATTTTTGTACCTTACAGAAAACTGCATAGTAAGAAGTAAAGGCATTAGTGAAAGAACCATCAACCTATTACCTGAATTGCATAATTATAAGTTGTCATTTTTATTAATTTTGAAGTAAATAAAAAGGTCATGGTTATTTTGAGTGCCAATGTTTCAAGAATGAATCGAAGAGAAGGATGTACCTTAAACATATCCATGTAGATATCTGGGTATGAAATCAACCATACTACCAGAATAATGCTGGGAGACAAGAAGCATATTTTATTTTCATCTGAAAAGAAGAACTGATTTTCTCACTAAGATTTAGAAAAAGAAAACACCACCAGTATTCTCATCAATTTTTAACAAGATCACAATTTTAATTTTTCCTATTTAATCAGCATGCTGTTTATGAATGGAAGTTTTATGTCAATAGTTCTCAACCTTTCTAATGCTGCGTTCCTTTAATACAGTTGTGTTGTTGTGGCTCCCAAACATAAAATTATTTCATTGCTACTTCATAAGTGTAATTTTGCTAATGTTAATTTTAAAGTAAATTTCTGGTATATAGAATATCAAATACATGACCCCTGAGGTGTCTGTGACCCACAGGTTGAGAACTATAACTCTGCAAATCATCTCATGTTGATATTGTAAACTAGATTTGGAATATAGTGGCATATGTGTTACTTTGTTCTTGTCTATTTTTGTACCTTATAGCAAGCAATATTACTTCCTAGATCTATTTTATTCCCAGTGCTAAGATCCAATCTTAAGGCAAGAAACAGCACTCGTCCATGGCACTTAACTAAATCTCAAACTGTTCTAGACTTTCAGTCTGTTTCATTAATCTATTTGATATATTTGTTTCCACTAACTCATCTAAAAATTTTCCTTCTTCCAGTATAAGATGAATTTGCCTATCACAATGTTTGTTTACTTCTAAAACATTTCACATTTGTTCACGGAATCAATTGGTCTTTTGTTTGTTTAATTTTTTAATATTTAAAGGAGTCTCATTTCTCCCCAGCATATTGGCTTCAAATTTGCTATTCAGCCAAAGTCCTTAAACTCCTAGTCCACTAGTTCCCATATTCCAAGTTCTCAGACTATAGGTATGGTCATAACAATTATAAAGAATTCTTCTTTATCTGACTTTCTGGTTTTTATTTCTTATATTTTAGACTTTTAAAAATATTTTTCTTTATTCTTCTTTCATACAATACATTCTCCATCCCAACTGCAGCCTCTACTCCTCCTTTCCTCCCAGGCTCCTCATCTCCTTTTGGCCTAGCACCACTGCTCCTCCATTTTCCTTCAGAAAACAGCAACCTGAACCTTGAAATACAAATATAATATGCACCCAATTATAATTGGATATTAGTTGTTAAGTAAAGATAACCACTCTATAAACCACAGACCCAGAAAGGCGAAGTATCAAAGAGGGCCCTAGGGTAGATGCATGAATCTTACTGGGAAGAAGAAATGGAATAAATTTTGTGGTTGAACTGGGGAAGGGTGAGAACAGGATGACTGGAATCAGTCTTTTTATTTCTCAAAGTTAGAGTTCCATTTACTCCTTATGTACCATTTCTTATCTTTAAAAAGAGACTGTGTTTTAATGCTATGAGGTCCCCTAGCCTGTGTGAAAGTTTACATGGTAGGAACTATTTGTGATAACAGATATTCAAGAAATGTTGATTAAATAAATGAGTGAATAAATATATTCTTAATTTGCAAAATATCCTACATCAGTGACCATTTGTTTTTGATTTTTGTAGAATAAATTATAGACCACAGTTGATACCACATCACACACATGCATACACACATGCACATATACATACACACACATTTATACATTATATATAATATATATAATATACATATATTATATATAATATATATTATACACACATATAAACTTATACATATATATATATATATATATATGTCACTTGTCATTGTAGAGTCTTCATATAACCCCTCCATAATGTCCAGAATATGTGAGTTGTCTTCCTTTCACTTTTTCTACAGACTCCATTCTTCTTCTAGATTTAAGAGAATAAAGGAGACTAAATATTTCAAAAACTAAACAAGAAACAAACTTTCTCACTCTTACAAGTTATATTGTAATGCTATCCAACTTTCTTCATGCAGATAACAGGAAGATGAACTCAGCAGGCGAGGATGACATCCAGTGTAAGTACTCATCTTTGGCACAAAGGATACTTCCTGTGATCTCTCATACATAACATTAAGTAGTTTAACAATCAATGTTTTTCTCTTGCTTAAAATGATAACACATTTTTACCAAGATTTGGCCAATTACATAACAATGAAAATGAAAAATAAGGAAGAAACACTAAAATAATTGTAGATGACCAAGTAAGAAATTGAAAACATTTAAGCTGCACTAAAAAGAATTTTGGTCTTAATTTAAATTTAAATTGTTTCAGATTCATCCTGTAGATCTGAAAATAAATTCACACACAGCATGTGTTTCTGTCTAGCCTTATGGCTCACAGGAAAAATTAATCTTGGGTAGGCAATTTCAATTGTCCTGGAAAGGAAAACAGCTTTTCCTATTGAACTGTTTGTTTTTTGCTTCCATTGAAGCATGCTGCTACACCCTTGGCTGTGTATTTCAAACACATACTTGCAAGGGTGTTGTTCTGGTCATTTTTTCATGTTTGGTTTAGCTTCACTGTGCTAACCCATTTGATTCTCTCTGTGTGTGTGCGTAATCCCATCTATCCATCTACCTTACAATCTATCATGTCTATCATCTATCTATCATCTGCCTATTTATCTATTTGAGAATCTATCTATTGCTTTGTCAGTTTATCTATCATCTGTCTTTATTAGACATTAGAGATAACTGATTGTTTTATTTTCTTTCCATTTTGTGTCAGGTTGCAGGAAGAAGGTTACCTGAATGGGAATGTATCAGTTATTAAACTACCTCAGAATGAAAACACAAGCTTCCACATACGCCATAAAACAACTTCTCTTTCACTGAAAACTCAAAATTGTCTGTTATATTTCTCTTATTTGATTTTCTGAATGGGTTTTCTTCTGAGACATAGCCTATGACAGCCATCCACCCCCAATCTAATAAGTACAGATTAATCATCTAAGACCCCTTGATCTTCCTGACCAGTAAAAGAAATATAGAGAGCAGGATTGTGGAGATTTAGTGAAAGTTTTCCTAACATAACCTCCTTATATCTGTCATGTCAATACAATAGGCATTCCACAGACTGAGTACAACAGAATCTACTATTGTCTCCCCATATTGCTAAGAAGCAAGGAGTTACTGAATATAGACAATAATACATATCCTGTAAACTTGTTTCTATATTTTACAATGAATGTTTAATTAAAAGTAATTGTTCATAGTACTCAACCTGCCCATTTTAGTATCTTCTGCTTTATCTTCCCTTTGTAAATCACTCCAATACAAAGTAAAAGACTCCAATTTTGTAAAAGACTCCAATACAAAGTTAACATAGAGTTTATATAGTATTATTTTCTTCAACTCAAATATTCCTCCAATCATACCACTGCAAGATAGAGTTATTGCTTCCTTTTGAAGCTAAGAATACGTTCTGTCTTGCTCTATTCTAGGAATTTTCCTAACAAACTATACATGCAGCAAGAAGTCCTTAGCTAAAGAGACAATTCTTAACCCTATTAATGATACTCTGTTATGCTTGCAGACAGGATCCTAGCATAACTGTCCTCTGAAAGGCTCTACCCAATAGCTGACAAAAACAGATGCAGGGATGAACATCCAAACATTAGATGGAGCTTGGGAGTCTTATGGAAGAGTCATGGAAAGTAATGAGGAACGCAGAGATGCCAGAGATTCCATAGGAAGACCAACAGAGTCAAATAACCTGGATCCTTGGGTAGCTCCCAGGAACCACTAACCAAAGAGCTAGCATGAACTAGACCAAGGGCCACTACACACTGTAGCAGATGTGCAGCTTTTATTTCATACAGGTTCCCCAAAAAGTGGAGTTGAGGATGTTCTTGTATCTACTGTTTGTCTGTGGATCCAGTTTCCCTAAAGTAAGCAGCAATGTCTGGCCTCAGTGGGAGAAAATGTACTTAGTCCTTCAATGAGGGATATGCTTGCAGTGACTAATGTGCCAGGGATGGGAGTGTGATTCCAGAGGGAGCTCCCTCTTCTCCAAATAGAAAGGGAGGTGCTGCGAGAGGGAGTACTGGAAGGGCTGTTATTGGGATGTAAAGTGACTAAATAAATTAATTAACTTTAAAAAAAGAAATCATACAGGTCTGGAAACAGTAATTGTAATACCTCTATAATTAGTGTCTCCATACCGTTGCTTCATAATTAGCAGGTTTTGTTCTGAGACTATTTTAATTTCAAAAAGGTTATAAAAAAGTTTTTAACTTGTAGATTGCAGCAGAACTAGATGAGATGACTTATATAATTACCACTACAACTGAAGGCATGTCTGAAAATCTTGATGGAGCCATCCCAGTTTAATACATTCCTGGACTTCACCAATAAGATTACAGTGTTATCAAAATTGCTCAAAGATGAATTATAAGATCCAACAACCAAATGCCATAATTATATAGGAATTAGCTGTTGAAAAGTATGTTTATCCTCAATACCAATTTTAGTGAGCCACTATTAACTTCAGAAAACACATCAACTAAATCCAGTGATTTTAGATGTCAGGAAATAGGCACCAAAATTCCAGACAGAAACTTTCATGAGGAAAAAAAAAATTTTCTCTGGATCTCAGTTGAAAAAGCTTGAAAAATGAGACCTTGTTGGAGTGATACTATTAGATTCACCAAGAAGCTTACCTTGAAATGAGTATTTGCTTAAGGAAAGTATACTAGAGAGAATGTTCAAAATCAGCATTAATCCCCAGAGAAATAGGACCACGCTTCCCCTCACCCCATGTTGAATGGCAATGTAGTCACAGCAAATGGCTCAGTTGATCCTATTAGGAGATTTCAATAGTCACAGGAAACCAAAGTATCTATTGTGGGTCCTAATTATATGTAAACTCATGACTCATTGCAACATCCAAATGGTATTTAGATTTGGCATCATCTATCCAACCTTTTAGATTATTCTGATTTGTTCTGGATCATAGTTTGAGATTTGTTTGTGTGGTAGTTCTAGAGATCAAATGAAACTTTATTGCTTAATACATTGGCTTAATAACATTTTTCTTTTGTTTGTACTGAGATCTTATTGTATGGGTGGCACTAAATTTTCTGTGCTCAAAGCAGAATCCTGTTCTTCTTAACCTCCATGTCCAATGAATCTAAGCCTTTGCAGTGTAATTTTTAAATATCTCTTAATTTTCTCTTTTCTCACCAATTTTCTGACTTCTTAGTTTTCTTGCCAGGATTTCTGAAATAATCTTCTTAGATATTTCTCAGATTTAATTCCTGTTCTTTGTTTTCCCCCCCTGGTCAGCAGTCAATGTGATCGATTAAAACAGCAAATTTGATTAAGTTATGCTTTTAAAATCCTTCAATGGCTTCCTTAGTCCTGAGGATGAAGGCCAACATCATTATTAATCTTAGGGAGTATACTGCATCTGACACCTGCAAGCATGCCCAGCTGAGTTTCCCATTAGTCTCTGTCCCTTTGCTAAATACACAAGTATGTTTGGCTACCATGCTTTCTCCCAAAGCTGAGGTCTTTCCAAACCTTTGCTAAGCTCAAGCTTTAAACAATATCTTAAGCATCCATCCACAGGGACAGGTTTCTCAGCATTATTAAATTCTAGGCTTTGGTTGTTCAGTATGCTATGCTCGTGCATAGTAAAATTATACACTCACAATGAGCAAATGGACTACTATAGTTTCCTCCCAAGTTGAATCACTCTGAGATATAAGATTGATTTTCCTTTGCATATAGGAACATATGTACGGAGTCAAAGGCCTAGAAGTCATTTTTAACAATGATATAACAATATGTTTTATATCATGAAATAGTACATATCCGGTATAGTCAAATAAAATTTAGAGGTAAAGACAGATGAAAAGTTAAAAGCCATCAATTACCATATAGCCAAATGATAAACAATCTATTAATAATAATTTTATTCCAATCTATTTTTTCTATCAGTATAATATCTATTTATGCATTTTATATGTATTTATAAGAGGTGTGTGTGTGTGTGTGTGTGTGTGTGTGTATGCAGGTATGTGGGGGGTGAGGGCAATACCTAAAAGTGTATTGTATAACTAATTTTCACTGTCTGAACATTTAAGATATGATTTGATATAAGAATAGTCCTTCATTCAAATAAACATTCTAGCCAAGTCTGACTTGTACACTTGAAATGTTCGTTATGCCTGTTCAAAAGCCCCAAAAGACCACCAAGGAGCTGACTCTGATGCAATCAGAATAGGGTCTTTCTTTACAAGCTTGAGCTTGGGCCACACTTACATCTCTGATGCAGCAGAACTGGAGGGTGTAGTCTGAGCATTCAGAGCACGCAGCAGGATAAACTTTATAGAAATGGTGAGCAAGTGAGGGGGTTTCAGCCTGGCAAGCATCTAATTGTATCACTATTGTAAGCCAACAGGTGGGTGCTCTGAAATAAAACCATAAGAAATCACAAGCTGTCTGAAAGTACATCTGAAACAAACAGACTAATCTTTGATTGAGTGTTGCTAGGAAGTAGCTGGGGAGTAACTCCCAGATATGGGCCAAGAACAAGCCATGGGGTGCTTCTTGTTATTTTAGGTATAGCTTGGAGTCAGCTATTGGTCAAGTTTCTCTTAGATGGAGGCTAGTTCCCTCTTATGCTCATATGCTTTAGCAGCCAGATTTAACAATCTACCATTTTGAAGATTTTTGTTTCCATTATTGATTTTTAAAATAATACTACATAATCTTACTCTGTAATATCAAAATGTGTATTTAGATTGTTAACATTATATCAATTTTCTAATTTTTGATGGATCCTTTCCAGAAAAAAATGCCCTAATAAACTGAACTGTTTTATAAAGAGTAGTCTTGATGCTGTTATTTTGTTTGACCTGTTATTTTCTATTGTCAGTTGGAATGAGAGAAGAAAATTTGTGTTACAATCAGTGTCTATGTACCATCACATTTTATGCTGCTTTATGGAGGTTAGAGGGCAAAACATTACTTTTCCATGTGGAACTTGACTTTTGTTGCTCAAACTCTTCCAAGCTACTAGATGTGAAAGAAGATGACCTTATGTAGATGACATGGAAACATGCACATGATTGTGTGATGATTTTAAGAGAATAAATTACCTTAATTGTAGATTCACTATGTATTAACTCCTACCATGAATTGTGGACAAAGAATGCATACACACACACACACACACACACACACACACACACACACAGACACACACACACACAAACAGACATTGATGCTTATTATACCATAAATATAGAAACATCCCATACAAGAATGTTAGCACACATTGATAAGACTTAGAACAATCTGAATTGAAATATCTTACATTGGCTAATGTAATCTCTGAATATATTCCAAGAAGTCATGGGGAAAACACTTGACTTTTAAACACAAACAAAAGGTCAAGATGTAGAGGTTAGCCTAGCATTTACTAATCATGTTCTTACATAGATAGAAGCCATCATTTGCTCCATCCTATTTCATGCTTTCTCTCTTTTATCTGCAGTCTGTCTCCTGGTATTTATTATCTGTTAGTGAAGAGGCTATGCTCTCTCTCTTCTCACATAATCTTCCTAAATTTTTTTATTTAGAGGACAAATTCTTATTTTACTCTCTATTCAGATCAATAATAAAATGATCTTCTTCAAACACCATGGGTTTTCTTTATTATTACAACAGACTAATCTGAGTTTATTACAAGCAACTCCCTGAAAGCCCCGATTTCTAACATGTGCTTCTGTTACCAATGGTGTACACAATAGACTTAGTGTTTATTGAACTCACTATGTAATCGAGTTTTGATGCTTAACCACTTTGAGTTGTCCTCAGAAACATAATCTTAAGAAATATCAAGCACGCTTATGCCCAGCATATGGATGAGAAATTCAGTGTAAGGAGATTGTCAGTAACTTTATCGAGATCCCCAAGATGCAAGTCAAAGGCCATACCTGGTTCAGGGCAGCATGAACTCTAGAACAAACACTGCCAGTCATCTGCTCTGTGTCCTCTCCCAGAGACAACCATTGTCTGACAGCTCGTTCAGCAGGAGCCATTTCATTGAAGAAGGCCTGCTCTCCGGTTTTGTGTTTTCGGGATCCCTGTTGTACAAAAATGTATATCTCTACATCTATTGGTTTTATGTTTCCTTCTTTTGGTGCTTTCTTTGTCTATTTGTTTTGTACTATTCTGATTTGTTAGATCTTATTTATTTTATTTGGTTTTATTACTATCTCTTAGATGTCTCTATATTTTCAAAGGAGAGACAGAAAAGGTGTGGATCCACATGGAAGGAAAGGTGGGGAGAAACTGGGAGGAGGCATTGGGGGATGGAAATCTATAATCAAAATATATTGTATGAGAAAAATCTATTTTCAATATTTAAAAATGTAAAATGGTCACTTCTACAACTTTAGGTCAAAGCTAATAACAACACTGATTTCATCCTAAGTCTATATTCTAAATCAGTGGTCCTCAACTTTCTAATGCTGTGACCCTTTAATATAGTTCCTCATGTGGTGGTGGCCCCAAGCCATAAAATGTTCAACGCTACTTTATAACTGCATTTGCTATTGTTATAAACTGTAATGTAAATATGTATGTCTTCAGGTGTTCTTAGATGACCCCATGAAAGGGCCAATCAACCCTTAAGGGATATGCAACCAGAAAGCTGGAAATGGCTATTCTATGTTTTCTTTCTTGATGAATTGCCAGCAACTCATAGATCCTTATAAATCAGCAGGAACTCTCAATCACATTCCAGCCTACCAAATGTACACTTTCACAGCCTAAAGTTTTCAAGTGTAGCTGCTCCTTGTTCAGTCTATCTTGCATGCCATGGTATTTCTTGTCTTATAATACTACAATTAATTTAAATTAATCCTCACTCAATTCCAACTACACAACTAGCATCAGGTAAACCACAAAACATGAAGAAAATAGCTACAGAGCTGACATGAAGATTCATTGGTTTCTCAAGCTTCAAGTGTAATGGATTCTTATCATGAATACTGTGTTCACAGTAATGATCAGTGTCAAAGAAAATGTTGGAGATGCTTTGCATAAAAGAGTCTGCAATAATTATAATATGCAAAAATGAACCAAAATCAGTATTTTAATATATCACATTAAAATGCCATTCTATCTATCTAAATTATGGGAAAATGCAAGAGAAATAATTTTATGTTGATTATTTATTCTAGGAATGAAAGTTAGTCAAAGATAAGGAAGATTCAACATAAATAAATATGAATCACAAAGATATAAAAGCTTTACACAAAACTAATGGAAAAATTGGTTATTGTCAGTTTTATTGCCTTATCTCATAACACATAAACAATGCGGAGCCTGTGAAAGAAAAACACACTATTGTAATAACAATAAAATTAATATCCAAAAAGCTCAAATTTAATATCCATTTTCCTCCTTGATGCATGTAAAACTTTGAACAAGTTACAAACATTCTCCAGCTCAGTAGTCAGGGAAGTGTGTTATCTATGAATTCACAT
This sequence comes from Rhynchomys soricoides, assembly GCA_019843965.1. Taxonomy (NCBI): domain Eukaryota; kingdom Metazoa; phylum Chordata; class Mammalia; order Rodentia; family Muridae; genus Rhynchomys; species Rhynchomys soricoides. The sequence continues at coordinate 15,757,167 of JADRCH010000014.1, read as the reverse complement.
TATCTTGTGTGCTATAGAAATTAATGTGCTTAATACCATGACAAAAGAGTTCAAATTTTAAGATCAGTATGTGTATATTGAATTTGAAAACATTGGTCTTTAACCATATTGATAGCCAGTTCTTAAAATGTGAACCTAAAAAATTAGCAAAACCCTAATTACTTTCCGTATTTTCTGGTTGAGATAAGGAAACTGTGAGAGATGTTATGAAGTACAAATGTGCTTAAGTACCATCCTGATCAAAAGTAAAATGAGAAAAAAGAAAACACAGTCATTTTTTAAAAATTGAATTTTTAATGGAAAGTACTATTAACTAGAAACAGAGGAATAGCTAAAGACAATAGAGGATTCCTTGAGTGAAGGATCAACAGATACAGATCACCCCTAGAGTTGAGACAAACAAAGTGAAGAAGAAAATAAATTTAGTACAGATAACCCTTTTCCACAATGATATTTATCCCTTACTGTAAAGGGATAAATGAAGTCACAGGATAATTTAGTGAAATGCTGCAAACTGATATTTGCCAGCAGGAAACTACTGAAGATGCCCATGTAAGCACTGGGGACTTAACTATGAACTGGCTAGGATACTGGCAACATTTATCATAAAGTTGAGAGGCTAGGACAGTGATCCAGGCAAACAGGGACAGCAAGGACTATCACTGATGTATGAAATATATGCATTAATGTATATATTAATTAATATATTATATATATATATGCATTAATGTATAATACTACATACAACTATTAGCATAGCAGTTACTCTTAGGAGTGAAGAAAGAAACAAAATCAAAGAATCATATGTTATTTAACAATAAATGTATGTAGTATTTTAAATAGTATTGATATTTACCCATTGATTGTTTTATGTTCTATACCTATAAATATTTTACTTGATTTTGCCTTGGTAAAATTTTTATTTAATTATTATGGTTATATGTATATATTTTAGATAATTTTAGAGATGATGATTATATTATTCTTGCTTCCTAATGAACTACAGGTCCTGCAACTGAGACTTTGTACATAATTTGTTTTTAAAACATTGTAAATTTTATATAGCTTAGATAAAACAATTTTGTATTACAGATAAAAATAATTGTAAAGACTATGATTGAAATATAAAGTCTAATGTCCAAATAGCTATTTCATAAATTAGAATAGAAAACTCTTTTATAATTCTGAACTTTTTGGCCCTGAAACTTCATGCTGTCTTTCTCAAGAGTGCAGGTGATAAAATTTACCAAGCAATCAATTTTTATTACAATTAATTACATCAGTTGATAAATATTTATCATCTTAGATTCAGATAGTTGTGGTCACAACTATGAATTGTTGAACATGTCTCATTATGGTCTGAGAAGATGACTCTTAATGGTGCAAAGCACTTTATCTGCAAGTGTTAGGTAGAGCTATTTGGGTGGTCCCCATACTTTTATGATCAGAGATAGTGGATCCCCAGGGCAAACTTACTAGCAAGAATAGCAAAAAGAGCCCTAAATTTTATGAGATTCTGTCTCAATGAATAAGATTAAAGGGTAATGAAGATGATTTCTGGTAACAACTTTAGGGGTGGCAGGCCTAAAACTATGCCATTGGATAAGATGGAACTATACAGTTTACAGAGTTACACAGAAAATGATCTCATGCATTTATTTGTCTTATAGTTAGTTATTTAAAAATTAAGAGTACACATTCCTAGATGTTCTTTCAAAACAGTTCTTTGTTTTAAAAATCTCTGAAGGGTTCCTGCATGTGAATTATATCATGTTGACAGATAATTTTTCACGTATCTTATTTGTAATATATAGTAAAGCATGTTTGTTTTTAAATTATGGCCATATAGTGCATGTATGTGATATATGTGATTGTGATTAGGATGCATAAACTTCTGCTTATGCAAAGATCAGAGAAGATGTCTGGTGTCCTGCTCAATTTTTCTCTAAATTACTCTATTAGATAAAGGGAAGAAACATCTCTCATTGAGTATGCACCCTGACTGGAAACCAGAATGCCACAGAAATCCATCTGTCTACATTCCACAGTAAAGGTCTTACCAATGTGCACTCAACATATCCACCTTTTATGTGGGCTTCCAGGATTTGAACCCAGGCCCTCATGTTTGTGCAGAAAGTATCTTTCCCAATTGTTCTATTTCTTCAATCCCTGAATTTCCATTTTTCTTACCAATATTATCATTATCAGTAAGTCATTGTAAGCATCTCAAGCTATAGTGGTTCCTGAAGGTCAGACATAGATTATAGGACTCTACCTTAAAAGGTAGAATTGGAAGCAACCTTTTGGTTATATATCATGAATTTCAATATTATGCATCATAGTACTATAAAATGATGCACTAATTTAACAATCATTCATTATCAGAGGCTTATCTCATTCTTCCTGTTAATCACATTTGAAGTCACAAGTACATACCCTCATAAATATAAAGAAATACCCTTAACTAGGAATCCTTAATAATATATGATGTATAAGGAAAGACCAAAATAATCACTATTATAACTTAACTTAAATTATGGTGAAGTGGAAACTTCTAGCTTCTTTGGAAAGTTAGCTACAGCAAATGATGTTTTCCTGTGGCACATGAGTAAAAGTATGTCTTGCTAAAGCAAATATGTGAAAGAATGTTTTCCTGAAGCAGACACAGGTGAGAGGATGTTTTTCAGGAGCAGTCACAGGAAAGAATGTTTTTCTGAAGCAGACAGAGGTGAAATGATTTTTGGTATAGCAAACACATGAAAATATCCAGGATGAAGGAGTGAAAATTTCATCCCACAATTGGTGGGAAACAAGCACTGAACATTGCTTTGGTTTGGTTCACCTTGCTATTTTTCATTAATAATACACATGTATGTCATTTGCCTTATATAGCATTGTTGAGCTCAACTTGTGGTAATGCTGCCTCTGAGAGAAACTTGCACAAGAACTGCTTATGAGGTTCCTGTGGCAGCTTGCCACTTCCAAGGTTTCCCCTCAGGCTTTGGAGAGCTCGACAGTTCCTTCAGGATTGAACTACAGATGCTGGTGCATGCCTGGTATCTTCTTGCCAGAAGGGCTAGACTGAAGCTGCTGGTTCATGAGTGGTATCTGCCTGCCTGGAGGACTGGTCTGCAGCTTCTGTGTCATATTTGGTGTTTGCTATGGGACTGAATTGCTGCCAAAGATCAGTCTCACCCCCAAAAGTTTATCCACCTTCCCCACACCCTAATATCTTTTCTCTTCTACTACCTGTGTTGGGTGGTAGGCTAGAGGAGAGGTTGAACCCTTATTAAATGTAGGTTGTAAGACATGTGTACCTAAAGTGTGCCAGTGTGCACAGGAAGCTATTAAAGTAAGAAATCCTGAAACACCAATTTTCTTTTTATAGAAGCACATTTTCTCTCTCCTTTTCATGCACTAACTTTCATGGATCCCATCACTCAATATAATAGATAATAGGAACACGAGAGACATTTGTGATTATGTAAAATTTCAGTAGCCTTAATCATTTGCTTTCTTTAAGAAGATGGACTATACAATTCAAAGAAGCATAGGTAATCTGAGTGTTGGGGAAGGAACAAAATGTGACAGTAATATAAATTCTGCAATTAAAAATTGAAGTGAAAGAAAAAGTATTGGGATAAATAACTCATTCAATGAGATTTTTAATTAATTAATTATTTATTTTATTTATGTAAATTGCCCTCCTCTAGGTCCCTCTACCCTGGGGCATCAAGTCTCTACAGGATTAGACCCACTGTCTCCCACTGAGACCAGACAAGGCGGCCCTCTGCAACATATGTGTCAAGGGTCTTGGATAAGCCCATATGTATCCATGTATGCCCTTTGGTTGGTGGCTTCGTCCTTGGGAGCTCCCAGTGGTCTAGGTTATTTGACATTGTTGGTCTTCTTTTGAGGTTTATATTCCTTTCAGTTCCTTCAAACCTTCAACCAACACTTCCATAGGCATGGAATCTCCATCCATTGCTTGTCTGAAAGTATCTGAATCTGTCTTAGTCAGCTTCTGGGTAGAGCTTCTCAGAGGACAGCCATGCTAGGCTCCTGTCTACAAGGAAACAAGAAGAAGGCCCAAGTGAGGATAATTAAATATCTAGTAGAAGGAGGGACAAAATAATCATAGGAGGTGGAGGGAGGGAGGGACTTGAGTGGGAAAGAGAAGGGAAAGAAAAATGTGGGACAGGATCAGGTATGAAGGGAGACAAGAGAGGATTCCAGAAGGCCAAGAGAATAAAAGGAAATATTGAGCTGCTGGGGTTGGGGGTAAGGGGAAACTCTAAAAAGTTCCAGAGACCTGGGATGGGGAGGCTTTTAGGGCTCGATGTGGGTGACCTTAGCTGAAATGCCCAGGCATGATGATATGGAACATGGAGAGACCACCTCCAGCTGTCAGAAAGGACCCCCAGGGGAAGGATGTGGATAACAACCTACTCATAAAACTTCCAAACAAAATAGCTCCCATCTAAAAGAAATTCAGGGACAAAATGGAGCAGAGACTGAAGGAGTCGCTGACCAATCCAACCTGGGATCCATCCTATGAGAGTGCACCAATCCCTAAGAGTATTACTCAATGAGACTTTATGCCAAATTATCAATTACCATTAAAATTTGTATATTTGAACCTTTAATTTTAATTCATTTATGCATAGTATCTATGAGAAATACTCAGTAATGTTGCCTTATGTTTTCTCAATAAATTTAAAATAGTATTTTGTAGGAGTCCCCCAGAGAACATAAAATTCAGGAATGTAGTTTCTTGTTCTCAGGAACTGAAAAACTTACAAACAAAAAGAAAGAAAATTCAGCAAGCAGAACCTGTATGTAGAAAATTAAATGTTTGAAAAAAGAAAAGCAAAAGCACTAGAGAACATTGCAGAAGTGTTAACTACTTCTTTTCATTGCTATGACAAAATGCCTGACAAACACAACTTCAAAGAAGATTATACTTTGGCTCACTATCCATCAAAGCAAAAAGTCATGGCAGTTTGTAACAATGAGCCCAGAGAAACATGAATACAGGAACTCGGTTTACTTTCATCCTTAAACCTTTCATTCAATCTGGGACCCCAACCCATGGGGTGTAATGTCCATACTCCAACACCTATGGGGTGTAATGTCCACACTCCAATTATATCTCCCTTTTGAGTAAAAGCTCACTGGAAACATACAGACACCACACTCAGACATTTCTTCCAGGTGACCATTAACTCAAGTGAAGTAGACAATAAATATTAAGCATTGAATTAACATACAAAATTTCATTAAACAGAAGTTAAGTGAAAGACAGGATATGTTGGCCTATTCAACTGTGTTGCACCAAATAAAGTTTAAATTCACTATAGAGAATATAATTAGGATATCATTCTGATGGGCCCCAGAAAAGTCTTCACAATAAAATCAGCTTATGTTTATAATACTTTAAAGTTTTATGTTCATTAACTTTCAAGATCAAAAGCCATGGTCAACAACAGCCATGAGATTAAAATGAACAAATTCACAAAATTCCATATGAGATCAGTATCTTAATTTTAACAATTAATAGCTTGTTGTACATTTAGCTGTGTTTCATTTAACAAATAAACATATTAGATAATTTGTTAATTGATTGTGAATTCATCACAAATATAAATAATAGGACTGATAAATTGAAAGTAGGTGCAAGAATAACTTGATTTATAATGGTTAATACAATGAGCAGATAACAATGTAACTTAAAATCAAATTCTGTTCTTAAATGGACTGTGTATTATAGTGGAGTATATGTTTAAGTTATACAAAGTTCGAAGTGCTTTTCCAAATTAAGCATTATACAGACAATTATGGGAAGATTTTTAAACAGCAATTATACAACTCTCACTTTCTTGGTATATATGGTATCACAATTAAGGCTTATTGCTATAAAATCACATTTTTAGTATAAGAAACTGAGACTTTCAGGGTCAAGTATGTAGTATTTTTGTAACTATTAAACACATACTGTGAAGTCTTAATCAAAAAACAGCATAATAAATCACTCAAATACTTAGACTATGTGTTGTTTTTCATTGTCTGTCATGGAAAACAAATAAAACTTAAGTGTGCCTTCTCATTGGGGTTTTAAAACTCGATAAATTATATTAGGTACATATACATTTTCAAAGCTGAAAATAAACAAACAATAAAACGTTATATCAAATAGACAAAGGAGCTAGCTTTGAGAGCATTCTCAATCCCCAAACTAGAGCACTGTGAGAGAGAAAAGAATGTTAAAAATATAAACAAATTATAAAATAAATATCTCTGAGTCTGTACTAAAACAAATGGAGAAGACTAAGGATATTTTTAAAAGCCATAGGGAAAAATACTATTTTATAAACCTATCATATATATATATAGTGTGTGTGTGTGTGTGTGTGTGTGTGTGTGTGTGTTTAATGGAGTTATTCCACACAGAACGAGCATTCTTCTCTCAAGAGCCATGAACTATCTTAAAAAATCCCCAGTTAATTAGAAAAACCTCTTCTAATGACTGGTCAGAGGAAGAAAAGAGACTCCCCCAAAATATGGGCTACTACCATTGCCCTTGGTTGCCTTACAGAACCTGAAGTTAACATCTGGCTCTTACAATCTTCTCACCTGCACTTCAGTGATTTTCTTTAAACCTTAAGTATAAAAGTGATATTAGAGAGGAATCAATTCAGATCAAGTATCCCATATTTATGTACTTTCTGCATTTTGACATGCCATGGATTTTTATGATAGTCTCCATGTTACAAAAATGTCCACCCAGTGGGAGTACTTTATGTTCTATGCCGTAAGTTGAGCTAGTTACTCATGGCTGGAGAAATAGACCCAAGAAAAAACCTACTACTGCCATTTTTCTAAACCAATATAATTTCAAATTATATTTTAAATATTTAATATTTTTCTTTTCATTTGTGTTTATTATGCAACACGTTATTTTATAAGAAGAAGTGAAAATGATGTATTTAATCTGGCTCATAGATTTGTATTTAATTTCACTGCAGTTATAATTCAGTTTTCATTTGTAACTATTTCATATAATATATTTTGATCATATTTCATCTCCCTTAATTCTCTCAGTTTCTCCCCCACCTTTCTACTCTCCCAATGTCATATTGTTTCTCTTTTTTCTCCCTCAGTCAAAAGAAGAAAGAAAAATCAAAACCAGCGACTGATAAATTAACAACAACATAAAGATAAATATAACAAATCAAAATACAAGGGTACAAAAAGAACATGGATTAATTTTGTGTGGAATAGCAACCCCTGTAGCTCTCATCATTGCCAGGTAATATTTTTGCAACAAATAAAGACTATTTCACAGAGCTACAGCATGTCAAGATTCAGAAATTCCTTGAATATGGGGGTATTAAACACTGATTGCTACATCTATAATGGAACCCCTACACCTAAGACTTAGGGAAAATCACTGCAGAGAGGGTGCCAATATTGTAAGACAGAGGAGTGCATACCTGTTGCTATATAGTGTCCTTTAGACATGAAAGGGAAAGGACACCTATGGTATCTCAACAATATAGTTGCTTGGATTATAATTACACAATGAGATCACTAATTTGTATGCCAGTGTGGACAGGACAATTCCACAAGGCTCTACACCTAGATGAAGAGCAAAAGTTGGTCAATAGAATCTCAGACCTGAAAAATTAGTTCTCCAGGGTAGCACTCCCTTATAGTTTAGTCAAATTCACGTGGTCCTTGCACATGCACATGCATGTGCATATGCATGTGTATGGCATGTTTATGTGTATGTATATACAGACACATATATGCACAAATATATATATATATATATATATATTTATATAAATACACACACACACACACACACACACATATATATATATATATATATATACATAATTAAAGAACAGGTCACAAATTTTGAGCAGAAAGTATGGGAATAGCTGGAGGTGTTAAGGATGGAAGGAGTGATGTAGATGCAGTAATCATGTATGAAATTATAAAAAAAATAACATAAGGAATAAGAATGGAGTAAATAGACTGAAGAAGGTATTGTTTTTTGGTTAATATCTGCCCTTCTATGCTCAAATTAGTTAATGCAGTCTCCCCTCTCTCCTGTCAGGTATTTCAGAAGTTGTTTACAACTGAGTTCTGGCTCTTTCAGGGAAGATTCCAGATACAGTTCTCCTGGTAGATTGCTGCCAGTGGCTCAGGTTTACACCCTGCTTTATCTGTAGCAGAGTAGATAACACTTTAAGGAAAATGGAAAGCATTTGTCTCTTGTTAAGGTGAGCTGCAATTCTCCCATCTGGAAAGTAGCTATGGGCAAAAGGCAGAGAATTATCATGTACACAGATTAAAGTCCATGTAAGAAGGGGAGATACCGTAGCAGCTTTCCATTGCATATCAAAGAGTTTCAATTACGAGCATTCTTTCAGCTCTAAGTAGAATTGAATTTGCCCATTATCTGAAATGAGGTGCAGCAATTGATAGCCAAACCAAAAGAGAAAGAGAGAGAGAGAGAGAGAGAGAGAGAGAGAGAGAGAGAGAGGAATGTCTTTTATATAACCAGTAAAAATATGATGAGCATATTAAAATAAATTTATTATTATGGCACAAAGACAAATATGAGACAGGTTACACTATCAAAAGGACACCAGAAACATTGCATTTTATAGGTATAAGTTGTATGCTGAGTTGTGTCTGGTCTGTGAGTTCTTTTTAAATGAGCTTCCGCAAAGAATACACAATATTTAAAAATGCCACCTAAAATGGAGTCCCTCAGAATAATTTGGCGGCCAAGGAGAACTGGGTACCCAAAGAATGCATTTATTCTTGCCCTGTGTCTAAAGGTTTTTTGCCTTATTGATGAGAAATTTTAGCTCATAAAATGTTTCAAAGGGTAGCATTTTAAAGAGTTTATAAATGTCTCTCAAAAATTCTACTCTAGTATCACCTGTGAGGCATCAGCTTCCTTCACTTTCCCCAAATGCTTATTACTGGGAATCATCAAGTTTTGGATTTCTATAAGCATTCTATCAATACAATCTTGATATCACTATATTTATTCATCTCAAGGTAATGTGTTGTCTGTCATCCTTCAATTTAAATATACTGATTTCTATAGAGAAAATAAGATAAAGGATAGATATATATATATATATATATAATTTAGTTATATAAAATATATTATAGAGTTCTATCATCTCATAGTTTGCTTTGCTTCCATTATATCTCTCACTTTTCTCTAAAAAAAACCATTTCTGTTGTTTTAAGACTGACCTCAATATCAGTTTACATTTTGAAAATTTTTATCAATATTTTTAATTGGATTTCTTAAATAATTCAACATGAAAATAGTGTTCTACTTAGAAACATGCAAGTTACAGTACTTCTTAGTAAATAAAGATTAACACTTGTATATATCTCTATATAGATATAGATAAATACAGATATGTGCAGTAAGGAATTAACATGCAAAAATGTGCAGATAAGACTATGAAAACATGGTAAGAAAGAATTACTGTAAAGATGTTTCTTTAGTGCTTTTTATTTCTTTTGCTGTAGACTCAATATCAAGACTCAGTATCTCCCTCTACGTTATTGCTGCTACAGCAATAAAAACTTTGATTTAAATAGCCTAAGGTAGCCAGAAGTCCTGAAGGATTTTCTCATCATTTCCCTTCTGCCCTCTGATTTCGTGGGTCTTTGAGCATCTTGTCCACCATACATAGTAGACAATGGATAGCCTGGAAAGCTAGAAATGACATTACCTCACATCTCTTCTTTTCTTTTCTCTTCTCTCCTCTACTCTTCTCCTCTTATCTCTTCTCTTCTGTCTTCCTTTCTCTCTCCCTGTTCTCACGCTTCTTCCCTCTACTCCTCTTCCTCCATTTTTCCACCTTTCTTTTACCCTCTTCCCCTCTCTCTGTCTCTTTTCTCTCTGCACTATTGTCATTCCTGGACCCACTACTACCAAAGTTTAACTATTTTATTTTTTCCTTTTTATATTTATTTAACATATGATTATTTCACTGCCCAGTATCTCTCCTTCCAAATGATCTCATCCTTCTTCTCCCTATCAAACACATGCTCTTTTCTTTAATTAATATTGTCACTTATATTAATAAATTTAAATAAATGGAATACATAAGCATTAATTACAACATCCATCAATGTACCCATCAGATATCTACAGAATATTTCCTCAAATCACAAAGAATAAACATTCTATTCAACAGCTCATGAAACTTCCCTCCTTGACACTCATTACTCAAGACTTTGGAAATTCCATTTTTAAGTAGTCTAAATTTGGGACTTTTAAACTACAAGGGAACTTCAAGATTGTGTACCCACATTCACAATTCAAAGGTTTAGAGGACTAAAACCTAAGAAACATTTAGAAGAGCTACAAATAAAACTAATCTTTCTAATTTCCAAGCTGCTAGCATGTCAGCATGTTTTTTCCTGTCCAAATATCGCTTCTTTAAAATGATATCTGTTTTGTTATATTAATAGCATTTTATCATTATAAAAGCACTAGCTCCTTAAATTCCTCATAAATGTGGTTCTATAATCCATTACTGTATCATCAAGACAGCTCACAATTCTTTAAACAGGGATTGGTTCTGCAGAAAAATGAAAGTTTTCTTTCATTACCTAAGAATAATAGGTATAGAAAAAAGTGAAGATTCCCAACTTAAAGGGTCAGAAAATATCTTCAACAAAGTTACAGAAGAAAATTCCCCTAACCTAAAGAAAGAGATGAACATAAACATTCAGGAAGCCTACAGAATTCTAAATAGATGGGACCAGAAAAGAAATTCTTCCTGTCACATAATAGTCAAAACACCAAATGCACAAAACAAGGAAAGAATATTAAAAGCAGTAAGAGGAAAATGTAAAATAACATATAAAGGCAGACCTATTAGAGTTACACCAGACTTCTCACCAGAGACTATGAAAGCTAGAAGATCATGGGCAGATCTCATACAGACCCTAAGACAACACAAGTACCAGCCCAGGCTGCTATACTCAGCAAAATTCTCAATTACCATAGATGGTGAAACCAAGATATTCCATGAAAAAACTAATTTACATGATATCTTTCCACTTACCAGCCCCACAAAGGATAATAGATGGAAAACACCAACACAAGGAGGGAAACTACACCCTAGAAAAAGCAAGAAACTAATCTTTCAACAAACCCAAAAGAAGATAGCAACACAAATGTAAAAATAATATCAAAAATAACAGGAAGCAACAATCACTATTCTTTAATATCCCTTAACATCAATGGACTCAATTCCCCAATAAAAAGACATTGGCTAACAAACTGGATACTTAAAAAGGACAAAGGGTTTTGCTGCATACAGGAAATGCAACTCAGTGTTAAAGACAAACAGTTCTTCAGAGTAAAGGGCTAAAAACAATTTTTCAGGCAAATGAACCCATGAAACAGGCAGGAGTAGCCAGCCTAATACTGGATAAAATCAACTTTGAACCAAAAAGGCATCAAAAAAGATAAGGAAGGACATTTCATACTCATCAAAGGAAAAATCTATCAAGAGGAACTCTCAATTCTGAACATCTATACTCCAAATGCAAGGGCACCCATGTTCATAAAAGAAACGTTACTAAAGATCAAAGCACACAATGCACTTCACACAATAATAGTGGGAGACTTCAACAACCCAATCTCATCAATGGACAGATTTTGGAAGCACAAACTAAATAGAGACACTGAGAAACTAACAGAAGTTATTGACCAAATGGATTCAACAGATATCTATAAAACATTTCTTCCTAAATTAAAAAAAATATACCTTCTTCTCAGCACCTTATGACACTTTCTTCAAAACTGACTATGTAATTGGTCACAAAACATATCCCAACATATATAAGAAGATTGAAATAATCTCATGCCTCCTATCAGATTACTAAAGATTAAGGCTGGTCTTTAATGACATCAACAACAACAGAAAGCCCACATACAAATGGAAGCTGAACAATGCTCTACTCAATGATAACTTGGTCAAGAAAGAAATAAAAAAAAATTAAAGACTTCCTAGAATTTAATGAAAATGAAAGTACCCCATAGACAAAATTATGGGACACAACTAAAGCAGTGTTAAGAGGAAAACTCATAGCTCAGAGTTCCTCCAAAAAGAAACTGGAGAGAGCATACACTAGCACCTTAACAGCACACCGGAATGGTCTAGTACAAACAGAAGCTAATACATCCAAGAGGAGTAGAAGGCAAGAAATAATCAACATCAGGACTGAAATAAATGAAGTAGAAACAAAAAGAACTATACAAAGAATCAATAAAAACAGGAGTTGGTTCATTGAGAAAATAAACAAGAGAGATAAACCCTTAGCCAGACTAACAAAAGGGCACAGAGACAGTATGCAAATAAACAAAATCAGAAATTGAAGAGGAGCTATAACAACATAATCTGAGGAAATTCAAAAAATCATTAGATCCTACTACAAAACCCTATATGAAACAAAATTAGAAAATCTGGATGAAATGGATAAGTTTCTAGACTGATACCAAATACCAAAGTTAAGTCAGGATCAGATAAACCATCTAAACAGTCCCATAACCCCTAAAGAAATAGAAGCAGTTATTAAAAGTCTCCCAACCAAAAAAAGCCCAGGACCAGATGGGTTTAGTGCAGAATTCTATCAGACTTTCAAAGAAGACCTAATACCAATACTCTTCAAACTCTTCCACAAAATAGAAACAGAAAGAACCCTACCTAATTCATTCTATGAGGCCACAGTTACACAGATACTAAAACCTCACAAATGCCCAACAAAGAAAGAAAACTTCAGACCAATTTCCCTTATAAACATTGATTGAAAAATACTCAATAAAATTCTTGCAAACTGAATCCAAGAACACATCAAAATGATCATTCACCATGATCAAGTAGGCTTCATCCCAGGGATGAAGGGATGGTTCAATACCTGGAAATCCATCAATGTAATACACTATATAAACAAACTCAAAGAAAAAAACCACATGGTCATTTTGTTAGATGCCGAAAAAGCATTTGACAAAGTTCAACAAAAAGGATGTCAAATGGATACAAATTGGAAAGGAAGAAATCAAAATATCACTATTTGCAGATGATAGGATGATATACTTAAATGACCTGAAATACTCCACCAGAGAATTGCTACAGCTGATAAACAACTTCAGCAAAGTGGCCGGATATAAAATACAGATTCAATGCAATCCCCATCAAAATTACAACTCAATTCTTCATAGACTTACAAAGAGCAATTCTCAAATTAATTTCGAAAAACAAAAACCCCAGGGTAGCAAAAACTATTCTCAACAATAAAGGAACTTATGGGGTAATCAGCATCCTTAACTTCAAGCTGTACTACAGAGCAGTAGTGATAAAAACTTCATGGAATTGGTACAGCGACAGACAGGTAGATCAATGGAATAGAATTGAAGAGTCAAAAATGAACCCATACACCTATGGTCACTTGATCTTTGACAATGAAGCTAAAACCATACAGTGGAAAAAAAAACAGCATTTTCAACATGTGGTGCTGGCTCAACTGGCAGTCAACATGTAGAAGAAGGCAAATTGATCCATTCCTATCTCCCTGTACAAAGCTCAAGTCCAAGTGGATCAAGGACCTCCATATAAACCAGATACACTGAATCTAACAGAAGAGAAAGTGGTGAGAAAAAGATTCGAACACATGGACACAGGGGAAACATCCCTGAACAGAATACCAGTGGCTTATGCTATAAGATCAAGAATCGAAAAATGGGACCTCATATAATTGCAATACTTCTGTAAGGCAAAGGATACTGTCAATAGGACAAAACAGCAACCAACATATTGGGAAAAGATCTTTACCAATCCTACATCCAATAAAGAGCTAATATCCAATATATACAAAGAACTCAAGAAGTTAGACTCTAGAGAAGCAAATAACCCTACCAAAAAAATGGGGAACAGAACTAAACAGAATTCTCAACTGAGGAAACTCAAAGGGCTGAGAAGCACCTGAAGAAATGCTCAACCTCCTTTGTCATCAGGGAAATGCAAATCAAAACAACCTGGAGATTCTACCTCACATAAGTCAGAATGGCTAAGATCAAAAACTCAGGTGACAGCAGATGCTGGCAAGGATATGGAGAAAGAGCAACACTCCTCCATTGCTGGTGGGATTGCAGGCTGGTACAACCACTCTGGAAATCAGTTTGGTGGACCCTCAGAAAATTGGACATAATATTACCTGAGGACCCAGCTATTCCACTCCTGGGCATATACCCAGAAAGTACTCCAACATATAATAAGGACACATGCTCTGCTTTGTTCATAAAAGCCATATTTATAATAACCAGAAGCTGGAAACAACCCAGCTTTCCCTCAACAAAAGAATGGATACAGAAAATGTGGTACATTCATACAATGGAATACTACTCAGCTATTAAAAACAATGACTTCATGAAATTCGCAGGCAAATGGATGGAACTTGAAAATATCATCCTGAGTGAGGTAACTCATTCAAAATAGAACAAACACTGTATGTACTCACTGATAAGTGTATACTAGTCCAAAAATTTGGAACACTCATGATTCAATTCACAGCAACTGTTGCACTGAGTGTGGGATCCCAGATTGAGGAGTTGGAGAAGGGACTGAAGGAGCTGAGAGTATTTGCAACCCCATTGGGGAGAGATCAACAGTTTCAACTGGTCAGGCCCCCCAGTGCTCACAGAGACTGGACCACCAACCAAAGAATGCATGTGGAGGAACCCATGGTGCTAGCCACATATGTGGCAGAGGAGGACCTTGTTGGCCATCAGTAGGAGGAGAGGCCCTTGGGTCTGAGAATGTTAGATGCCCCCGAATAGGAGAATGCCAGGGAGGGAAGATGGGAGAGAGTACTTGGGTGGGAGAGTACCCTCATAGAGGCAGGGGAGAGGGGATGGGATAGGGAGTTTCCAAAGAGGATATCTGGAAAAGGGAAAACATTTGAAATGTAAATAAAGTATCAAAAGAGAAAAAAATATTCTATATGTGGTTGAGAATATTGTGACAAAAACTAAAAATAAGTTTATTCAATGTGCCTTTGGTGATCATTGAATGTTGTAGATGAAATATTAACATCTTTTATATGACTTAGATCCTGCCAGTATTTACATGTCATAAATAACATTCATTCATTTTATGACAAACTGCCTTTATTAAGCAGTGGTCTTACTGCTCCAAAGCAATATGTAATTTCATTGTTTCCCACACAAATTCAATAATATCAAATCAGCAGGAGCAATTGAAGCCTTTCAATTATAGAATATAATATAGAATAATGCAATAGAATTTTTTTGCCCTATGTTTATATAGAAAATGGTTACACAGAAGCAGACATGATCATAAATAAAGAACATCAAAGAGGGGGAGGGGCACAATTAGGCCAATTCCCACTGCATTAAATATTGTTAATATGAATGAATCCAGGTCCATAAATATTTGCCTGTTTACTTCTATGCACAGTTAATAAAGTTTTATCTACCTACCAAGAGAAGGCTGGTATGCCTTCAGGAGTTAATAGCTATAGATTTTTATAAGTTTTTCCTAGTTATCAAAACTTATATACAGGTGAGAAAGAAAAAGCAGAGAGATGCCAGAACTGCCTCAGGTACCAATCTAGCAAAAGTGGCAGAGTAATGAAAAATAATCTGTACTGAGTCACAAAGTGGCTAAAGGATGACTTCAAACAAAAGAGACATAGGAAGGATGAGTATCGACAAATATAAAACAACATCCTGTGTATTATGTTTGTTTCCAGACACTGTGGGGACAATAATCAACATGGAACAAGCTTTGCCAAGCAGAAGGCTAAAACCATGAGGGATGCTTCTGACTGTACTAACTGCTCTTCAATACATTTCCCACAAGCAATTGTCCAGATTTCAGATATCACCACGCAATGGAGTGGTTAGAGAATGTAGACTGCTAAATTCATCACTTCAGAAGCATACTCACTCAGAAAACAGTAACACTCAGGATGAGATTGTAGGAAAAAGTGGTTCAGATGAATGGGTTGGAAGGTAACTTTAGATTAGAAAGCAGACATTTCCAGATGTGTATAAAATAGCTCAATGTCTGTGTGCAGAAACAGAAGATAAGAAGGCCCAGAAGTAAACATGGAGTATATTATTAATCAAAGAAGTTAGCATGACTCTAGGCCTGTTTTTCCATGCTTTCTGTCAATTATTCTTAAGTGTGTCTATCAGAATTCTTAAGTTTCAAAACTGCAGTTCATTTACATGCCTAATTTCCCACTGAGTTGTAAGCAGTTTTGAGACAAGGTATCACTCTTTCATGATTTCATCTATTGTATTCTTCCCAGGAAGTAGTAGCACACCCATAGCCAGACTCCATTCTGCTCTCCCTGTCTCTCAAACTATCTCTTCTATGAGACATACAGCATGTGGTGCTCTGTGCTTTGGTCATGTACCACTGAGTCATACCACCTCCTGCTCAAATCTTTAGCCATGGCTCTTTAAATGCAGTTTCTCTTTTCAAACAAAAGTAATTTTCCTAAAAGGAAATTGTCACTTCAGTTTTTTAAATCTCAAAAACTTATAAATGCTCCACTTCTTGAAAATAATTCAAGCTCCTTAGGACGAATGTAAGCTCTCTCATGTCAGTTCTCATAACTAGGCGTGATCTCTACTTCCCCACTTCCTTGGTGTAGCATTTTGTCACCATCCTTCTTACCTGGAGTAGTCACTTTCACTTAGTAAGCATTTGGTTGTTTCCATGATATTCATGGCCCTATAGATTTAACAATGCCAGCAATAGTAATTAGAAGCTACCTCAGTGAATGTATACTTTATATACATTCAAAGTGGGTGTGGCCAAGATATCGCTGTGGAAATAAACTGTGGTGAGAAGTGACTTATTAAAATGAAGTTGTCAATGTCCAACTTCCCACCCACATCTCTTTCTTCTCTATTGAGATAAGAGTAGCTGCCTACTTTGATAAAGAATCATAATGCAGTTCATTCAGATAGGAACAATTATGGGTCAGAGTTTGACTGTGGAATAGCAACTCCATCCCTCACTTGATGCCTTGTCTTTCTGCTGGAGGTGGGCTCTACAAGTTCCCTCTCTGCACTGTAGAGCATTTCATCTAAGGACTCTCCCTTTGAGTCCTGAGAGACTCTCACCACCCAGGTCTCTGGTACATTCAGGAGGGTCCCCTCACCTCCTACCTCCTGAAGTTGCCTGTTTCTATTCTTTCTGCTGGCCTTCAAGGGGACAAAATATGGAGTGTAAAAAAAAAGATTAAATAAAATTAAAACAAAAAAGAATCACAATGCACTAGAAGATAACTGCCTCATCAGTGAACAAGATCCTCAACTAAGTAAATTCAGACTCAATGTTAAAAAACTCCTCTTTTACTACCATCTGCTGAATGGAAGCATTAATTTTCATTTCTTGTTTTGACCTTCAGCTGTAAGATAAGTGAAAGTTCCATGCCATCTGTGTTTTGGTCAAGAAGTAAAAAAGAAAAGAAAAAGTACCAGGAGGTGATCATCCAAATCTGATGAATGGACATTTAGCACCTGTCAGTCATTTTATGAGTTACAAAACCACTTGTAGCTGTTTTCTTGTCTGATTCCAGTTGTTCTTGAGAATGTAAAGTTGACTTGACCCAATGGAAAGTACAGTGCAGCTTTTCTTCTCCATAGCTGCAGCATTAAGATATTATGCTACTATAAACGAGGAAGACACAGAACCAATTCCATAAGACTAACTGCAGCAATGTATATGTGTTTAAAAAGAATAATCAAGGGAAAATTGAATTCATTTTCCATAAAAAATTCATGTGCATCTTTTGGAAATGAAATCTCTCATAGAGGTGTTTTAGGGAGAAACATCTCACAGGTTTCAATAATTCAAATGCTAAGTGCTGTGAGTATCTCATACTGAAGGTGAAAAATCATGCTTTTAGGACTAAAATAACATTATTGGTATTTTTCACACATCTGAAGGTCTGATAGATCACAGCCAGCCTTGGTAGAACTTTCTGGAGTATCATTGACACACATGATCGCTGACACACATAACCAATGACATACATGCTGATCAACACACATCATTACTGACACAGGTAATTATAGCCACATATAATCATTGTCACGTGTAATGATGACTGGTTATCCCATGATTTGCTCATGTCAAATCTCTATGCTTGGCAAAATTTGGTATTCTTCCCACAAAATACTTTCAGGTCTGAAATCCAGACATGTAAAAACTCTTATTATGCCCTTTATGATCATTTTATAGACCAATAAATTCCAACCATGAATCTATACCTCATATTAACCTTTGCTTTACAATTTTGACGAAATTGTTAGACTTAAATAGATAGTAAAAAAAGTATACATACAAAAATGAGAAAATATAGTGTTCAGTTGCCAAACTTAAATACATTCTAAATTACCCTGAAATCTAAATTAAAATCATATAGCTAGTGTTTTGTACATGTAAATTACAACCACTTTCTGAAAATATCATCTTAATGAGGTATATAGTAAACTTTTCATTTCTTTAACAAAATCAGATAATCTAATTTAATTTATATTATAATCTATTGAGTTTCTTTTTGGATTTATGAAAAATAAATGTCATGGTTTTATGTAAATATAGCATCAAAAATTGATTAAAAATGTCAATATATTTGAAATAGTCATATAAAATTTGAAATAAGTTAACTTATATAAAAATTAGATATTAAGTAGTATAATTTGAAAATGTTCTCTTTCACTGAAATTATACAGAAACTACAATGAATTTAAATTCTTATTAATTTTATGGTCAGTTTTATATATATGTATCCAACTGATATGTGCTTTTTTTTTTTTTTAGTCACTGAACTTTATAGAAAGATGATTTGAACTGACAAGGCCTGGAGCATGTTGATATGGGCAGCTTCAGTTTGATATATGAGACTACACTTGGTTGGATTTACATTTCAAATGACATCTTGTCATCTTCCAGGACCGAGTGTGTTTCTTCTTTAAAGGCAAAATGGAAACTTTTCATTTCCAAGCAAGAAAATATTAATAACTTGATTTAAATGATTTTTCTTTGTTTTAAATTTAAATAGACATTTTGTATGTGTTATTGATAGAAAAATTAAACTCAGAAAGAATACCATAATTAAACTGCACTCAGGGGTCTATAAGAACTATCTACTATTTATACTTTTTTCTTTTGTCTTGAATACTCTACCTCTAGGTCTATTACTGGGTTTTTGTAACTTCATAGAGAAAAGATGCTACCCAGGGAGCTACTGGGCTATCAATTACGAATTATCCATTAAGTATGATATTCTATGATATTCAATATAAAGGTGATATCAAGTTCTATAACTCTTTCATTGAACTACAGGGCTAAAGCTGGCAAAATTAAGTTAGACACAATTTCTATATTAGATAAGAAAATTAAGAAATAAACCAAATATAAACAATTATTTCATTCCAAATACTATTTCATAGGACTATTTTAATTAAAAAATATTTAATCATATTTCCAAATATGGCTACATTATAAAATGGTTTTAATTCTCTGTGTGATTTAAAAGATACTCATTTTTCTTTATTAATCTGTGTTTTATATCTGCTGTAGCTTAATGACCAAAAGACTGACTGCAAGGAGAGTTTCTGTGATGTTATCTGCCTCATTTCTGTTTTTTAAAATTACTTTTATTTATTTTATTTTAAATATATTAATGTTTTGCTTGCACGTATGTATACAAAGAACAAGGGTGCCTGATGCCAAAGAGGATAGGAATAAGGGATAAGATCTCCCTGAAACTTGGGTTATGAAAAGTTGTATTTGCCTCACTTTCTAACAGTAGATTTAAATCCTTCAAAGTAACTGTATTCTTAAGGATAAAAATGGAGGGACCTTAGATGAAATGCCCAACAGTAAGGAGAGGGAACTTACTGAGTTCACCTCTAGCAGGAAGATAGGGCAACAAATGACAGAGCGGGTTGCCATCCCACAGTCAAAACTCTGACCCATTATTGTTTCTGTCTGAAAGAATTACAGGGATGGAAATAGAGAGGAGCCTGAGAAAAAGGAGGTCCAGCAACGGGCCTCAAGGGGACGTCCCAAGGTCTGACACTATTACTGAGGCTATGGAGTACTCACAAAATAAACCTGGCATGACCACACTTTGGAAGACCCAACAAGCAGCTGAAAGTGTCAGATGCAGATATCTGCACCCTACCAATGGTCAGAAGCTGCTGACCCTTGTGGTTGAATTAGGGAAAGGCTGAAAGAAGCTGAGGAGGACAACCCTGTAGGAGGACCAGCATTCTCAACTAATCTGGATCCCTATGATCTCTCAAACACTGGACCACCAAAACAAGCAGCATACACCAGCTGATATGAGACCCCCAACTCAAATACAGCAGGGGACTGCTGGGTCTGTGTTCAATCAGAGATGGTGCACGTAACCCTCAAGAGACTGGAGGCTCCAGTGAGTTTAGACGTCAGGTGGGGTGGGCGTAGGGCATGGGTACATCCTCATGGAGACAGGGGTGTGGGGAGGAGGTATGAGATATGGAACAGTAAGAGGGTGTACAGGGGTGGGGATAATAAAATCTGGAGTACAAATTAAAATAATTAATAATAATAATCACAATAATAATAATAACTGTATTCTATGTGGTTTTAAAATCACATGCACCACAGTGTCCTACTTGGGAATAAAATGGAATGCAAGTCAGCAATGAGAATTAATAACTGGGAAAAATTAGATGGACTTAAACAAATGTATTAAAGAAAATGGATTCTTTTTCTTAGAAGAAAAGTTGTGTGTGTGTTCAGTTGACATGAAGAAACAAACCAAAATTTAATTTTTAGAAAAGAATTATCTCATCACCTAAACACAATTTTGTTATACACATACCTATTAAATAGTGAAAGTATTTAATATATTGGCATTTGAAGGAAGATGATATATTGTTTGATGGGTTAGATTAGTCAACACACATTGCATGCATGTATGAAATTCTTTCTAGGAGCTACTTGACACATAATATTTTCTAAGAACATGTTATAGATAGATTTATGGATAAAGAATATGAACCTGTCTTATGGGTCTGGCTATGACTGGAAGCATCAAATATACCTGTCTGTACATGTCAACTTGAATAAATCACAAATAGATGTTTAGAATATTATACGAATAAATAAACTGGAATTAAGAAAAGACTATCATGACTGATGAAAATTGTCATTTAAGGATCATCTCTGACAAATCATGAAGTAGAGGTAATGCCCTATGTCATTACAGGATGGACAAAGGGTACCCCGTTGTAATATCTCTGTAGTAGACAGCGTCAATAGAGCAGAGTACCAACATATCTACCAGGAGTTATGAAAATCTCCCTCTAGAATTCAAATTAAATTCAGAAATGATGTAATCACTTTACATATATAATTCCAAAACTATGAACCCTGGTCTAAATATGCATAATAAGCAAAAAAAAAAGTATAATTTACAATGAAAATAAATGGAGATCCCTCAATTGGCCATTGCTATATTATCCTACCCAGTACAAAGCACTGTGGAGAAGAGGAGGGCTGGAAATATAGAGCTAGGTATGCTCTGTGGTTGAGCAGCATCCCATAAAGAATATGGTTGGATCTTGCTTTCCTCAGTGGTTTCATTTCTGAGAATATGAGGTTTATATACCAATGCTAATCTAATGGCTCTCTGTGATGCTCTGTAAATCAAAAACTAACTAAGCTCACACTATGATCAATGAAGAATTCTTCCACTCACATAAACACCCAATAGCTTATTAAATTAGAGATATTTAATGAAGCTATTAAATATATACCTGTGTCCTTCCATGAAGAACATTTTGGACTATACGAAGAACTATAGGGTTTATTTAAAAAAAGGAAGACCTATTCCAGAAAGAAACAGCTTCATAAGTAAAATAGTGCCAAATTTATTCTCTCAGTCTCTTGTCACACTTTTTGTGCTATTAGTTTGTTTCTTATCTTCATAATGCATTTGTATCTTGGAAATTCTCAAATGCAGATACTTTAAAACTTGAATTGCCATACTCCTGCTATCTACGAAGTGCTTAGCATTCAATGTTATAAAATGACCACTTTGCTTGGTAAGTGATGATCCAATTTACTGACTTCCACTTCCCTCTTCCCATCTCCTCAACACAACTAGATTTCCCTTTGATTAAATCTACAATCAGTTTATCCAGCATTACACCTCTGCAATATTGTTCACTGCATAATTTTTGCTAGGTTTTTTTCCCTTAGAGCTAATTATAGTTTCATTTTACTTTTGCATTTGTTTAGCATTCTTTGCATACTTAAATAAATTTGCTGGCTTCAGCTAACAGTTTTATAACAACCCTAGTGATAATTTGCAATTCTAATTCTCTATTTTATCCTTTTAGGCATCATCCAACTTCTCTTCTGGTGTGGGCTATTTACTATGGTGGCTTTCAAACCAAGAACCACTATGATCTCCTATTCTGTCCCAGGGAATTTGCTTTGTCCCTCCTGTGGCTTGTTTCTTGTTTCTTTTTATCTGAATCAACTGCCTCACTATAGTGAGGCTACCACCTACAGAGATTAGATAAGGAGCAATAAAAGAAGACAGAACTCGATATGCACCACATGAATTCTTGGTTGAGATTAAAACTACTCATAATTTTGACATGAGTTCCTATTTTACTATGAAGAATTCAGTGAGACACTCAATACACATATTCTACTATAAAACCGGACTTACATTATCTATGATGTGTTTTCCATGGAGATATTTTAGGAGGCCCTGATTTTAAAATAAATAAATAAATAAACTTATTTTGTGACTCCTAATAACATATGGTTATGACTATAAAATACTTTATCCCTCAATATCCACCAGAAAAGCTTCTTCTAGCAGGAGATGCCGGATAAGACAGACTGGTCAATGTACAGAAAGAGGCTGGAGTGCTAAACCTAAGTGGGCAAAGGTAGTGCATCCCTCAACTCAAGCCTCAAGGAATATCAGAGAAGAGATAGGAAGATTATAAAAGCCAGAGGCAGAGGATGACTTCAAAGTGAACAACAACAACAACAATAATAACTGTTTTTTGGATAAAACACGGCAGTTGCCCATTAAACTCACAGTGACTGCAATGACATAAACCCTATGCAAGTTCCAAGTCAGACAAAGTCCAAGAATTGAGGGTAAAGGTGCCAATTTGTTTTTGGATTTGCTTACTTACCCATCTTCTATTTATTTAATCATAGATGAAGTCTCTGTGTAGCCCAAATCTTATCAAAATCCCCCTGCTTTAGCTTTGTGATTTGCGAGATTATATGCATTACTCCAGTACCTTGGAGTTGGTTTGTTTTCTATGTGCCCTGAAGTAATACACTATACTGATTGTGTGACCTCTTTCTTATGTAGTCATTGCTGGGTCCTTTCTTTTCGCTCCTGCTTTTATCTTAACATCTACTTTATGAAAGGAATGATCATACACTTTCCTTAAGTTTTAAACCCTCATCATAATTTGGTATGAATGTTATGATGCTCCTTTAAAATGACTTGTAAATGTTTTTTATACTTCCTTGCTCATGGATGTTTCGTATGACACTGTTGCAATATCTGTGCTCAGAGTTTGGGGATATTCCTTAGTGAAGATAAATAGCCAAAATTTTAGTCAATGTAATATAAAATGATGAGGTATATTTTTATTCCTTTTTCCTCAGCTTTGGTATATTGCAACCTCTTAGTAGATTATGCATTCCACATACAGTTTTAAATTTATCAGTGAAACAAAGTTCAGTAGATACTCATATTCTGTAACTGTTCACTTTTACTGACTGAGGTTTCTTGTCAAAGTTAGCAATACAAATATGCTCTTTTCTCTTCCTCATTTTTCTCTTTTATTTATTTTTACTAATTTTAATTCTTTTTATTAATTTTATTTATTTACTTTTTGTTGCCATGAACTAATAAATTAAGTACTCTATGATATAGACTAATTGTTGTTATTTGATTTTAACTATATATTTTATTTCACAAGGTTTTTTCTTATAAATGTTATTTTCTTCCTCCTAGATTTGGTGTATTTACTTTTTCCATCTAATTTTTTACCATGGATACCTACATAGAATAAATACCTATAAATAATGGGTATTTATAAACTTCATTTGAATGTATGAATTTTTAGATAAATTTTTCACTAACCACAGTTTCATCTGCATCCAACAAATTTAGATATGTGACATTTAAACTAGTGTTGACTTCAAATTTCCTACAGTTAAATTTCCCAATTTCAAGCAATAACAAATGTAAAAACATTTCAACTGTTTTTGGAATGCTGTGCAAAGTTGTAACCCTGCATGTTTTGTATATCCTTAAAATAATAGATTTTAATCTGTCATTTGTGTGCATAGAAAAGTTTAACTGGCACATTTGTGATCATAATACATCTCCTCTACAAATTTGTTAGTTTGGGTTGGTGTGCTGCTTAGGCTATCAGTAACTGAGAGTTCAGCTACTGTTTTTCACTGTAGTTATGAATGTGTCATTTCTTCCTGATACTACAGTTCTATCTTTATACACTCTACATTCCTGTTGCTAGTTTGCTCACCTCTGGGATGGGACATGCAGCTAATTATCTCTTGTCATGTTTCTTGTTATTAAGTCTGTGATAGTTCTACTGAGAGACTCCGTTTTGTTGTCATTCTTGTTTTCTTGTGTTTTGTTTTCACTTACTTGATTGTGGGCATAATCTATCTTTCCAAATTTACAATTTTACCTTTACTTCATTGTGATATTTTATATTGTAAGTAACTTTTAAGTAAAGTCTTATTTTCTGTTTAGTTAGATCATTTTATTCATTTCTCATGAATATATTTTTAATATATCAGTCTCTACATTGAGCTTTTCCTTTGTCTTTAAGTTTGTCCTAAACATTTTATGCTCGTTCATTATCTTTATGAGTTAATTTATTATTGATCTATTTTCATTTCATTAGATTGTAACCTACATATTTTAGAAGTATTCCAATGATTATAACAAACAACTTTGAATTATTACAGTCAGCATTTACTGTTCTCTTACTGTTAATATGATGACTTCAATGACTGTTTTTAATGCAGTTTTGTGTAACTTTTCAAATGTACATGTGTTTTTAACTCCAATGAATTATTATTATTATTTTGCACAATTAATAGCATCCTGTATAACTAATTTTCTAGAATTACTTGGTTTCAACCTTTTTATAGTTTCAAATTGTGATCAATCTGATTTTTTTGTTACATATCCTGTTTTGTGTATTTTTTTTAAATGTGTGTCTACTGCCAATTATTTCATTTATTTTGCATAGAAATACCTTTGTATCACTTTTAAAATATGGTTTTAGGGTCAGTGAGGTGATGTGGTGTGAAAACACATTTGTGGTCAAGCCTGTGGACTAGGGGACCAGTAAGAAGAGAAAACCAACTTCTACAAGCTATCCTTTGACCACCACACATCCATAAACACACAAAGTAAATACATAGTTTAGAAATGTTAAAGATATTTTTATGTCTGGCGAGATGGTTATACACCTCAGTGGGTAATGTGATTGCTGGGAAACCATGAGGACCTGAGTTCAGTCACCAACACCCATTTTAAAAAGCCAATGTTTCAGAACAAGAGAATCCTGAGGGCTTCTGGCCAGCTAGTGCTGCAAAATTAATGATCTCCAGGAACATTGAGAGATGCTCTCTGAAAAATAAATTAAAGAGTATGTTAGAAGAAGATACCTGTCATTGATCTATAGTCTTCATTCACACAGCAAACACACACACACGCAGGCACAAACACACACACACATACACACATGGGTGTACACTTATATACAAGTACACAGAAACAAAAAACACATATGCAGACATGAATATTACTTACATACAAACATTTTCACATGGAGTTTCAATTCTATACTATTGAAAAAGCATCCCTTTATCTGTTTTCATTTAAAGTTAGTTCTTGATCTCACTGTCTTATAAAGGCATCCATATATTTTCTAAGATATTGCACTGAATGTCTTCACAACTAATGTGCCTGTGATCTGTAGTACTTGTTTGTGGAGCTTGAATGTTTCCATAAGTTACCAGAATAGATTTTAATGCCTTCAAACACTACCTCTCCCTTTGTTTGCCCATCTCTCTTGGCATTCACCTGCACGTCCATTGTCTCCTCAGAGTCTTGTGTGTCTTACATTGATTTTCTGTACTTCCTATGCATACTTCTATCCTTCCTCAGACCAGCATCTCTTACTTGAATAATCACTTAATTATTATAATTACTATTATCCAATTTATTGATAATTCAGTCTTTTGAGTCAGTTTTCTTTATCTTTGCTTGCTATTTTTAGCTCAAACCTTCCAATTGTTTCTCAAATCTTAACATGTCTGTGATTAAATTATTCACATTATCATGCATGTTTTTAGAACATTCAGACAGAAATGTAAGTCTGGTCTCATAACTGCACCAACATGTTGGGTCAAATGTGGACAAGACAGGCATGTGATTGCCAGATACAGAGAGAGGAAAAAAAAAAAAAGGACAGCCTGAAAGTGATGATAAGTCCTGCACTTATGACTATAATGATTGTCAAAATCCCTTTTAGTTTCTAAGAATCTTATACTGAATACCTCTAGAGATCAATGAATGCTGAAAGGAGATATAATGATGTTGGTTTCTCAAATCTTGCATATCTTTTGATACATGACTGTCAGCACATCCAGGCCATCCCTATATTCTTGTTTCTATGTATTCAGACAATCATACTCCGACTGTCTTGTCCACATTTGACCTAACAAGATTCTCTCATATGGTGAATTGTAACAAGGTTGGAAACCTCACTGTGTCTTCTACTTTCCAGAATCTTGGTTTCTTGAGATGACTTCCCTCAGTAACTCAGATGGCTTCAGACAGAGCCCATTTTCTATTCTGTATGGTTAAGCCAGTAGTTCCATTTATGGGTAGTTCCAATTTCATTAATCATATTAACTTACTATTATACTCTCATTCTCATAGTAGCAGCTATTTCCATTCTAAGTTAAAATACAATGAAAAACCACCTCAAACTAAAACACATTTATCAGGCCTGCACTTTTTTTAGGAAATGCGATTTTTCTTTTAATGTTAGTTTTAGGTAGTATTTGGATATTTCTGGTGGCCTAGATGGCAATCAACCAGCTGGATTCTTTGCTATTGTGCAGCAGGGATCAGTACATTCAATTATATGATTTGTCTATTTATTTCTGGAAAAAAATGACATCTAAATGAAATCAAAGTTGCATATTTCATTGGTAACTGACATGAGAGGAAATGTATTTTGCGTATAACATTCAATACCAGGGTAGAATAGTACTGTATAGAGTAGCCCTTTACCCTGATAGCTTTGTATTAGTGTAGTAAGTAACAATTGTGTTACTTAACAACAATAAAACACAATTATTTAAGATTATGGTTTTACAAAAGTATAGACTACTTTGTGATGCACTCTTTAGTAAAGTAAGTATTTTAAATAACTCTAGAGCAGTAGTTCTCTGTTTTCCTAATGCTGCACCCCTTTAATACTGTTCTTTGTGTTGTGGTACCCCCAACCATAATATTACTTTGTTGGTACTTTATAACTGTAATTTTGCTACTGTTATGAATCATAATAAGAACATGTATATACCAGATATTTGATATATGTCTCCCGGAGGGGTGCGACCCACAGGTTGAGAACCACATCTCTAGAGAACGAAGTTACTGAAAGGATAGGGCAATGGAATTCACACAAATTCAAACATATTGAGTGCATGGTAATGTGCCATTCAACAAGCAGAAATTGCAAAAATTATGAGAATAATAAAGTCTGCCTGAGTTCTCTAGGTATATACAAAGCTTCTATCATATTTTGAGATAAACTTCAAAGCTAAGTTATATTACAGAGGAGGTAAGGAACATCATGCCCATGGGCATATGGGGAAAAGAGAGAAATTTATCAGACATTCATCCTGACCACGTATTTGCTTTTCAAAGTCCATTCCTACCATATATCTTATGAAAGAATAAGAAGGTGAATTAGCTGGACAATGAACATGAGCTACAGAGGATTAATAATAAATAAAATTATCTATATAAGAAATTACATATTATCTAAAATAGTATTTTTCTAAATGTTTCAAATGCCTATAATAAACATTTTGCAGTGGAATAAATATGCAGTGAGCCTATTATACTAAAGAATGGATTTCTTGTTGGTGAGATTTGCTATAGTCTTCAGGAAAAGCATATGGAATTGTGTTCTTGAGTGAAACTGTAGGCATTTGTGATGGTTTAGATATGCTTGGGCTAGGAAGTGGTAATATTAGGAAATGTGGTGTTGTTGTTGTAGGTGTATCATGGTATAGTGTGGGTTTTAATACTCTTAGCTGCCTGGAAGTGAGTATTCTGCTAGTTGCCTTTAGATGAAGATGTAGAACTCTCATCATTTCCTGAACCATGTCTGCCTGTATGCTGCCATGTTCCCACCTTGATGATACTGGATCGACCCTCTGAACCTGTAAGCCAGGACCAATTAAATGTTGCCCTTATAAGAATTACCTTGGTCATGATGTCTGTTCACAGCAATAAAACCTTAACTAAGACAGCATTTATTTGCAGACTGTAGTGTGCATATGGATCAGTTCTTAGATGCTAAAATAAAGAAGCTTAAATCTTAACCATGTATATAGATAGATAGATAGATAGATAGATAGATAGATGGTTTCTTTCTATTACATTTTTAGAAATACTATGCCAAAAAACAGAGACATTTTGGACTAAATTCAAATGAAAACTGACTCTGTGGATTGAAAAGAAGTTATTCCCAGAGAAGAAGATAAATTATAAGAAAGAAGATGTAGAACTTGTTTGCTCACATCTTAGATCCTAAAACATGAATGAGTGACTTAAACACAGAGGTATATCTTACTATCTAAATAAACATGAAAAGCTGTCAAATATGGCTGCAAGTCCCACAGACCCAAAGACCCCATCCTTACATTAAAGATGAATGTAATGAGAGAAAGGGAAAAGCCATCTGCAATTTAGGTTTGCCATTCTTTTGTTATCTTCATGCAGTTCAGGATAAAGGAACTGGCAATATGCAGAACACCCTACAAGAAAGCAGCTCATGGCTCCAATTTAATGCTTTAGAATAATCCACATTTTATATTCAATTGTCATTAAAAAACATTGTTACCTAATAGTCATTTTCCTTCAGACAAAAAGCTCATGTCTTTTTAAGCTATGAAATAAAACACAATGAAGCAGTTAGATTATATACTATGGATAATAAGAGAAATAAAAAGAAAATGTCATGATCATTAGTCATGTAGCATTATTGATCATGCTACCATTGAAAGTTTCATGGTTTTTCTCTTGAAATTTTGTTAAGAGTAGCATATTCTAATAACTGAAAGAAAACATTTGATTTACCTTAAAGCACAGACCTTCTGTTCTGGACACTCCTAAAATGTTTCCTGGAATATTCTTCTGTTAAAAGGGGAAGAGGACTGGAGTGATGAATTGTGAAGAGGATTTGGGGAGCACAATGTCTGGAATGTAAATAAATAAAATAATTAAAAGGACGAAAAAAATATTGCCCTTTCTTCTGCAATATCCCTTGCATGCTGAGTCCTCTGGGGCATCCACAGCTGCTCTGGGCAGCTTGCAATCTCTGTTGGACTCCCATTCTCTTGCCACCTCTCTACCCACTTTCATTATACCCGCTGATCTAGAACAGCACAGCCCATGGACACCCATCAGTGGCATGCCACACCAGGATCATTGAAGTTAGGCCCCTTCTCAATACCTACTATAACAGGAACATCCACAAACTAAAACCATTCATATGGCTAAAGGCCCTAGAAAGAACACCATTAGAAAGATCCAGGAAAACTTGACACTGTCAGCACACAGCTAACCTACTACAGCAAGCCCTGGATATCCTAACTCAACCAAATCACAAGAAAATGATCTTAAGACCAACCTTCTACTTATGATAGAGGCCTTTAAAGAAAAAATGAATAAATCCCTTAAAGAAATACAGGGAAATACATTCAAACAGGTAGATTCCCTTAAAAAGGAAACAAATAAATCCCTTAAAGATATACAGGAAAATACAACTAAATAGATGAAGGAAATAAATACAACTGTTCAAAACCTGAAAACAAAAATAGAAGCAATAAAGAAAATGCAACTGAGGGAATCTTGGAAATGGAAAGCCTACAGACGAGAATAGAAACAACAGATGTACTTGTCACCAAGAGAATGTAGGAGACAGAAGAATCTCAGGCATAGAAGACACAATAGAAGAAATTGATATATCTGTCAAAGAAAATGTTACATTAAAAATTTTCCTGAGAAAAAAAAATTCCAGGAAATATGGGATCCCATGAAAAGAACTAACTTAAGATAAATAGGAACAGAAGAACAGGAACAGTCCCAGCTCCAGAGACCAGGAAATATTTTAAACCAAATCATTGGGGAAAACTTTTCCAACCTAAAGAAAGAGATTCCTACAAACATAAGAGATGCTTACAGAAAACAAATTAGACTGAGCCATAAAAGAAAATCATCCTGCCACATAATAATCAAAATATAAAATCTGCAGAAGAAATAAATAATATTAAAAGCAACAAGGGAAGAAGAACAGGTAACATACATGGCAGAAATATCAGATTTAGAATAGACTGCTCCAAAGAGATTCTAAAAGCTAGAAAGGCCTGAACACATATTTTATAACCTTGAAAATCCACAGATGCCGACATAGAATAGTACACCCAAATATGAATCACCTGAATTCGAACAATATCTATCCACAAACCCATCACCAAAGAAAATACTAGAATAAAAACTTCAACCCAAGGAAGATAACTACATTCAAAAAAACACAGAAAATAATTAATTCCATACAAGCAAAATCAGGGGACACACACACACACACATTAACACTACCAACATTAAAGAAACAGGAATTAATAATTGCTAATAATTAATATCTCTCAATATCAATGGGCTCAATTCCCCAATGAAAAGACACAAGCCAAAAGAACGGATGTGAAAATATAATCCATCATTCTCCTGCACATGTAAACGTTCCTTGACAACAATGGTAGCTATTACCTCAGAGTAAAGGGCTGGAGAAAATTTTCCAAGCAAATGGATATAAGAGGCAAGTCATTCTAGTACCTAATGAAATAGACTTCCAACCAAAATTAATCAAAAGAGACAGGGAAGTACATTTCAACCTGATCAAAAAAAAAAAATCTTACATCTGAACAGCTACATCCCTAACACAAGGGCAAACATATTTGTAATACAAACATTGCTAAAGCTTAATCAGTGAGCGGGCTCAGCCAAAGAGGTGAGAATCATCTCCCGGTACAGATCTGACAAAGTCTGAAATTTTCTGATTATCAAAACTGATACAGATTGGGTCCAGTAAGGAAAACCACTATTATTGCTAGATGATATCCTACAATGTACAGAAAGCAAAGCAAAAACAAGCACAAAAAACATTACCCATAGAAGTGTTCAGCCTGGAAAATCAACATCATCTTTAAGTTCTTCAACTGAAAGTTTGTTTTAAATTAAAATATGCACTTTCCAGATCAAGAGAAGACAAAAGATTTCTTTTCTTTTTTCTTTCTTTCTTTCTTTCTTTCTCTCTTTTTTCTGTGTGTGTGTGTGTGTGTGTGTGTGTGTTCTTCTGCAACAGGTTCAGTATGAAACATTGTCAATAATAGACAACCCCTCACCAACAAAATTGGCTTCCTAATGATTAAAGCAAACTTAATTAGAACTAAGGGTGGTTTGATCCTCTGTTAGAGGTTTAACTCAAAGACAGTGTTGGTTGCAAAGGAAGAAGAATAACTTTAAACACTGCATTTAATCCTATTTCTGATATGAAAATGAAAATTTCCTGTGGATAGGATACTTTATGACTAGCATCTAGGATAACCCATGGCACTCCATAGACTTCCAATAAACACAAGGTAAATAAATGAAAACTTGGGTGTCAGCAGCAAGGAAGAACAACAATAACATAGATCACTTGACTTAAAGGATGAATAATAAATCAACAATAAGTAATGGGTTCAATGGGAATCTGAATCCCAATGTGTGAAGATCACAGAAAAGTAAGTTGAATAGCTGAGGCTTAAAATGTAGAACAATACATAGATATTTTATTATATGTATTAAAAAGAAAATATATATTTATTTATAGGAAAATCATTCTTATAGATAAACAAATTTATTTATTATCTGGTATAAACACTTTTCAGTGTGGAGCAAGCACATCAAATGTAATCTCTTAGCAATTTTTCACTATATTACATATTATTAACTATGCTATATATAACCTCAAAATGAGCTACATTTATTGTTTCACAGTTAGACAGTACTTTCTTTTATTTCAATTCATTTAATTAGTATTGACCTTTCTTTTAATTTGTTTTGCTTTTGGTTATCTAAACAGAATAATTATTTTTTCTTCTTTATATCCAACATAATGTCTGTATTAAATGTATTTTGCACTGTCATTTTTCAAAGAACATTAAATTGTCCTTTTTCTAAGTGAATTTAATAAGTAATTCAAGCTGCCATGTTAGTCAAATTCTGCCAATCTATTAAGTGACAAAACTGATTTAATTTCAGAAGTTAAAATTTGGTATTTTAAAAGTTACATTGCTAGGATTAAGTACCAAATATACCCTACCTTTTAAAACAATTTCAAAATCATTCATTGGCCCATTTTGTATAAAATATACTTTCTTGTAATTTTGGGAAATAGCACTGGGACAAGAAACTTCATAAGTCTAGCATACAATCTGCTTGGCAGAGCATGTAGAAAAATGAGTGGTGTCGATTTGTCATAGAACAGAATTACCTGTAAGATGAGGGCTATTTTCAAGCCACCAATTTTTTGTCTAATTATGATCTATAATGAGAAATGTTCAGATGTGTGGAGTGGAAGAAGCCTTCAGGGAATGCGTAATTTATGATATGGGAAGGACATCAAAGCCTCACAGACTCACCGGAGTGCCAAAGTTGTCCTCTAGTGAGATGCAAAAGGATTGTAAAGCCTTTTTCTTGTCCCATTTTGAATGCTGCCAGTGTATCTAAAAACTATAAATTGCAGCGTCTTCTTCCATGATGACTTCAGACAGCTCCCCCACAGAGACCTCTTACCAAGATTAGATAAATCTGCTACCTTTGTAAATTTTGGACCTTAAACCCAACTCCTTGATTCTGATATATGTGAAGTTTCCAGATTCCTTCTGTGTTTCATGTTCTCTAACACAGGTAGCACAAATCACCTGATGCCAGCTTTTCTATATGTGTGTCTGACAGTCTCTTTTTCCTATATTCCCTCATCATCCCAGTTCTGTCAATCTCTCAAGCCTTGTAGAACAAGGAATTTTAAATTTTATAATTGTTATTCCATATTAAAATATTTATATTTGAATATTTATATTTTTCAAAACTCTTAAGGTGATATCCTAATCCCCAATGTGATGATAATCAGAAGTAAAATATTTTATGAAGCATTAATCCATGAAAATGGAGCCACTAAAATAAGTATAGTGGATTGAATGAGAATGTCCCTCATAGGCTCACATGTTTGTATGTTTGGTCTCAAGTTAGTGAAAATGTTTGAGAAGCATTAAGAAGTGCTAGCCTTTTGCAATAGGGATAGTCTTATTGGAGGAAGTGTGCCACTGTAAGTAGGTGGGTCATGAGGTTTCAAAGTCACTTCAGGCCCTGTCTCTTTTGGTCTGCTGCCTGCAGATCAGAATGTAAAGCTCTCAGCTACTGGTACAGAGCTGTGCTTTAAGGCTGTCATGCTTTCTGTCTTGGTGCTAATAAACTAATGCTGCAGGATATTTGATCATACTGTGAATCCTGAGATTGTGTTATTTACTGTAAAAAAATAACTTTTAAGTTTTGGTGTGGCTCAGCCTTAGAATACACCTTTAGTCTAAGAGTTTTCTGCTTGAATACTATAGAAATGATTAAATAAAGTCAACCATAGGTCATGAGGAAAAGCAAGCAACCAGGTGACAGGAAGTGAACATAGGATTAACTATGTTGTCTTAACAAGACAAAAACATATAGAATAAGAGGGAGTCAGGAGGATGGATATAGATACAAACAGAAAATAGAAGGGAGGGACATTTGGTTTGAGGAAAGTTTTTTTGAAGCAGCATAAGAAAGGTGTATTCCTTCTGGGGTGTTAGGTAAGCAGGAAGGTCAGCTGGGAGCTTTCTCTGCCTCTATGAGCTAGCAGGCTTTCACTCCAGCATGACTCCTGAGTCTTCATTGGTAAAATTAGATGACTGATATTTTATTTAAAAAACAAAAAAAAAAAAAAAAATAAAACAGACCATACTGGACCTCTGATACTGTAAGCCAGCCCCAAAATTTAAAACTTTTTAAGAGTGTTTTCTGTCATGGCTTCTCCTCATAGCAATAGTAACGATAACTAAGATAGACATTGGTAGCAGGAAAGTAGTTGAAACCTTTAAGTGGAGTTAATGGCTCTAGTAGGAGCATGGAAGAATAATATTGAAGAGTATACTTGTGAAATTTTGGGCAAAACGTGGCTGATTTTTGCTAATGTATTAAATATGCTAGAGGCTAAATTGAAGAGTTTAAGATCAATGTCATAGGCAGGGGAGCATTCAGGAAAGCCTAGCATTAACTGTGTAGTTTTATTATTATTATTATGATTATTATTATGATTATTATTATTATTATTTATTATTATACTATAGGAGGAGGAATAACTTCATGCACATATACAATGAAAAAGAACAAGAGTGGCAAAATGTATATTTTGAGGACAAAAATTAAGCCAAGAAATATAACTGAATCTAAGCTCTATGCTCAAGTAGATGAGAAGCTTTAAAAAAGGCCTGATACTGAATTGAATAACAGGGTAATAACTTTAGGGTAAAGTTGATCCCTACTAAGCTTCTAATCTATAAAAATAAATTAAAGAAAAACATGAGCAGCACTGGAAAGCATTAACAACTGAATGTTTATACAAATATAATTCATGGAGGGGGTCATGGGGACCAAAAAGGTAGAAGAACTTGTCAACTTTGTCCATATGGCTCTGCCTTTAATGATATTAGAATAAAGAAGTAGAAAGTCACTGCGACCAGGTATAACCTGTAGGAATGTCAGCAGCCAACAAGTAGAAGCTAAAACTAGCAGGTGATCTTCCTAAGATGGGTTCACCTTGGATTAAAGTTCTACAACTGATTTGCTTCAGTAGGCAAGGCCCAGGAGAAATCCATTTGAAGAAAGATTTCTGCTATTAATATGCTTTTCCAGTTATTATTAAATATATATAATAATCACTAGGTATTAGCCTAAACTTTTTAGCAGATCTCTGCAGAACAATAAAGGTATACTGTCTTCTAGTGATTCTATAGAGACAAATAGATGCCTTCTTAATCCTTAATGATAATTCTATAAGAATTCTTAAGATTATAATAATCATTAAGCTCTTTTATAATACACTGCTATTAAATCCTTTCTGTTAGTAAAAACTTTAATGAGAACTCTGTCAGTCTTTAGTGTCATGAGTTAATTGCTTCTGAGATAGCAATCAGGCATTTACTCTTCAGATCACATTCCAAGATATTGTAACATCATTAACCAAAGTTCATAGAAAGGGAACTAAAGATTTACTATAGGTGCTAGGACAGAAGATAAAGACTGGGTTTATCTATACAAAACTTCACTAATACTTAGTCACAAAAAGTTAGGGGTTTTAATTCTCCATGCACCTGTTGAGCTATGACAGATGATGAATGTTTAGCCAGATCATTACTCCAAATGGATATGCATGTAAACATTCCTTGTTGTAAACCTTATATTCAAGATATATTTGAATTTATGTGTAAACTTGTAATGAACTTTTTACCAAGTGATCATATATTCTGAAAGATGTGTAAGTGCTGAGGACCAAGAGTGGAGACAGAGGTGAACTGGGGATATTGTTTTAGAGAGAACTCAAGAGAGAACCTTTTAGACAGAACTGAACTCAGGAAGAACTTAGAAATAAAGACATCGCATTTGAAGTAATGATATTAAGAGTAAGGACATTATTGTGACATCAGAGTAGGAGAAGAAAGATTAGAATGAGAATACATAGTGGAAAAGTTTAGAAACTATAGTGCAACTTATAAAAACTAAGAGAACAAGATGTAGAATGCTAGGGGAAAGAGGAAAACAGAATAAGCTGCAGAGAACAGAAGGAGCAGGCAGGCTTCTCCTCATTATGGAACAGAGCAGGTCTTTTCTTAATAGCAAGGCAAGCTTAGTCTTATTAAAGAGAACAAAGTTTTCTTCTTACAGACTTGGGTTTAATTCATTTATGAATAAAAAATATAGTAGCTTTTCCTTTCTCCATGCAATAAAGATTAGACCTCATTTTTCATCAAATATAAGTGAGTTCTTTCTGCACTGGTGCTTGGTCTTTTGCTACAAAAGCCTATGTAAGTATGGGTGTGTATGTATAAGTATGTAATTATGAGAATAATGTAAGCTAAGACCAACTCATTTGAATGGAAAAGTATAAATATGCTTGTGTGAATCTGTATATGAATATATGTGAATTTATGCTTATTTTCTTATGTAATTTTTTTTCCTTCTCCTAGTATGAATCTCTTCTCCTGGTTCAATAGAAGTTTATTGCTCCAAATTTCCCCCTGGCCTGACATGAGAAAGGCACCTGGACAATATGGAAATGGCTCTAGAAATCTTTTACTTAATAGCCTGCTGTTTAACAATGAGGTGCTAAATGTAAGAGATTGCAGTTTCTGGCCTCAAAGGGACTCAGGCAGGTCAGATACAGTAGCAAAGTGACTTAGTCTTAGATAGTTAAACATTTTATTATTATAAAGCAACCCTAAATATCTCCTAATACGAAGTCTTACCCCCACTGACACTCCTCCCCCCTCCACTGCCTCAAGAAGAACCAGACAAGAAAGAAGAACAGATAATGCTGACATAGGACAGCCTAGAAGGGTCACTGTGTGAAGTTGGGAAAGGGAAGCATAGACTGTGTTAGAGACATTAGTATTTGACAAATTCTAGAACTATAGAATGCATGCCAAGGAGTGTAGAGGAATTTTAATTCAACATGTCTTCTCTGGCAAGAGATCACATCCACAGACCTTCTAGGTCTATGCAATTCAGGTAGAATGACACAAATTTAATCCTTCTTGCATGATTAAGACACACCTTTAGTATACACCTTTAATACCAAACAATAAAGGTAAAGTTGGTTTATAGAAGGGATCAGAATCAGCCATGTTTGAAAGTGATGGCTAATTGAGTGGCAGACAAAGTGATGAATTAGAGAACAGACAGGAAAGAGAGGACTTAGAACAATGCAAAAAGAAGGGTGAGAGAGGAGAAGGAGAAAGAGGGGCAGGAAGAGGCAATTGTATCAGAACAGTTTTACAGAGACAGGTTTCATGTGAAGATAGAACAAGCCAAATAATGAGAAGGTTTCTGAAAATTAGAACAGATCAACAGAGTTAGTTTGAGGCCAAGATGAGCAATTCAGTCAGAAACCAAGAGAAGCCAAATGGAACCAGACATACAGCGTTCAGAAAGAGCTAGAAAGGGTGAGCTTATTCAGCTGTAACAATTACATCTAGATAATAAAAGTTACATTTACAGAGGAAAGCTGCAGATGTGGTGAGGAGTGTATTACAGTCCGCAGAAGTGAAGAGCCATGTAGTAGTTATAACATCAGACTCAGAGTTGCAGAATTTGTAATTTAGCCTACTGGGTTTCACATGGATTTGGCACGGTATTTTCTTGCTATGTTCTCTGTCCTCCCATTTGGAATGATAATGTATGTCTTGTACCACTGTATGTTTTTAGCATGTAATTTGCTTTTTGATTGTTATGGGGTTACAATTAAGATATTACTTTGAGTCTCAATAGAAATTTTGCACTTTTAAACAGTGTTGAGACTTGGAAGATTATAGGTACTTTTGAAGTTGAACTAAATGCACAATTATAAGGCTGTAAACCTGTATGGGTCAGAGAGTGAAATGTGGTCATTTCAATGAGAAAGACCTGCAAAGGGTCATATATTTTATTGCTTGGTCCCATGTTAGGGAAAATGTTTAGTATGGATTTGGCTTTCTGTTCATTTTAAAGATGTGTCACTATGTTGCTAGGGTGACATTGAGATTTGAAAAGCCCATTCTAGGCCCAATATCTCTCCCCTTCCCTCCCTTCTTCCACCCCCTCCCCCAACTATCTCTATCTCGCTTTGTTGCGTATGGATCAGGATTTAAAGCTTTCAGATAATGGTCAATTGCCATGACTGTCTTCTTCAAACCATCAAAGAATGGACTAATAGACTAATCTTATAAAACTCAAAGCTTTCTAATAATTAAATACTTTTTAAAATAAGAGTTGTCATGGAGTGTCTTCACATCAAAAAGAAGAATAACTAAGACAAATAGGCTTATCAAACTTATTAAAAACAACAACATCCACCACAAACATAACATGAAAACCAGAATCTTCCTACTCATCTATACCATGAAGTTGGTTCCTGGATGCTGGGTAATCCAATTTATTGTAAAAAGTTGGATCACTTCAGTCAGTCAATACACAACTTAATACCAAAAGTAACCAAGATTGACTCCTACTTAAACCAAGAGAAGGACAAGAGGAATCAGAAATGAACTCAGTGCAACTGTGCTAGAAGCTCTTTCTAAAAATTAGGACTGCACTTCTAGAGATACTTTTAAATAGCATAATAGAACTGAAAGAAGAGCTATAGCCTGATGGAAAACTCAAATTGAAAGAAAGCAAAATGAATACATGGATATAAATAAATAAATAAATCTTAAAATAGAAGAGCAAACAAAATGTTTAATTTGTTAAAAAACAAATATAAATGTCTAGTATATGTTTTTAAAACTGTCCATGACTCATCAGGGAAAAATAAGTCAAAATAAAATAAAAATATGTATATGTCTATATATGTGCATGTGTCTGAAGTTAAAGTCATCCCCTAGAGCTGGAGTTACAAGCATTTGTGAATTGCTTGACTTGTGAACTGGGAACTGAAATCAGGTCTTCTAGACAAAAACACATGTCCTTTTTTCTATCATCAACAGTTGAAAATAAAAAATTACCACCTCAATACTGAATATGTTCCTTCTATCTTGAATATTTTGCCACAAATTAGAATATATTTTACATATTTTCCTTACTTTATATTGTTCCCAGGAAATCAATAACTAACAGTACATATAAATTCACCTCAGTCTTTAGTATGAGGCCCTGGCAAGAAAGTAAGAGACAAGGAACAGGGAAGAGTCTTGTGAAATGACTTTGGGGCATAAAATTGCTTCCAGACAGATGAACTTACCTGCCTGTTGTTGCCTCCACAAGACCAGAAAGACATGAACTCAGTTTAAAAATTCCTGATGGAGGAAGAGCTATCAAGGTCCCAACTATAGCAGATGAACCATTATTAATTGATGACAGCTATAGGATAAGAGTGAGTCACTTTTCTTTAGTGTTATGACCAATAGTAGGTTGCCCAAGTCACTGTAGATGGTCCCACACACAGGTACATACTGCCATTAATTAGACTCAGTGAGATATTTTAATGAAAATTTAACAAATGAATTTGAAATAGACATGAGATTGAAAGGTAATAAGAGTCTGAGAGCGTTGCATGGTAGAGTGTACAGGATTGATATAAAAAAGATACATTGTACACATCTATGGATTAGCTAAAATCATATGGATTTGTATGTATTTACATACAAATTTTAAAATAAGACCTGATAATATTCATAAGCATAAATAATATTATTTGAATTCTTTAAATTAATGAAAACAAAGAATGAAAGTCAGATTACAAACTAAAGACTAAGAATTATATAGTAAAATTATAAAAATTAGTTATATAGTCCTAATACTCTGCCAATAACCTTGAATCTTATAAATATAATTATAGCATATTAACTAAATTTCCATATATAGATATATAGATATAGATATAGATAGATATAGATATAGATATAGATATAGATATAGATAGATATAGATATAGATGTAGATATAGATGATATACATAGATATATAGATATAGATGATATAGATAGATATATAGATATAG